>JAPWDM010000016.1:3302500-4502500 GCA_035578155.1 Brachynemurus nebulosus
TAGAAATTTATCCCCAAAGAAATAAAAAACATAAATGAATATTATCAATCATACATATTATAAATATATTAAAACAAAATATACAAATAACATTCAGTAACAATACAGCCGATGGGCCTTGAGATGCCGGTAATAAAGTACGTCTATTTAGTAGGCTAGAGTCTCGTTCGTTATCGGAATTAACCAGACAAATCGCTCCACCAACTAAGAACGGCCATGCACCACCACCCACCGAATCAAGAAAGAGCTCTCAATCTGTCAATCCTTCCGGTGTCCGGGCCTGGTGAGGTTTCCCGTGTTGAGTCAAATTAAGCCGCAGGCTCCACTCCTGGTGGTGCCCTTCCGTCAATTCCTTTAAGTTTCAGCTTTGCAACCATACTTCCCCCGGAACCCAAAAGCTTTGGTTTCCCGGAAGCTGCCCGCCAAGTCATCGGAGGAACTTTGGCGGATCGCTAGCTGGCATCGTTTATGGTTAGAACTAGGGCGGTATCTGATCGCCTTCGAACCTCTAACTTTCGTTCTTGATCAATCAAAACATTTTTGGCAAATGCTTTCGCTTCTGTCCGTCTTGCGACGATCCAAGAATTTCACCTCTAACGTCGCAATACGAATGCCCCCATCTGTCCGTATTAATCATTACCTCGGAAAAACTTCCGAAAACCAACAAAATAGAACCGAGGTCCTATTCCATTATTCCATGCACACAATATTCAGGCACTATTTAAATTTTAAAGCCTGCTTTAAGCACTCTAATTTGTTCAAAGTAAACGTACCGGCCCATCTCGACACTCAATTAAGAGCACCGCGATAGATTTATAGTTGGGAGGCTGTCTCCATTATTTAAATTATAAAAAATAAATAACTTTAACACTTACGATAAATTATACTTTAATGTACATATTAGTATATAAAATTTAACTAGTATACTTTAAACTTTTCAAGCAAGTAAAAATATAAATAATAACTTACCATAAAAATAAAAATTTAAATAAAAATACAAGTATTTATAACCATATTATACAATATATAATTTATACCTCACCACCGGTAGGACGTCCCACAAAACATGCCAGTTAAACACCGCGAGCGGTGAACCGACAGTGTAGGACACAAATTCGACTACGAGCTTTTTAACCGCAACAACTTTAATATACGCTATTGGAGCTGGAATTACCGCGGCTGCTGGCACCAGACTTGCCCTCCAATGGATCCTCGTTAAAGGATTTAAAGTGTACTCATTCCGATTACGGGGCCTCGGATGAGTCCCGTATCGTTATTTTTCGTCACTACCTCCCCGTGCCGGGAGTGGGTAATTTGCGCGCCTGCTGCCTTCCTTGGATGTGGTAGCCGTTTCTCAGGCTCCCTCTCCGGAATCGAACCCTGATTCCCCGTTACCCGTTACAACCATGGTAGGCGCAGAACCTACCATCGACAGTTGATAAGGCAGACATTTGAAAGATGCGTCGCCGGTACTATAAAGACCGTGCGATCAGCTAAAAGTTATTCAGAGTCACCAAATTATTACGATGCACATATATTAAATATATATATGAAATTATAAAAAAACATAAAATATATTATAAAAATATGTTAACATCGATTGGTTTTGATCTAATAAAAGCATTCCTTCCATCTCTGGTCGGAACTCTGTTTGCATGTATTAGCTCTAGAATTACCACAGTTATCCAAGTAAATGTATGTACGATCTAAGGAACCATAACTGATATAATGAGCCTTTCGCGGTTTCACCTTAATATGGCTTGTACTGAGACATGCATGGCTTAATCTTTGAGACAAGCATATGACTACTGGCAGGATCAACCAGGGAACTGTATGTTCCAAACTTAATAAAATTATTCCAATTTAAAAAAAAAAGAAATATTTTAAAAAGTTTTTCATTTATTAATCAGTATGAAATTTCTTCATAAACTGATATAAACATATAAAAATTATAACAAAAATTGAAATAAAAATAAATTTATTTCTTTTGTTACTTTTTATATAAAAAATATTTTCTAAAATTTTTAATATTTAAAAAAATAAAAAAAATTCTTTTTTGAAAATATTCATATTTGAATAAAAACTATTACCATATATTTTAAGTAATATAGTTTTATTGAAATAATTCAAACATTTGCTCATAACTCTTCGCTAGATTGTATGCGACAATTTTTAAATATATAAAATATATATTTATTTAACGTTCGAATAACACACTTCATTCGCGCTTGGTATGTAGTGAGTTTCTGCATTATAAATTTATTAAAAAATTTATTTTATAAAATTGTTTGTCCACATAAGAGCCTAAGGCTTAACACCTATAGCCCATGGACTTGCTTTGACATAATATAGGATAATATTAAAAAATTATAAAAATTATATATAAATGGTTTTGGGTTAATAAAAATATATGTGAATTATTAATAAAAATCATAAAAATTTTTAATAAATAAAAACACATATTTTTTTTAATACCAAAACACTTACTTTATATATTTTCATAATTTTTCGATGAAGTACCTTTACGATGTTACTGTAGTAAATAAAAATTATTTGAAAATATCAACTTAACAAAAAATAATATTTTCAAAAGAACAGAACTTAGTCAAAATAAAACTATTAATGTAATGGTCTTACACACATACATAATAGCTATATATACTTTGACCGAACCGTTCATAATGTTTAAGTCAACTACACACATCGATATTTAAAAAGGTACCATCATCATATATAAGTTTTGGATTTTGCAGCGTGGTAAATTTTACTTTTTTTTTTATATTTTTTTGTTTTAATTTGTTATAAAAATGATAAAAACTATAAAATATATAATTATTAATGAAGTTTTTTAAAGTTTATATTAAAATATAAGAATTTTTTTTAAAATTTTTCATTTTTTTTTCATTTTTTTTGATTTTTATATAGACACATAAAACATAGTACAGTAACAACACACATCGTAAGACGATGTTTGTACTCAATATAAGTCAGATGACTGCAACAACATCGCTTACATACAAAATCAATGTATATTTGAACTTAGAAAAAATTTTTACATATTAATAGTAAATGATACAAAATTTTTAAGAATTCATATATTTTAAAACTTTTTTTAAAATTATCATGTATTTTCTTAAAATAAACAAATGTGGATAAGTATTTTTTATGTAAAAATAATAGTTTAAGAGTAAATTTATAATTTGTTATTTATGATGTACGTTTTATCAACTTTTATGAATAGTTAGAAAAATCATAATAAAACATTCACATATACCAATATTTCAATACTTTAACTTACTTTTGGTTAAAATATTATACATTCACCTGACTTTTGTTAACGTATTACAATATCTTACTTACATTAGTATTTTAAATGTACATTTTTCATACATTATCATAAGATACAAAACTATTAAAAATTCATAAATTATAAAACTTTTTTTAAAATTATCATGTATTTTCTTAAAATAAACAAATGTGGATAAGTATTTTTTATGTAAAAATAATAGTTTAAGAGTAAATTTATAATTTGTTATTTATGATGTACGTTTTATCAACTTTTATGAATAGTTAGAAAAATCATAATAAAACATTCACATATACCAATATTTCAATACTTTAACTTACTTTTGGTTAAAATATTATACATTCACCTGACTTTTGTTAACGTATTACAATATCTTACTTACATTAGTATTTTAAATGTACATTTTTCATACATTATCATAAGATACAAAACTATTAAAAATTCATAAATTATAAAACTTTTTTTAAAATTATCATGTATTTTCTTAAAATAAACAAATGTGGATAAGTATTTTTTATGTAAAAATAATAGTTTAAGAGTAAATTTATAATTTGTTATTTATGATGTACGTTTTATCAACTTTTATGAATAGTTAGAAAAATCATAATAAAACATTCACATATACCAATATTTCAATACTTTAACTTACTTTTGGTTAAAATATTATACATTCACCTGACTTTTGTTAACGTATTAAAATATTTTACTTCCATTAGTATTTTAAATGTACATTTTTCATACATTATCATAAGATACAAAACTATTAAAAATTCATAAATTTTAAAACTTTTTTTAAAATTATCATGTATTTTCTTAAAATAAATAAATGTGGATAAGTATTTTTTATGTAAAAATAATAGTTTAAGAGTAAATTTATAATTTGTTATTTATGATGTACGTTTTATCAACTTTTATGAATAGTTAGAAAAATCATAATAAAACATTCACATATACCAATATTTCAATACTTTAACTTACTTTTGGTTAAAATATTATACATTCACCTGACTTTTGTTAACGTATTACAATATCTTACTTACATTAGTATTTTAAATGTACATTTTTCATACATTATCATAAGATACAAAACTATTAAAAATTCATAAATTATAAAACTTTTTTTAAAATTATCATGTATTTTCTTAAAATAAACAAATGTGGATAAGTATTTTTTATGTAAAAATAATAGTTTAAGAGTAAATTTATAATTTGTTATTTATGATGTACGTTTTATCAACTTTTATGAATAGTTAGAAAAATCATAATAAAACATTCACATATACCAATATTTCAATACTTTAACTTACTTTTGGTTAAAATATTATACATTCACCTGACTTTTGTTAACGTATTACAATATCTTACTTACATTAGTATTTTAAATGTACATTTTTCATACATTATCATAAGATACAAAACTATTAAAAATTCATAAATTATAAAACTTTTTTTAAAATTATCATGTATTTTCTTAAAATAAACAAATGTGGATAAGTATTTTTTATGTAAAAATAATAGTTTAAGAGTAAATTTATAATTTGTTATTTATGATGTACGTTTTATCAACTTTTATGAATAGTTAGAAAAATCATAATAAAACATTCACATATACCAATATTTCAATACTTTAACTTACTTTTGGTTAAAATATTATACATTCACCTGACTTTTGTTAACGTATTACAATATTTTACTTCCATTAGTATTTTAAATGTACATTTTTAATACATTATCATAAGATACAAAACTATTAAAAATTCATAAATTTTAAAACTTTTTTTAAAATTATCATGTATTTTCTTAAAATAAACAAATGTGGATAAGTATTTTTTATGTAAAAATAATAGTTTAAGTGTAAATTTATAATTTGTTATTTATGATGTACGTTTTATCAACTTTTATGAATAGTTAGAAAAATCATAATAAAACATTCACATATACCAATATTTCAATACTTTAACTTACTTTTGGTTAAAATATTATACATTCACCTGACTTTTGTTAACGTATTACAATATCTTACTTACATTAGTATTTTAAATGTACATTTTTCATACATTATCATAAGATACAAAACTATTAAAAATTCATAAATTATAAAACTTTTTTTAAAATTATCATGTATTTTCTTAAAATAAACAAATGTGGATAAGTATTTTTTATGTAAAAATAATAGTTTAAGAGTAAATTTATAATTTGTTATTTATGATGTACGTTTTATCAACTTTTATGAATAGTTAGAAAAATCATAATAAAACATTCACATATACCAATATTTCAATACTTTAACTTACTTTTGGTTAAAATATTATACATTCACCTGACTTTTGTTAACGTATTACAATATCTTACTTACATTAGTATTTTAAATGTACATTTTTCATACATTATCATAAGATACAAAACTATTAAAAATTCATAAATTATAAAACTTTTTTTAAAATTATCATGTATTTTCTTAAAATAAACAAATGTGGATAAGTATTTTTTATGTAAAAATAATAGTTTAAGAGTAAATTTATAATTTGTTATTTATGATGTACGTTTTATCAACTTTTATGAATAGTTAGAAAAATCATAATAAAACATTCACATATACCAATATTTCAATACTTTAACTTACTTTTGGTTAAAATATTATACATTCACCTGACTTTTGTTAACGTATTAAAATATTTTACTTCCATTAGTATTTTAAATGTACATTTTTCATACATTATCATAAGATACAAAACTATTAAAAATTCATAAATTTTAAAACTTTTTTTAAAATTATCATGTATTTTCTTAAAATAAACAAATGTGGATAAGTATTTTTTATGTAAAAATAATAGTTTAAGAGTAAATTTATAATTTGTTATTTATGATGTACGTTTTATCAACTTTTATGAATAGTTAGAAAAATCATAATAAAACATTCACATATACCAATATTTCAATACTTTAACTTACTTTTGGTTAAAATATTATACATTCACCTGACTTTTGTTAACGTATTACAATATCTTACTTACATTAGTATTTTAAATGTACATTTTTCATACATTATCATAAGATACAAAACTATTAAAAATTCATAAATTATAAAACTTTTTTTAAAATTATCATGTATTTTCTTAAAATAAACAAATGTGGATAAGTATTTTTTATGTAAAAATAATAGTTTAAGAGTAAATTTATAATTTGTTATTTATGATGTACGTTTTATCAACTTTTATGAATAGTTAGAAAAATCATAATAAAACATTCACATATACCAATATTTCAATACTTTAACTTACTTTTGGTTAAAATATTATACATTCACCTGACTTTTGTTAACGTATTAAAATATTTTACTTCCATTAGTATTTTAATAGTTATTTTCGATACATATGCGTAAAGAGAGGTATTCTAGTAGGCTTAAATTCGGGCACGAGTCTAAGGGACTGACGTATACACAACGAGATCGAGTGCGTAAGCGCACGAGATCTCGTTGTGTATACGTCAGTCCCTTTAGCGAGTGCCCCAATTTAAGCCTACCGGATACCTCTCTTTACGCATACGTATCGAACATAATTTTTTATAACGACGGCTTCTAAAGTTTAATAGAGAGAAAAAAATTAATTATTTTTAAGCAATTTTTATTAATTTGTAGAACGTTGTTGTTTTTTTTATTAATTTGTTGATCGTTTCCATGTTAATTTGAATATGATTATCATTGATAAATGAATATCATTATTTTCTCGCATAGTTTTAGCTACTTTCACGCACACTTGTACTTTCGCGCACAGTTACTGTCATTTGTTTTACAATGATATAAAAAACTGCTCTTTACGCACACTACACAACGCTCGAATATTGAACTTTAGAAGCAGGTGTTATAAAAATGTACATTTTTCATACATTATCATAAGATACAAAACTATTAAAAATTCATAAATTTTAAAACTTTTTTTAAAATTATCATGTATTTTCTTAAAATAAACAAATGTGGATAAGTATTTTTTATGTAAAAATAATAGTTTAAGAGTAAATTTATAATTTGTTATTTATGATGTACGTTTTATCAACTTTTATGAATAGTTAGAAAAATCATAATAAAACATTCACATATACCAATATTTCAATACTTTAACTTACTTTTGGTTAAAATATTATACATTCACCTGACTTTTGTTAAATTATTACAATATCTTACTTCCATTAGTATTTTAAATCTACATTTTTCATACATTATCATAAGATAAAAAGCCATTTCAATACTTTATATTTCATTACTGTATACATACAATGTACAGTATACATACAATATCATATAAAAAACCTTTCTAAATATGTAAGAAAAATAAAAATCAATATTTGTATTTTAACTACATATGTATATATTCATACATACTACATATATATATATTCAGTAAGATGTGTTAGGGTGGCACCCTTCTTTAAATAATAATACATATACATAATAACATACCACATATATCATATATATATGTTTAGTAACATGTATGTGTTTGTGATGTTTCCCTCTTTTTTATAAACCAGAATATATTAAATGATAGGAAACATAAAAAGTTTTACATATATATATTCAGTAAAATATGTTGGAGTCGCACCCTTCTTTAAATATTAAAACATATACATAATAATATCCCACATATACATAATAATATCCCACAGTATACATACAATATCATATAAAAAACCTTTCTAAATATGTAAGAAAAATAAAAATCAATATTTGTATTTTAACTACATATGTATATATTCATACATACTACATATATATATATTCAGTAAGATGTGTTAGGGTGGCACCCTTCTTTAAATAATAATACATATACATAATAACATACCACATATATCATATATATATGTTTAGTAACACGTATGTGTTTGTGATGTTTCCCCCTTTTTTTATAAACCAGAATATATTAAATGATAGGAAACATAAAAAGTTTAGTGTACGATAAACCGTCGTGAAGTTAAAGCACATAATATGTGTTGTTATATGCACTTAAACATTGTTTTTTGTGAACTTGTTTTTATTATTTTTTTCAATTATTCTTACAAGTGGTTACAACCATTATTAATTTTAAAAAAATTTGTAATTTTTTCCAAAACTATAAATTTTATATATAATAAAAGTGAACGAATTGTGTTACTTTTAACAAAATACATGTAAATGCGAACTTGTTTCTATTTTTTTAAACTATTACTTAAAAAGTGGTTTTAATATATATTAATTTTACAAAAATTGAAATTTTCTTCAAAATTATAAATTTTACATATAAAAATGTGAACGATTTGTGTTTGTGAAGTTTGTGGCGTTTGTGACTACTTTTTGTATGTGACCGTAATTGTTTAATTACAAAGTTTAAGTGCATATACCTTCATATATTATGTGCTTTTATTTCACAATGCTATTTTATATATTATAATGTACACTCATTTTACAAAAATTGAAATTTTCTTCAAATATATAAATTTTTAATATAAAACAGTAATAGATTTATCTTAACAAAATACATCAGTTTCAATTATCAATTTGTATCATTTACAAATAACAAGTAAGTAAAATTTTTTTCATTAACAAAACTATGATTAAGATTTTCTTTTATTATATATTTGTTTTTTATTTCTATTAGATATGAGAAATTATAAACGTAAAACTGAAAGAGGTTTTATATCTATCGAAACATTTAATGATGCCGCAAAAACAATAATTTCTGGAAACCGAAGTATCAATGCTGCTTCAAAGGAATTTAATATTAAACGTACGACACTATCACGTTATATAATTAAGTTAAAAGCATATAAAAATAAGGAAACGCAAGATTTACCGACAATTGGTTATAAAAAACCTAGACAAGTATTTTCTAAGGACCAGGAAATTGCATTAAAAGATTATTTACTACAAATGGCTTCGATATTTTATGGATTGACTCCGAAAAATGTTCGCCAGCTTGCTTATGAGTGTGCTGAAAAATTTAATATTAAAATGCCTGAAATATGGAAAATTAATAAAATAGCTGGCAAAGAGTGGCTTACTAGTTTTCTAAAAAGGAATCGAGAATTATCAATTAGAAAACCAGAAGCAACAAGTATCGGACGAGCGACATCATTCAATGTTCAAAATGTAAAACCATTTTTCACAAAATTAGCTGAAGTTAAGAATAAATATCAATTTACCGCATCAAATATTTATAATGTTGATGAAACCTCAATTAGTACTGTATTAAAACCTCCTAAAATAATTGCTGCCAAAGGTAAAAAAAATGTTGGCTCCATAACTTCTGCTGAACGGGGCACTAATGTCACACTAATATGTGCTGTTTCTGCAAACGGAAATACAGTGCCTCCTATGTTCGTATTTCCACGAAAAAAATATAAAAATCATTTTATTAATAATGGACCAAAAGGTTCTATTGGTGCAGGAAATTCTAGCGGTTGGGTAACAAATGAAGAATTTTTTATGTACATGCAGCATTTCATCGCACACGTTAAACCATCTATTAATAATCCAGTATTACTCTTATTAGATAATCATTCCTCACATTTACATGTACCAACCTTAAACTTAGCGAAAGATAATGGGATCGTAATGTTATCCTTTCCACCACATTGTAGCCATAAATTACAACCACTTGATGTGGCTGTGTATGGACCATTTAAGAAATATGCTTCAACTGCACAAGATTTATGGTTAAGAAATAATCCAGGTGAAAAAATAACAATATATGATATCCCAAAAATAGTAGCAGATTCATTACCATTAGCTACAACTAATACAAATATCATAAAAGGATTTAAAAAGACTGGAATATTTCCATATAATGAAAATATTTTTACTCAAGATGATTTCGCTCCGTCATTCGTAACTGATCCCCCAGAATCGCAAATTTTAACATCATCACCTACAATATTTTCTCCAGAAATAGTTCGACCGTACCCAAGGGCTGCTTCAAAAGAACAGGGTCAAACCAAGAGGAAAAGAAAATCTAGTGTTTTAACCGATTCAATAGAAATAAAAACATTAGAGAAAGAACAAAATATAAAAAAAAAGTGTAAAAAAGTTACTAAAAAAATTAATATTTGTATTAATAGTAATTGCTTAATATTATTACCAAGGATTTCTTGCTTAATATGCAATGAACTATTTTCAAAGTGTAGCCTCAAAGAAACGTGGATTGAATGTCAGTTGTGCAAAAATTGGGCGCATATTAATTGCGTACCTAATACTAGTGATACATATATATGTATTAATTGTGATAATATTTCCATATAAATATTTCAAAAAAATTATTTATAAATGATACAAATTTCTTTAATATGGTTAATTGGATAAGGGTAACTTATTTAAGTCACCCTTATCCAAATAACCGTAATTTTGTCATATCTTTTGTGTGGTGTAATTTTTATATGTTCAACTTACCTCTGTAATGTCGTTAATTGGATAAGACTGATTTATTTAAGTGTGGTAATTTGACCATATCTTTTGTGTGGGGTAATTTTTACATGTTCAACTTACCTCTGTATCCAACTAACCCCGGTCTACCCTAACTTATTTAAGTCACCCTTATCCAAATAACCGTAATTTTGTCATATCTTTTGTGTGGTGTAATTTTTATATGTTCAACTTACCTCTGTAATGTCGTTAATTGGATAAGACTGATTTATTTAAGTGTGGTAATTTGACCATATCTTTTGTGTGGGGTAATTTTTACATGTTCAACTTACCTCTGTACCCAACTAACCCCGGTCTACCCTAACTTATTTAAGTCACCCTTATCCAAATAACCGTAATTTTGTCATATCTTTTGTGTGGTGTAATTTTTATATGTTCAACTTACCTCTGTAATGTCGTTAATTGGATAAAACTGATTTATTTAAGTGTGGTAATTTGACCATATCTTTTGTGTGGGGTAATTTTTACATGTTCAACTTACCTCTGTACCCAACTAACCCCGGTCTACCCTAATTTATAATATCGATCTGTTACACTGGCATTTAGACCGGCTAGCACAAGCAATAAACCTGGCAAAATTAAACATATTACCATCCTTCATATTATCTCCTGACGAAATAGACCACGCATATGAAATCCTAAAAGATCAGAATTTACCTATTCTCTCACCATATCAAGTTTACGAATTATTAAGCTTCCAAGCATACTATAATGACACAAACATACTGGAACCACTACCCACTAGAAATAAATCCATACTTATTCCCTATTCGTACATCCTAAGTGGCAAATATGCAAATTATTTCATGCAAAAAGAATGTTTTCAGCTAACTAAGATGTATATTTGCAACAAAGAAGATATATTAAATATCCCAAAGCCCGATAATTGTTAGTATGCTATCCACGGACAACCAGGAAACTGCACCTATGAAGAAGGAACTGTAGTAAAGAAAATAACCTCACAACATATCATCATTAAGAATGCCAACAACCTACCAATCACTAGTAACTGTGGTATCGGCCAACGTACTATATCCGGAACAATATTAGTCTACTTCTGCGAAGTAGACTAATATTGTTCCGGATATAGTACTGCAATATTATTCCGGATTATATTGTATATTGTTCCGGATTAGTCTGCAACTGCGAAGTTACGATAAACAGCATAGTATACAAAAATCAAGATAGCACCAGTACCGAACAACTCCACATTCTACCCTTACATGAACTGCAATTAAATGAATCAAAACTGATACCAAAATTGAATATCGGTAAACTAAACACGTTCCATATTCAAAACAGAGAAGAAATCGGGGAACTACAATAAATATATCTGGGTTTGTCTTAACTCTTGGTGTTGTGCTAGCTATACTAACAATTTACATTATCACAAAGTATAAGAAGAAACAACTTCCTGAAGGGCAGATCGTCTTCAAACCGTCGACATCTCCCAATGAACTAAAGCTTCTTTGGAATATGTCTCCAGCTCAGGCGGGAGGAGTTACATAATATACTACACATATAAATCATTCTGTATAATATAACACATATATGAAACATCGTCATCAGCACTATTCTGCATAGATAATATCACAAGTTATTCATACATAATAATTATCATTTCGCAGAACATAACATTATAACTTCCACATGCAAAATCATCGATTTTGATGCGACAACAACTCGGTACTTGGAAACCATCAGAAGAGACTGTTCTCATAATAAAAGCTGACTAGACTTTTCTTTTGTTTTTAAATAATATACATAAATAGCTGTAACATACGTATTAAGAAACAATGTTCGTTTTTAATTTGAAATTGTCTTAATCTTTTATATTGTAACATTTTGCATTGTAACATTAAATAAAACTTTTGTAATAATAGCAAATAAATTTTTTTAAAAACATATTTCAACATATATATATATATATATATATGTAGTTGAGTTTTTCGAGAGTTGCCATTTTTATTACAGTCAAGCCGTTGATTTGATCGAAAAATTGTTCAAACAAGAGTTGTAGATATCGACGGGGGCAACCGATTGCTATTGTCAGGAGCTTTATAGCTCTTATGATTTTCAAGCTATGATGCAAAATTTTAAATGAGACTATGTGTTAATTTTTCGATAAAACTGATCTAATGCATCAATTAATAATATAAATTAAGAAAAAAAATTTTTTTGCCCAAGTTTATTTTTAAAAATTTTTTGTTTTTTATTTAATCAGACCAAGTTTAACTCCCACAGCAGGAAGTTCAGTAACTTGCTGCTCGACAGATCTATCTTTCAAGACGCTAGACAGCACAAACGCAACCTAAGCATGGCCTAGGTGGACTATCGAAAAGAATTTGACACAACGTCACATGAGCTCATTACCTATTTGCTCCATTGCCTTAGAGTCCATCCCGACACTATTAAATGTATTGAACACCTATTGCCGCTCTGGAAAACAAGGTTCACAATAACATCCGGTGAACGCGTTGTGTCAACGGAGTTGGTAACATATAAACGAGACGTATACTAAGAAGACAGCCTCAGCCCACTTTTATTTTGCATCTCGTTGTTACCCCTGTCAATCAGCCTGAGGGAGGAACCCGGCTACTTGTGTGGCCCGGTAGGAAACCTCGAGCATAAAGTCACACATTTATTTTATATGGATGACTTAAAACTGTATGCTTCGTCAGAGAGTGATCTCAACTGCACTCTAAAATTAACACACGAATACACGCACGCGATCGGTATGGAGTTTGGGCTGGACAAATGCGCGGTGGTGCACTGTAAGCATGGTGTAGTTCCGAATTTTGATTCACACGCCCAATTAGTAGATGGAAGCATCATAACGTCACTGCTAAGGTCTTCCAGCGAAATTCAGGATTTATTAGGTAGAGAAGACCAGGCAAGGGATACTGTATGACGGACATTACGTTCCTGACATTAGTTACCTGGGTGGGTATACTGCACGGACACTTTTTTCTCCGCCTGGGGGTTTTTGAAATGCATTCGCAATTTTAACGTTAAACTTTTTCATAATAATAATAATAATAATAATAATAATAATAATAATAATAATAATAATAATTGGTGTTCCTCAAGGCTCAACCATTAGTGTCACCTTGTTTTCCATCGCAGTCAGTCATATTGCTGCTTCAGCCCCAATTCGTCGTTGCTTGTACGTTGATGACCTAACCATATTCTATGCAGCCGATTCGATCGAGGATATCCAACAACGGCTGCAACAAGGCATCAACGAAGTGATGACTTCTGCAGAAGCTCTTGGTTTTCGTTTCTCACCTCAAAAAACATCGGTGGTTCACTTCTGCAGAAAGCGCAACGCACATTCGGATCCTGTTCTCACACTTAAAGGATCCAATCTTCAGTGCGTTGATAGCGTCAGGTTTCTAGGACTCATATTTGATAAACAACTTACGTGGCGTTCACACCTCCAAGTCTTAGCAGCGAGTTGTCGCAGGACAATCAACATGCTTATGTGCTTGGCTGGTGCATCGTGGGGTGCGGGCCAGGAGTCGTTGCTTCGCCTGTATCAATCGCTAGTTCTGACTAGGATTGATTACGGCAGCATTGCTTACTCCTCCGCCCGGGCGTCTGCGCTTCTACTCCTAGATCCTGTTCACCATGCAGGCATACGACTGGCTACGGGAGCATTTCGAACGAGTCCATCCATGAGCCTCTGCGTAGAGTCGGGTCTCCCTCCGCTGCGACAAGACGTGGGCGTCTCTTACTCAATTATGCAGCGGGGATATATGCAACACCTTCACATATAAACCACCCGACTCTATTCAGATACCGTTTACAGGGGCTCTATGGTCGACGTCCCACCATAAGTCGACCAGTGGCCGTTCGAACGCAGGAGTTATTAGAGAGTCTCAACTTACAGTTCGCCAGGGTACTTCCCAAACGTCCTATGGAAGTTCCCCCTTGGCTGATCCCTAACGTAAGGTGTCGTTTCGACCTGACTGGTCTCAACAAGGAGGAGATCAGTTCATTCGAATATCGATCCCGCTTTTATGAGATCATTAGCGAACTTAACTCTCTCTGCATATACACAGATGGTTCCAAAACAGCTACGGGTGTTGGAAGTGCCATCGTCATTCGTGACGATCCTCACGCTTGGTCACTTCCTCCCCAGGCCACTGTATATACTGCAGAACTATTTGCTATTTTGCAAGCCCTGCGATTCTGTCAAACATCTGAAGACAGCGCATTCCTCATTTGTTCCGACTCGTTGAGCGCGTTGCAAGCGATCTACCACTCTCATACCATCGATCCACTGGTGCAGAACATTCGAACGTGTCTCTACATGCTCCGCCAAAAGTCGATCACCTTCTTTTGGATTCCCGGACATGTGGGGATACCTGGCAATGAACTCGCCGACCAGGCAGCACGTCATGCAGCCGAAGTCGGTGAGCCACAGGACATTGCCATTCGCCCAGAGGATCTGAGAGTGTGCATTAGATCGGCGATCGATCCGAAATGGCAACGTGAGTGGAACAACCTCACGGCGAAGCTCAAACAGGTGAAACCTGAGGTCCGAAGAACTCCGGCACCTGTAAATCTGAGCCGGCGAGAGAGTGTGGCCCTGACGCGTTTACGCTTGGGCCACACGGCGTTAACACATCGTCATCTTCTCGCCGGTGAGGATCAGCCAAGGTGCGCCGCCTGCGGGATGGCGCTGACCGTGAGGCATATAGTTGAGGAATGTGTAACCTTTGCGCCAGAGGTTGCAGCTCCCAGGTAGTGTAGCCGAAGCTTTAGCTTATAATGCAGTCTCTCTGAAGAAGATGCGAAATTCGCATCTTCTTCAGAGACTTTAGGGGCTATACATCTCTAAATTTTAGAAAGTCGTCTCTTGACTCTCCCCCGGCAGTAAATTTTATTTCCCAGTATTTTATTTTATGTGTTAAAAATATTCTGTGTGCGTCTTATTTATTACCCATACCCTGTTCCAGCTGGTCTGGCAGGGTACTTTTAGTCTCTCGTTATGCCACTAAGGGCCTTTTACACCCTTAGTGGTACTGTTGTTATTTATACGTGTTATTTTTTTTTTTTGTTATTGTTTTTTAACGATGTCCCACCGAGGGCTCTTTACTCCCGAAGTGGTACATCAATTGTTTTTATCTAACTGTGATATTTTGTTATGCCGCTGTAGGCGTGTTGTTATGGCCCTACAGCGGTATTGTTTTAATCCCTTATTGTGTCATTGGTCGGCCAGTGGCTGCCCAGTGACGCAATAAGTTTTTCTGTGATATTGCTCTGTGATATTGGTCTGTGATACTTTATGTTTATCTAGTCAGGTTTCTCCACTCCGAGGCCCTTTATACCTCGGAGGGAGTTCCAGCGATGGCCTCCAGGCCTTGGTGACGGGACGCTCTGTCTAGTACTTATCGTACCGTCACCAAGGACTGTCCGCTCCTTTTAAGCCCTGGGATAGCAGGGCCCATCGATGGATTTTATTATGTGTATGTTTGTCCGTTGTCTACTGCATTTATGTGTTCCTGTCTGTTTTGTGTATGTTTTTATTTTACCGTGCGTGGCGGCGCATGCCCTTAGTTGGCGATGCCGCCGGACACTGCTGACCGCGCCATCCACCGGCAGCAGTGTCCCAATTTTAATCAAAAAAAAAATAATAATAATAATAATCACCCGAGGTGGTAAATCATTTGTTTTCTTTTCTGTGATATTTTGTTATGCCGCTGTAGGCCTGTTGTTATGGCTCTACAGCGGTATTGTTTTAACCCCTTATTGCGTCACTGGTGGGCTTGTGGCTCCCCAGTGACGTAATAAGTATTATCTGTGATACACTTGTGATATAAATCTCTAGTCGTTTTTGTGTCTCCGGTCAGGTTTCTCCACCCCGTGGCCTTTTGCATCTCGGAGGGAGTCCCAGCGATGGCCTCCAGGCCTTGGTGACCGGACGCTCTGTCTAGTACTTATCGTACCGTCACCAAGGACTGTCCGCTCCTTTTAAGCCCTGGGATGGCAGGGCTCATTGTTGGTTTTTACTATGTATATGTATATTTGTCCGTTGTCTAGTGCATTTATGTGTCCCTAACCGTGAGGCATATAGTTGAGGAATGTGTAACCTTTGAGCCATTGCGCCAGAGGTTGCAGCTCCCGAATAATGTAGCCGACGCATTAAGTTATGATGCTGTCTCTGAAAAAAAGATGCTTGAATTTCTCCGAAATTCGCATCTTCTTCAGAGGCTTTAGGGGCATACCATCTCAGATTTTACAAGTCGTCTCGTTTTATCTCCCTCGATATTTTAAAATTTTATTTTCAGCAATGTTTTATTTTATGTGTTTTCGCGATTTTGTGTGTGTCTTAATTTATTAACGATACCCTGTTCCAGCTGGTCTGGCAGGGTACTTTTAGTCTTTTGTTATGCCACTAAGGGTCTTTACACCCTTAGTGGTACTGTTTGTTATACATACCTGTTTGTTGTTTCCGTTATTGTTTTTTAACGATGTACCACCGAGGGCTCTTTACACCCGAGGTGGTACATCATTTGTTCCTTTTATCTGTGATATTTTGTTATGCCGCTGTAGGCCTGTTGTTATGGCTCTACAGCGGTATTGTTTTAACCCCTTATTGCTTCACTGGTCGGCCTGTGGCCTCACAGTGACGCAATAAGTTTTATCTGTGATCTTGTACTGTGATAATGGTCTGTGATATTTGTGTATTTCTAGTCGGTTCTCCGAGGTCCTTTACACCTCGGAGGGAGTTCCAGCGATGGCTTCCAGGCCTTGGTGACCGGACGCTCTGTCTAGTAGTTATCGTACCGTCACCAAGGACTGTCCGCTCTTTTTAAGCCCTGGGATGGCAGGGCCCATCGATGGATTTTATTATGTTTATGTTTTGTCCCTTGTCTATCGCATTTATGTGTTCCTGTCTGTTTTGTGTATGTTTTTTATCTTTATCGTGTTTGGCGGCGCATGCCCTTAGTTGGCGATGCCGCCGGGTGCTGCTGACCGCGCCATCCACCGGCAGCAGTACCCCAATTTTAATCAAAAAAAAAAAAAAATAATAATAATAATAATAATGCTGGGCTAAATTCCATCCTTCACGTCCCCGTTCGTGCCCGGCGGGCAACTGTTAGCTTCGGCTAGCAAGCTGACGAGGCTCTGGTATTTTTTCGACGAGGACGAACGTCGTATGACCGACAGAGATATCCACCGTATGAGAGAAACACCACCTTCTGATTGTGCAATAGCTTCTCGCCCGGATGTCTGGCAACAGTTCGTGTGCGTTTAGTATCCGTATGTGTGTGATTTTCAAAGTCGTGAGTCGTGTTCCGCCCAGTCGATTGGTGATATTTTTATGCTGTGATTTGTGGTAGTCTGATCTGTGATAGATTTCGTCCTGTGATATTATTGTTTTTACTCTTTATAGTGTACACTGGTTTGTGCACACTAGTGTTACACATCTGTGATATGTATTTCTCGATCTTTGTCTTTGTTATTTCGACGGGTAGGAATATGGTACTCGACGCACTCTTTCGCTGTGTGAGTCGACGTCTAACGGAACAGCTTGAGCGAGCTCGCCCAGTAAGTAGACGTCGTCGTCCCTCATATGGATGCGGTCCTGGGCGTCGATGTGGCCGCTTCTGCCCCGTCGGAATGGTGAAGATAGTCTTGGTCAGATTTTGTCTGTGATACTCTATGGCATTGTCTTGTTCCCTGTAGCCCCGATTCGGACGAACGTCGATGAGTCAAGTACCGGTCTCCCGTGTAGGTTGAACCCCGACGTCTGACTGAAAGGTTGTAAGTTACTCACTTAGTAAGCAGACGTCACTTGTTCCTTACACGGATAAGTTCCTATGAGTTGACGAAGCCGTTTCGGAATTGTCGGAGTTATGGAGACCAGGATCGTGTCACAGAGCAATTAATTCGACTGGAACTTATGTGATATTGTTGTTTTATTTTTTAGTCAAAGTTTGCGTTGTTTTTAATCGCCTTGTGCTTGTTTTAACATTTTTATCTTTTGTTATGCCACCAGAGAGCTCTTTACACCCCTGGCGGTATTTTTTAATTCGTCTTGTTTCGTGTCGTCTTTCTTTTTCTGCATTGTTTGAAGATATGACTATCTGTGAAATTGCTCCGCACCACTGAGTTTTGTGTCTGTGACCAGTGGTGTGAAGAACGCAATTTTGCCCATTTGAGGACAGGACCCTATATCTTATTGCCTAGAGCGTCATGTCCTTCCTTAACCGAGCGTTTCACTAGACCCTGGGATGGCAGGATCTGCCCGTTATTTTGTTTTAATTTATGTGTTTGTCCGTTGTCTATTGCATTTATGTGTTCCTGTCTATTTGTGTATGTTTTATTTTACCGTACGTGGCGGCGCATGTCCTTAGTTGGCGATGCCGCCGGGTGCTGCTGACCGCGCCATCCACCGGCAGGAGTACCCCAATTTTAATCAAAATAATAATAATAATAATAATAATGGTGGTGAGGACACCTATAGCAGCTGCCCTTGGCACCCGTGAGGGATATTTATCCCCCATTGGTGTCAAGGAGGCTAAGGGTTCCAGTGGTAGTTTATGCGCAATACAGTAATCTTCGGATTCTATTAGCCTCTGACTACCCAAGATCGGCACCATTCCTTCTCGAGGTACCACCGTTTTCACGAAAGATGCCGGATCTAGAGGAGAAATCCTCGATCGTTCATTTATTAACCTTTTTTATTATTTCGTTTCGTTTTTATTGTTTTTTTGTTTTCGTTATTTTTATTTCTTTTTGTTTCAGGTTTTCTTTTATCTTTTGTTTCCTTTTTTGTTTTTTGGTTTTGTTTTCGTTCTTCTTTGTTGTCCCAACTTCAAGTCATCTTCGAGACCCACACTAGCTCGTGTGTGGCTTAGCGGCGTTGTTTGGAAAAGGGGATCCTGGTGACTGCGGGAAGCCGTACTTGCGAGTACGGTGGAACAACACTTCACTTCGGCCCTGGCTTCAAGCATAGACCGTGGCTGCGGTTATGCACCGGCCGCAGTAACTTCGAGCGCCCCGGGGTCGTGCGTGTCACTGGGGCAATGGGCTTCGTCCCTAGGGCCCCTCATTTCCGTTTCCCTGGCGTGGGAGTCCGTGGCTCCGTGGAGGGTGGGGAGCGGGGTGGGGGTTTTTTCGTGCTACAATTTATGGGAGAAGAAAATATTAAAAATACAGGCGAGACTGGGCCTAAAAATTCGGACGCGAACCTAGCTCCACCGCCGTCACCTGGTGCGGGCACTAGTAGCGTGGCTAGCCCCGCTACAACATCGATTGTAACCCCACAGCCAGTTGGCAGTGTGGCTACAAAATCAACCGGGGGTAACCCTCCTCCCATATATAAAACAAAAGGGAACCGTCGTGGGCGTCCAATTGATTTGAACGCCCCAAGAATGCTAGTGAATTATACAAAATTTCTCGTTGTTAAGCCGAAGGAAGGCGACTTCAGTAAGATCAGTCCCTTCCTTCTAGCCAAACTCGTAAGCAGTGATATTGGGCAAGTAAAAGATGCCAAGCTATCGGGCAAAGGGTTGCTCGTGGAGGCATCCTCACCGGCACAATCAGCAAGGATCCAAAGTTTAAAAGCATTAGGACAGTACGCGGTGGAGGTGTCACCACACGGTGCATTGAACTACTCCAAAGGAGTGATAATGTACCCCTCCCTTGCGTACTGTACCCTGGAAGAGAAAGTGTCGGAGATGTCTCCACAGGGGGTTATTGAGGCCAAAAGGTTGAAGTTTAATAGGGGGAATAAACACCCAGAATCCCCCCTAATTCTATTAACCTTCAACACTACAGTTTTACCAAAGCAAGTTATAATCGGCCTATTTAACAAGGTGGACGTCCGTCCGTATATCCCAGCACCAATGCGTTGCTACCATTGTCAAAGATACGGACCCGTCTCACAACGTTGCAGTGTAGAGCAGCAGATCTGCGTGTGTGGTAAGCCGCTACACGAAGGGCGACCGTGCGGCGAACCAATAAAATGCGTCAATTGTGGGGGCAATCACTCGGCCAAGTCGAGAAATTGCCCCATTTTTAAACAAGAATCAGCCATCCAAGAGCTGAGAGCCCTGGAACGACTTTCTTATCCAGAGGCACGTCGAAAGCTTTTGGGCAACATGCCCCGACTCTCGGCCTTGGATGGTTACGCACGCGCTGCTGCGGCCCCCGCCCCTACAGCGGCTAAAGAAAATAGCGACATAAAAGAGTTAAAAGAAAATATGCGGAAATTGCAAGAATGTATGCAATCAATGCAACAGAGCCTAATGCGCTTAGTGGGTGTAGCTGTATCTACACCCAGTACAGCCGTTGTTGTGTCAGCCAAGGTCCCTGAGGCCAAGAGGGTGATTACCACCACCCCTCAGGGACCCGTCGTACGTACTGTGACGTCTTCTCCTAAAAAGAAGACATCACCAAAGAAGACACCGCCAAGAAGGCGCCGCAGTGAGGGGGAGAAGTAGGTGGAAAAACCAAGGTCCCCCAAAAAGGGACCTTCCACTACCACCTCGGAGGCAGAACCCATGCTGCCTCCACCAATGACAGCTCCGCTACCACAGCGGCCGTCTCGACCGGGCACACCTGAACGCCCGGTCACCCCCCTCCCGAGTCGCTCTATCCAAACACCAATGGCGACTCGGAAAGTACGACCGCGTCGGTACGTACGGGTACTAAGCGTCCGACGACCGACGCCTATACCAGCACCTCGGCAACAGAATCTGACAATTCGGACGCCGAGGTGAAAGTGATCAAACGAAAAAAAGGCTGGCCAAAGGGGAAACCTAGGAAGTGGCCACACTTCCTAGGGAGCAACCTAAATAGTAACGGAAATGGCTATCGTACAATGGAACTGTAATGGTGCTTAACACCATTACTGTGAATTGCAGATGCTTCTGGCTGAGCACACGCCTATGTGCGTGTGCCTCCAAGAGACACATTTACGGCCGGCGGAACAATTTACCATTAAATACCATCAAGTCCGCCGGCACGACGTACAGCCAGACATCAGGGCGAGGGGGGGGGGTGTTGCCATCATCATAAAAGATGGCGTCCCCTTCCGGGACCACCCATTAAACACCCCCCTACAAGCTATTGCAGTACAATTTTTAAAACCGCCCCCGTTCACAGTATGCTCGGTCTACCTACCAGATTTCGACTGGAATGTCGAATCCCTGACCGAGCTTACCTTACAGTTACCACGTCCATTTTTGTTACTAGGAGATTTCAATGCTCACAGCCCCATGTGGGGCTGTAGCACAAGAGACGCCCGTGGAAGACTCATAGAACGGTTTCTAGACGAGTCCGAAGCGGTCTTGTTGAATTCCGGTGAAGGTACTTACATCAATGCAAGAACCGGTGAGTTGTCGGCTGTCGACTTATCACTTGGCTCACCGGTTATGGCGCACCGTTATGAGTGGACGCTGGCGTCAGACTCATACGGTAGCGACCATATACCTATCATTTTGAACAGTGCCACGCCGATGACTCCACAATCGTCTTCGCCGAGATGGCGTCTCCGTCAAGCTGACTGGGAGATGTACGTTGATTCATTCCGTACACCCGAGCTGACTGGAGACGTAGAAGATGATGTGGAGCAAATGTCCTCCAGTGTCATTGAAGCAGCACATAAGAGTATACCAATGTCGTCCAACATTCCACCTAAACGTCGCTTACCATGGTGGAATGAAGTCGTGAGTGTAGCAGTTGCAGAGAAAAAGCGGGCGTACCACGAACTCAGACGTCGCCCCACGCAGCAAAATGTGATAGCCTACAAGCGTGCGCAAGCACGATGTAAAAGAACAATTAAAGAGCAAAAGAGGCTATCATGGGAGCAATATGTTTCGGCCATTAATACCTCCACTACCACCTCAGAGGTATGGAGAAGAGTGAGGGCCATTACAGGGAAATCCTCCCGTTCACCAATGCCCTCCCTTCTCATCGTCGACGGTCGAAGCATCACTGAACGCGCAGAAATAGCTAATTGCTTAGCTATGCACTTTGAGCGCGTCAGTGGCTCCCAGAATTATAACCCGGACTTCCTGCGGATCAAGATCGAACATGAACAAAACGATCTTGATTTTTTCTCAGATGAATCCCTCCAGTATAACCAACCGTTTTCTATGCAAGAATTACTGGAGGCGCTTCGGGGATCTGGGGACACCTCCCCTGGACCTGATGAGATCCCCTACGCCATGATCCGGAATCTGCCTTATCCTGGTAAATGTAGGTTACTGGATCTGTACAACGAAATTTTTAGGCAAGGCGTTTACCCTCCGCAGTGGCGGGAAGCTACCATCATTCCGCTGCTAGTGTGGGTTCTGCCGATACCATTCGACTACGGACCATCTTGTTCGCCTCGAGAATGCCATTCAAGACGCCTTTCTCCAACGAAAACACCTTGTGGCCGTGTTTTTCGATTTGAAGAAAGCTTATGATATAACCTGGAGGTATGGCATTCTGAAGAAGCTGCACGACTGGGGTTTAAGAGGTAACCTCCCTCAGTTCGTAAAAAGTTTTCTGACTGACCGCACGTTTCGTGTCCGGGTAGGTGACACTGAGTCTGAGGCCCACTCCCAGGAGAATGGTGTTCCTCAAGGCTCCACCATTAGTGTCACCTTGTTTTCCATCGCAGTCAGTCATATTGCAGCTTCAGCCCCAATTCATCGTTGCTTGTACGTTGATGACCTCACTATATTCTATGCAGCCGATTCCATCGAGGATATTCAACAACGGCTGCAACAAGGCATCAACGAAGTGGTGACTTCTGCAGAAGCTCTTGGTTTTCGATTTTCACCCCAAAAAACATCGGTGGTACAATTCTGCAGAAAGCGCAACGCACATCCGGATCCTGTTCTCACATTGAAAGAATTCAATCTCCAGTGCGTTGATAGCGTCAGGTTTCTAGGACTCATATTCGCTAAACAACTTACGTGGCGCCCACACCTCCAAGCCTTGGCTGCGAGTTGTCGCAGGAGAATAAACATGCTCAAGTGCTTGGCTGGTGCATCGTGGGGTGCGGGCCGGGAGTCGTTGCTTCGCCTGTATCAATCGCTGGTTCTGACTAGGATTGATTACGGCAGCATTGCTTACTCCTCCGCCCGGGCGTCTGCGCTTCTACTCCTAGATCCTGTTCACCATACAGGCATACGACTGGCTACGGGAGTATTTCGAACGAGCCCTTCCATAAGCCTCTGCGTAGAGTCGGGTCTGCCTCCGCTGCGACTGAGACGTGAGCGTCTTTTGCTCAATTATGCTGCGGGGGTATATGCAGCACCTACGCATATCAATCACCCGACTCTGTTCAGATACCGTTTACAGGGGCTCTATGGTCGACGTCCCACCATAAGTCGACCAATGGCCGTTCGAACGCAGGAGTTATTAGAGAGTCTGCACTTACAGTTCGCCAAGGTACTTCCCAAACGTCCTATGGAAGTACCTCCTTGACTGATCCCTAAAGTAAGGTGTCGTTTCGACCTGACTGGTCTCAACAAGGAGGAGACCAGTTCATTCGAATATCGATCCCGCTTTTATGAGATCATTAGCGAACTCGACTCTATCTGCATATACACAGATGGTTCCAAAACAGCTACGAGTGTTGGAAGTGCCATCGTCATTCGTGATGATCCTCACGCTTGGCTACTTCCTCCCCAGGCCACTGTGTATACTGCAGAACTATTTGCTATTTTGCAAGCCCTGCGATTCTGTCAAACATATGAAGACAGCGCATTCCTCATTTGTTCCGACTCGTTGAGCGCGTTGCAAGCGATCTACCACTCTCATACCATCGATCCAATGGTGCAAAACATCCTGACGTATCTCTACATGCTCCGCCAGAAGTCTATCACCTTCTTCTGGATACCCGGACATGTGGGGATACCTGGCAATGAACTCGCCGACCAGGCAGCACGTCATGCAACCGAAGTCGGTGAGCCACAGGACATTGCCATTCGCCCAGAGGATCTGAGAGTGTGCATACGATCCGCGATTGATCAGAAATGGCAACGTGAGTGGAACAACCTCACGGCTAAGCTCAGACAGGTGAAACCTGAGGTCCGAAGAACTCCGGCACCTGTAAATCTGAGCCGGCGAGAAAGTGTGGCTCTGACGCGTTTACGCTTGGGCCACACGGCGTTAACACATCGTCATCTTCTCGCCGGTGAGGATCAGCCAAGGTGCGCCGCCTGCGGGACGGCGCTGACCGTGAGGCATATAGTTGAGGAATGTGTAACCTTTGAGCCATTGCGCCAGAGGTTGCAGCTCCCAGATAGTGTAGCCGAAGCTCTTGCTTATGATGCTACCTCTGAAAGAAAGATGCTTGAATTTCTCCGAAATTCGCATCTTCTTCAGAGGCTTTAGGGGCATTACATCTCTTAATTTGGGCTTTAGGGGCATTAAATCTCGAAGTCGTCTCTTGATGCTCCCCCGATAGTTAAAACCTGTATTTCAGCTTTGTTTTTAATCTATGTGTTTTTCAAAAAGAATTGTGTTTGTCCTAATTTATTTATTTATTTCCAATACCCTGTTCCAGCTGGTCTGGCAGGGTACTTTTAGTCTTTCGTTATGCCACTAAGGGCCTTTTACACCCTTAGTGGTACTGTTGTTATTTATGCATGTTTTTTTTTTGTTGTTGTTATTTCCTTTTAGCGATGTACTACCGAGGGCCTTTTACACCCGAGGTGGTACATCATTTGTTTTCTTTTTCTGTGATATTTTGTTATGCCGCTGTAGGCCTGTTGTTATGGCTCTACAGCGGTATTGTTTTAACCCCTTATTGCGTCGCTGGTGGGCCGGTGGCTCCCGAGCAACGTAATAAGTATTATCTGTGATTTTTACTGTGATATTTATCTGTGATACTTAGTGATTGTCTAGTCAGGTTTCTCCACTCCGGGGCCCTTTACACCTCGGAGGGAGTTCCAGCGATGGCTTCCAGGCCTTGGTGACCGGACGCTCTGTCTAGTACTTATCGTACCGTCACCAAGGACTGTCCGCTCTTTTTAAGCCCTGGGATGGCAGGGCCCATCGATGGATTTTATTATGTGTATGTTTTGTCCCTTGTCTATCGCATTTATGTGTTCCTGTCTGTTTTGTGTATGTTTTTATCTTTACCGTTTATGGCGGCGCATGCTCGCTGTTGGCGATACCGCCGGGTGCTGCTGACCGCGCCGTCCACCGGCAGCAGTACCCCAATTTTAATCAAAAAAAAAAAAAATAATAATAATAATAATAATAATGCCGGGCATAAATCCAACCCCTCGTCCTCGTCGTGCTCGGTGGTAACTGCTAGCTGTCTAGCAGGCTAACGGGGCTATGGTTAGTTAATAGATAAGACAAACACAGAATCATTTAACACATAATTTTTTATTGTTATATTTTACTGTTATTTTCTTTGTCCCACGTATGTGTTTCTTGCCACTGGAGGTCCTTGGGGCCCCCAGCGGTGTTGTTATGATCGCCACTGCACCACTGGATGGCTTAGTCCCCCCCCCCCCTATGAGTGCAGTGGGTTACTGTGATAATTGTCTGTGATATTTTGTTGCCTTTTCTTTATTTGTTATTAAATGTTCCTTATCTGTGATATTTTGTTATGCCGCTGTAGGCCTGTTGTTATGGCTCTACAGCGGTATTGTTTTAACTCCTTGTAGCGTCACTGATTGGCCAGTGGCTGCCCAGTGACGCAATAAGTTCTTCTGTGATACCGTTTTGTGATACTGCTCTGTGATATTTATTTATTTTTTTTTTTTTTTTGAGTTTGTTTAGTCAGGTTCCTCCACCCCGAGGCCTTTTACACCTCGGGGGGAGTTTCGTCGTTGGTTTTTCAGTCCTTGGTGACCGGACGTTCTGGCTAGTACTTAGCGTACCACCACCAAGGACTGTCCGCTCTTTATGAAGCCCTGGGATAGCAGGGCTCATCGTTAGATTTTATTATGTGTATGTTTGTCCGTTGTCTAATGCATTTATGCACGGAGGTGGGATGGAGATGGCATACAGTTTATGTGAATATTACAGAAATGAAGCCTACATACATATTCACACACATTAACACACATGTAAAATAAAACGAGATGCAGATATTTTGTCAATGCAAATGACACACACACTGCTAAAAAACTGACAGTAGGAACACCAGTGTTTGGCTTCAGATCATCTAACAAAATGACTAGTCCACCTATGTCATTGCATTTATGTGTTCCTGTCTTTATGTGTCGTTTTTATTTTTACTGTTTATGGCGGCGCATGCCCTTAGTAGGCGATGCCGCCGTGTGCTGCTGACCGCGTCATCCACCGGCAGCAGTACCCCAATTTTAATAAAAAATAATAATAATAATAATAATAATAATAATAATAATAATAATAATAATAATAATAATAATAAGCTCGGTGGTGAGGACACCTATAGCAGCTGCCCTTGGCACCCGTGAGGGATATTTATCCCCCATTGGTGTCAAGGAGGCTAAGGGGTCCAGGGGTAGTTTATGCGCAATACAGTAATCTTCGGATTCCATTAGCCTCTGACTACCCAAGATCGGTACCATTCCTTCTCGAGGTACCACCGTTTTCACGAAAGGTGCCGGATCTAGAGGTGTAGACCTCGATAGTTCTTTTTTCGACGAGGACGAACGTCGTAGGATCGACAGAGGTTTCCACCGTATGTGAGAAATACCATCGTCTGCTTAATGCTTGTTAATCTCGCCCTGATGTCTGGCTGTAGCGTCGAATGTGTTTAGTATCCATATGTGTGTGAATACCGAAATCGTGACTTGAATTCGGAGGAGTCGGAAATGTGATATCGTACTGTGATTTGTAGAATTCTGTGATAGCCTTGTACCTGTGTTTTACTTTAAGCTTTTTATTCTGCATCCACCGGTTAGTGCACACCAGTGGTGCATTCCTGTGATAAACATCCGGGTTTTGTTCTCATCATATCGATGGGTAGGAGCGCGGCCCTCGACGCACTGGTTCTCCTATGTGAGCGACGTCTGCTGCACGGTTCGAGCATGCTCACCTAGTAAGCAGAAACGTCGGTCGTTCCTCACATGGATGCGTTCTATGGGGTCGATGTGGCCGCTTCCGCCCCCTCGGTGTGATGGGAATAGAATGGTAATCTCTGTGATACTCCGTGGGACTACCCTGTTCTCTGTAGCCTCGACTCGGACGAATGTGGCCTAGTCAAGTACCGGTCTCCCGTGTAAGTTGAACCCGGACGCTGACTGAACGGTTGTAAGTTATTCACTTAGTAAGCAGCCGTCATTTGTTCCTTACACGGACGAGTTCCTATGAGTTGACGAAGCCGTTTCGGAATTTTCGAGAGTATGGAGAGCAGGATCCTGCCACGGGGCAGTTATTTGATTTTTGTGCTGTGATAGTTATGTAACCTGAGCTGTGATATTTCTTGTTTTGTCTTTTTTTTAAATAAGTCTTGCGTTGTTGTTTCTTTTTTTAACCATTCGTGTTTTTGTGTTCGTCTCTTTTAACTTTGTTATGCCACCAGAGGCTTTTTACACCTCTGGTGTTATTGTTTTAATTTGTTTTTATACATTCAGAAAGAATGCGCGTAGTCAGCTGGTCTGACTGGTGTTTGTTATTTTTTTTTTTTAAACTTATATTTATTAGGTCACTGGGTGACTTTAGGCCACCAGTAACACTCATGTAAAAAAAAAGGGAAAAAAATTAAGTATATATAATTGCGGAATTGCTCTGCATCGCTGGGGGTTTTTTAACTGTTCAGCGTTGTAAAGATATAATACCCACTTGAGGCAGGGCACCTCGTTGGTTTCGGCGTTATACGCTATGCCCTGTTCTTACAGAGCATTTCCTTAGACTCTGCGATGGCAGGGTCTGCTTGTTATTTTGTTTTTATTGTATGTGTTTGTCCATTGTCTATAGCATCTATGTGTCCCTGTCTGCTTTGTGTCTGTTTTTATCTATCTCTCGTTTTGGCGGCGCATGCCCTTCGATGGCGATGCCGCCGGGTGCTGCTGACCGCGCCATCCACCGGCAGCAGTACTCCAATTTTATTAAAAAAAAAAAAAAAAAAAAAAAAATAATAAGCTCAGATCACGGTGACGACAGGTTGGGTTCTAGGCAGCCACCTGTCAGCTGTAACAACACCTTCAGCCAAAATGCTACTGCCCTACTTACGGAGCCCCCAACACCTTTGGCTCAGCCGACTTTAAGTGTTTCCTCAGAGCATCCTTTGGGGACCACTAAAGCTGGTAAGAAGCGTGTGCGTATGCAATGGACAGATGAACTGAATGAATTCATCGTACGCACATACTTCAAAGTTACTAGACTTGAAACGGACAAAACTGGTTACCGTACAAAATTACATCAAGAGTTCGCGCGCAACTACCCTCACCTAAGTCGCGTTACTGAACAGAAACTGGCAGACCAAAAACGTGTCATTTTTACCAATAATCTTATCCCTTCCTCCCTCATAAACACCATTAAAACACAAGTCGCACATCAATTTGCTCAAAATGAAGAAAGTCAGGCAGACGGCCCACCAGAAATGGGAAGCCCCACACAAAACGACATTCAACAACTTGTCGAGAATGAGCCTAACCACCATGAAACAGCAGTAAATGACACCCTACTGCAAGAGATCGAACTGGAATTTAACACAGCGCTTACTGAATTTGAAGGGACGGACCCCACATATAGGTACTTGTTGCCTAAACAACACACCTCACATAGATTGGCTGAGATCGTTGAGATATTAAACAATACAATACTGCCTAAACACTTGGAAACATGTGACAATTTTATCGAGTTACACACAGCTATTTACTGTGGAGCCGTTGCCGCTATACGTTGTAACGGTTCCGATGTAACACCACCTGTAGCGTACAACTCGAAGGAACACAAAACTCCTGCTTGGGAAACACGACTGAATAAACGCATCAACAACATCCGATGCAATCTCGGCAGGATCACCCAATACCAACAGGGTACGAGGTCCAAACGGCTCAACAAATACATACACGACATATTACACAAACACACAGTACACACACAATACGAGGAACCCAATAAAACACTCACAGAGATCAGAGATACGCTTCACCAAAAATTAACAGCACTAGCGAAGCGCTTACGAAGGTATAAGACCAGTACTGAACGCAAGCGACAAAACCAAGCGTTCAGCAGAAACGAGAGACGATTTTATCAGTCTCTAACGAACACGGTAACTGACAGTAATGGTCTACCGGAGAAGAACGCACTCCATAGTTTTTGGGCGAATATATGGTCCAACACCATTGACCATAATGACAAAGCCAGCTGGATCGATACAGAGTACAGGAATAACGAACATCTTCCGGAGATGCCCTATACGGACATTACTACAGAGGACGTCTCCAGAGCTTTACAGAGATCGCATAACTGGAAGGCACCTGGCATCGACAACATACAAAACTACTGGCTCAAACACTTTACATCAACACACAAGTATCTCGCTGAACAATTTACACTATTTATAAGAACACCAAACCTGACACCGAAGTTCCTAACGCAGGGTATCACATATATGAAATCGAAAAACAGTGATACAAAAAATCCTGCTAATTATAGGCCTATCACCTGCTTGCCTACTGTGTATAAGACTTTGACGTCCTGTCTGGCAGAAAAGATCAATGAACATTGTCAGATTAACACCATACTGACAGAAGAACAAAAGGGATGTCGAAAGAGGTCACAAGGTTGCAAAGAGCAGCTTCTGATTGACTCCGTAGTACTGGAACAAGCGAAAGGGAGACAACGTAACCTGTACACAGCGTTTATTGATTACAAAAAGGCATTTGATTCGGTGCCGCACTCCTGGTTACGGAGAGTATTGGAGCTGTATAAAATACACCCAAGTATCGTGAACTTCCTTGGAGCGATCATGTCCGATTGGCGAACGACCTTACATTTGAGTATTGGTAACGAAAAAACAACAAGCGATCTTATTCAAGTAAGACGCGGCATATTCCAAGGCGACTCATTGAGTCCATTATGGTTTTGTCTCGCAATGAATCCACTTTCACGCCTGTTGAATGAAACCAAATACGGTTATAATGTGGGGACAAAAATGAATTCGCGCCATACTATTTCACATCTAATGTACATGGATGATATAAAGATCTACGCAGCAACTAAACATCAATTACAGAAGCTGCTGGGACTTTCCAGGGAAGTTTCGCGAGACCTCTGCATGGAGTTCGGGATCGACAAATGTCGGACACAATGTCGTTCTGGGGGAAAACGAGATGCGGTCGCATTTGAACTCGAACCGGAGTCTGTTATGCAGCCAATGGACGAGGAAGAGTCGTACCGGTATCTCGGATTCAACCAGGATGAACGTATAGATCACAGCGCTGTAAAACAACACCTAATGCAGCAATACCTAGCGCGTGTACAGAGATTGCTGAACACTCACCTTGATGGAAAAAAAATCATCAAAGCAATTAACACCTACGCAGTTCCGGTGCTAACGTACTCATTTGGGGTAATCAAATGGACGCCTACGGACTTGACAAACATCGAGATCAAGACCCGCGTCCTTATGACCAAATACAGAATTCATCATCCCAAAGCAGCGATAGAACGACTGACGCTGCCAAGAGCCGAAGGGGGTCGGGGTCTTATAGACATAAGGAACATGCATAATAAACAGGTTCATAACTTGCGAGAATACTTTTACACCAAAACACACGCATCACACCTACGCAATTCAATAATCCAAGCCGACAAGGCATACACACCATTAAACCTCTCACACACAGAAATGCCAGATAGTTTTTGCCCCTTGGTCACGAAGGAGGACAAAATCCAGCAATGGATCCGCAAGCCTCTACATGGAAGACATCCACATGATCTTAACCAGAGTAACGTCGACAAAGCAGCGTCGCACGCCTGGTTGAGTCAAGGAAGTCTTTTCCCGGAGACTGAAGGATTTATGCTGGCTATACAAGATCAAGTAATTCATACAAAGAATTACTCAAAATACATACTTCGTGACTCGTCAATAACATCTGACTCATGCCGGAGATGCCATTCCAAACCCGAAACGATCCAACACATCACAGCTGCCTGTACTCAGCTCGCTCAGTCCGAATATAAACACCGTCACGACCAGGTTGGCAAAATTATATACCAGAAACTAGCGGTTAAGCACCACCTTATAACCGATAAAACCCCTTACTACAAGCTCACACCAAAAGTAGTAGCGGAGAATGACTCCTGTAGACTTTACTGGGATCGGTCGATTATTACAGATAAGACCATAAATCATAATCGACCAGATATCACCTTCGTAATGAAACAAACTAAGACCACCTATCTGATCGACATTGCGGTTCCGAATACACATAACTTACAAAAAACACACGCAGTTAAATTGGAGAAATACACTGACCTCGCAGCCGAAATAAAACAACAATGGCGAGTGGAACATGTCCACATTGTTCCAATAGTACTCAGTGCCACCGGGGTAATTCCACACACACTACACAATAGCTTGAGCCTCTTGGGTCTCCCAAAGTACACATATGTCACTATGCAAAAGGCAGTGATCATAAACACATGTCGTATAGTACGGAAGTTCCTCAGTAATACGAATCCGACTGCGATATGTGAAAGCACAAGATCTGCTTGTACTCCATCTGAGCCATCTACAGCGAGTGAACAACACACTGACACTCATCTTACAGACACACAACACACATACATAAACACACAATACGCTAATACTGAAACACAAACACCTAACACACATACAGATCCAGATTCGTCTGATGGAGAGGGAGGATCGACCAACTGCCGCACTATCACTGTTACCGCTCTGGTGCACAATCCTCCCCAACTCAATAAAACACAAGGTCCGTCAACCTCTGTACCATCTAAACGCGCAATTCCAGGAACACCCGATCTTAATGAGCAATTTGATGAACCAGAACACATTTACACCAAGAAACGAAAAATAGAACGACACATCCACACACATACACGAACACACACACAAACACAAACAGTCCTTTCCCTTCCCTCTGTCCCTAATCCTACCTATTCTCTGAGGACACGAAAACGAACTAGGCATTCACAGCCGTCTGTCATTGAGCCAACATCTACGCTTCCACAAAAGTCTCGTCGTACGAACCAGTGTACACCAAAATAGACGCATAACACCTCGTTTCAAGCAACAACAAAAACAATATAAGGAGTGATGTGACAAACCCGTCCGTGAATGTACTACGGTACTTTTACGGATTGGTTTGGCACATTACCCTTCCACAGAGCCTAATACCTTGCATAATGCCGGTATAGGTGAATGTTACCCAGTACTGTCCTACTGAGTAGTGAGCGCCAGGTTGGCGTAAAAGTCTATAATAATAATAATAATAGCTGGGCTAAAATCCATCCTTCACGTCCACGGCGTGCCCGGCGGGCGCTAGCTTCGGCTAGCTGGCAGACGAGGCTCTGGTTTGTTAATAAATAGGACAATCACAAAATCTTTTTTTAGCACATAAGTTTTGTTATTGTTTGTGTTCTATATTTGTGTTTTTCGGCCGCTGGGGGCCCTCGGGTTCCCAAAAGTGTTGTTAGTTCCCGTTACATCATTGAATGGCTTTGGACTTTCGGGGTGCAACGGGCTGTCTGTGATATGTGAGCTGTGATATTGTATCTGTGATATTTCGTTGTTGCTTCTGTTGTTATTGTTGTTTGTTTTTATTTTCTTACTAGCGGAGGCCACTAGTGCCTCCAGTAGTGTTGTTATAACTCCATTGTACTGGTGGGTGGTTCCAGGCCCCCATGAGTACAATGGAATTCTGTGATATTATCTGTGATATTTCTTTCTTTTTTTTTTCTTTATGTTCTTTTGTGATACTGCACTGTGATATTTATTTCTGAGATTGTCTAGTCAGGTTCCTCCACCCCGAGACCCTTTACACCTCGGGGGGAGCTTCATCGTTGGTTTTCAGTCCTTGGTGCCCGGACGTTCTGGTTAGTACTTAGCGTACCGCCACCAAGGACTTTCCGCTCTTTATGAAGCCCTGGGATGGCAGGGCTCATCGGTGAATTTTATTATATGTATGTTTGTCCATTGTCTAGTGCATTTATGTGTCCCTGTCTTTACGTGTTGTTTTTATCTATATCGTGTGTGGCGGCGCATGCCCTCAGTTGGCGATGCCGCCGGGTGCTGCTGACTGCGCCATCCACCGGCAGCAGTATCCCAATAAAATTTAAAAAAAAAAAAATAAATAATAATAATAATAATAATAATAATAATAATAACAACAACAACAGCTGGGCTAAAATCCAACCTTCACCTTCAGCAGGCTGACGAGGCTCTGGTACCGTGTTTCGACAAGGATGATCGTGTGGAGGGGACGATGTCGTATCCCCCGAGTGAGTGTTATGCTTGCGTCAGCTTGAGTTTCATTAATAGTACCTTCACCGGAATTCAACGCGTCGCCAGTGCTGCATACTCCAGTGGGCGTGATCTTCGGAGTCCGACGATACCGTTCGGATGTGTCGAAAAGGTGATATTGCGTCTGTGATTTATGTAAAAATTGTGATCTGTGTCTGTGATAGTTGTTATGCCACCTTGGGTTCTCATGCCTGCGGTGGTACTTTTTAATTGTTACTGTGATGTTTCCCTGGCCTTGTTCTTGTCATTTCGATGGGTAGGAATGCGGCTCCCGACGCACTCGTTCTCATCGGCCACACGTACGAGTCGACGTCTGCCCGAACAACTTGAGCGAGCTCGCCCAGCAAGGAGACGTCGTCGTCCCTCGTACGGATGCGTTCGTGGGCGTTGATATGGCGGCTTCCGCCCCGTCGAAGTGATACGAACACAGGTCAGATGAAGGCTATGTGATACTCTGTGGCATTGTTCCGTTCTCTGTAGCCTCGACTCGGACGAACGTGGCCTAGTCATCGTACCGGTCTCCCGTGTAGGTTGACCCCGACATCTGACAGAACGGCACATGTACGCAGTAATCAGCTATCTGACAGAACAGTACATGTTGCTCAGTAATCAGATGTCACTGTCCCTATACGTGTGAGTTCCTAGGTGTTGACGAAGCCATTTCGGAATTGTTGAGACTATGGGGAGCGGAATCGTGCCACAGAGCAAGAAATTTTTTAAAATCTGTGATATTGTTGTTTTTATTTTTTAATAAGATTGTTTTAATCTGTTTTGTTTTAACGATGCACCACTGAGGCCTTTTCCACCCGAGGTGGTACATCATCTTTTTATTCTTATCTGTAATATTTTGTTGTGCCGCTGTGGGCTTGCTGTTGTGGCCCTTCAGCGGTTTTGTTTTTAACTACTTATTGCGGCACTGGTCGGCCTGTGGCTCCCCAGTGACGTAATAAGATTTTTTTTTTAATATTGTCTGATAAATTTTTTGAGTGTTTTCTAGTCAGTTTTCTCCACTCCGAGGCCCTTTACACCTCGGAGTTTCATCGTTGGTTTTCAGACCTGGTGGCCGGACGCTCTGGCTAGTACTTAGCGTGCCGCCACCGGGGACTGTCCACTCTTTGTGAAGCCCTGGGATGGCAGGGTCCATCGTTGAATTTTATTATGTGTATGTTTGTCCTTTGTCTATTGCATTTATGTGTTCCTGTCTTTATGTGTTGTTTTTATCGTTTTTCCTCACACAATATAAGGAGTGATGTGACAAGCCCGTCCACGAATGTACTACGGTACTTTTACGGATTGGTTTGGCACATTACCTTTCCACGGAGCCTAATACCTTGCATAATGCCGGTATAGGTGAATGTTACCCAGTACTGTCCTACTGAGTAGTGAGCGCCAGGTTGGCGTAAAAGTCTATAATAATAATAATAATAATAATAGTATAAATAAATAAAATGAATTATATAATTCAATTTATACAGATACAATTTTGTGTTATTTTATTTTTTAATTTTTTCTCGTTCCAATAAAAATATTCCTACTGTCATTAAAAACGCAACTTATTTTCATTAAAAAAATTCATTCAAGTGAATTAGCTAAATTCTAAATAATTAACAACACATTTTTTAACAACTTTCACGTATTATTGTATTAACAAGAAATTTTATCTAAAATCTAGTACAATATTACTCTTGTATTTAAATTAGCACAACTGTGAATAAAATCATATCGTGTACATCTCTAGGATACGATGATTCTAGCATACATAGTTTATAATCAGTAATAGCGTTCGGTATACATTGTATACATACATTCACCCTTCTCTCAAAAACATGGAAAGTGAGACAGGAATATACAAATATCTCAAAGTAAGGCAAAAGCACTTCAAAACAAGTGTAATGTACTTAAAAGTAAGAGCAAGTCACTTTGGCTAACTGTGGTACGAATGCGCCCATTTATCTCAACATCACCACTTGAACTAATTAACGCTGTCAGTTCTGACCGGTTCTGACGCCAGTTCTTCTGGTTTTTTGATAATTCACAAAATCTTTTTCTTGAAGACATATCCTAATTAAAAATATTTTCAATATATAAAAAATTTAATGATCACAAATTTATTCCTTAAACCTATTTAATACATACTTTATCTATTTATATCTTATAAACTGATGCACAAAACAAATTTCAATAAAGCATGTTTTCAATTTCATAAAAACATCAACTGTATTAAATTCTTGGTTATAATTTAAAAATAATGGAAATAAAGATTTTAAAACGCATGTGTCAAATCTAATTCGTTTATAGTTCGGAAAAAAGATGGCTGTGTTTGGCAGAAAAAAATTCTTTAAAGCGCTTTAAAGCAAAATGGCGATTTACTAAGAATAACAAAGCACCAAAAAGCAAAATGTCGTCGCAAATACCTAAACATAAGAACCTCAATAAGAGTTATTTGTAGGAAAATTTGTTGTTTCTTTCATATATATCACAATATGGATAACATTATAGGTCGTATTATTGAAGAATCATTAAAGTAAACAACTATATAGCAGAATTTTGTAATTTATCTTAACAAAATTTAAATTTGGTGTAAGACAGAATTGCGTGTCACTTGATTTTTGTCCTGGCAGAAAATTAGTCAGCAATATGAAGCGGCTTCAAGCGCTTAAAGAATTTTTTTCTGCTCGAACACAGCCGATTTCTTAAATGAGCTCTTAATTAAGAGTTCTTACGAAGTCAGAAAAAGGAATTCTAAAAAAGTTTTTAATCAACAGTTCTTAAAAATGACGTAATTAAGGCATTATATTCATAATTCGTGAGAAGGTCTTCAAAAAGACTTCTTTTTAAAGTTTTAAAACGTCCTATTGCTAGCTGGAAGATGGGCAAAAATATACATGATTGTTGACATAATTTAATTTTTCAAAACATTTTTAGCAAATCCTTTGCACTTGAGATAAAACAGCAATTTTTTAAACCAAAGTTTATAACCTAGATGCCTAGAAAGGGAAACATCTATTAGTATTATTCACATAGTTTTAAATATTATAATATATTACTTCGCCTACCTTTCACAGTAAATTACAGAACATGAGTATCTTGATATCCAAACAAGTCGATTTCAAATATTAATTCAATATTTTATTTTCAGTTCTATTGACTTTTGATTTAGTATATTTCAAGTTCAGTAAGGAATTAAAGATATAAATAATATAAATATTAAAATAAGAAATAAAAAAAAAAAACTGTACACTACTTTTAATTCAAAAATCACTACAAAATATGTATACAAAAACGTTAAAAGTTGACAATGAATGGGGTATTTGATAGTATCAAAGAAAAAGTTTTAATGAAAATTAATAATAAAAGACAGCAATTTATTATGTTAATTCATCCTATCATTATTTAATTTAAAAGAAAAAAAATAATATTTTTCAGCTACAAATTACGTCAGCAGAAATAAGCTGTGGTGTTGCTTTCTCTTATATTTCAACACTGTCGCCACTAGGGTCGCTACGTAAATTCCGGTTAGCAAATATAACTATGGAAATTAATTTGAATTTAATTAATTTTTTTAGAAACCAACAATTTTTTTCCTAGTTATAAGAAAAATAAACAGTTTTTTTTCTTAGTTACATTACACCTTTTGCTATCTAGAGAATGTGACGTAATTGAAGCTAATGAACGTTTTAGCGCAAATTTTGAAAACAAATATCAAATTAATTTTTTCTAACGATTTTCGGCATTATTTTTAAAAATTAAAATTATATACATGCATAATACATTATCAATAGATTCTGTCTAATAAACTTAAATACCTATTATCAGTTACAACAACGAACTGCGCAAAAATATGCTCAGTGTTGTCAGAGTTGAAACAAGATTGAAAAAGTAATTTTAAAATAAAAGCATTGTAACTAAATACATCTTATATTTATGATTTCTAAAAACATTTATTTTGTAAAATTAAATAATTTTTCATAAAATTTAAAAATAAAACGTATTTTTAAATAAATTTATATTCAAAAGAAATTTTAAACTTGACAACGCTGCATTTTCGCTTTTTATAATAAAATTAATAAAAGACGTAGGTCTGGTCGCCTGTATATCTCAAAGCATTAGAAAATACGCTGTTTTTCATCTTTTTCTTATTAAAATTACATTTATTTTATATATAGGGAGAGTTTTGGTGATTTTGGATTATTAAAATATGAAATTTTGGAATAAATGATCACCGAATTATATTAAACAATTTATATAATAATCACCGTATTATATTTCAGTGCAGTGCCTTTTGACGGTACGCAACACATTTTAAATATATTTAACTATTTTTCTGATCGTTTAAAGTTCACTATAGAAGCAGAAGAAAAAAAAACTCTCTTTTCTGGATGTATAAATTTTAAAAGACAGTGAAAACAGACTTACACCTATTTGGCATAGAAAATCTTATTATTCTTCCAGACTAATCAACTGGTATTCCAATCATCCAGTACATGTAAAGCGTAATACTGCGTATAGTATTATTAATCGTGCTATAAATTTAACACACCCCGAACATCGACCTGCGGCGATAAAAATAGCCAAAAACATCTTAATTAAAAACAATTTTCCCCAGTCAGTAATCGAGAATATATCAAAAATGATCGTTCACCGCGCATACAATAGAAACTGTATTTCTTCTAATAATCATACACATAACAGACCGATAAAGAAAATAAACATATCTCTACCATATACAGGGTGTAAAATAAATAAGTTCCATCCTTTTGAGAGATGGTTTTTCTCGGTTTAAAATTGCCGAAGACATAAAAATTTTTTCGGAATTCGCTATCTGAGAAAATCGCATCCCAGCCAGCTCATCGTTTAATATAAATTTCTCTGAATACGCCTCTGACCAAACTAAAATTATTCGCAGCCTGTATAATAAACATTTTTTTAAAAATAAAAATAATTTTTTTTTTATTTTACGACAATATGTAAACATCTGCTGACTTTTGAATTGATATGTACTGTATCGTACAAAAAAACCGAACATAATTTTTCATAAATTTTGGGTAAATATATTTGAAATATTTTTGTAGGTTCTTATTTCACAGGACGTTATGAATATTGCAAGAACCGTAACTCTGGTATTAGTATAAAACATTGTTGCATTTCTTTAATTGCAAATATTTAGTTGCATTACTTTAATTACAAGTATTAATTTAATTACAAATTACATTAAAAATTACACTGGAATTTTCAAACAAACCAAAATAAAAACTTTCCTTTAACTGTCATAAAACATTGTTGTTAATTTTTGGTACATAACACAGATTAAAAAGTGAATTTTTATTCATAACTGAGTAACTTTAGCGGAAAACTGTAACAGAAAATTCCAAACTTCGGCATTAATTATCATTATTGTAAAATTCTTTTACCAAATTTGTTCTATTATACCAACAAGCTGAAACAAAACAGTACACATTTAAATAATAATTTATGTACCTGCGACACACATCAAAATAAGAGTACTACTAATAATAAAATACTACATAAATACATTTAATAAGAAATACCATATAAATATACCGTAAAGTAAATGTCCCAAATTCCGATACTTAGAGGAAGTAAAAAAACATATTTTACTAGAATAATTTAAAATGCGTTGGAAAGGCTCAAAGTCTTTTGTCAACAGCCAGACCAAAATTTTTACTTTAGATAAATTATCACTTAAGAAAAATAGAAAGATAAAATACAAAAAATTACAATTTTTTTACTACTGCAATGGCACATAATTTCGACATCTACCATAAGAACTTAGCTCTAAATTCAATACCTTTTTGAACTTATTTTCGTGTTTTAAATTCAACAGTTGTCCATAATTTTGACTATAAACGTTTTAGCTCAAATAAAAAAGAAAGAAAAATTGATAAAGATGCATTTAAGTATAATTTATTGAAAAATTGCTTTATTTATTACACGTATATATTAGTTAATAATGTACTTTTCCAATTTCTGCTAATATAAAAATCAATACTATTTTATATATTTCGCAAAATAACTAATTGATCATTAATTTTAGTACAATATTTGTTAAAAATAAATCGAAATATACAAAAGGTAGTATTACCTAATGTTCATAGATATCTCTGATATAAAAAACGAATGTTTAAAAAAACACTTTAAAATCATATAAACGTCTGATTTTAGGACACTGTCTGATTTTGGGTCATTTACCTTATGTATTGATTCATTCAAATTGATAAATATTCGTGTTCAGTTCCCAGTGTGTCAAAATCGTCAAAACATTCAGACAATCATATCATCAACGATCGATAATCAAAGAGTTGGCCAAGTGCGTATTTAACACACATTGGGAGCATTCGAAACGCACCTAGCCAAAGTGTCTTCATCTTACTTTTAAGAACATTACACTTGTTTTGAAGTGCTTTTGTCTTACTTTTGAGATATTTGTGTATTCCTGTCTCACTTTCCATGTTCTTGAAAGAAGGGTGAAGGTATGTATACGATGTGATACGATGTCTACCGAACGCTATTACTTGATTACATATAAACTATGTATGCTAGAATCATCGTATCACATCGTATACATACCTTCACCCTTCTCTCAAGAACATGGAAAGTGAGACAGGAATATACAAATATCTCCTAAGTAAGACAGAAACACTTCAAAACAAGTGTAATGTTCTTAAAAGTAAGATCAAGACACTTTGGCTAGGTGCGTTTCGAATGCTCCCATTAAATCGAGTTCTTTGTGTTTCTGTATTTTTGGGGATAAAATACATCGCATGGCATATTTTTTTACGGTTTACTCTGAAAATAAATAAATATATTCGAAAATGTTATTTGCACTTGTGTTACTTAAGGGTCAATTAAGTAGTAATTGGATTCCTTACAAACCACATGGACTTTGAAATACAATATTTCTGAAACAAGGTATAAAGATTAAAAGTTGTTAAAAGAACCTTAACTTGATTTTAAAAGATTTTTCTAATGATAGGCGGCAAACAGTATACATATAATTATTTTTGAAGGAACTTACGAAAAAAATTTTCAACATTTCTCTTAATAATTTTGATTTGAATTTTTGGAAATGCTATCTAATATCAGAATATACTTTGACGTAAAATTTCACTTACTGAGAACAATTTTTCCTATTTTAAATTATGTACTTAAAAGTGTTTATGCCCAGCTTCAAATACGGAAGATAGGTACCATAAGAAATTAAGAAAGAAATTGTTTTACTGACGGTTAATTGAGATATCTATCTGTAGCATGTATTAGATTTGCAAAATTTCGTGTTCATACATCCAAAGGCGTGGAATTTCTGAAAATGTTGCAATCAAAAAATTATAAGAGCTTCCAGAGTTTTTCGGAACCCCAATTTTTGAAAATTATTTTTTAAGAAACATAAACATAATATTTTATGACGTGTCAGGCGTGTCAATGTCAACTGGATATATTTATGTGTTCTGGAAACACCAGTAACTTATTTATTTTATATGTATTTGTAGTTGTATGTGTATGATTGGTATTATTATCAATAATAAAACAGTACATTTTTCGTTTTGAAAAGAAGGATATTTTTAACAATACAGGTACTGGTTTAAGCTCGGACTGGTTTAAGCTGTTGCATGAATTAAATGTGTGAAAGAACTGCGTCCAAAAGAAGTTAGCGATTTATAATTTCTTTAAATCAAAGTATTAAAATTAAAAGTATGTGTATGTGCGCGAATAATAAACCAATTGTATATTTTAGAAATGTTTTAAAATTTAATTATTGTGTCATAATTCATAAATACTTCAACTTAACGTAGTTGCTCTAAGATAGTCAGGTTCAAAAGTTTATCTCAGCAAAAAAACTTTCTTTTATCAAAAATTAAATAATGTATAGATATTCTTCAGTTATTATATTTGTATACCACTTGTTTTTTTGTATTTTCACGTGCTTATGTTGTAGCAATTTAAAAGAATTGTTGAAAAAGCGTTGTAAAAACGTAGTAAAATGATGTTTTTAAATTATATTTCAAAATCGGCGTGGTCAATAATTTTTATTTCTTATTAAATATGGTTTGTAACTTTGTATTAAATAACATATTACATTTTTATCAAGTTCCTTTGACACGTTTTCATTTTATTTAAAAAAAATAGAATTTTCCCATAAGAACCCGTGTTAAAATTACAAAACTTTGAAATCGTTTTTCTCAAAATTGAGGAGGTTTTTTTTCGGTAAGGGCTCATATTATTGGTATTGGAGAAAATAAATATATGGAGAAGTTTCGTTAAAATCCTTTGAAAAAATCGTTTTATCGACTAACTACCTTAAGATTTTATTCAATTTTTACAAGATTCTAGAAAAAAGTGTTTTTTTTTTTAACTTAAACTAATTTTTATAGTGTAAAAAATACTTTCATGTCACCAGTCTCATCATTAGAAAAACTCAGTTAACTATTAAACATCATCTTCATTTTGAGGGGTGTTTAGTTTTAATTTTGTTCTGAACTTCGCCAATGTTAGAGGCAGCCCTGAATGTGTTAAATGTGTTAAAAAATTGGATTAAAGTTGATGTAAGTCAGTGATGTTTCAATTACTAAAATCGATTGCAGGTGTTTATTAAATTTCCAAATAATTTAATGAGATTTGACGAAATCGATCTATTTGATATATGACGTAAATTGTCTCATTAAAAATTATGTTCAAATTTTTATGGACACTACTGTATAACTATTTTCAAAAGGTTCCGTAAACAAGCAGGTAAAAATATTTTGTTGACAAAAAAATTTACATTCAAAAAGACAAAGAAAAAAAATAGATAGGTAATCAGGGCCTGATTAAGGTTTTTTTCTAGGGGCCATTTTTTAACACGTTTTTGACAATCGAAAATTTCTGAAATGAAACTTGATCGGTAAAATTTAACTAGCAATACTTAATTAGTAGACTGAGACCTTTCTCTCCTGAAAATTTTGAAATTTATATATTTTACACCCTGTATAGGACAATCAATCCTCCCAATCTCCTCTCTCCTTAGATCCCAAGGGTTTTGTCCAGTGTTTAACCCTTTATAGGCCATTGTTACCAAACGGTCACAGGATTTTCTTATACGAGTTTTTATCACAATCTTAATTCCTTTATGGTTTTTTACCTTAAATTTAGCGTCCTAGATATCATAGCAGTATATATCATAAATGAGAGAAATCGAATGTTAAAAATAGGAATTAAAATTTTACATGAAACGTACGGGATTTTACAAGTGTTTTTTGTTCCCAGAAAAATTGAAATTTGGTGAGTAAAATCATATTGTAAATTTTTTAATATATCGCGAGCTTAGTGTTACACCGTTCCATGTCGACTTTTTAAAATCTCGAGAAAAATGAGTTTGAAGTTTTGACATATTTTAAAATGTAATTTATATAATATGAATTAATTTTAATTTCCAAAGAAGCAGGAATAGACAAATTACAGTATATCAAAACACTATGTGAAACAGTAATAAATTGAACGAAAAAATAATTTAGAACATACAAATTTTATGTGAAACATAGAACTTTTAATAAAATTATTTATATTTTTAGGAGATGGAGTTTTGATGTTTTGTTGATTTCTCCCGTTCTTTAAGGAATTATGATTAAATTTAGATTTATATAGATAGACAATGAAATGGAGAACTCAAATATGTGAAAAAGTGCAAATCTCAAAAAAGTCGACATGGAACAGTGTAACACTAGGCTCGCGATATGTAAAATGTGTTTGAAAAACATCAGTTATGTACAAAAAATTGTCCCTAAGAACTAAGTAATCTTAGATTCTGAAATATTTTCGTTTAAATATCATTGTTACCAAATATTCACTATGGCCTTCAATCAGTACTTGAAGTTATAACTGTTTTGTTACCATTGGATCACAATGGCCTATTTTATATTATATTTTTATTTGTAGTAGTGGCCTCAAATATTCCGCCTCGTTTATTTTAAGGTAAAACGTCTGGTATAGCGATTTTATCTCCATTAAAATCAGGTGCTTCAGATGATTCAGATTCTGACAACGAATACAAAAATGGTGAAAATGATATTCTTGCGATTGAATCTGATAATGAATTTATTCCAGTTCCACAAGAAAATATTATTATTGACGAAAGTGAACCTGAAAATGAAATTGATCAACCTTCTACTTCCAAAAATAACAAAAAAGTGAAAAACGTGGGACTAGGGTTTTGCTCGAAATAGCCAGATCTAGAGTTAGGCAATATAAATAGAAAGAAAAAAGCTACAAGTTCCATGTCCAAGTATTGCAGAACACTACAACAAACAAATGGGGGTGTAGATAAATCGAACATTCTAATTGAATATTATCGTACACCATCAAAATTTAGAAAATGGTATATTCCGGTGTTTGCGTATTTAATTATGATAAAAAAATGGTACTCCAACGGCCATAGTAACCAAATGGTAACATTCGGAAAAACTGATTTCCACCGATTTTCCTCACTTTTTACGAACGGCTATTGAATATTTGGGCGCTGTTCATGTGTTGTGTAAAATTTCATTCAGTTATTCCTTCTAGATCTATGCGTGGCCTATAAAGGGTTAAGTACCCCCTTTTCGAAAAAAAATTCCCTCTACTCAAACCTGAAAGGAGTAATCCCAATAGTAGAAAGAACCCATCTTGTTTATTCCATCCCTTGCACCAGTTGTGATTCAGTTTATACTGGCCAGAGCTCAAAATCACTGGAACACCAGTCTAAAGCAGCATAGATAGGATTTGGGTAGAGGTGAATTAAGTACTGTCTTAGCACAACATGCACATAATTTCGACCACGTCTTCGATTTTAACAACACTAAAAGCCGGTCCAGACGCAACGTCTTATCTGAACGACTTGTCTGAATCGACAAGTCGTTCAGATAAAACGTAGCGTGTGGACTGCAAAACGTACGTCTTGCATGACGGAAATGAGGTTGTACGATAAGTCGAAAGTTTGAGCTGCGAGGCATCATTTTATGAAAATTGGTTCGACAAGTTAGTGCGTCTGGACAGACTTTCGTTTTATCGAAACGATTTGTAGTATTTTTATACATAATATCGTAGTATTCTATTGCTTCGTGTCCGTTAATTTAAAAATTTAAAATTTTACAGAATAAAAATTTATACATTTTTTGTATAAATTTTGTTTTTTATTTTATAATTTTCATTTTATTTTATGTCTGATCTTCGTCAATGCTCCCGTCAATTTTTGTGTGAATTTATTGACATTTATAGAAGTTTTACTTGCTTGTGGCAAGTTAAAAGCCCAGAGTACAGTGACCGGAATAAAAAGTCACAAGCATACGAAGCCCTTATTGAAAAATACAGAGCCATTGACGAAACGGATAACAAGGAGGCAGTAAAAAAGAATTAATTCTTTACGAATCGTTTACAAAAAAGAACGGGCTAAAATATTTAAATCTACTAAAAGAGTTTAATAAATGGCTGTAAGTTTCAGTGTCCATCCTTAGGTAATTACGCCAATTAACTGCTTCATTATGAGGCTCACGTAATAGTCTGACATAAGAAAATTCATGTCTTTTTTTTAAGAGCCATTCCCTAGACCATCTTAATCTTCTATTTTTTCTTTTATTTTTTATTAAAATGCGAACACCATAGAGTGCCCAAAGAAGTGTTTCCTCCATGACAAACGTGAAACTGAAATTTGAACGATAAGTTGGAGACGTGTGGACACACTAATTTTTGTACGTTTTGTCGAACAACTTGCATGAACGTTTTATCGTTCAGATAAGACGTTGCGTCTGGACCGGCCTTAAGGTACTACAGTATGAGAAGAACTACAGGAAAAGGCTAAACCTGGAGACCCTGTGGATTTTTCTATAAAAAATGTTAATAATCAAGTAGAAAATGATAACCTGACATTTTATAAATCATTATATCAAAATATTCAAAAAAAAAAAAAAAACCAACAAACACCAGTGTACTATAAACAATATTCTTTTTGCAACTACTTGTTTATTCTTTATAAAAATAAATAGATATAAAATCTTTTTTTGAAATACATCTGTACTCTATTTTTGTCTCTAAAATTTTTGTAATTTTTCGTTTTTAATTCATTTATCATTTTGACATGATACTATTAAAAATTATTTTATTTTATTTTGTTACTTTAAAATATTGTCTGTTTTTAATAATTTTTATTTTATTTTTACTCTAATTGACTTAAAATTAAGTGTCTATTTTTTATAAATTTTTAATTTTTTAATATCATATTGAGATTCCATTCATTTTATTATTTTTTAAAAAGAAATTGTATTTTATTATTGTTCAAAAATGTATTTTTTTTTTTAAATTTTTAATATTTCTAAGAATATGGCCTGAAAAAGAGTTTTTTCACTCGAAACGTACATAGCCAAATAAAACAAAAAATTTTTTAATATAGTACGGTGACCATTTATTTCAAAATTTCCTATTTTATTTTATTTTCTTAGGAAATGGAAAGAAAATTATGTTGTTTCGTTGATAGCAATGGTCGATGCAATAACTTACAGCGAACAGGGTATATTAATATAGCCATATAGCGTCTTTTGGCTTCAGTTTTATTTTTAAAACCTAATAGCCCGTCCACATTACACAAACTTTTGTTTGTACAAACTTTTATACAAACAAAAGTTTGTACAAATAACACGTCCACATTACACAAACTTTTGTTTGAGTGAATTTTTGCACAAACTTTTGTTTGAGCAAACTTTTGTAGAGAATATTGGTAAAGTTTGACCATATATAAATGGGATGACTTCTCAAGTACAGCAATAATTATTAGTATTGTGCGCTGTAGGTTGTCAACTTATCTAGGTTAGTGTTAAAAGAAACCGCCACTCATAAAACAGGTAATATATTTAAGCACAATTGGAGTGAGCATAGGGTGATATTTGGTACAAGTAATAAAATAACTAACTTTTTAAAAGTTTATAATCACTCTCAAAAAGTCATCCCAAATATCGATGGTTAAAGTATACAATACACTAGATACAAGTAGGTACACATTATTTTTTTGAAGCAAGTCCCCTTTTATAACCTACAAAGCGTCGGTCGTAATAAATATTTTTAATTTATTGATAATAAATATTTATTGTAGGTATTCAGTTTCAATGTCTTTCGGAGACCATTACCCTAGACTGGAATGAATCGAGAAAGGCGGGTGAATAGGAACACAAGGAAAAATGTTCTCATAAGCTTGGTTTAAAAACACTAAACATAAATCGGAATAGATATCTTTCTTAAAATATAGTAGAATGATAATATTTTTTGGTAACAACAATAACTAAGGTTGAAGTTGAATAAAAAATATTAAAAAATCAATTTAAATTGACGTCTTCAACGCAGTGTTACTTTTTGTTTTTAAAACTTTCTCTAAAAACTATTTATTTTGGTGTTCTAATGAAAGAATTCTTGTTTAATCGAAATTTTAGTTATTTTGAAACATAATATCTGAAAAATTTAAAAAAATATTTATTGTCAATTTCTACACAAAATCATTTTCATTTCAATTTCTACACAAAATCATTTTCATTTCAATCATAGTCAAAATTAATTTGACTATTGGCGACGCAAAGATTCTCACTCGCGCCACTGGTGGTAAAATTAAAATTAGCATCAAGTAAAAATATACGTATACGACAAAATCATGAAGTATTATTTCTTTTTTGGATGTATAAATACAAAAAAATTCGAAATTATGTTATATTTCTGTTTCAATTTTGGTTGGCCCTACGGATCGTCCCCATTCACCCTGTTATCGTCTCTTTTGACCCCTGTTTACCATAGAGAAGAAATTACATTATTTTTCTAATTTTTTTAAAAACCAGGGACATTTTCCAAAATTTTTGATTAATGTAACAAAGTGACCATTCTCGCGTAAATTTTTAGTATATTAAATTAATGTTCTTTAATATATCAATTAATATAATATTAAAGAATACGTACTCATAAAATAAATATAAAAAGATACGGTGTAAAGCCTGAATTCGTGCCTACTCAGTCATTTTTACGGTAGTTGTCAAACTCACACGTTCATACCAACTTTTTGATGCGAGATACAAAAATTCACAAACACTGGTACAAACATCAAATATCACGTTGATACGTATCGTTTGCCCAAACTTATGTTTGTGCAAACAATTTATTCAAACAAAAGTTTGTGTGATTTTACAAAATGTTTGCGCAAACTTCACGTCCACACGTACCATTTGCACCAACTTTTGTTTGTGTAAAAGTTTGTACAAACAAAAGTTGGTGTAGTGTAGACGGGCTATTAGGGAGCGTTTGTGCATAGGATTTTGATTGGATGAAAATCGAAATAAAAACCGTTTAATGATACTTGCGGGTTTATACCATCTATGTATTATACATATACGGTTTATACACATACGATTTCTTCTTTCGATTTAAAAAAAGAAAATGGCGCTACATAGGATATCAGCTTATAATAGCCCGTCCACATTACACAAACTTTTGTTTGTACAAACTTTTACACAAACAAAAGTTTGTACAAATAACACGTCCACATTACACAAACTTTTGTTTGAGTGAATTTTTGCACAAACTTTTGTTTGAGCAAACTTTTGTAGAGAATATTGGTAAAGTTTGACCATATATAAATGGGATGACTTCTCAAGTACAGCAATAATTATTAGTATTGTGCGCTGTAGGTTGTCTACTTATCTAGGTTAGTGTTAATAGAAACCGCCACTCATAAAACAGGTAATATATTTAAGCACAATTGGATTCTCACTGGGAATTTTCCCGGGAAAATTCCCATTTGGGTATTTATTGGGTATTTTCCCGGGAAAATTCCCGAAACCTGGGTAAAAACGATTACTTAGCTGTACTTCTTTGCAAATGTGTTTTTAATTAGATCTGTATATATTTGTTAATTGTGCCTGGAGTTTTACATAATATAATGTTGATGTAAAGTTTTCTAATTATTATTATCATAAAACCACTTCAGTACATACTGAATGTTTATTTATCTTTAAATTTAAAAATACATGCATACATATTATGTCGGATAAACATAAGACGACTTTTCACCGAAGTTAGCAATTAATTTAAATTTATAACTCAACTAGCCGTATACCCGATGGAATTTCCCATCGGCAACATCTTTTTATTAGCTACTCGCTGCTCACTTTCAATGTTTTTCAAAAGCCTAAATACCAATTTCCACGTTTCTAATTTCAAAAACTTCCCGTACGAATTTTCATTTCCTGTTTTAATCCCTTAGGGAATGAATTTCCAGAAACGTTTACACAACTGACTTTTATTTATAAGTAGTAATGCCTACAAATCAATCTTCATATCTTCTGTGCTAAATTTCGTCTTTTTAAACCAAACATTTTAGGCTGTGCGTTGTCTGTCAATCAGTGAATAAAATATTTTTTATTTGAATAGTCATAATAACATATTTTTATATTTCTAACTTCAAAAATGACGAATTTTCATAAAAATTTGCATTCCCTATTTAACCCACTTACGGGGCGAATTTTCAAAAATTCTTTCTTAGTGCTCACCTACGTTACATAGAGAACTCCTGTCCAAAATTTCATTCTTCTAAACCCAACAGTTTAGGCTGTGCGTTGTCTGTCAGTCAGTCAGTGTTAGAAATTTATTAAACAGATGTGTTAAAATTTCAGAGAAATATCTACGTTTTAAAAAAAAAAATTAAAATGCCACGAAATTCAATATTGACAAGTGAGAATCGAGCTAAAATTTCGACGTTTTGGAAATTGTAGTACTTAAAACGTAATCTAAAGGGGCGAAAACTATGGAAAAAACTGTCGTGGTAGGCCCAGGAAATTGACACCGAAAAATGAAACGCGTATTGTACAACTAGCCACGAAAATTAATTGTCTAGATAAAAACTGTCGAACAAAAATTGTATAATAACGTGATATATTAATTAGTATTTATGTAGTCTGAAGATTAATTATTTACGTTTAGCAAATATTCGTTATGAAACAGCGGTTTTGATAGTTTAATTCAAAAATATTACGATAAATAGTAAATTAAAATAAATACCCACTTTTCGGGAATTTTCCCGGGAATTTACCCCGTTTTTACCCACTTTGGGAATTTTCCCGGGAAAATTCCGTGTAGAATCCCATCTCTAGGTACAAGTAATAAAATAACTAACTTTTTAAAAGTTTATAATCACTCTCAAAAAGTCATCCCAAATATCGATGGTTAAAGTATACAATACACTAGATACAAGTAGGTACACATTATTTTTTTGAAGCAAGTCGCCTTGTATAACCTACAAAGTGTCGGTCGTAATAAATATTTTTAATTTATTGATAATAAATATTTATTGTAGGTATTCAGTTTCAATGTCTTTCGGAGACCATTACCCTAGACTGGAATGAATCGAGAAAGGCGGGTGAATAGGAACACAAGGAAAAATGTTCTCATGAGCTTGGTTTAAAAACACTAAACATAAATCGGAATAGATATCTTTCTTAAAATATAGTAGAATGATAATATTTTTTGGTAACAACAATAACTAAGGTTGAAGTTGAATAAAAAATATTAAAAAATCAATTTAAATTGACGTCTTCAACGCAGTGTTACTTTTTGTTTTTAAAACTTTCTCTAAAAACTATTTATTTTGGTGTTCTAATGAAAGAATTCTTGTTTAATCGAAATTTTAGTTATTTTGAAACATAATATCTAAAAATTTAAAAAATATTTATTGTCAATTTCTACACAAAATCATTTTCATTTCAATTTCTACACAAAATCATCTTCATTTCAATCATAGTCAAAATTAATTTGACTATTGGCGACGCAAAGATTCTCACTCGCGCCTCTGGTGGTAAAATTAAAATTAGCATCAAGTAAAAATATACGTATACGACAAAATCATGAAGTATTATTTCTTTTTTGGATGTATAAATACAAAAAAATTCGAAATTATGTTATATTTCTGTTTCAATTTTGGTCGGCCCTACGGATCGTCCCCATTCACCCTGTTATCGTCTCTTTTGACCCCTATTTACCATAGAGAAGAAATTACATTATTTTTGTAATTTTTTTAAAACCAGGGACATTTTCCAAAATTTTTGATTAATGTAATAAAGTGACCATTCTCGCGTAAATTTTTAGTATATTAAATTAATGTTCTTTAATATATCAATTAATATAATATTAAAGAATACGTACTCATAAAATAAATATAAAAAAATACGGTGTAAAGCCTGAATTCGTGCCTACTCAGTCATTTTTACGGTAGTTGTCAAACTCACACGTTCATACCAACTTTTTGATGCGAGATACAAAAATCCACAAACACTAGTACAAATTTCAAATATCACGTTCATACGTATCGTTTGCCCAAACTTATGTTTGTGCAAACAATTTATTCAAACAAAAGTTTGTGTGATTTTACAAAATGTTTGCGCAAACTTCACGTCCACACGTACCATTTGCACCAACTTTTGTTTGTGTAAAAGTTTGTACAAACAAAAGTTGGTGTAGTGTAGACGGGTTATAAGGCTTTTATAAGAATATTCTGTATTTATAAGCAAGCCCTAAGCGTGTGTGTAAAAAATTGTGGATAGCAGTGTGCCTGTGTGTGCTTGATACCGCTTAAGCTGATTGGTCACATAGCAACTGTAGCCGTGTTCAGATCGATTGTTGTCAATCACTTGCAACAATAAGCGAATACATATAAATATAGTAATATGCAGGTACCGAAACACTATCATACATATTATGCAGTGTAGTCCCCAAGCCCTAAGCGTGTTTGTAGGAAACTGTGGATAGCAGTGTGCCAACGAGTGGTTGATACCGCTTAAGGCATTTAGTTAGTCGCTGTCGGTCACTCAATGCAAAACGCATTATGTTGTATTGTTGGACCATTGTTAGCTTGGACCCCACCTTGCTCCGTCCGACAATACGTGTTTTGTAATTGTGTCTGTGACAACTAACACAGTTGCAAAGATCAAACCAACACCGCTACACACAGTGTGTACCTACACAGCATAGTGGTGGGAAATAGAGGTGATTTTTTGTCTACATTGGCATCACTAGTGCAGAGATAGCAACTTGGCTTCTGATTATTCTGTGGTAGTCCCCCTCTTTCAACAAACAGAGTGTGACATTCATATATGAAGTATTACATATATGGTGACATTGATACACATACACGCGTACATTACGTATACATTGATACGAAATTTATGTTGTAACCATAGAGATACACAGAGAGACAACTTAAAAAATCGTTTAAAAAGTTAAATAGTCATTAAAGAAAAAGATGACAGCAGTCATTTGTATTTCTAAACTATATTTTGTCTTTATCTAATGAATGACAAAATACATTTGTTAAAGAAATGCTAATTTTGAGTCAGCAGTAAAAAAAGATAGCATCACCTTAAATGTGTTGTTGTCACACTCTTATCAATTGTTTATATTGGGGTTTCTGTTGTCATAGATCACAGTTGTCTACAACATACTTGCTTCAAAAATAGGTACATAGTTGGCCATCCATGTATATCACTGGTTGTAACATGTACGCTAGTATAGAGATACGAAGTTTGTTTCTGAATATTCTGTGCTTATAAGTATTCACATAACCTCTCTGATTTTATATGTATATACATTATACATATCATATGTATGAATCATTATACCTAAATGACAATTATAAAATATACATAATTATATGAAATATTATAAATTGTCAACCATACAATTGCGTTTTTCTTTATTTTTTAATCTTATTAAAAATTGAACAAATTGGAATGTCAAATATCAATGAAAAAATAAATTCCACGCGCACTTATCTTTGAAATAATAAATAATATGCACATGATCTTTCTTAATATTTTCAGTTGGTGCCATTTTGATTTTCAAAAAATCGAACTAAAATAGGATTACAATCTATTTTTATAAAGATTGTTTTCAAATGGAAGGTAATACGATCACAATTCGATCACCGGTTTACACATCCAATTGTTATACGATTTTCGTTCGATTCGATTAACATTCGATTAAAATCGCATGTCTAAACGTAGGGTAGGGTATCTTACAAGTAAAGGTCCCGAGGCCGGACCTATCGATTTCGATGAAACTTAAATATATTGTAGAACACTAAAAACTAAGGGACACGTATTTTTTTTTATCTGCGGAAAAACGGTTTGAAGGGGTGAAATCGCCCTTCAAAAATTGGGGTAAAAATTTAATTTTTCAAATATCTCGAAAACAGTAAGAGATAGAGCAAAAGTTTAAATTGGCGATATTGCTCTTTTTTAAAGAGCTATCTATTGATATGCAATTTGTTCATATTACATCAACAGGGGTGGTTGGGGGTTAAAATTTGGGGGTTAATTTTGCAAAAAGGGGGTGAAGAATAAACAATATAAAAATTTTGTTTACAGATTTGAAATCTACGTCAAAAAATCTAATTGACCTATTTTTGCTCAATGTCCTAATATTAAGTCTAGGGGTAGTTAACTAGAGGGTGACTATGTCGAATAGTCGTACAATTTGGGTATTTCAAGAAGTTCTTCTTCGTGGAAAATAGCTTAAGACAATTAGAATAACGTAGAAATGACATTCTGGAATTCAAAATTGAGTTTGAGCAACATTGGAGAGGGGGTGAGTCACCCTCTTAAATTACATACTAGTTTATATAAACTAATTTTTGCTATTAACACACTGATAGTGGGTAAAATAATGTCACAATAAGTGGTTCTGAAGTTGGACTAAAATGAAATTCTCGAATTCAAAATTGATTTTAAGCAACATTGGAGAGGGGGTGAGTCACCCTCTTGAATTACATACTAGTTTACATACACTAATTTTTGCAATTAACACATTGACAGGGGGTAATAATGTCACAATAGATGGTTCTGAAGTTAGACTATCGTATGTAAGGTTTTTATTAGGTTTCGTTATTTTAGGTTAGGTTATGTAATTTTCGGTATCGATAATTTTCGATAAGGAAAACTATAATATCCATTAAAAAACAAACCTAATAAAGACCTTACATATGATAGTCCAACTTCAGAACCACTTATTGTGACATTATTTTACCCACTATCAGTGTGTTAAATTAAAAAAATTAGTGTATATAAACTAGTATGTAATTTAAGAGGGTGACTCACCCCCTCTCCAATGTTACTCAAACTCAATTTTGAATTCGAGAATTTCATTTCTACGTTATTTTAATTGTCCTAAGCTATTTTCCATGAAGAAGAACTTCTTGAAATACCCAAATAGTACGATTATTCGACATAGTCACCCTCTAGTTAACTACCCCTAGACTTAATATTAGGATATTGAGCAAAAACAGGTCAATTAGATTTTTTGACGTAGATTTCAAATCTGTAAACAAAATTTTTATATTGTTTATTTTTCACCCCCTTTTTGTAAAATTAACCCCCAAATTTTGACCCCCAACCACCCCTGCTGATGTAATTTGAACAAATTGCATATCAATAGATAGCTCTTTAAAAAAGAGTAATATCGCCAATTTAAACTTTTGCTCTATCTCTTACTGTTTTCGAGATATTTGAAAAATTAAATTTTTACCCCAATTTTTGGAGGGCGATTTCACCCCTTCAAACCGTTTTTCCGCAGATAAAAAAAAATACGTGTCCCTTAGTTTTTAGTGTTCTACAACATATTTAAGTTTCATCAAAATCGATAGGTCCGGCCTCGGGACCTTTACTTGTTAGACAAAGAAATATTTATTGCCACTATACATGTTATATGATGTTATTTATCATGGAGCAGAGAATCGACTAGAGAGAATGCTGTGTATTACAAATACATTAAGAAATTGGAGCAAAAAAATTGACTGATGTGATTACTTTAATGGCGGTCAAACCATTAATTTAATGGCTTACCTAATATTTATAAACAAGTTTCCGTGGTTACACGTTGGGTTTAATAAAATGGAGTCATACTTCACAATTTAATACCCGCGTGAAGCTGGCCCCACCAAGAGCAGCACTAATTTTAGTAATAGTTCAAGAAATTAGTGCTCAATTAGTGCCGATCAACCGTCATAATTAAAAAATTAGTGCTCAATGAGAACATTGTTTAAACGGTACTAACTATTGGATGGGGCCAGCTTCACGGTTTTCCCCACCTACAAAATATTAAAAGTCTTTCCTGTCGACAATTAGTGCTAAATTAGTGCTATCGAATGACATAAATATTAAAATTAGTGCTCATTAATATGACCCTGAAAAAAGAGCCTATACTTTTTGGACTCATGACGTCATCTCACCCCACTCACAAAATATTTAAGGAATAAATAAGCCTTTCCTATGTGAAAAATTTGTGCTAAATTGGTGCTATCAAATGGCATAAATATTAAAATTAGTGTTAAAAAAGGACTTACTTTTTCGGATCAATTCTCTTATAACTTACACGAAATATTTTTCTTCAAATGTGGTGCCATAAATTTGTGCTAAATTAATGCTGTCGATGAGCACTTCACTGAAAGTACCAAATTTTTATACATGAGCGAACGATTGGCACATCTTACACAAAAAGTTGTGTAATAATTAGTGCTTATTTGTATGCTGGCGATAAAGTTGTAATCTTTGGCATTTTGGTAAGTAAATTGGTACCATAAAAAAATATAACGCCGTCTTAGAGCTTCTAAAAGTTAATTAAATTAAAGGAAAACAATTGAAATTTGAAATTCAGTAAAATAAATGTATTTCGTAATAAATGTATTCTCATTTCTTCCCATGAAACTTTTGTTCGGCTGTTCCGGTACCTTATGAACGCTCTGGAACAGCTCCGCAAAAGTTCCGCAAAATTTCAGTTAATATTGACTTTATCGAAATAAACCCGAACAAAAGTTTCATGGGAAGAAATAAGGAACTAGAAAATGACCTCTAATTTGACCTTGAACATGACCTGGACCAACCAGTATCATATTTTTTGCGTTTTTATGACCTTCACACGATTTTAGGATATGAAGTATGAATACGGTTTTCAACGTAGAATTTCCCGCTCTTTCCGAATCCGAGATCAAAAATAGGGGCTTCCATTTAAAAAAAAAAACAAAGTTGACCTCCAAATTTTGGTCAAGGTTATGTTCAAGGTCAGATTCTGTATATATATAATATATAATATATAATATATATATATATATATATATATATATATATATATATATATATATATATATATATATATATATATATATATATATATATATATATATATAATTATATATATCAGACATTTTTTTCCACAGAATCGTGTTCTACGGATCCGAAAACGGATAGCGCCCCTACTCTCGCCTCTCGCCTCTCGCCGTTCTTATCATATAGGCTGTATAAGTCTAATATTTTAAGGGAAAATTCGACTAATAAAATATTACGGGAAAGGTGTTAAAAAAGAATATTACTTACCATTTCTATTTAAACTCATATCTAATTCAACAAACTCATCAAAAAATATTCTTGTTACATAAATCACTTGGTTTAAAAATACATACTATGTATATTCAAATTATTTTTTATCAATTGAATATAAACTTTTGAATAATAGTGTGATAGTTAAATAAAATGATATCGAAAGAACGTTTATAAACTTATCGTTAGATGTAAATTGACAACCGTTTACCCTATATAAAATTCAATAGTATAGTAGTTTTTCTAGATCCACTTGAACCAACAATTAATAATCTTATTAGCTGATTCGTATTGTCTTTTTCGTCATAATTCTGGAATTTTATTTTATCTTTGTTTTTTAGATATTCTTCCATTAAAATAAGATAATATTATTTAAAATATCTGGTAATTCATCTAAGTCAGAATTAAGATTAGAACGTCCAGTTCATTTAGATGGAAATTATAGTATTGTTTTAAATGGATTTTATTCAATTTTGTTAAAAATACAAATAATAGACTTGCAAACTTTATAACTAGCTTGCAAACTTTATCACAAATTTTTATTATAAATGCATGTGCCGATCGTTCGCTCAAGTATAAAAATTTGGTAGTAATCATTTGAAAGTCACCAGAGACCAGAAAGAAAAAATAATTTATGTGTGAAACTGTTTGTTCATTTGATTAAAGGGATATATATCCTCAACCACATTCATACTAAAGGAGCTCTAATTTTCAATGAAGTGCTAATCGATACAATTAATTTAGCACAAATTTATGGCACCACATTTGAAGAAAAATATTTCGTACATAACAGAATTGACCCGAAAAAGTAAGTCCTTTTTTAGCACTAATTTTAATATTTATGTAATTCGATAGTACTAATTTAGCACTAATTTTCGATATAACTTTTAATGAAAAATACTTCGTTGGTGGGGCTAGATGACGTCATCACTCTAAAAAGGAAGCTCGTTTTCAGGGTCATACAAATGGGCACTAATTTTAATATTTATGTCATTCGATAGCACTAATTTAGCACCAATTTTCGACATAAATTTTAATGAAAAATACTTCGTTGGTGGGACTAGATGACGTCATCACTCTAAAAAGAAAGCTTGTTTTCAGGGTCATACAAATACGCACTAATTTTAATATTTATGTCATTCGATAGCACTAATTTAGCACTAATTTTCGACATAACTTTTAATGAAAAATACTTCGTTGGTGGGGCTAGATGACGTCATCACTCTAAAAAGAAAGCTCTTTTTCAGGGTCATACAAATGAGCACTAATTTTAATATTTATGTGATTCGGTAGCACTTATTTAGCACTAATTTTCGACATAGAAAAACCTTTAATATTTTGTGGGTGGAGCAAACCGTGAAACTGGCCCCACCCAAAAGTTAGTACCGTTTAAACAATGTTCCCATTGAGCACTAATTTTTTAATCATGACAGTTGATCAACACTAATTGAGCACTAATTTCTTGAACTATTACTAAAATTAGTGCTGCTCTTGGTGGGGCCAGCTTCACGCGGGTCAATTTAATGCCTGTGGTATCTCTGGGAAACATATGTTAATACGTTCGATTCAGTACTCAGTATTATTTGTAATGGTTGTCTCTTTTTAAGGGGTGCGTAATATGTACATATTTCTGTAAAATATAAATTACAGGTCCTTTCATACTAATATATGTATTCTTATATCTATGAAAATAACAGAATATTAGCTAACATTTCTGTTAAAAATTGCGTACAGAATGTCATTTTTCAACATACATTCTACAATTTAACAGTCTAATAGAGATTTTACAGACTGTAGAATGAGAAGATGAGGGGATATTCGACTTCCTGTGACGGAGCTCTGCTGCTTACGGCGTTCTTTAACTTTAAATTTTATTTATATATCGAATTTGCTAATTGAAAAAGTATAATTATACTTAAAAATTCAAAAATCACAGACAAATACTTCTATTCTATTTATAGGTACCTATTGATGTTATCTTCAGTGTGTAACCACCTTTAGCATCGGCTTCGATAGCGGGCGTATACCAGTGTATACGGCGTATACCGCGGGCCGACTAAACACATACATATTTTAATAATGACAATTCACGTTTATTCCTTCGGTACTGAACATCGTTTTCGCAAATTAAATAAAAACTATATTATTAATCAGATAAAAAGTTATTTCAAAATATCTATTTTTTATTACATACATTTAATTTATAATAAAAAAAGTCAGATGTTTATTTAATTATTGTATCTTTGCATATGGAATTCGGCTGTCATCGAACTAGTTCCGGAGGTCTTGAATTATTTTTAGAATTTCGTGAGTGAACAAAATATGACAAAATATATTGCCACAATATTTTTTCTGTTGCATGCTATTGTTATGATATAGTACTTTGCTATATTTGAGTTGTATTAATTTTTTAAATCTATATTTAAATATTGCTTTTTGATCATTTCGTTAGCTTACTGATGTGATATCTATATTTTTTTTAAATTTGTAAATAATAATTCATACATAAATAACTTGAATACTAAATGTACTAATCAAATATCAAAATTAATTAAGTGTTATTCTACCGAATTGACGAGCGATGAAACCAAAAAATCAATACCAATTTTTTTGGGCGGGAAATATACTAATAATTAGTATATTTCCCGCCAAAAAAATGGTATTGATTTTTTGGTGGTTTCATCGCTCGTCAATTCGGTATAATAACACTTAATTAATTTTGATTAGTATATTTAGTATTAAAGTTATTTATGTATGAATTATTTTAATTTAAATTATTATAATTCTTTCAATGTTGTTTATAAAGCTTACAGGTATTGTTTGTAGTAACTTATGGCATAATTAAAGGTACGGATCCACCAAAAAAACATTTGCTTCAAATGTTTGTAATTGTTTGCAAATGTTTGCAATTGTTTTTAACTGTTTGCGAACATACTGTCTCCACTGAATAGACAGTTACAAACGATAATCCGTTTGCGAATGTTTGCAGCTGTTCCAAGTATTTTTATATTTCTATATAAATACATATACTTATGTAGGTATATCACATATAAATAATGACTCCAAGTAAAGAACTTCTTGTTACCACTATGTCGTTCGTAATAATCTCTAATCAAATAAAAGCTTTTTTAAAAAACCGACTTCAAAAAGTAATAAATAATTAATAGCACGTAAGTATTTTGAAGTCAGGCGTAAAAGTGTAGTACCTATAAAAATGTAGATCCACGAGAATTCATTAATTTTGCAAACACATCCGATGTTGTTATGTATCCTTTTCGAATTTCGAGGCAGTTAATTAACAAAATAATTCCCAAAATATGCACAGCCTTCTTCTTTGACCTTTTCACTTCTGAATGGCAAGAGTAGAGAATTCCACGCATCCTGCTTTTTAATTTTATTATAATAAAATTTATTGGTAATTTGCCATATTAAATTTCTGGTTTTGATTTATAAAATTTAATTAATTGCAGAAATTTTTCATTACCTCAATCCATGTTATTTTTACTCGTTTATTAATTTAAAATTACAATACGGTCAATCCATATCAAGCGATCCAAAAACAATTACCTTACTATTTTATATTAACCTAATATTTTGTCCTCTGATTATACTAGGTGAAAGAAGAAAGAAACCAAAAGATTTTGTTTTTATCTCATGTATTTTTTTATTAAACAATTTTGTAAATTGTGAAAAATGTGAAATTTTGACACACATTGTTTTACGTTTCTAGCTATATCTCGGCTTAGGATAAAGGTATACTTTGGAGCAAAATACCATTTTTTTTTTAGAAATTTACAAGCTTTTAAATGATATGCAACAAGCTAATTTCAAAAAAATTATAACTTTTAATTTTTCAATTTAAATTTTGAAAACTTTATTCCAAAAAATAATATGATAAATCTTTTCGAAAAATTTTTAGGTAATTACTTAAGTGTTGATCTACAGACAAACAAAATTTTAATTTGGGATCCTATAGGGATCATATTAAAAAAATGTTTTTCCAATACAATGTGCCTCCTAAAAACACTCAAAAGTTATTATAATTTCTACTATCCTTTTTTCAATATATTAGATAGTAGATCTTGTGAGTGATAGCTATATTACGAGTTTGCCTAAAACATAAATTTATGTGGATGAGTCATTTCCAGTTGTCATTCTTTTCACTAGAACTCTGAACAGTGATTCTTGAAAAGTGAAGTGGAATGGAATGAAATGAAATAGCTGAGAACAGAACCAAAGGAAATATATTTTTATAAGTTGGTAGGTATACATTATTGTGATAATGGGTACTCTATTGGAGAAATTGATTACTAATAAGAGGAGGTATTATTTATGGTACACAGTTTTCATTTCCGGTTACATATTATGTGGAATTTAAAAAATAAAATTTACAAATATTCATCATTTTATTGCCATCTTTCGTCCATTCCGTTTGCGTTCGTTGTGATTTTTGAGTAGCTAGCTGTGCTTTATATTAACTGTTTTAATTTTTTACTTTTTTTCTTGTATTTTAATTATTTTTTATCTTTTATTAATTTTTTTTATTTAAATTATATATTTTCCTTTTTAATAGTAGTTAATAGTAAAAATAAAATTTCGACATAACCTTATTTTGTAGTAGTAGGCTGTCTACACAATCAGTGAAATAAGGAATAAGAAATAAGAAGTATATCATCTAGCGACGTTGAATGGAACTTTAATGAAATAAGAAATAAAGAGTATGCCATCTAGTGACATTGAATGAAACTTTAACTTAACTGCTCATGGGTAAATGAATTTAGGTATTTTTGTACATCAGAATTCATGAAAAACTAACGTTCGTGATGACTTTTTTGTCACTAAGTAAAAAAAATCACGAATTTTGACGTAATAAAATATATACATATTTATATCTATGACCAGTTACGTTAAAGTTCCATTCAACATCACTAGATGGCATACTCCTTATTTCTTATTCCTTATTTCATTAAAGTTCCATTCAACGTCACTAGATGGCATACTTCTTATTCCTTATTTCTTATTCATAATTTCTTTGATTGTGTATGAACCGGTAGTGTTTGTTTTTGTTTACTTAGTAATTTTATTTATCTTTTCATTAATTCATTTTAAAATTCTCTCCTCCACCGGATTCAGCTCGATCTTGCATTCTTCTCCTCCGGTTTGATTTCGCTGTTTAAAATATGTAACCGGAAATAAAAACTGTGTACCATAAATAATACCTCCTCTTATTAGTAATTAATTTCGTCGATAGAGTACCAATTATCACAATAATGTATACCTACCAACTTACAAAAATATATTTCCTTTGGTTCTGTTCTCAGCTATTTCATTTCATTCCATTCCACTTCACTTCACTTTTCAAGAATCGCTGTCCTCGTTCTTTTTTTGAAGCAAGTATTTACGCTCTATACCACTGAAAATTATGACGACCATGACAACAATCCAATATAAGCAATTTATAAGAGTGTAACAACAACACTTTAATGTATTGGTATCTTTTTATACCCTGACTCAAAGTTAGTATTCCTTTAAGAAATATATCTTGCTATTTATTAGATAAAGACAAAATATACTATAGGAATTCAAATAACTGTTGCTATTGCTTCCGAGACTACTAAAGTAGCGGAAGCATTATAATCATTTTTGAAAAATAAAAAATTGTTTCCCTCCAAAATAAAATTTTTTACGCACATTTTACATTTTAGAACTTCCTGAACAATTTTGGTTTGGTGTCTGTCCGTCCGTCCGTCTGTGTGTCGCCAGTTTGCATCAAGTGGCATAACTTCTGAACTATTCAATTCTTTTTTATGAAATTGTCAGAAATTATACGGTCTGGTTCCTAGATGGTCCCCTACAAATTTCATTGTATTCGGAGTAATAGTATCCACGGTGCTACCATGAAATCCCATTAAATGTCAATATCTTATTTACTGCTAGTCCCACTTCGCTCAAATTTTTAAGGTATTTTGGGTGTTAGTTTCTAAAATATTTTTGCTATTATTTTATAGTTTAGCCTTTAAGTATTTTGAGTTACAACAATTTTTTTCAAACTTTCAGGCTAAAATATTATAATTTCACGGTATACTTATATTTGGTAGAATACTATATTAAAATCTATTACGAGTACGAGGAAGCTGTGTGCCACACCCCATTGGCAGCGTATTTTTTCTGTAATGATAATTTAATTTTTTAAGCGACTTTTTGAATTGTCTTTGTATACAATTCTATGGTTGAACACCGAATTGCTGGATCAGATTGAATACAAAGACTGGGGTTACACAACCCACTTTTAGAAAGTAGCAACACTTTCAATAGGGTACTGGGGTTACACAACCCACTTTTAGAAACACTGAACAATTAACTGAACTGCACTGCTCAAGGACTGGCATGAGGTCGATTCATATCTAAAGTTCTGCTTGCAAGATCCTACTTGTTTGTTTCCTGTCACAGTTTGACTGTCTCACGACAAATAAAATAACTGTATCTTTATTAGAACTTACTGAAACTCGCAGAATTTCTTCCATAACATACATTAAATTACCATTTACACCAAGGCTTCTTAAACTATGGGTCGCGACCCCATTTGGGGTCGCTTAAGTAAATCGTGGGGTTATAGCGAAAAATTTTTTATGTGTACATATATTTGTTACCTAATCAATAAATCCTTACAAAATATTTATATATCTCTATTTGGGGTCGCGAATGAAAAAAGTTTAAGAAGCCCTGGCGCCCGGTGCGTGACACTTTATTTGCGCCCCCTTCTAATATTTTAAAAATTTTAGGTAATAGAACGGTGTATTCAAAATTTTGGAAAAAATTCTTTCTCGTAAATTTGTATTTTAAATTTTTCCCTAAAAGTTACCTTACCGACTATTTTTTTTGCTCACCAGTGCTTTGTTTGTGTGTCTATATATTTGAAGTAATAACCTGGAAGTAGGTAATTTCGTAAATTCCCTACACTTTCACGTAACAAAATTCTAATGGCAAATACAAAAAAAAATTTAAAGTAATAGCGCCTCTTCTATTAGCTTTTAACGCTCCTCTTATTAGCTTTTGGCGCCCCTCTCAAATTGGCGCCCGGGTCATGATAGTACCCCTTACACCCCCTTCGCTTAGCCACTGCCCTGATTTACACATATAAACCCTATATCTGTTAATAAACTGAGTTATTATAGTCGTCAGAACACAGTAATTTCAAGATTCTTTGAATGCGTTTTTTAATGTCTCTTCATAGATATATTTAAAAATATATATGATCCCATGAAGATCCCAACTTCATTTCTTTAAATTTTATTTATAAAAGTTAAAAGAATATCTAGGATTTTTTTCGAAATTTTTGAGAACATTATTTTCTTGGAATCTTTTTTGAAATTTTGAGTTTTTATATAAAAAATTTTAGTTGCTTTAAACACACACTTGTACAATATTAAATTAAAGCTTATGCAGTTCTGAAGAGAATGATGTTTTTTTTTATATTTGTATCACAACCCTAAATGGAGTTACAGTAAAAAACGTATTATGTTACACTGTCAAAATTTGCGAATTTTCCAAATTTCAAAATTATTTAAAAAAGTAACTACAAGTGATAAAAATCTAAAATTTGAAATTTGTACTAAGTTAGAGTAGCTCTTCAAGAAAATCAAAAGAAAAAAGATATTGAGTGAAGTCAGGTAAAAAATTAATTCAAATTTGGATCACTTAATATGGATTGACCCAATAATCCTTTTTAAAACACAAAACTATGCTGTTATATTTACAACAAAATAATTATATAAGATAATTCACTGTTGAGAGATTTACTTTGTGAAACTCCATTTTAAATATTGAAAAATATTTAAAGTTCGATTACTTTGTCTATTTCACGAATTAAAAGTTATTTTTACTGAACGCGTTTTCAACCTTTCGGTCATCCTCAGAGTAGAAAGATGAAAATAATTAATGGGAATTTATAGGTAAGAAAGATATATAGGAGGGGTGTAATATTATTGAATTGGGAAAACCCATAAAATTTTTTTTTGTATCGAAGCAACTAAATATACGTGTAAGGAAGAAAGCAATTAAACCAGTTTGTAGGTACCGATATGAAAAAATTTTTATTTTTACCTAATAATATAACTGTTCAGATAAATGACCTGCTTATGAAAACTAAAACAGGGGTGTCCAAAATTATTGAAAGACTGAAGTGATTATATTCGTTCAGAAATTTATTTTTAATAGAGGAGATTTAAATCATTTTGATCGTTTGAAACTTCTATTTGTGGGTCACTGTTTAATCTATTAATTTCTAGAGCCTCTAAAAGATTCAATTTTAAACCATTATGGCAAACATGTAGAACTTTTGGTTTATGGTCTGTTTTGGGAAAATGACCTGTTTCCAAGATGTGTAGACCGAAGTTAGAGCTGTGTTTTTGTGAACCAATGTGTTCCTTATATCTTATGTCGAAACTTCGTCCTGTTCGTCCCACATATTTGGCGTTACAATGGCAACAGTCTAGGCGGTAGACCCCACTCTTTTTTAATGGATCAGTTTTTTCTTTGGCGTTGTAAAGGAAACGGCCAAGATTTCCAACAGAATGAAAAGCTGGTGATATATTTTGTAAACAGATTACCAATTTTATGTGAGATGACACCTAAGAATGGAAGAGATACATAATGTTTTGGGTCTGGGTCAATTGTAAGGGGAGGATATATTTGTTCAATGGTGACTTTGTGCTGTTTTTTACGGATAAGTTCATCAATTAATTGGGTTGAAAAACCGTTGTTAAGGGCAATTTGCTTTATCGTGTTTAGTTCTGTTTTTCGATCTTTTGGTAGAAGGGGAATGGCGAAAGCTCTATGTATCATTGAACGGTATACTGCTAATTTATGGGATCCGGGGTTAAAGGAGTCGGCAGGTATAGTTATATCCGAGAAAGATGGCTTGCGATAGATATTGTATGTAAATTTATTGGTGTCTCTATGGATGGTAATATCTAGAAAATTGATGCTGTTGTTTTCTTCTATTTCTTTGGTTAATTGAATTTTGGGGTGGATGCTGTTAAGGTATTTTAGATAGTTGTCCAGTTGTCGATCTGTTCCTTTGAAACCAACTAGGATGTCATCTACATAGCGGAACCAGAAAAGAATGTGTTTTTTAGAAATTGGGCTTTGTAAGACGGAAGTTTCGAAATTATTTATGAAGATTTCAGCTAAGAGTGGGCTTAGGGGGGAACCCATTGGGAGGCCAGAATTTTGAATGTAAATTTGATCTTTAAATTTAAAATAATTTTGGTCAAGGCACAGTGAAAATGAATCTATAATTTCTTTAAGAAATTATAGATTCATTTTCACTGTCTTTAAGAAATTATAGATTCATTTTCACTGTGCCTTGACCAAAATTATTTTAAATTTAAAGATCAAATTTACATTCAAAATTCTGGCCTCCCAATGGGTCTCGCCTCTCGCCTCTCGCCGTTCTTATCGTATCGGCTGTATAAGTCTAATTTTTCGGAGAAAATTCGACTAAAAAGGGTAAATTGCAATATACTATTTGGAGCGATATTTTCGATGTTTACCGCAAAAAAGAAACAAGTGTGGTTGGAAATTATTGTATTTAAAGAGTTAAAGCGCGAACACATGTTTTTATGAAAAATAATTGCATTTTATTATTAATTATCACACTTTAAAAGGGGTCAAAGTATATTGTTTAGGACAATTGAAAAACGAATTTTGGTATACAAACTAATTTGCCTAGTATATTAATTGGCTACTCTCACTCACTTGTGTTTCGCATTGTTCTGTTATTTTTATCGTGTTCTATATAAATAAATACTACAATAAGTTAATAATATCATACAAATGTCAATATTAAAATGTGTTTAAAATATTAATAAATTTGAGTTTTTGAAAACAAAAATATGCTTCCTCGTTTTAGCTTTTCACAATTAAAAATTTCCACCAACTTTGGTTCGTTTTTACCGGTTAAAAAAAAAAAAATATCGCACTACATAGTATATTGCAATTTTCCCGATAAAAATTTTCGTTGATACTTAATTTTTATAAAAATTAATATTTAAAAAAAAAATATTGACCTTGCACTGTTGTACTATCGCGTTGGAATGACTTTCAATTCTTCCCAATCAAATTCAGTTTTACCAGAATCTTTTTTAGTCTAGTTCACAAGTTGAAAAACGTGAAAAATAGACATAAAGCTCTTAAAAATATGGGCAATAGCTCATTCGATTCGTAATGACCTATAGGAAAATGTGTTTTAAGGATTTTACAGCACATAAAAAATTGCAATTGTTATTAACAAAATAAGATGGAAAAAAACGAGGTATTCAGTTTTTTGTTAATAATTTAAAAAATATTAATAGTTAAGAAATGAAACAAAAAGATTCTTAAAGAGGAGGAAATTTGCAATAAAAAAGTCCCAACTCCTGGAACTCTACCTCCATTATTTCTAATTTTAATTTAATGCCGAAAATCGGGTTCCGCGCGTCAGTTTTAGCACAGATGCAACGACGCTGAAAACAGCATACCAATAAAAATAATTTTTTTTTTTTTTTTTATAGTAGTAAATGTTAATTTAAAAATTGAAAAAATTATGATGCATTTAAAACACTTCAAAGAATAAGGTCCCGTTAGGAAAAAATTTTTATATTAATTTTTCATAAAGTAATGCAATTTCTACTTTCACAAATAGTTACATAAAAATTTTCTATTTTGTTTATTATAATTTCTTAAAGTTAAAAATTTAAGAAATATGAAGGAAATAACAATAAAAAATTTTTTTTAGCAATTTTATAATTTTGACCTTTTTTTATCTACCTATGACAGTAATTAACATTGGTTGCGATTTTTTATATCATTTGTTAATAAATTTTTTATAAACAAATGGAGAAATTTAATAGTTAAAAAAATTTCTTTACCCGTTTGTTGTCATGAAAAAATAATGATTTTTAAACAAAAAATTTTTCTTAAAAAGTTTGTTTAATTGTTTACAATTTTTTTTTAATATTTTTTTAATTTTTTTTTTTTTATAAATTTTTTCCTTAAAAATCATTAAGACATTTCTCAGCACAGTAACTAAAAAAAAGATTTTTAAAAAATTCAAAAAAGAAAATATTAAAAAAAAATTTAAACAATTAAAAGATTTTTAAAAAAAAAATTTTTAAGTTTACAAATCATTATTTTTTCATGACAACAAACGGGTAAAGAATTTTTTTTAACTATTAAATTTTTCCATTTGTTTATAAAAAATTTATTAGCAAATGACGTAAAAAAATTGTAGCCAGTGTTAATTACTGTCATAGGTAGATAAAAAAACGTCAAAATTATAAAATTGCTAAAAAAAATTTTTTATTGTTATTTCCTTCATAGTCTAGTCTAGAAGAGCCATTTTAGTGAAATTCTCATAGAGGGCTCCAAAAATTATGATTTTGGTGTCATTCGATTCGTATTGACCTCTAGAAACTTTTTGAAAAAGTTGAAAATGCGCTCATAAAAATTGCAATTGTTATAAACAAAAGAGTGAAAAAAAATGAGTGTTTTTGTTTTTTTGAAAAATTTCAAAAACTATTCAAGATTTTTGAAATTAAAAAAAAGATCTGAAAAGAGCAGGAAATTTCACAAAAATAAGTCCGAAACTGTATCTCCAATATTTATAATTTTAACAGAGCCCTAAAGTTATTGCTAAAATGGGGTGTTTGGCGTTCTCGCGCACCGCGTCATTCAAACACGGTAAACAAAAAAAATTATTTAAATATATTAAATATCAATATTAAGGAATGAAAAAATTCATGTACCTTCGAAATAAGTTGATAAACAATAATCCGTGCAAAAAAAATTTTTATATGTATTTTTCCATTAGTTATGCTATTGTTAATTAACAAAATTTTTGAAACCGAAAGTTGACATAGAAACCTTAATAATTATTTAACTAAAAAGCTTAAATTTTTTTTTGCTTCGTAGAATTGTTCTGAAGAGGTGAAAAAATAGATTCCCGTTGAAAAAATCAAAAATTTTTAATTTTCCACTTATTTATAAACAATCAATTGCATTGAAAAATGAGAAATGTTGATAAAGCATTTTTTTTTTTTTTTGTTTTTTTAAATCTTAATTATTTCGTCTTTTTCTCATTGAGCGCCACCTGAAAATTAATTTTTTAAAATTTTTTAATGCTATTATTTAAAAAATTGTTATAAACAAATGCATTGTTTTTGAGGCAATGGAAAAAAATTTTTTTGATTTGAAGGACCAATAAATATTATGATTTTTAAAAGAAAAATCGTTTCTTAAAAAAAATTTTTTAATGCTCAAAAATGCATTTGTTAATGAACAATTTTTTTGTGTCATTTATTATTAATATTAAAGAGCCGTTTATTTATTTTTTTTTTTTTTTTTAAATCTTTATTTATATTGCTCTTTCATATTCCGAAGAAATTACAATTAAAAAACGTAAAAAAATATTTGTTTATAACAAATTGTTTATTAAATAAACTTATTAAATATAAATAAAAAATTGTAATTTCTTCGGAATATGAAAGAGCAATATTAATAATGATTTTTTAAAAGAAAAAAAAACGGATCTTTAATATTAATAATAAATGACACAAAAAAATTGTTCATTAACAAATGCATTTTTGAGCAATAAAAATTTTTTTTTAAGAAACGATTTTTCTTTTAAAAATCATAATATTTATTGGTCCTTCGAATCAAAAAAAAATTTTTTTCCATTGCCTCAAAAACAATGCATTTGTTTATAACAATTTTTTAAATAATAGCATTAAAAAATTTAAAAAAAATATTTTCAGGTGGCGCTCAATGAGAAAAAGACGAAATAATTAAGATTTAAAAAAACAAAAAAAAAAAAAATGCTTTATCAACATTTCTCATTTTTCAATGCAATTGATTGTTTATAAATAAGTGGAAAATTAAAAATTTTTGATTTTTTCAACGGGAATCTCAGAACAATTCTACAAAGCAAAAAAATTTAAGCTTTTTAGTTAAATAATTATTAAGGTTTCTATGTCAACTTTCGGTTTCAAAAATTTTGTTAATTAACAATAGCATAACTAATGGAAAAATACATATAAAAATTTTTTTTGCACGGATTATTGTTTATCAACTTATTTCGAAGGTACATGAATTTTTTCATTCCTTAATATTGATATTTAATATATTTAAATAATTTTTTTTGTTTACCGTGTTTGAATGACGCGGTGCGCGAGAACGCCAAACACCCCATTTTAGCAATAACTTTAGGGCTCTGTTAAAATTATAAATATTGGAGATACAGTTTCGGACTTATTTTTGTGAAATTTCCTGCTCTTTTCAGATCTTTTTTTTAATTTCAAAAATCTTGAATAGTTTTTGAAATTTTTCAAAAAAACAAAAACACTCATTTTTTTTCACTCTTTTGTTTATAACAATTGCAATTTTTATGAGCGCATTTTCAACCTTTTCAAAAAGTTTCTAGAGGTCAATACGAATCGAATGACACCAAAATCATAGTTTTTGGTGCCCTCTATGAGAATTTCACTAAAATGGCTCTTCTAGACTAGACTATCATATTTCTTGAATTTTTAACTTTAAGAAATTATAATAAACAAAATAAAAAAACTTTTATAAGCTTTTACCACATAATCTTCTTAAGTATATATATATATATATATATATATATATATATATATATATATATATATATATACCGTATGAGTTTTTCAGAAGTTGCCATACGATTTATTCCTAAAATATGCATCTAATCGAAAAAAGTTTATACTAGGAGTAGGAGTTATTTATAAAAGTTTATTCTAGGACTCACGGGTTTTTGTAATAGAAAAATTTTTTTTTAAATGGGAACATATGTTGAGATGTTTCTTAAAAATTAGTTTATTACTTCAAACTACCAGTTATGCTAAAATTTTCATTATTCTATTTCAAATTTTTGAGAAATTGCATTTTTAAGTTTTAATTTTCAAAACCCGTGGTAAGGTTTGTCTAAACGAACGCAAAACATACGATTTATTTTGAATTTATACTAAAAAAAAAATAGGAAATAAATTGTAATGGTATATTCACATTAGCCTCTTACAGTAACAGAAAATTTATTAATTAAATACATTAATTATCAAAATAATTTGTAGTTTTTCCTCAAATATTCAACTTAATATTTAATAAACAGGCCATCACATTACAACTGTGATTGTAATATTTAATTTTACACCATATTAAAGAAGTCAAAATTTCTTACGTGTGAAATTGGCATTACGAGATTCATAGATTAGGCAATATGGATGTAGAGATGTACAAACAGCTGTCATATTTGTCAAACTTAAATTTTTAAACTCTTTTTTAAAAAACGAAAGTAAAAAATTGTCCAAAAAAATATTTTTAATATAAAAATTTTCGGGATTGCGGTATGTATTTATGCCGTGTGTAATCAAATTGCCTAATTGTTTTATTGCTTCCGAGACTATAAAGCAGCGAAAGCATTGTGATCAGTTTTGAAAAATAAAAAATTTTTCCCCTCCAAAATAAAATTTTTTACGCACATTTTACGTTTTAGAGCTTGCTGAATAATTTTGGTTTGGTGTCTGTCCGTCTGTGTGTCACCAGTTTGCACCAAGTGACATAACTTCTGAACTATTCAATTCATTTTTATGAAATTATCAGAAATTATGCGGTCTGCTTCCTAGATGGTCCCCTACAAATTTCATTGCATTCGGAGTAATAGTATCCACGGCACTACCATGAAATCCCATTAAATGTCAATATCTTATTTACTGTTAGTCCCATTTCGCTCAGTTTTTTATGAATCGTTTTGTTCATTTATTTTTATTAATTTACGTACCTATATTAAATTACACAAAGATATATTGGGCATTAAATTACCAAGGTACTTTTACAAGTACGAGAAAGCTGTGTGCCACACCCCATTGGCAGCGTACAGTGGAATTTCGGAGATTTTCCAATCGCAAATTGTCCATATTTCAGTGTTAGGGATTTAAACATCGTACGTTTACGTCACACGAACATTGTATTCACGCAAAAATTGTGTGTTTGCAGTATTCGTGTGACGTAAACATGCGATGTTTAAATCCCTATCACTGAAATATGGACAATTTTTGATTGGACAATCTCCGAAAGTCCACTGTATTTTAGTATCTTAAACAACTGCGAAATTTTTTTATTTTAGTTTGTAACAAAATGATTTTGGATCATTATCTTGGTATACTTTATTTCTTGGATAACCACTTGTCATTTTATCGTTAATGATTTCGTTTTGATTAATATTTAGAATTTTTCAGGATATAAAATAAAATACATTTTTCATGGAATAAGATTGTTTATTTTTTCCGGCAAACATCGAAATTACAGTATGTCGACGTGTTCTACAATTTTCCCTCGGTGCCATTGCCGGATTTCATAGATTTTTCAATTTTTCTTCTTTCCTGATAATAAGTTGAACGTAAAAATCGCATTTTAGATTTGACTTCTGGTACACCTGATATGATCATTGTTTTTACTTTTATAGGACGTTTCCCGCAGGGCTCTATTTTTAAATAAGGGAGATTTTGTATTCCACAGGGGGCATATGTAAACTCCAAACTGATGGCCCTTTAATACCTCTCTTTGATGCAGGTAAAAATAGTCTAATATGTAAACTCCACACTGACCTATTTTTATGACCTATGGTTTATGACGGGTGTAATTAAGGAGTTTCCAAATTATATTTAAAGGGATAATTGTAAATGTAGAAATATACAAGTGGTTCTGGTTCGCCATTTAGTATTTAGTTACAATCAGTAACAGTGATAATAACAATTGTGGAAATATTGCCTTTTGTTTCAAGTACAAAATGGAAACTAAGTTAATTATAAGTGAAAGAGGCAACGATGTGTTGTTAGTGAATGGTTTCACTTACTATAATCAAAAACGCTTAAATAGTGGAGAAATCTTTTGGTTGTGCGCAAAAAAGGCATGTCATTCGAAAGTATTTACCATCGGATCTGACTACCTTATAACTCGTAACGAACATTCACACAACCATGTACGCAACGACACGAAGACAAATCGAAAAATTATTGTAAGTGCGTGTAAAAGAAAAGCACAAGAAGATATACCTATACCGGAAAAACCGTTAAAAATAATTCGACGTGAATTAATAAAAGAGTTGCCTGAAACAATAAGTAAACAAGATGTAGATTACATAAGAAAAAATATGTATAACTATCGGCGAAAATTATTACCAATACCGCTATCTAAAAGTGTATATACCATAACATTATGTAGTTGTCTTTTCGGTATTAAAATATAGAGTACATCATTATTTTATTGTCGTTTTCTTCAAAATAATCATTTTAAATTTTATTTGTGGTGTGGAGTTTACACATAGGATTAAGACACCCGAGCGGGGTTGATGTGGAGTATACCTGTAAGCTTAACTCAGCGGGTGGGCCCAGTGTAGAATTTATTATTTCCCTCCACAGGCATTCAAAATTTCTAAATTCCTAAATGGATTTTATTCTTGTTTTCGAATTGGATTTTTCTGTCATTTTTATTTAACCTATAAAATAATTTCCATTTAAAATTAAAAATTATACTTATTTTTAATAATTACATAATATGAAATACTTACTTGATTTAATTACATTTCAGAAGAATACCAAAAATTGAGTAAAAATTACTAAAATTTTCCAAGTTAAATAGCTGAAATTCTAAATTTCTAATTTGGCCATTTTTGCATTTATGCTAAAATAGAGTCCCTATAATAAATAGAGTCATGACATATGTGATGAACACTGATTGGTTCCGGCATTTTCTGTCTAACGTTGGGTAAAATAAATTGAAAATAAGTTAAAAAATATTTAACAAAAACCATTTAGTTTAACCTAGAAAGAATAATTAAATTAAATTTTTTTAATTGTTCATAAATTCATAACCTATTAACAATAATTATGTACTCAAAAATATTTACACAAACATGTGATAATTAATTTCGAAGCTTTCCGCTCTGTTTTGGAAAGAAAATGGATGACATGTCACGACTCTATTTATTATAGGGACTCTAGGTAAACCTATACGGTAAAGCCATCTATGTAGCATAAATACAATTACTGCTTGTTACTTTCCGTAATTATCAGGCTTGTTTGACCTAGGCGCTCTTAAACTCATCAAAATTCACTTAAATAAATCATTTTTAAGCGCGACAGTTGTAAAATTTGAAAAAAAAACTTTAGATAAAATTTTTTTTTTATTTTTTGTTTCTGTTGCTTTATTGAATAATTTCTATCAACAAATAAGTATACTATTCCATTTAAAAAAAATAAGTTTGTATCATAGCTCGAAAACCATAAGAGCTATAAAGCTCCTGATTATCGCAATTGGTTGCCCCCGTCGATATCTACAATTCTTATTTGGACAATTTTTCGATTAAATCAACGGTTTGGCTGTAATAAAAATAGCAACTCCCGAAAAACTCTCTCTATATATATATATATATATATATATATATATATATATATATATATATATATATATATATATATATATATATGAGGGCCTCCCACGAGGCAAAAAATTTTTAATGTAATTATTTTAACTTTTATGTAACTATTTGTGAAAGCAAAAATCCGTAAATTATTTATTGGTTAACAATTGCATAACTTTATGAAAGATTAGGATAAAAATTTTTTCTTAACAGGATCTTATTCTTTGAAGTATTTTGAATACAGCATAATTTTTTTTTAAATTTTTAAATTAACATTTACTACTATAAAAAAAATTATTTTCGATGGTATGCTGTTTTCAGCGTCGTTGCGTCTGTGCTAAAACTGGCACGCGGAACCCGATTTTCGGCATTAAATTAAAATTAGAAATAAAGGAGGTAGAGTTCCGGGAGTTGGGACTTTTTTATTGCAAATTGGCATTTATAGAGTAGTGGTTCCCAAACTGTGTTCCTCGGAACACTGATCTCCGGAAGCAATCACAAAATGTTCCGCGCAAAATTTTTTAAAAATGGCGTCCGCGGAAGAATTGAAAATGGCGAGAAAACAACATAACATGGTTTTATGGGTTTGAGACGTTTTTTTTTCGTCAACGGTATTTTTTAAGGTAGAAGAACACTAAAGGAATCGATTTTTTTGCTTGTCAACTATATTTTATGTGTTTTATGTGGTGTTTTGTGCAAATTGAGTGCCTCTTCCGACAGAATGTTCCGCAAAAAAAAAATCAAAAAGTTTGGAAAACACTAATCTAAGGCAACGTTTCTTAAACTCTTTGCAATCATGACCCGTTAAATTCTTGGATTATTTTATGTGGACCGGTCACATATCTCGATTTTTTTTATTTACATATAAATATTTAATTTACTTATTGCTATTCATTTTCAATAATTGTATTAATATTTAAAGTAAAATAAAATATTACATTTATGGATACACATTTATTTTCTTAATTTAGGTAGATCTTTTAATTAACCAGTGGTATAAAATGTTTCTACATACAGACACAGATACTTAATTAAGATTAAAGTATCTAGAGATACAAATACTCCAAATAAATTTGTATCTAGATACAGATGGACCTAGGTACTGAATTTTAGATACTTTGTAATACTTTTTTTTTAAATCTGTCTGGCATGAACATATAATTTTTAAAAAATTGAACTGAATCGATTTTTTCGAAGGCACATTTTTGAGAATTTTTGATGTTTTCTTTTTACATGCCATTGCGTAAAAAGAAAGAAATGGTATTCGAAAACAATTTGCAGGAAGTTTGCATTGACCGAAAAAGTGGAAATGAGTGTTAAATTTTCCACGACTTTTTTTTACCTGCCAGTTAACAGAAGGGAAGGTTAAGCTATAAGCTGCTGATAAATATAATGGTAAGTGATTTAGGCATTACAAAGTGTGATTTGCCGCGGGAAATTTTTGCAAAAATTTCCACAACTTTTCCGTGATTTTTTTTTTACTTTAAATAAATTATAGTATGAAGTTGGCACTATAAAATAATGTTATGTTTTGTACAAAAAAGCAAGTTATTTGAACGTGATGGTTGTTGAAATTCTTCACGATTTTTTTTACCTGCCATTTCGCGTTTTACTTTCATCAGTTTTATTTTACCTGCCGTTTTGTACTTAAGTTGGGGATATTGTTGAAATCTCAGATTTGAAACGATAGTAGTTTCTATAGTAACGAACATTTGTAAATTAAAAAGAAAAGAATGTTATCTTAATCTTATCTTAATCGTATATTATTCAACGAGCTGGTAATGATAGCTATTGCTCACGAAGATGAAATTGTCATAATGCATCTGAGTGAGTAATAGCCATTGCAAGAGAGTAGAATACTATATTTTTTCTACGACTTTTTTTCTTTTTAATTTAAATAAAATAGGACATAAATTTTAAATCAAAAGAAAATTTTTAATCTATCTCAAACTTTGCGGAAGGTATACTTTCCGCACGCAAAAAGAATGTGGGAATAGTAGAGTGGTCAAACAGCCATTTTGCGTACAAAAATGTGTGCGCCAAGTTAGTACTTCTCTCGCATGAGTAATAAAAAATAATTTTAAAAAAAAGAACGTAACAGCGCTTATTATTTTATTAGTTCATTCGATTTGGTGATGTAATATGTACGTTATGAATGTTATGTTATGTTCTGATGGATTATAATGCATATTGAGTAATTTACTGTATGTCAATTAACATAAATGTTATTCTCTGCATGTAAAGCATAAAAAAAAATGTCGTCACCGTCAAAGTCTCGTCAAACAGCTCCAACAGAAATTGATCCAAATACTGAAACTGTATTAATTAATGATGGTACTGCAGCTGAACCAGAACCGATGGGTTGCGTTGAAATTTTAGCAACAATTGGATCCATTATTCTATTGATTCTTACGTTCCCTGTATCAGTTTTTATATGTTTTAAGGTAAACACGTATGTTTTTAATTTATTATGATATATGTTTAATAAGAAAAAATTATATCAGGTCGTGCAAGAATATGAGAGAGCCGTCATATTTCGTTTAGGCCGACTACGACAAGGTGGCGCCCGTGGACCTGGAATATTTTTCATTTTACCATGTATCGATACATATTGTAAAGTTGATCTTCGTACTGTTTCATTTGATGTGCCCCCTCAGGAAGTATGTATCATATAAAGAATCCAGCCTCATCGATTTCATTCATTTTTCGATTTTGTTGTTAACCCTAGAATCATACGTTGGTCTACAAGAAACGTTAATCATATATCGGCGTCATTTTGACGAATGGACTTTTTACGGAGAATTAGAGTTTATTTGCAAAAAACATTTTTTCTACATAACAATACTACAAAAGCGAACAAAATATTTAAAAAAAATTGCATTTGGAAAAATTTTTTAATATAAATATTTATTAATTTTTTTAATATCTTTTTATTAAAGCGTATTTTCATTATAAAAGTTAAATAAAAAATAGATAAATACATCAATTGTATCATAAGACATGTCTTTCAAATAATTAATTTATGAACTACTATAAGTCGGTGGACATGTGTGACTTTACAGAATGTGAAATTTCTCGGTCACAAATATTTCCGTAGATATTTAGTTATTTCCTCATTAGGCACATTTGCAAATTTTCTAAAATTTGTTAGTAATTTTTCGAATAAGATCTCAAAAAAAAAAAAAATTAAAATTAAAATATTTTCCACAAAATAAATTGTTAATCTTTTATTAAGTCACTTGAAACGCATTCTCTGGTTTTCGATTCAATATATTAAAACTTCAGTATTATGTCGTCTCTATAAGTCAAACAGCTGTAATCATCTTTCACATTATCATTATCATTGAATAAATTAATTATAACATCCACATTTTTAACAAATTTTAGAAAAATCGGGAAAACTTTTATATGCGAAGTACAAAATCTTTAAAAAAAACATACGTTAATCATACATCGTCGTCCTTTTGACGCACATTATTTCAATATAAATAAAACGACAGCAACTACAAACAAAATTTATATATTTGCTGTGTTATAATAACAAATAAATTAGATAACAGAAGTTTCACAGCAAGCAGGCAACGACAAATTGTAGTATTGGAGCAGGTAGAGAAGTTCGTTCGTCAATTTGACGAGTACGTATGATTCTAGGGTTAAGTTTAAGCGATCCGTATTATCGACTGACATGGAACATCTTAACTGAGTGCCAGCACTCACAACTTCTTTTTAATGTTCTACTCCAGAGCTGGCCAACCCAAATGATCTTGCGGGCCACTTTGCAAACGTATCATAACTTCGCGGGCCGCATTAAAAATTTTGTGTTCTCATATATTATGTATTTTTTTAATATATTGGTTTTCACTATTTTGGTCATTATAAAATAAATATATTTTGTATAAGTGTGATAAATCTCGCGGACCAAAAAAAGTTCTAGCGGGTTGGCCACCCCTGTTCTACCCTTAAATTTAAATGAAACTTTGTATGGTAATAAAATACATTAAGACACAGTTTATACTATTTATATAAATTTTTTTATGTGATCATTCAATAGAAAGGAATTCTATGAAAATAACATTGGATCGTTATTATCATTAATGACAAGGGCTGGTATGATTATAAATATGCCTAATATTCATGAGGATGTTAGTTTTATGTCGTTTTAAAATTATTTATTACTTTTTTAGTTATTTTCATTACTACTCAGTTTTAGCCGGGAAGGTTGTAGATATCAATTACTTATAGCTTCACCATACCGTAAATATAGCTATTAAAATGATCTGCTATCGAAGGCTGATTGTTTACACATACTTATTTGACTATACTATACCCTTTCCATTATCCTATTCGTTTACCCTCATATTACAAATTGGCAATTGTGTATTTGACTAATTTAAGGAAACTATTTTAAACTATGAATATTTTATATTTTTTTTTTAGTTTGTTTTTTTTTTTTCTAAGTTTTAAAAATAACGTCAAAAATTGTTAGAACAAATTAATTTACTATTTGTTCTTAAAATTTGCGCGAAAATGTGTATTAACTGTCAGTTACATCACATTATCTACATAGCAATTAGTATTCTGTAACTAAGAAAAAATTACTTGTTTTTCTTATAACTAGGAAAAGAAACTTAATTTTTTTTATTAATTAAATCTTAGTATCATGTTTGATAATCGATATTTAAAGTAGCGATCCCAATGGCGATAGTGTTGAAGTATTAGAGAACGTGACGTCATAGCCCGTTTCTGATCCCATGGTTAATAGCTAAAAAAATTACTTTTTAAATTAATTTTTACTTTATATACTTCCCATTCATATACTTTCCATGCAATAGCACATGTTTATTATTCAATTTCTACAAAACTATTGGACGTAATGAAACCAAATTTTAATATATATATAATACTTCAGCATAGAATATTTCAAAATTTTGCAAAAACTGAATTTTTGAAAAAAAATGTTACATAACACCTTCATCCACTTTTGTCTTCAATTATTTTGACTGTTTTTCCTTGATACTGTCAAATACCTCATTCTACTTCTAAATTTAAACTTTCTGCTGTCCCCGTTGCCGCAATTTTGATAAATTGCAAATCGTTAGATGGCTTTTTAGAAAAGAGTATAATAATAATATAATGAAAAAATGCTTACTTTTATTCCATCTCTTACCACTATTAATGTTAAAAAAAAAATTTAACACCTAATTTGTAAGAGTAAAAACTTACCATAAACCATTTTCGATATAAGTATTCGAGTTTAGATTTTGATAGAAAATAACATATCAAAGAATGAATGAAAGAGAGGGACATCTCGAACTGGTCCACAATACGAGTCTTCAAAAACAAATTTTAATTTTTTTTTAGGCTCTAACTAGAGATTCAGTGACTGTTACAGTGGACGCTGTTGTATACTATTGCATTAAAGAACCTTTAAATGCTGTAGTCAAGGTCGCTAATTATAGGTAAGTTACCAATTAACAATTTTGAAATCATAAGAAATTAAACTTTTTAATGACATTTTGTTTACGTACAGTCATTCTACACGTCTCTTAGCAGCTACAACATTACGTAATGTACTGGGAACTAGAAATTTAAGTGAAATATTGTCGGACAGAGAAGCAATTTCCCACGTAATGCAAAACTGTTTAGACGAGGCAACCGACCCGTGGGGTGTAAAAGTAGAACGAGTTGAAATGTAAGTCCGAATGAATTGATTACTTTCAGCAGTATAAATAAAAATTTTATATAAAATTTTTAGTAAAGATGTTAGTTTACCGCATCAACTCCAACGAGCCATGGCTGCGGAAGCTGAAGCGGCCCGAGAAGCTCGAGCCAAAGTCATAGCTGCCGAAGGTGAAATGAAAGCATCGAGAGCATTAAAAGAAGCATCAGAAGTAATGTGCGATAGTCCAGCTGCATTACAATTACGTTACTTACAAACCTTGAGCACAATTTCTGGTGAAAAGAATTCAACCATTATATTCCCGTTGCCAATTGATTTGTTAACCTGTTTTTTGAAACCTAAATTGGCAGAAACTCAAACGAAAGCGTAAAATTATTTTAACAATTTACGTATATGAATGAAAAATTACAAAAGCCCAAATTTAATGCATGAAGACTGATTTTTCAACCGTTAATATATAGTTAATACTATATTAGTTTACAAATGCACTACTGACTACTGTCTATAGTTTCGTTAGTGTTATAAAAAAGTTTTAAAACTAAATTTTTTAATTAAGTATAAGCAACATCCAGATGTCTGTATAAAAATTTAATTAATAATAAACCAAGCATTTTCAGTACGTTTAAAGAATAGGGTATTTGGCTGAAATTAAAAAAAAACTGTTTTCAATGTTTTGTTTTTGTATATTTTATCAGTGGTTTTTTATTTCTACTTTTTTAAATTGATAAATTTTGTAAAAATTCTCGAAAAAATAACTGCATTTTGAAATTAAAAAATTCCCATAAAAAAAAGTTCGCCGTAATGATGTCCCAATTTGAAAACCAACGAACGTCAGTGTCAAATTTCATAACTTTCATAATTACAATAGGCTACTTGACGATAATAACAAAAAAACAAAAATAGAACGGAAGCCTAAATAGTCAGATATATAAAAAAATATATTTTATTTAAAAATAATCAGGAATATCTTTTATTTAATTAATTTAAAATAATTATTTTAACCTATTTTTCACCTAACTGCAAACGCCAACTAAGCGACGCGACGTGTGATGTCATTTAACTCAAACAATATATGTTAACATATTCATAATGTAAACATCTACTTAATAAATTTCTAACACTGGCTGACTGACTGACTGACAGACAACGCACAGTCTAAACCGTTGGGTTTAGAAGAATGAAATTTTGCGTAGGAGTTCCGCATGTAACGTAAATGAGCACTAAGAAAGGATTTTTGAAAGTTGGTCCCCGATAGTGGGTTTAATAAAGGATGAAAATTTGTATGTAAATTCGTTATTTTTGAAGTTAGTGGTACATAAAAATATGTTACTATGGCTATTAAAATAAATAATAATCTTATTTAATGAATCTTTAACTTTGACTAACAGACAGCGCACAACCTCAACTGTTGAGTTTAGAAGGACGAAATTAAGCACAGGGGTTATGAAAATTGACGTTTAGGCTTCTATTTATAAATTAATAAAAGTCAGTTGTTTCTGAAAATTTATTCTCTAAGGCGTTAAAACAGAAAATGAAAGTTCATATGGGAAGTTCATCATTTTTGAAGTTATAAACGTGGATATTGATTTAGGCTTTTGAAAAACATTAAAAGTGAGCAGAAAGTGAGTACCTAATAAAAAGATGTTGACGATGGGAAATCCCATCGAACATACGGGTAGTATTTCTTATAAAATGGCTTAATTTTATTGACGGCAAATCGATTTATTCCGAAATTAAAACAAATCCTCAATTTGAATACATTAATTATTTACTTTTTTCAAGCTAGAACATCTAAAAAAACGGCAATTTTATCACTGACTGACAGTTTCACTTACTCACTTATCATTAAAAATATTGTCATAATATTATCATGCATTTTTAATAATCTTAGGTTGATAAAATTTTATAGAGTTATAAAATTTTATAGATAATTTTTTTAGAGTTACAGAGTATATGTTATTTTCAAAAAACGAAAAATTTTCTTCTGTTCGCCCCAAAAATGAAAGCTTAAAGTTTGCATTTAAAAAATTCTGAAAGGTAATAAATTCTTATCATTAATTATTTATATAAGTTAAAATTAATTTTAGTGACATATATTAGAAGTTTTCATTTGGAAATTCTTTTGAGCCTATTAGGGATCAATTTTCAAAATATCCTATCTTAGCGAGTTTCTGTGTTACAAAAACAAAATACTTTCCAAAATTTATGCTTCTAGTTTCGGAGTAATTTTAGTTAATGAATCAGTCAGTAAATTAGAGTGTCGTTACTTTTTATGGCTAAACTACTCGTTGTTTGAATTTGGGCCTCTTTTACAGGACTGTTTTTGATGGAATAAATATTTCCCTACTACAAAATAAAAATTTGTTAAAGCATCTAGCATTAATTTGCCACGAATATACTGTGTTAGTAGCAAATTTTTCTTGTTATAAATCCGAATTTTTGTTCTGTAAAGTTCAGAAATGTGAAAACTACACTACGCAGCACTGATAATAAAGTCTTCCACTCCATATTTTTAAAAAATCAACTGCACAATACATAGGGCACACAATTATTAGCTTTTGCTTAGTGTAAGTAAAATGACGTCATTCATCTCATTTGACAACTAACAACAATTTAATATTGTTTTGACAGCTAGTTTTAAATCCAAATATTCTTATAGTTGTAATTCTAAAAATACAAGATATTTTTAAGAAAAAAAATTTTTTTAGGAAGGGGGGGGGGGATATAATAAAGCAATAAATAGGCTTAGGCACATTTCTGAAATTATATAAGTAGCCTATTATATTTATTGCTGTTGCAAGTTAAAATAGATGCGACTGCATCCGGGGCCACAAAAATAACACGGTCCTCGCTAAATAATATACTATTTCTATGAAAATAGATTTTTATAGACGCCTACTATTCATTTTTATTGAAATTACAATTACGTGTATTATTTTTTATTCATTTTGCTTCCGAGACTACTAAAGTGGCGGAAGCATTGTGATCACTTTTGAAAAATAAAAAATTTTTTCTCTCCAAAATCAAATTTTTTACACACATTTTACGTTTTAGAGCTTCCTGAACAATTTTGGTTTGGGCCGTCCGTCTGTCTGTCCGTCTGTGTGTCTCCAATTTTGCACCAAGTGGCATAACTTCCGAACTATTCGATTGTTTTTAATGAAATTTTCAGAAATTATGCAGTTTGGCTCCGCGATGGTCCCCTATGAATTTAATCAAAATCGGAGTAACGGTAGCAACGCCGCTACCATGTCATTCCAAAATTGCACCAAGTGGTATAACTTCTGAACTACTCAATTCTTTTTTATGAAATTTTCAGAAATTATGTAGTTTGGTTCCTATATGGTCCCCTATGAATTTAATCGAAATCGGAGTAACGGTAGCTACGCCGCTACCATGAAATCCCATTAAATGTCAATATCTTATTTACTGCTAGTCCTATCTCGCTCAAATTTTTAGGGTATATTGGGGGTTAGTTTCTAAAATATTTTTGCTATTATTTTATAATTTAGCCTTTAAGTCTTTTGAGTTAAAACAGTTTTTTATAAACTTCAAGGCGAAAATATAATTTCACGGTATATAATATGTATATTTGGTAGAATACTGTTTTAAAGCCTTTTACGACTACGAGGAAGCTGTGTGCCCACCCTATTGGCAGCGTATTTTTTTTTTTCAATTTATTCATCATTTTTTCAGTTTTCCCGTAAGTTTATTTTTGTGGCCATGAATGCTTAAGTATCGTCGGCTTTTAGCCTCAGATTCTCAAACTACATTCAAGGTCACAAAAATAACGCCTACGATCCTCGCTAAGTAATAAACTATTTACATTACTAATTATTATGTAGATATTTACTATAAACTTTTGCCTGGAGGGAAAACGAAATTCGACTACAGCACTCGAGGTGGATAAATATGTCAATTTAGTAGGACATTATTTGTACATAATTTTATTATTTTCTTTAAAAAAAAAAGTATTTTTTTTTTTTTAAATACTGTTTGATTTTTTTAAGCGAATACTTATTACGATGTCTATTTACTATATTCTACAAAATAATAAAAAAAAAATTATTTTTAACCCTACTATCAAACGTCATTTTGAAATTTTCAAAAAAATATCATAAAAATTACCTCTTATGCTTTTTCTTGGTTAATTATTGAAAACTTTTAAGACATTTTTAAGGTAAAATGAGCAGATGTATGGCTTTCATTAAATAAATTTCAGTTTTTTAATATATTTTTCAATCATTTATAGTAATAAAATGTCCTGATAAATTGTCAAATAATCACTTGATATAGGTAGCTTTAGTTTCGGCTCGGAGCGAATAAGAATTGTAAGTGGAAATATTGTACAAAAAATACTGTATATAATGTTACAGATGGAAACAAAAATACAAGTTAGGAAAACTTATTGCAGTATTTCTTTATAAAATTAAAATGCTATGTAAACAAGTTGAAAATATGTACGGTAAACATTATTTAACTTCCATGTTACAACAAATTGATATTACTAAATAAAAAAATATTGTACGCACACTGTAATATGAACCACGTCGTTGTCGTTATTTAATAAATATATCTTTGAAACAAACATTTTAGTGCAAACAACTAAATTCAATTTTTGAATGACTAAATTATGTGCCAAATTTTAAATAAACAATTAAACAATAAGAAAACTTAGGCTCGGTTTGCAGAGGCATTAAACAAGCTTTTGAAACAAATATGTTTTCGAATATTTGTTCGCAAGTGAGCTGCCTTTCTTAAAATAAATAAAATCGACATCAGTGCATTATTTTAAGGCAACGCTTTTTAATGCCATGCTAACAAGACCTAATACTATTAATCTATTGATACTAAATTTAATATTCGTAAATTTTATAAAAATATTTAAGGTAAACTAAGGTTTAAAGTTGTTTATCTAGTCTTAAATATATATTTAAAATGTACTCTAGAGTAAAATTTTCTAAGAGGGTGTTTACATATTTGACAAATATTGAAACAAAATCGAACAAAAAACTGATTAAAATTTACAAGTTCCACAAACAGAAAGTAGTAAGATTTTTTTTTTAAAGGCTGGCTGAAAACTGAGCATATATGTACTTCTCGTGAAGTATAAATTATTACTTGATATACTCGAATTTATATGAATTGAAAATGATTCATGCATAAAGAATGAACATAAATTTATGTATCAGGCAAACTCGTAATATAGCTATATCTCACAAGATCTACTATTTAATATATTTAAAAAGCATAGTAGAAATTATAACTTTTATATGTGACAAAATTTTATTTTTACATTTTCAAGGTATGTCATTTTCATTTGGGGGGGGGGGGGCTAAGGTTTTAAAAGCGAAAAAAAGGCATATTTTCATGATTTTTTTTGGATATATGAATAATGTTGGCTTATTTATTTCATATACACGTTATAGTATAATAATAATAATAATAATAACTTTATTTCCATAGATACATAAAGTACATAGGATCGTCAATAAATAAATGCTTAAATATAATAGTTACATAAGATGCAAGTCTAATATTGACAAACAATTTACTACATAAAAACTAAAAACATCCATGTATAAATTTTGAATTTTCAGAATATTATACAATTATTCAATCGTCACATGTTATTGTAGGGACAGAGTTCTATGAAATACTTTTTTAATTGTAGTTTAAAATTATTAAAATTTTGAATTTCTTTTAAGTTATTAGGAAGTTTATTATAATATAAAGATCCTGCAATAACTGGGCTTTTTTTGTATTGTTCTGTTCTAAAATAATCAATATTTAAATCGGAACAATGTCGGGTTTCATGTTGATGAATTGCGTCTCTCAACGTGAAGTTCTTGTAATTTCTCTTAACATACAATAATAGTTCCATGTTATAGATCGCGTAAAATGTTAGTATTTTATGATTTATAAAATATTCCTTACAAGACTGTTGATAGTTTAAGCCAAATATTATCCGTATTATTCTTTTCTGTAAGATAAATATACGTGAACATTCTGCAGAATGTCCCCATAAAGTAACACAGTATTGCATCGAGCTATATGCAAATGCGTAGTATACTGCTAATAAGGTATCGATATCATGGTTACGCTTTAACTTCTTAATATGATAGTATGTCTGACATAGTTTTTTGCATACAGCATTAATTTGTAACTGCCATCGTAAATTTTCGTCAACTATTGTTCCTAAAAATTTCATATTATCGACTTTCGTAATTTTATGTTTAAGCTTTGTCAGGTGCAATTCATCAACTTGTTTATTATTGAACAACATGTATGTAGTTTTGGTCATGTTTACTATTAGGTGATTGTTTTTACACCAGTCATTAAACTGGTCAATAACTGTATTGGCCTGATGGAACAAATCTTCCACATTATGAGAAGATAATACAACAGTGGTATCATCTGCATATAATATTACTTTTCCGTTTGAAATTCGCTGAGGTAGGTCGTTAATGTAAATTGAAAACAGGACAGGTCCTAAATTAGACCCTTGAGGAACTCCGATATTTAGATATTTTACTTCTGACCGAGATTCACAGACCTCCGTAAATATTTTTCTACGATCTAGGTAGGACCGAAACCAATTGTTAGCCAAGCCTCTCACCCCAATACTGCTCAGTTTACTCAATAAAAACTCATGATTGACACTGTCAAAAGCAGATGTTAGATCAAAAAATAAAGCTAATACGTACTTCCTGGAATCAATTTGTTGTAGAATATACTGTAAGAGTTCAATACTTGCACTATTAACTGAATGATTGGGCCTAAAGCCATGTTGAGAAGAAGTTAGTATCTGCTCCTGTTCCAAAAAATCAATAAGTCTAGTGTACATAAGTTTTTCTAATATTTTAGAAAATTGAGAGATTAAAGATATTGGACGATAATTTTCAATATTTTGTCTGTCTCCTTTTTTGAAAATAGGTATTATTTTCGTTAATTTAAATTCCTCAGGAAATTTCCCTAGTTCAAAAGATTGATTAAATAGATAGCACAATAAATTTGATAAGTCATTAATTATAAATTTAATTAATTTCATAGAAATTTCGTCACTGTCAGAAGATGTTTTATTATTTAGTTGTGACACAACAGTAATAATCTCATGAGGTGTCACTGGCTTTACAAACATAGATTTCAACCTGCCATTTTCTATCTCTATATTATCATTAAGATTTTGATAATTTTTATGTAGTTTAATATTCACGGAGGTTGCAAAAAATTCACAGAAAAGCTCTGATATTTCTGAATGTTCGTAACAGACCGAACTGTCGGGTCTACTTAAAGAAAAATCACAAATGTTACCTGTATTTCTACCCAAAGACTTATTGATTGAGTTCCACTGTTGCCTTGTACGATTTTTACTATTTGATATGGTTTGCTTTAAGAACTGAGATTTTGTATGCCTAACTTTTTCTCTAAACTGATATTTTTTATGTTTATAAAGGACTTTCAACTCACTGTTATCAGAAATTGTTGTTAGGTCGTAAAGATCTCTCAGATTTTCACCTTCAATTCTAATTTCATTTGTTAACCACATGTTGCTGTTAGTTTTGTTGATATTTATCTTAATTTTTGGAAGAGAGACGTCTCGACAGTAAGTAATAATACTAAAGAATTCACTTATAGCCATGTCAAAATCATCCGCATTGTAAACATAACCAAAATCACAATTATTTAATGTATATAAAAATAACTTCATATTTTCATCGGATAGCAAACGACGATATATAAGATTAGTAGTGTCCTCTTGTTTTGCAATGTCGAAATTTAGCTGAAGCAATTGCCCTTTGTCATGATCAGATAAACATGTTGATAAGTTATTGATTAGGCAACTGTCATAATTATTGCAATTGTTAATTATCATGTAATCAATAGAGCTACCACTAGATGCCGTTGATCTAGTAGGTTCTTTAATCAAATTTATGCAATTATGTGCAACTAAGATATCATTAAGTCTACGTCGCGATGGGGAGTCAATTATATAATCCACATTAAAATCACCAGTAATAAGTAAATTGTTTTTTTCTGATTTTAGATAGGTTAGAAGTTCGTTTAATTTTTCTTCAAATACTTGAATATTTCCACTTGGAGCTCTATAAATTACAACAATAATCACTTTAAATGAATTATATTTAAACACAACCGCTGTGCATTCAAAAGAAAATTCCATATTGATATGAGATAAATCATATTCATAAACATGAGATTTATAAGTATTTTTCACGTAAATTGCTACACCACCATGAGTTTTTATACTTCGACAGAAAGCAGAACATATAAAATAATCTTGAAGAGAGCAGCTTTGTAAAGATTCTGAACTTTGCCAATGTTCACTTAAACACAATACATCGATGTCGAAATCATTTAAAATAAATTCAACTTGTTCGATTTTATTAAATATGCACTGAATATTTTGATGTAAAACTTTTAACACGACATTCGTTAATTTTTCATTATCACTGGTTTCTAAATGTTTAATTTCTGGTAAAACTTCCCAATTTCGGAAAAAAATATCTAGAAACAGTAACCCCCACTGGCCAAAATTCTTCATTGTAAAGTTGTTCTTGTAAACTAAAATCAGCACCTATTCTAAAACATGCGTTTTTTCCTCTGGATGCCAATCTTTTGCAGTCAAAGTCAATTCCTGGACATTTTTCCTGGAGATGTGATAATACGTCTTCTTCAGACGTCTCTGGCACAAGTCTTCCCAAAAATATCCACATTTTTTTCTCGACCCCCTTTAGATTCCCATCTTCATTGGACTTACCGGTTAGCAACTCACGTCGTCTTCTTCGATTCTGTACTACTTTGAATCCATCATTATTTTCCTCGAATTGTACTGTCTTCTTTTCCACGGTGATAGAAGTCATGCTGTTACTTTGTTCTGTCGATGATGTTTCTCCTGATTGTTCATCTTTTCCTAAATTATTTAACTTTTTATTGATATTTTTCGATTTGTGTACCTTCTGATCGATTGATTTCGGTTCATTGTTACATTCACTTGTATCACTATCTAACAGATTTATAGATGGTTTTGGGGTTTGCAACGTAGAAATTTTTTCTTTTAATAAGTCAATATGTTCTTGTAACAATTTATTTTTGCTACGGAGCTCAACTATTAATTCATTTTTGTAATGATTAGCTTCAGCATACGCACTGTCACTTTTATTGTTAACCTCAATTTCTGTTGTAGGAACAGCGTCATGAAATTCTTCGGAATTCGAAGTCGTCAAGCCATTACTTGCAAACGAATTATATAGATTATTTAAAACCGTATAATTAGAGACTTCCGTAGGTACTCTTTTATTAATTATAATATCAATAATATCACTTTTTCGAAGTTTATTTAGCTCACTGATAAGATTGCTAGCTAACGTCGCCATGACAGATGAACATGAATATAACATCTGAAGTATCTTTGAAAAAATTATCATTTACAAATATCGATAAATAAGTCCGTGACAGCGAATTTCCGGAGGCGCCTCGAAAAAAAGTTTTTTTGCGGTGAACATCATAACTTGGTACCGGACCATCCGAGACAAAAAAATCGAAATGCGTTTAAAAGTGAAAATGTTTCCCTAGGGAGTCAGGAAGAGTTTTTTGTATTTTTTCGATTTTTTTATTTTTGGCACCATTTTGAGGTGAAAAACGCAATTTTTGCTAAAAATTTCGGTTAATTTGTTATTATAAACTGGAAAAAAAGAGCAAAAAAAAAGCTCGACCTGATTGCCTGTTGATTTATGTGTAGAAACAGTGTACAAAATTTCAACAAAATTGGTGAAGTAGATTTTGAGTTATGATTGTGGTTATGATATTCACGAACTTCAAAAATGTTGTTTGCGAAAAAATGGATTTAAAGTTTTTTATACTCAAAAATCCAAAGCTAAGCATCAATAAAATGATATAATTTTTTATACTTACGCGGGTAATTATAGTATTTGTTTTGTATAAGATTTGTAAGTATAAAATTAAAGTAAATTTTATACTTACCAGGTAGGCGCGTCGCGCAGCTACCTGGCAGGTATAAAAATCGAGCATGAGGGCCGGTTGCTTGAAACGCTGTATCTTTATTAGTTTTGCTCGGATTTACTTGAAATTTTGACACAACACGCTCAACATGTACATTCAGAAAAAAAATTTTAAAAAAAAATGCAAAAAAAAGTTTGAAAACTTTACCCCCACCCTCTTAATGTAAATTTGTCTATATCGATATATTTTATAGGTTAAATTTATTCTTTTAGTCAGTACTTATTTTAAACATTTTTAACAGTTTATTTATTTTTTTACACCTTTAATGGATGTCTAAACACTATTTATGACTGCAAGAATACTGTAGCTGTGGTTACCTGTATTACAATTTGCTTCTTTTTAAAACATTCTAATATATACTTTATTCTGTAATGTTTAGTATTATAATCAGTCTATTTTCTCTCCTTACCCTTCTGTTAATGCTCAAACAAACTTGAACAGGAATATAGGGACCGAGTCTATGGGCCAATTCGTATCGGTATAAGCCAAAGTCGCTTGCTCTTATTTTTAATCACATTACACTTGTTTTGAAGTGCACTTGGCTTGCTTTTGGGATATTTGTATATTCCTGTCTTACTTTCCATGTTCTAGAGAGAAGGGTCAAGTATTAACGTTATTAACGTTCGGTATATATCGTATACAGTATACGATGTATACCGAATATTAATACTTGACCCTTCTCTCTAGAACATGGAAAGTGAGACAGGAATATACAAATATATCAAAAGCAAGCCAAGTGCACTTCAAAACAAGTGTAATGTGATCAAAAATAAGAGCAAGCTACTTTAGCTTATACCGATACTCACATAGCATGACATGCAAGTAATATATGTCAAATTATAAACCAATAGTTCTTTAAACCAAATGCCCAAAATGTGGACCAGTTTAAACTGGTCCATACTTTGGGAATTTGGTTTAAATAACTATTGGTTTATACATTTGAATTTATCCCAAAAAATTGTTTAAAATAGGTCAAATTATCTAAAGTTGGTCTGACGTCATTAACAAATGAAGCAAAATTAGACATATATTTTTAAGTTACTATGGTTATTTTAATATAAAATAACAAAAAGTTTAGTTAAGTTTAGTTAATTTCACCTATACAGAGTTATATAGATTATGTTTGTTATACTACTGTTTCAGCCTGATACTACCCTGTACTATAAAAACGTGAATATTGAACAAAAATCTGTGGGTTGTCTAATCGAAACGTAATAGAATTGAATGTTTACACGTTCGTTCTTGATCCATTTTTCCTTCCAATTCGATTTTGTTTTGATATTTGTCGAATGTGTAAATGTCCTGTAAAGCAGTAATTCTCAAAGTGGAGGTCGCGACCCCTAAAATGGTCGCGAAAACTATCTAGGGGGTTACAGAAACAATTTATTACAGATCACCTACCCATTTTCTACGGGAGGTCTTTTGCTATTTTTAAGTGAAAATGGGGGTCGCGGGCTAAAAAGTTTGAGACCACTATTGTAAAGAATATTTTTTGTTTATACATGTATACTTATTTAAAAATATTACTTTATAGTTTTTAGAAACGCACAAAGAAAAGCATAATTTTCTAGTTATTTTTTAAATCTAGTCTTCTTAATTGTAAAAGCACATGTGCCGGTCTAACATTGTCAAAAAGTAAGATCTATTAATACTTACAGTAGGTTGGATGATTCAGTGTTAATATTTTGTTTCATTTTTCGGCCAGTAAGCAGATGCTTGGAACTATTGTCAAACAGTTAGTGTTCGACCGAAAACTCAGTTTCAGTTTTGGCCAAGAATTGCAATTCCGGCTTAGTTTCAGTTTCAATTTGGCTAATTTTATTACAAATGAATTTTTTCAAATTTCAGTACAAGTTGTGTGCAAAACAAAATGTTACTTCTCAAAATGTAAGAATTTTCACACAAAAACGAAACTTTTCTTATACAAATATTTATATTTTATGTATATAATGTATTTTCAGTTTTAAATAAAATCAAAATTTGAATTTACTATATAAACATTTTTTGCATTTTATTGCATTTATTTTGTAAATAGTCAAACTTTGTTAGACAGTTTCAACTTATTGTATTTAAATACGAATCGACTCGATTTAAACTGGAAAGTCCTTTTAGGAATATGGTATGATGTAAGGATGTGTGGGGTGTGCGGTGTTGCTATGCATTTACCCAACCTACTGTACGTATATACAGATCTTGGTCAAGAACATTAGACAAGTACGCTCTATGTTCGTACATATTACGCGGGCGCCTCTGGTGATAAAATTAGAAACAGTCTAGGCGTCTATTTACGTCCCATTTAACTGGCAACTTGGTAATACAAATAAATTTCATTCAATCGCCAGTTATAGTCTAAGATCCCGCAGCTGATTTCTGCAGGTATCTGTTTTTTTTAATCAAACTTAGTTTAAATGAATCCTTAATGACAATGTAATACATTGCTCCCGGGTTGCCTATCGAAAATTAGCCGTAAGTACCTTTAATTAAGTATATTGTAATTCATTTTTTTTTCCAGAATTCCAACTATAATTTTTTAAATGAAATCAACATCATTTGAAAGAAAATGATGTGAAAAATATTAAGAATGGTTGTCAGCTCTCAATCGGCCACAACCTCCAGGTTGCCACATGTTAACAGGCATATTGTTGTTAATAATTTGCGGTCACGTGTTTTTTGAGAAAATTAGATACTAAATTAAAGTTTTATTTTTTCTGAACACGATAATGAATGGTTACCTGTGAAAAAATAGCCGCAAGTTGGGGTTGCCATTACTTTTAATTAATTACTCTCTTACTACATCTCAGCTGCAACTATTGAAAAAAAATTTATACATATTGATCAATCAAGGTAATGAAATATGTACAATGTAATACTTTAATTTAGTATCTAATTTTCTCAAAGACACGTGACCGCAAATTATTAACAACAATATGCCTGTTAACATCTGACAACTTGAAGGTTGCGGCCGATTGAGAGCTGGCAACCATTCTTTTTAACATTTTTCACATCATTTTCTTTCAAATGATGTTGATTTCATTTAAAAATTTATAGTTGAAATTCGTTCAAAAAATGAATTACAATATGCTTAATTAAAGATACTTACGGCTAATTTTCGTTAGGCAACCCGGGAGCAATGTATTACATTGCTATTAAGGATTCATTTAAATTAAGTTTCATTAAAAAAACAGATACCTGCAAAATCAGCTGCGGAATCTTGTACTATTATACGTACGTACAATGGACCAGAGGTACGAGTGAAAATCTTGACGTTTTCAATAATACTTTTAGGTAGGGAGCTGAACGCAAAAATGTTTAAATGACTTGTTCGTTGGGTAAACGTTATTAATTTTAATATTGTCATCATAAGAAACATTAGCAGTATATGTCCACAATAAGAAAGTAGGGATAAAATCTACCCGCAGCGGCGTAAACTTTTTAGAAATATGAAAAAAATAATTTCACTCTTTATTGTTTGTATTTTTCACCAAATACAAATTTTCAGGAATACAATCGCCAAGTTGATGAAATTATGAAGACCGCAAGAAGAAAAGTTACATAAATCATAATTGCTGGAGATATTACCGTCAAATCCCCAGCATAAGGAGCTATTAAACAGGCTGTCTGAGGGGAGTTGTGGTTAGAATGGCTAACTGGCCTTAACATGATTGTACACAACTCGGATTTCCCAACATATATCTGTATGTTACTACCGCTCAAACTGTAAATCTTTTTGTTCATGTCTTTTTAAATATTCATTTCTAGCAAAAAAGTGATTAACGATATTTACAGAAAATCGTATTGTCTGCAAAAAAGCTCCTTACAAAAATTTTATCCGATTTATGATTGTAAAGATTAAAAATACCCCTGTCGCAGCATCTGCATAACATAGCGAATTTCCTCCTATTCTTATTTTAGTTCAAAAAATAATTTTTCAAAAGACTACAAGACATAATAATTAATAACAGTGAGATTCTACGTCCGTTTTTCAGACTTTTGTCTAATACAGACGCCACCTAGAATTTTTTTTATCTACAAAAACATCAGTCTACAGAATTCAATTTATTAGTTAGGAAAATAATTCAAATATGTATCACTAACAATAATTGTCTTAAATGAGTTTAAAAAATCAAAACGATACTGTTTATTAAATTGCGTAAGATCTGACACCGACTATTTAAAAGTGGTCAAGTGGGAGTAAGCTAGTAAATGCAATAACAGATATGATGAATTTATAAGGATTTTCTTGTACTACAAAATCTTAAAAATATGGGAACGCGTACTTTTTTTCGTTGTCTTTTATTTTTTTGCACAAAATTTTAAAAATACTTTATTTTCTTAAGAAAGGGAGGCAACTTTAGTCACAGATATACCTATGAAAAGTTTTTGGTAATCCGGGAAAAACAAAAACACTTTTTAAATTTTTTTTATTGTTAAAATCGAAATGTTCTTTTAAAGAGGGTTAAAATTGCCATATTTTACATTAAAATGTTGACACAATCACTCCCTAGCTAACTAGCCTTGGACTTAATATTAGAAAATTGAGAAAAAACACGTCAATTAGATTTTTTTTCACAGATTTTATTTGTTATATAATTCAAAAGGATATTTTAAAAATGTGTATGAATGGCTTTCATTAAATAAATTTCAATATATTTTCCATTCATTTTAATAGTGGAATGTTCTTATTAGTGGCTATACTTTCGGCTTGGAGCGAATTAGACGAAGATTTTCTTCTAAAACCAAATTTAATAATTAATTAAAGAAATAAAAAAAAATTTGTGGATTTCCTACCTTTCAAATATAATCTTTGTTGTATGTAAAAATGTTATTACATTTTTTTCAAAAAACTGTAAGTAAACTGTAAAATTTTCTTTACAAATATGTTAAAATAGATAAATGTTTCCTTTTAATTTATTTTTAACTCTTTTTAAATGATTCAACTTAACATTTTTTAATATTTCTTAATCGAAATTTCATAAAAGAATGTGTCAAAATTAAAAAAAAATTTTTTTTTAAATTGAATGTGCAAAATTATTTAATACTAGAATACTCTGTTTATACAATTCTAATCATAACTGTATTGTCAACTGGATAGAAAATTACGTAAAAATATTATTGTTTGAATATGATTTAACGTAATTTTTATGCGATTGAAGCAAACTCTTATTAATTTTAGGAAGGTGTAAACATAATCTAAATTCTGATCATATCAGATAACAGAAATCGTCGTGAATTTTTTTCTCAAAAAAAATGGAACAGAGATACATTATAAAAACATTTAACTGACAGAGAAATAGATGACATTTAACTGACAGAGAAATGGATTAAAAAAATCATGACACGCTACTTATAAAGCGGTTTTTTCGAATTTAGTTCGCAAAAAATGAGACAGAAAAAAAAGAATGCGAGTGCGAGTGAAATGGAGAACGACATATTTCCTAGTTTTTCTCGAAAAGTAAGTAATTTAGAGCAACGGTTTAAAAACACTTTTTACGTAATTTGGGTTTTTCTTCCGATTGGTGTAAAAAAAATTTTGAATAATTGTTTAATTCTCGCAAAAAACTCATTTTGTTGACAAAAAATGCCCGAAAAACCTACTTCTGGGCATCCGACGTGTCTGGCTAATGAACTCATCCAACGATTTGGAAAATCGAATTTGCACACAAAATTTCATAAGCATTACAAGCCAAATTTTCAAAAACAAAATTTCATAAGCATTACAAGCGGATACATATATATATATATATATATATATATATATATATATATATATATATATATATATATGTATATATATATATATATATATATATATATATATATATATATATATATATATATATATATATAAATTTTAGTGAATATCATTTTCGTATTCTAGGGACCTCAAAACATATTTCTGTTATGGTCCCGGGCTTAGGTCGCATCATGACACCTGCTGTAAAAGCTGAATTTCCAGTTTTGGAAATTCGCTAAAAATATATACTAATATACAGGGCCGGGGACATACAGTTATTACGAGGGGGGCAAACTTTGCTGTTAGCCCTCCCCCCCCCCGCGGCAAAAATGCCAAATTAAAAATTTTGGCGCATCAGTATTTTTAAAATTTTTCTCTGCAAAAAGAAAATGAGCATGGTCCTGAGGACTCAAAAAGCATTCAAAATAAATTATTCAACCGATTTTAATTTTTTCACTAAATTAAAATTTTTTTCACTTATTACACAAGAGGTTTGTCTTTTTTTAATAAATTTTGGTTTGTCTAACGAAAATTTGTTGTCTAGCAATTTAACAAGAAGAACTGTCAACTAACAAAAATGCGACAGCGAAGCTTAAGCGTTCGAGTTAAATTGCTTTTAGGCGGGAAATTTGAGTTGCAGAAAACACAAATTTATTCAGAAAAAATATAAAACTCAACCTTAAAACGATAAGATAATTTAACGAATAAAATAAGTTAGTATAATTCATATTATTATTTAATACATTGTTACTATGGTTCTGAAATCAATTAAATTTACCAATACGAATTTTTGTTTCGTTTTTATCTTATTTACCTACAATGAAATGACCAATAAAATGTTTTGTACCATTTTTTTCGCTGTAAAAATCTGTCCTAACTTCTTTTCCATATTAAAAGTGAAAAAACTACCATATTCTTATGGGACTTGATTCACATGAGTTAAATTGTCACTACTAAAAAGTTAAACAATGGAAAATCTGGAAAAGGGTCCAAAATGAACTACTCAATCGGTCTTGAAAATTTTTTCACTGTTATAAACTGTTCCAAATTGACATTGGCTATGTTGTATTATCTGCCAGGTTCTGAGAATCCCAAAAGCTCCAATTAACTACCCATTCGATTTTGAAAAATTTTTTATTGTTGGAAAGCTAAACAATTTTAGGCTGACAAAGGCTATATTATATCAGTTTACCCAGGATTCTAGAAAAATTTCTTCTCAAATACTATTGAATTATGAGAGAAGTTAACGTGAGTTCAAAATTTTCCGTCGGGGTACTGGAGACTCAAAAAGAGCTTAAAATAAACAACTAGATGGAACTTGGGTAGAAAGACTATGGACCACTGGGTAGTAAGGTCATAATGATTGTGGACCACTGAGTAGTAAGATTACAGTGATTATGGACCACTGGTTAGCAAGGTCATAGCGATTAAGGGTCACTAAAATCGCAAAATAAATTTTGATTCTTTGTAATGTTTGAGCAAAATAGTGTTTTTATTGCATTTTTTTTTTTTGGCTATTATTCATAAATACTTATATATTGATTCCTTATCAACTACTGACGCCAACTCCCCCCTTTCGAAGGGAAAGGCAAATCTTAAAACATAGCTATGTTGTTTCCGACAAATACCGTTCTAAATCATCGTAAAATTTTCTTGAAACTCACCAAAAGGTATAAGAGTTAGTAAAAATTCCACCCTGTATACACATATAATGATTTGTTTACACAAGAAATTTTTAATGTTTCCTTTTTTTATATCCGTATATATATATATATATATATATATATATATATATATATATATATATATATATATATATAAATTTTAGTGAATATGATTTTCGTATTCTAGGGACCTCAAAACATATTTCTGCCATAGTTCCAGGCTCAGATTGCGTCATGAGACCTACTGTAATAGCTGAATTTCGAAATTCGCTAAAACATTTTTCCTTAGTTAAGATATTGTTAGCCAATAATTAATTATACAGTAATTATTCCCAAACGGAAAACCCTTTCTCTCTCTCTCACTCATATATAAATACGTAAAGACTGAGTGAGAGAGGGGGGTTTCCATTTGGTAAAATGGAACTTTTTGTAAATTTTCTAGAAGAAATTACACTAGTGCTCCGATTGAGAGAAAGAAAAATGCGTATGTATTGGTCACACGGATATAAAAAAAGAAAACATTAAAAATTTCTTGTGTAAACAAATCATTATATGTGTATACAGGGTGGAATTTATATATATATATATATATATATATATATATATATATATATATATATATATATATATATATATATATATATATACTTTTGGTTTCGAGTGTTGAAGGATTGTTAAAATGTTAAAAAAACTTTATTTTAAATTTACAACAATCGAAATCCGCAAGAAAATTTATTTATGATAATCAAACGAATCACTACAAAATTACTAGTTCACAATTCAAAATCTCGATAGGTAAAATTCCACGAGCAACGTTATTTCGTTCTTTTTATAATTTTCAATATGCTGACTTTGCTTGTGGAATTTGAACATTGATTTTTACAAATTTATTTTATAAAATCGAAAAAGTATTGTATTTGCATTTCCTGTTTGTGAGTTAAAGAAAAAATCATATTATAACAAGATTGCTTAATAAGCTGAAATAAAAGGTAATAATTATTTTATTAATGAATCCCAATTTGACAGTTATATAACTCCTCCGCCCTTAGTGTGAAGTGTAGGCCAAAGGAACTTTGTTTCTTGAGCCGGAGCTGAGCTTGTGGTTATGACTGGAGCCGAAGGCGCGGTGATGACTGGAGATGAGTCCTCCTAGAGGGTGCGATGTCCGCGACGTTTGTTGATTATTAGGACAATGATTATTATTGCTGTGAAGACCACGATGATGCTGTAGGTAGTTGTAATATGTATGAAACCATGAGTTTTGATTTTGCTAATTTCATTCCTATATTGCAAATGAAAGTCGTTTAGTTTTTGTAAGTTGACTTTAGGTTCAAAATGACTTTCGACGATTGGAAGATTATGTAACGGAAGGATTTGCAGTTGGTCATGAAATTCGTACTCGATATTTTGGTATGTAAGTTCGTTGATCGTCAGCGAGCAGTTTCTGAAGTTGATTAACATAGTACCGGTGAGTTGTCTTCTTTTTACACCACATGTCGATGCTAAGGTCAAATTGATGGCATTTTTTATAACGACATAGGAATCCAAGATCTTCTTAATTTCTGTTTGATTTCCGAACTCTTCGTAGGTACAGTTGCCTGGATAGCTGCAGAGCATTTTCTTAAAGCACTGATCATTTTGAATCTTGATTAGGTTTTCCAGTTTGCAAATGTGTCGATTTTCAATTCTGGGACAACTTTGTTTAGCAAAATACATTTGATGCTCGTTGGAAAGAATAAAAGGATAATGTATTGTTAATATTTTATTTCGTGTGGGTATAGGTTCTACTAAATTGTATTCAAAGGTATCTGGTTGGAAATGAGGAATTTGGATATTGAATATTACAGCTGTATGATTATAGTAAGCTTGAAGGGTTAAAAGTTCGTAAATTTGTTCTGTTGATGTTATATTTTGAGTTTTAAGGAGTTGATATGCATGTTAAAGCTCTTCCGGTATAAGAATGTTTTTTGGAATTACGTTTAATTTAGCTAGATTAATTGATTCGATAATATCTTCAATATGGTTATTAAGTAAATCAATATTATAAGAAAGTTGATATAAGTATTGCATGTACTTGAAATCATTTTCGTCTTCTCGTACCTTATTTTGAATGTCGGATCCTAGTTTAAGTATTTATTTATAACGTCTTATTGTGAATTAATATGATCTGTAATATTTTTAAACCTTTGAATCATTTGTTCGTTTAATTTTACTTGTTTATTGGATTGAAATATTAAGTTATTTTGATTTGATTTTAAGTCAGTTAAGTCTTTATTAATTTGTTGAGCATCGTTACTGTCCATGTTGCCTGTTATGAACTTGATGGCGGTACCAAGACCGTCGAAAAGCCTCCTCTTTTGAATTTTGCGGGGATAAATTATTTTCAGATTATTTTCTAATGCTTTGAATTTTAGATTCAATACTTCTCTAATATTACCTAATTTTGTTTTATCACTAATGAGACTTAGAGATTGAAAGATTTTGTTTAAGTTAACTTTGTAGTCGTCTAGATCTATGTAATGCAAGTATTTGTAATAATTTTTAGTTATTTTACTGTTGCCTATCTTGATCGCGAGAAGTCCCGGGTTGTTCGTCAAGTCTTGTATTTCGATTCGTTGCGTCATTGTCATGGTTATTATTATCAACGTTATGATCCTGTAACAAGTATGGTTTTCTTAATTTCTGTTTCGGGATTTTACGATTTTTAGTATCAATAATAGTAACATTATTATTTTCTTTAATTTTAATCTGTTTAAATTTGGGATGAAGTTTGTTGTAATGTTCATTCTCAGTTAAATACGCTATTTGATTTGGTTGGTATTCTTTAGGTTCTTCACGATTTTGATTAATTTTTGTAATGTGTTTTTGTTTAGATTTCTTTACTTTTTCATTAACTTTATTATATAAAATTTCCTGTTTATTCTGAATATCGTCTAAATTTGGTTGTAATTTAATGTCATATGTGCGTTCGAAAAATAGTTCGAATGGTGTGTGTTTGGTAGCGGAATGGATGGTATTGTTATAGGAGAAAATAGTTTGGGACATTTTAATTTCGGGGTGAACTTGTTTGTCTTTGTTATGTACTATTCGGTAAATTTCAAGGAGTGTGGAATGAAGTCTTTCCACAGGGTAATTGGAATTTGAACTTCGGATATATGTTATATGCATTTTGATATTATACTGTTCACAAAATTGTTTGAATCTTATTGAATCAAAGCCTTTTTCTGCGTCAGTTACTATTAATTTTGGTTTACCGTATGCTGCAATGAATTGTGTAAAGGCGCCTACTAAATGAAGGGAATTTCGCGTTTCAACAACGTATGCCTGTGCAAATCGCGAAAATTTATCTATGATAGTTAAATAAATTAAACGATCTAAGTAGAAAATGTCTAAATGGCATATTTCTAAAGGTCTTTCTGGAGTTGCTGTTAGTTGAAATTTTTGTTTAGGCGGTCTCCTATCATATTTGTTTTCATTACAGTATTTGCAGTTATTGATGTAGTATGTTATTTTAGACTTTAGGTTCAGGAAATAATATTCACGTCGTACGTGGTCAAATGTTTCGTTTATTCCTCAATGTGATTGACTATGGTGTTTTTTAATAATTTCGTCTTGTTCATCTTCGTCAGTCACGTCTGTAAGGATTCTTGTTATTCTAATGACTTTAAATTGTTTCGATTGTTAAAAGTATTGACTGTAAATTTCTTGAAAACGGTTAAAAATTTGATCATCAGGACAATAAACTGCAGTAAGTTGTTTAAGATGAAGGTATTCTTTAAAAATGTTAACTAATATTTGATTGGAAATATTGGGGTAGTGAAGTGTTTGTCGTCTTTTTGTTTTGAATAAAATTTCTAATTTACGTTTAACTAGTCCTTTCTTTTCATAAATTACTAACTGTTCTTTAAAGTCATTTAAAGGGTTTTCAGATATTCCTATGAGTGATGTGTCGTCTTCGTCTGCACTATGAGCGGTCATTATACTAGCGTTACTGTCATTTTGTCGGGAACTGGTTGAGGATAAGGATTCAATATTATGGGATTCAATTTTTATACGGGATAAGGCGTCTGCGTTAGTGTTGTATTTTCCACTTTTGTGTAACATTGTATAGTCGTATTCTTCAAGTTTAAGTCTCCACCGTATGAGTTTACTGTTAGGTTCTTTTAGCGACATAAGCCATGTTAATGGTTTATGGTCGGTAATGATTTTAAATTTTCGTCCAAATAAATATGATCGAAAGTAACGGACGGCCCAGACAATAGCTAAAAGCTCCTTTTCAATTGTCGAGTAGTTTTGTTCGGTTGTCGTTAATGTCCGTAAGACGTAACATACTGGTTTGTCGCTTCCGATTGGTCCTTGGGATAAAACTGCGCCAATAGCAAAGTTACTCGCGTCAGTTGTTAGTAGGAATTCTTTGGAAAAATCGGGATAGGAAAGTATGAGGTCTTCTGATAAAAGTGTTTTACAGATTTCAAAACATTTTATGTATTCGGGAGTGATTCTTACATCAGCTCCTTTTTTAAGACAGTTCGTCATGGGTTTTATGAGCTTCGCAAAGTCCTTGATGAACTTACGATAGTAGCCCAGTAGTCCTAAAAATGATTTGATCTGTTTTTGTGTTTTAGGTAGTGGATAGTTGGTGATTGCATGGATTTTAGAAGGGTTCGGTTTAATTCCTTGGTCCGAAATTATGTGTCCTAGGAAAGCAATTTCCTTGTGCAGGAATTCACTTTTGTCTAATTACACTTTTAAGTTCGCTTGTCTAAGTCTGTCAAATATTTTAGAGAGATTTTCAATATGTTCTTGTAATGAAGTCGAGAATATTATTATGTCGTCCATGTAAACTAAACAAATCGTTCCTTGTAATTCCCTAAGTACATTATCCATGACCCTTTGAAAGGTCTCAGGGGCATTTTTTAATCCAAAGGGCATTCTTACGAATTCCCAGTGGCCATACTCGACAGTGAAAGCTGTTTTCTCAATGTCTTTTGGATGTACTTCTATCTGATGAAATCCACTAGCTAAATCTAGTGTAGAAAAATACATGTATTTGCCTAGTTTATCTAAAATGTCCGAAATGTTAGGTAAAGGGTATTTGTCGTCAATCGTCTTGTCGTTCAGTTTTCTGTAGTCAACAACAAGTCGCCATTTTTGTCGTCCAGTAGCGTCTAATTTTTTGGGAACTATCCATATAGGAGAGGACCAGGGAGAGTAACTTGGTCGTATAATACCTTGCTCAACTAGTTTGTTAATTTGAGCTTGTACCTCTTCTTTATAGATATGGGGATAACGATAGGATTTAGTGTAAATTGGAACGTCATCTTTTGTCTTAATTTCATGTTTTATCTGATTAGTGAAAGATAGATCTTAGCCTTCTTTAAAGAAGACATCTTCAAATTGTTTGCAAACTTTTATGATTGCATGTTTTTCTTCACTATTCAAATGATCTACACGAATTAAATTTTCAATAAGTGGTAAGTTAGGATCGGGTGAAGTAATTTGGTGTGAATTAAAGTCAATTGTCTCGTGTGTAAGTAGTTCGACTCGTAATGGTTGTTCTACGTAAAAAGTATGTGTGAGGTCTGATAAATTTATAACAGGGGCTGTTGTGTACCAATTATCAGCAGAATAAATTCCTTCAGGTATCAGGAATTTTTCTCCTATATAAATGTTTTTTACAAAACATCTCCTTGTTGAACATCTACTGGTAATCGTATCAGTTGTTGTGTTTTCGGTTGAATTATGTATTTGCCTGATGTAAAATTAGGTTTGAATAAAAGTCTATTTGTCGAATTTAGTGTGTTTAATGTTTTGTTATGTATGTCAATTTTTGCGTGTAAAGTGATTAAAGCGTCAACAAGTCCTAATAGTCCGTCGAAATAATTATGAAATTTGAAAACTAAACAGTCAAATTTACCGGGTTGGTTAAATTCGATAAAAATAGGTAATGTTGCTTTTTTATTAATTTTGTGTGAACCTAATACAGTTTTAATTTCTAATGTTGGGATGGGTTTAATATCGTTGGGGTAGACATATTCGGGGTTTATAAAGGAATTAGAACTTCCAGTGTCGATAAGAAATTTTAAGGGTTTGTTTTTTGGAGTTGATATATGGATATAAGGAAGGGTTGTACCGTGTGTGTTTAAATCTATGTATTCTGTTGGTACTGGTAGTCGCAATGAAAATCGGTATTGTCAATTTCATATGCAATGTCAAAATGCCCGTTATCGGTATCATCTACAGTATTGTCTAAAGTTTGTTCAGTTTCGTATTCAACAAATTGATCAAGTCGATCTGGGGTTGTTCTACATTATGTAATTCGCGACTAGTGAATGTGGGTTGACTATTTGATTGAAAGAAATTATTTCCTATTCTAGGTTGTTGTTGTGGTCTGTGTGCGCGAATACTAATTTGATTGCTACCTATGTCCATTGGTGTAGGTTTAGATGTAGATGGTTGAGGTTTATTAAAAGAATTTTGCGGTGGTCTAAATTGATTGTACTGTTGAGGAGGGGTTCGGAATTGTGGTTGATGATTTTTTAGTTGTGGGGGTTGGTGTGATATGTATTGTGGAAATGTTTGGGGTTGAAATGTGGTTGGTCTAGGTTTAAATGGTGGTTGGAATGGTTGTGCAGTTGGGTTTACGCGGTAATATGTTTTTATGAACTGGTTAACCTACATTTCGTGTATAATAAATGTTTTGCGCTTTTATGCAATAATCAAATGCATCTTTTAATGATATTGGTGCCCTAGCACGAACAACTGATCCAAGTGGTTCTTTTAAGCCTGTTAAGAACACATTAAGACACATTTCGCTATATAATTTATTTCAGATGCGCCATTTTCCTGAATCTGTACGTGATTTGTTAATGTTGAAAAAATTTCAATAACATTTCCGTAAAATTGTTCGATAGTTAAATTTTGTTGTTTCATACTATGAAGATCTTTTATTAAACTTGTTTCACTTCTCTTATCAGAGTAGTGTGATATTAAATTTTGTTTAATAAAAGACCAGTCAATAGGTGTCCCATACATGTTGAGCACTTCGTTGGCCTCACCTACGATTTTATTTCTAATAGCACGAAGCCATAATTTGCCTTGTGCTGTACCACCGATACCGGGTGCTATTGAAAGAATTTCCTCTACGTTAGAAATAAAATCAAACAACAATCTAGGATTTCCGTTATATTCGGGAAGATGTTTAATTGGATCGGGAATATGCGTAATGCATCAAAAATAGCGTTAATATTTACTTCCGTCATTGTATCAAAATAATTACTATTACTACAATTAAAATTAAAATTATTTTCACTATTATCTACACTTAAATTATTTTCAAAATTATTTGAATTAAGGTTATTTTCAAAGTTTTCAATATTATTTAAATTGGAATTATTTTCAATGATACTTAAATCGAAATTATTTTCGGAATTTTCAATAAATTGAACACTTGGTTCGATAACACTATTACTAGCTGGCCTAATTTGAATTTCTTGTTCCGTAAGCCCCAGAGAAGAAATTGAATTTACACTCGTTACGTGTTCAGCGTCGACACGAGCGGGAACTTTCCTACGGGATTCTTTGTTTTTAGGATGGGGACTTGATTTGTCTTTTTTCGGGATGAATGGATTTGGCATTTAAAAAATGAAACAAGCACCAAATATAAAATTGCGTACTCACAGTTGCCCAAAATCCATTTGTAGTTAACTCGCCGTAGATTGGTTCGTTGTCCGGATGAAGGATTGAAATCCAAGCAGCACCTTCGATCGGGAAAACCACTATTCTCGATGATCCATCGAGGTTGGAGTAAACCGCTGAATATTTTCCACAGTTTTAGCCACTGATCCAGGTTTAACCACTTCCAGGCGATCCTCAAAGACTGCGCCACTTTTGATTTCGAGTGTTGAAGGATTGTTAAAAAAACTTTATTTTAAATTTACAACAATCGAAATCCGCAAGAAAATTTATTTATGATAATCAAACGAATCACTACAAAATTACTAGTTCACATTTCAAAATCTCGATAGGTAAAATTCCACGAGCAACGTTATTTCGTTCTTTTTATAATTTTCAATATACTGACTTTGCTTGTGGAATTTGAACATTAATCTTTACAAATTTATTTTATAAAATCGAAAAAGTATTGTATTTGCATTTCCTGTTTTTGAGTTAAATAAAAAATCATATTATAACAAGATTGCTTAATAAGCTGAAATAAAAGGTAATAATTATTTTATTAATAAATCCCAATTTGACAGTTATATAACTCCTCCGCCCTTAGTGTGAAGTGTAGGCCAAAGGAACTTTGTTTCTTGAGCCGGAACTGAGCTTGTGGTTATGACTGGAGCCGAAAGCGCAGTGATGACTGGAGATGAGTCGTCCTAGAGGGTGCGATGTCCGCGACGTTTGTTGATTATTAGGACAATGTTTATTATTGCTGTGAAGACCCCGATGATGCTGTAGGTAATTTTAATATGTATCAAACCATGAGTTTTGATTTTGCTAATTTCATTCCTATTTTGCAAATGAAAGTCGTTTATTTTTTGTAAGTTGATTTTAGGTTCAAAATGACTTTCGACGATTGGAAGATTATGTAACGGAAGGATTTGCAGTTGGTCATGAAATTCATAAAATATATATATATATATATATATATATATATATATATATATATATATATATATATATATATATATATATATATATATATATTATATATATTATATATATATATATATATATATATATATATATATATATTTATATATATATATATTATATATATATATATATATATATATATATATATATTTATATATATATATGTATATATATATATAAATATATATATATATATATATATATATGTGTGTGTGTGTGTGTCGCCACGATAGCTTTCGAGGGAAACGTTTAGTGCTTATGAAATTTTGTGTGCGAACTAAAATCCGGATTGGCTCGGCTAAGTTCGTCAGCCAGACACGTCGGATGCCCAGAAGTAGGTTTTCTGGCCATTTTTTATCAATCGATCCTATCATTAGACAGTTCGATTTTTACATCGTTGGAAGGCAAAAAAAAATTATGAAGAAAATATTCTTATAATTTTCTTTCTATCTTAAGTATTTTTTGAGAAAATTGTAAATTTTCACATTTGTATTAATTTTCTCTCTTTGTTAGTCTAATAAGTAATTTATATTTATGTCTCAATTCCTTATAAAATATAAAAATATTTCATTATTTTTATTTTAAATTTTGTGAGAACAAGTGAAATCTATCCACATATATGTATTATAATAAAGAAAGTTTTGTTTCTCATTTACTGCATTATAATTAACATAGTTCTGTCTCAAGTTGAAAAATGAAAATTAAGCAGATTTTGTAAGCTTATGTAATGAAGATATTTTTTTATTATTTTTTTTTTTTATTGAATTTTAAATAAACAAGAAATTGAAATTTATGTTATGATATAATATTATTGTAATATCATGCCCGCTACTGTACCCATTTCCTAACATGCTGTAAGCATATTGACGAACACTACTGTAAAGATTAATCTAGAAAACAAATAGTTGAAAATGAAATAATGAAGTTATTTATTTAATCGCTATATCAGCAAAACGCCGAAATATGAAATCGAACGATTAATGCGGGAGGTAAGGAGAGTACTCGAGCGAGCGTGGCTTGAGGCCCAAAAACGGGTCGATATAAATTCAATTCCGTATTTAGATTCCGTAATGTAATGTCGTAAAGTACTTTTAAAATGTAAAGTCATTTTTGTGTAGAGTGTTGTGTATCCCTCAGGAAGGGGTAATATGCATCTTCTTCCCTAATATTTATTTCACATATGCAACCCGATTCGGTATATTTTTATTAAAATTTTATTTATTAATGTTTTAACTATTTTTTGGGTATTTTCACATAACTTACGGTAGTTCTCCAACCACACCCAATCGGCTTACATATGTGACATTATTAGATTATAAGAATTTATATGTATTATTTTTATCTTTCATTGTTGGAACATAGGTTTTTATTGTAACTTTATTTGGCCCAAATTGATATCAAATCTGTAGTTTAATATTGTTGAAAGTATTGATTAAAATTTATTAATTTATTTTAAACATTCCCGCGTAGTGTCTGTGAACACTTGATGGCAGCACTTGCGTCTATCTAGCTGCAAGAACATAAATGAAATTTTGCCGGTTAAAATGCACATGTTGTAAACTGATTTTTATTTTTCAAATAAAACTACAATAAAAGGGTTTCGGTGTTTTTATTGAGTAAATCCAACAGATTATGGGCCCAGGATCACCGACCCTTAAAAGTTTAAAAAAAAGGATCTAACTCGGTCAGTAAAAGTAAAACATAATTCGGAACACGTTTTTGAGGTTATTCCGGCCTGAGTGCAAAGTGAAAATAAACCAACAAAACGATGGAAAACGATCTCGTGCGTATTAACAGATTGAAAAACAGTGAAAATTGGTCGCTGTGGAAGTTTCAAGTGCGAATTGTATTGAACTCGCATGATGCGTGGGACGTAGTTACCGGTGTTACAGTGAAACCTGAACCTGACAATGAGATGGATGATGCCCAACGCCAAACGTTTGACGCACGGCTTGCAGCATGGATGAAAGCCGACAATTTCGCACAGAAGGTAATCGCCACAACAATTTCAGAACAACAAATGCTTCATATCATAAATTGTGAGTCATCAAAGGCGATGTGGGACAAACTTATTTCTGTTCACGAGCAGAAATCCGACGCCAGTGTGCACATGCTACAACAACAGTGGTACTCAATGACGAAAAATGCAGCTGATGACATAGTGACCCACATCTCCAAGCTGGAAGATCTGGCACATCGACTTCGGAATTTAGGTGAACAAATTCCTGATTCGTTGATCATGACCAAAATCCTCATGACCTTACCTTCTCAGTACAACCATTTTGTCAGTGCGTGGGAATCAACTCATGTGGACGAGAGAAACTTAACCAACTTGATCGCTAGACTCTCAATTGAAGAAACGCGCGTAACCTCTCAGGAGAAATCAGAAGGGAGTGCGCTAGCCGCAAAGAAAAATTACTCGAAGAATATGAGACACAAAGTAAATCAGCGTAATAGCGGGGACACAGAGACAATTCGAAGACCCGGAAAATGCTACGAATGTAACAGGTTTGGTCACTGGGCAAGAGATTGTAGAAGCAAAAGGAAGAAAAATTCAAGTAACTCAAGAAATGAAGCTAAAGGTGACGCTCTCGTCGGAGAATCGTTGACGTCGATAACCGGATCCGACTCTGGGGAAGATGGTTGGTATCGAGACTCTGGAGCAAGTGACCACATGTGCAATCGACGTACTGGTTTGTTAATTATGTCGATTTTAAACAACCATTGTCGGTTCGCATGGGTAACGGTGAGTACATTTTTGCATATGGCTCAGGCGACATTAATGTTTCGACATTTGACGGGCACAGATGGGTTGAAAGACATCTGGCAAAAGTCCTGTACCTACCAGACATCAAATATAACCTCTTCTCTGCTGGAGCTGCTCTCGATAAAGGTTTGCAACTTGAATCAAACAATTCTACGTGTAAATTGCTCAGAGATGGTAATATTGTTGCAGTGGGAGAGCGCCAAAATAAACTTTATCGTATGAAATTTCAAGTAAAAAGCAGCACCGTTAAGAAGGAGGCCCACTTAGCCACAAATGAGCCACTCCAAATATGGCACGAAAAATTAGCTCACCAGAACCTCCAGCACGTCAGAAGGTTCCTAAAAACGAAGAAGATTGATTTTAAGGATCAAAACAACATTTTTTGCGACGCCTGCACCCTGGGAAAAATGCACCGTCTGCCGTTTCCAAGTTCCAAGACAAAGAGCTCCAAAATAGGACAACTTGTACATGCTGATGTATGCGGTCCCATGCCGGAGATTATCCATCGGAGGATCGAGATACTTTCTCTTGTTAAAAGATGATTTCTCTCACTGGAGACGAGTATATTTCTTGAAACAGAAATCTGAGGTCGCGAGTTGTCTTGAAGATTTTTTAAAGAAGGAAGAAAAACATTTGGAAAAGGGAGTGGTGACCTTGCGCACTGATAATGGCCTCGAATTTATCAATCAGCAAGTCGAAAAGTTAACGTCAAGATACGGTGTGATACATCAGAGAACTGTGGCTTATAGCCCACAGCAAAATGGAGCCGCAGAACGCGATAACAGGACGCTAGTTGAAGCAGCAAGAACCTTGTTACAATCGAAGAAACTTCCGACAAAATTGTGGGCAGAAGCCATCAACACTGCTGTGCACGTGTTAAACAAAACTGGGACGAGCAGTCAAAAAGGAGTTTCCCCATACGAACTATGGTTTGGACAAGAAGGCGACACAACGACACTAAGGATTTTTGGCGAAGAAGTGTTCGTACACATACCCAAAGAAAAAAGAAGAAAATTTGATCCAAAAGCAGAGCGAGGATTTTTTGTCGGCTACGACAGTGACGTCAAGGGCTATAGGATTTGGTTTCCGGTAGATGATCAAATTAAGGTTTTTCGAGACGTGAAATTCTCCGGGAGATTCTACACACCCAACATCGTTCCGGAAGATGAAGAATATGTCAAGCTGAACTTAGTATACTCACCAAAAGATCTCGAAGCAGTAGAACAAAGAGTAGACGAAAGGGAAGACACTGACGAAGACGATGAAGAAGAGGTAGTGGAAGAAACCGAAGAATCAGTTAATGAAGATGTTGAAGACGAGGATGATGCCAACGCACCCAATCCACCAGCAGTGTACAATTTGCGTAATCGAGCAGGACTTAACGTACCAGCCAGGTATGCCGACGTTGCGGATTTGTCAGCATTCGTCATGAGTCATCTCGAACCTGGTACATACGAGGAAGCCCTTAGTTGTGAAAAGTCAAAGGAGTGGAAAAAAGCCATGCACGAGGAAATCTTATCTCTTCAGCAGAATCACACTTGGAGCTTGACCACCTTACCAAAAGGAGAACCAGTTATAGACAACAAGTGGACCTTTAAGGTCAAAGAAAATCCTGATGGAAGCATCAATCGCTACAAAGCCCGACTAGTCGCTCGAGGTTTTAGACAACAGCATGGGGTCAACTATTTTGAGACTTTCAGTCCTGTGGTTCGGTTTGACTCTATACGAGCGATTCTTTCTGTTTCAGCTTCAAAGAAAATGCAGTTGTATCAATTTGATATCAAATCGGCCTTTTTGTATGGTAAACTGCAAGAAGAAATCTATATGAAACAACCCATAGGATTTGAGGACGGGACTGATTGTGTCTGCAAACTTAACAGAAGCATCTACGGGTTAAAACAGGCCTCCAGGTGCTGGAGTCAACGTTTGAGGGATGTTCTCAGCAAATACAATTTGGCAGCATCTGACGCGGATCCCTGCGTGTTTTCAACCTCGAGAGGGGGGCACCAGTTGATACTGGCCATATACATTGATGACGGACTCATCGCCTGTGAAAACTCTGGATTGGCAACATCCTTGTTGAACGAGTTGAAGAAGGAGTTTAGCATCACCTTCGGCGAAGCTAAATTCTATCTAGGACTTCAGATTGAAAAATTCCCGAACGGATCTATTTTCCTTCACCAAGAAGCGTACCTGAAGAAAGTGTTGGACCGATTCAATATGACAAATGCAAATCCGGTGTCAGTTCCAGCCGATCGCCATCATCAGATGTGTGCTGCTGTGCACAAGAAAGAAAAAGAGGACATGGTGAACGCACCTTATCGAGAAGCCGTCGGGAGTCTCATGTATTTGTCAATCGGTACAAGACCTGACATTACCTACGCAGTGAATAGGGCCGGACAATATTTGGAGAAGCCTAGCAAAATTCATTGGAATTCAGTCAAACGCATTTTGAAGTACCTAAAGGGTACTTCACATCACGGATTACTCTTCACTCCAGATAACGACTTGCAACTTCAAGCATTCAGTGACGCGGATTATGCCGGTGATACGGAAACAAGGAGATCTCAACGAGTGGATTCGTCATGAAACTGGGATCTTCCATCATCTCTTGGAGTTCTCAGAAGCAGAAAGTGGTCACCTTGTCCACTACGGAAGCTGAATACCTTGCTGCCAGTCACGCCGTGAAAGAAATTTTGTGGTTAAAAAACTTGATGTCACCACTTCTGGGCACTAATAATATGACAACAACGTTACTGATGGATAACCAGAGTGCAATTCGTCTCATAAAAAATCCAGAATTTCACAAGAGGACTAAGCATATAGATGTAAGGTACCATTTCATCCGTGAGAAATACGAGTCAGGAGAGTTCATCTTGGAATACACTCCAACTGAAAAACAACAAGCAGATTTAATGACGAAACCACTGCCAAAGATCATTCTTGAACGCCAACGGGAAATGCTGCAGGTGGTGGACATCCAGAAAATTAAACAACATTAAAAGAAGTCATACGGCTCAAATTTCTATTTAAAAATTCTCTCATTTTTATTTTTGTTAAAGGAACAGAATAATAATTTGAAATGTAAAATCATTAGTTACGTTAATACAATTAGATCAATGGATTATCCTAATAAATAATTTAATCAAAGTGGGAGTGTTGAAAGTATTGATTAAAATTTATTAATTTATTTTAAACATTCCCGCGTAGTGTCTATGAACACTTGATGGCAGCACTTGCGTCTATCTAGCTGCAAGAACATAAATGAAATTTTGCCGGTTAAAATGCACATGTTGTAAACTGATTTTTATTTTTCAAATAAAACTACAATAAAAGGGTTTCGGTGTTTTTATTGAGTAAATCCAACAAATATTTTTATTTAGAATATAAAACTTTTATTGTTAATCGCTGTAACGACGTCTGAGTAATTTTTAAGTCATGTAATCGCGTCCCGAAATCTACATATTTTAATCTAAAATATTTTTAACTATAAACTCAGCCATAGCTACCACCCTTTCTATACCTCCAAGTATTTACAATATGGTGGCCAGCGTTTGGGATTATCGAAAATACTCCCACATCGCTGCTTAGATGCTGCTGAATGTAAGCCAGTGGCAATTTATTTTTCCAATATTTAATTAATACAAATTCAAATGACCTCCCTAATTTTAGTGCACTTTATACCATTGGAATAGGAAAATCAGTAAGGAACGGAAATGAATTTTTCATAAAATTTAAACAACACAATACATTAAAATGTTTTTTTGAAGTTAAATTTTATTGTAATTCTGGAAAATTTAGTAAACGCGCTAATTCAAAATAAAATTAGTAAACGTGTTCATTGTGAATTATTTTAAAGATAACCGTGTGAAAAAAAATTGGTATCATTTATTAATTACTTATATGCAAAAGAAAAACAAATTAGTAAAATATTTATGTTTACCATGAGATCAAAAATTTTACGTAAAGTTATTTTAACGGGAAATTTCATACTTATAGATACTCAGTTAGACAAACAAGGAATTTTGATTATTAGTATCGAACAGGATAAAGATTTAATTAAACATGACAGGGATTTAATTTAAAAGTTGGGATATGGTAAATTAGATTTCAAATTGATAAAAATGCAAATATTAGTTTTTTAAAAAATATATTTTAATAATCAAAATAGCTGAATAAACGGTAATCATTGTTAATGATGGAATTGTTAAAAAGTTAGGTACGGTTTCAAATTGCAATTAAATTAATTGAAGTTAGAACTGTAATAATGAGGATCAGAAAAAAAAGACTGCATTGATTTTCTTTGTAGTCAGTTGAATATGAAATAAGCAATCAAATCGCAATCATTTTAGGAAAATACGTTTCAAGAAAAATTAGTTTATAATCGACAAGTAAATTATCAAAACGAAGTAGTTATCGTTCATTTAATTTCTGCCCTAAGGTTTTGCGTGATATAGTTTTGTCAAAAGAAAAAGCCGTTTTATAATAAATTATTGGAGGACCGAAAGTTGGAAATAATTATTCTGAAATAAGTGATAATAGTAAAACAAAAAAATATAAATATAATTTGCAACAGGTATATAAGAGAAAAATTATTGTTAAGAAATATTTCAATCAAAGTAATTAGCTAAGTATTTAATTTGATCAGTCATGAATATGATGAACCCATTGTACATAATAATTTTGAAACACATGGTATTTTTACACATAAAACCCAGCTTAATAAATAACATAAGCCTAACATGTGTCGTATAAGGTACAACCCTAATTATTATATAAAAATATACGTAATCAACCCCACTAATTAAACTGGTACGAAAAACCTATATAAGCAGGAAGCAATTAATAATTAAAGTAGTCTTGTAGTTGTCAGTTGCCAAACAACTTCCGAAATCTTAAGTGCTACAAATTGTGTCATTGTTAAAATTATAACAATTAAAAAGTTATACAAATAATTATAAAATTTAATAAAAATTACAACAATTAAAAGTATACGAATAATTGTAATAAACATTATAAAACATAATTAAATATTTTAATAAACATATTAATAAAAATAAAATTGTTTTTATTTAAAAACTTTATTTGAAAAACTCATAAGTGAATAACAGTGATACAAGTGCTCATCTTCAAAAAGTATCGACTGATTACTTACCTATTCGACGACAAATAAAAATAGTAATCAAAGGTGATACGTACGTTGGCAACCAACTCAGCTCAACCAAGTGCTTTGCCAATCACTTACCTATCCAAGGTGACGTGCCAAGTGACAACGTTTACAGTGATTATCCGCAACACTTACCATTTTTGGGTGTTGTTTCCCAAACCAAATAACTAAACAACTGGTGGCAGCAACTAGAAAAACCTAGCCAAACAACCTATATATTATTTTTGTCTACGACCGAATTTTGGTATACGACACATGTACTTTCCCTGCTTAAACTGTCCTGTTGAAAAACAAAGGTTCAATAGGAAAGATGCATAGGAAATTTCCTATAAAAACCTTTTGAAAATTGTTTTCCTTTTAAGATCGATTGAATCCCATTCACCTATCCTATTGAAATACATTCAATCCTATTGAATATTTCAATAGGAATGTGAACATTTCTATAGGATTATAATATTGACAATATAATCCTTTTCAATATGCACGTTTCCTATGGGTTTTCTTTAATGGGAATACTATTGAATATTTCAATAGGAATGTGAACATTTCTATAGGACTATAATATTGACAATATAATCCTTTTCAATATGTACGTTTCCTATGGGTTTTCTTTAATGGGAATACGTGTAATTGAATAGGATTATAATATAATCACAATATCCTATTGGTAAAGAAGAAATCCTTTTCAATTTTTCAATAGGACTGGTAATATCTTAACGGGAATTTCGAATACATTAAAATTACCTTTTGAATAATAAGGGATCCTATTGGTTTGTTTTTAATAGGATTAATTACATTTTAATGGGGAATTGCAAATCTTACAATTTCCTATAGAATAAAAGCGAATCCTGTTTGATTATTTAATGGGATTCAAAGTATTTTAATGGGAATTTTGAATACATTAAAATTCCCTTTTGAATAATAAGGAATCCTACTGGTATTTTTTATAGGATTAATTTCATTTTAATGGGAATTTGCAAATCTTAAAGTTCCCTATAGAATAAACGCAAATGCTGTTTGATTATTTAATGGAACGCAAGCTATTTTAATGGGAATTTTTAATATATTCAAATTTCGTTTTGGATAATAAGGAGTCCTACGTGGCTATTTAATGAGACTGAAGACATTTTAATCCGGAAGAAGATAATTTATTATTACTTTTTTTTTACTTATACAAATTCATTATCTTCAGTTTCACTGCCACTTCTTATTATGAGTTTATTTTCATCGTTTGAATAATCGGAGTAATCTTTTTCTTCATTATTATCACTGTCGTTTTCATCCTCATTTTCTGCTGCTTCATCGTTATTAATTTTTCCTCGTTTTTATCAGCTTCTCGATTTTCCTTCTCTTCATTAACTGTTTCATCATCAGAATCATTCACCTCGCTCTTATTTCCACCTTCAATTCTTTCCGCTTCACTATTTTTAGAAATCAATTACAAAAAGTTCCATATGTTCAATTTAACTAAACATTTACTAAAAACATTGTTATTATTATTAAAATAGCAAGGATATCTTTACGAAAAGCACACGTCAAATACACAGGCTAACCAATTCCACTACACACATACAATTAACTCATTGTTTTAAAGTTTCACGGGACAATAACGATAAAAATAATAATAAAATTTAAATAAAATACTTACGACTAGCCATTGTTTCATTATTCTAAATGTTTCTTTTTTTATAAAATTTTTATCTTCACATAAACTTTGTTCTAATATGGTTCTAATAGCTTCCATGTATGTACACATCTAATAATGGCTGCCATGGCTGCTACTTCTTTCTTCTTTGCTTGCATTATGCGATAAATGGGATCAGAGAACAAAATGCGATATACATTAGACTGCCATCTATATCAAAAATAATGAACTTTGATTTTATGATTGACCGTCGGTATCTTCGGTATTATATTTTTCAACGGCTGACACAAAACAACAAAGACAGCATCTGTTCAGCCACTTACGATTAGCCAACACAAAATTAAAAAAGTTAAAATTTTAACTTTTCTTCTATGCCAATCGTTTGTGAATTGTTTGTGAATGTTTGTGACACTTTTAAATTTGTTTGTGACTAATTAGTTTATTAGTTACTAGCTGACCCGGCCACGCGTTGCTGTGGCTCAGTAATTATAATTGATTGAATTAATTTTTTCTTATCATTTTGATACAATCAAATCAAAATTTACTAATAAAGCGGAAAATAGTTCAGCCAATTTTAAATCATATGGGATTGAGAATAGGCGCGAGAATAAAAGTGCTTCGCTTCGCTCGCTAAGCAGTTCAAAATTCTATAAAAGGTTAATTCAATGTAATGCTTCGCTCTGCTCGCCATACGACTCGCCTATAAAGTGCTTCGCTAAATATTTCAAAATTCCATAGAAGGTTAATTCCAGGTAATGCTTCGCTCCGCTCGCCATATGACTCGCCTATAAAGTGCTTCGCTTAGCTCGCTAAACAATTCAAAATTCTATAAAAGGTTAATTCCAGGTAATGCTTCGCTCCGCTCGCCATACGACTCGCACGACTCGTAAAATTTAAATTTATTTATTTAAATAAATAGTAAAATTTTTTATTAATTTATGTCAGTTGTAAAAGATGTTTAAATTTTTGCCAATGCATACTTTGAAACTATGGAAACAAAAATCAGTAAAAAACATACGTATGTATGTATATTTTCAGATTTATGTTATTTATTTTTTTCAGATTTATTATGCCTATATATGCGTTTTTGTTATACCACGTTTTATACTGACTTCACGGAAACGCGTTCGAACGGGATAAATGTCCGTTGATAAATGATCCTATGTCCGTCTCCTGGTTCTAAGCTACCTCTCCACCAATTTTCAGCCAAATCGGTTCATCCGTTCTTGAGTTATAAGTAGTGTAACTAACACCACTTTCTTTTATATATATAGATTAATTTGTTAATTATGAGCTTACGATTAGCCAACACTTTTTAAAAATTGATTGTAATATAGGCTTCCAGGTACTCAATCGATCGGAAAGTGTTTGTGAATTCTAAATATGTTCATAAAAACGTTTGTGACGGCGTAGTTTTTAAAAAAATTAGAATATTTTCCTCAAATTTACAGTCTAGGGTTGGCCGAAGGGTGATAATAATCGACGTCTCGACTATCGATGTTTTTTTGAAAAAATATCGATGTTTTTGGTCGATTTTTTTTAAAGTCGAAACATCGATGGTTGACGAAATTTACTGAACCATCGACATCGTCGAGCCGGCCGGAAGTAAATTAATTTTTTGTTTCATTTCATTTTGTTTCAGTTTTCATTACTAAAATCAATTATTTTAATTATTTAAATAAAGAAAATTTTGAATTATTGCTATTGTATGTCTGTTTTAACCTCGTCACTACCGATGTACAATAATATATTGTACATCAAATTTAGGTTATGTTAACATGATTTTTTAATTGAGAAATAATTAAAAATTTTATATCATTTAAATTTACTAAACTACGCTTATTTAAAGACGTAAGATTAAAAATTTTAGTTACAATAAACGCTTGTTTAAATTTTTGTCCAGTATGCTGGACAAAAGTATACCCATTGACGTAAAAAATTTTTAAAAATCAGTAGCGCAGAAAAAATCAGTAGCGAAGAAGTTAAATATAATATTTTCAAATTTTCGTGCTCGTTTTCAGCATCGATGCCAAAGATCGATGTTTCGATATAATATTTATAATAACCATAGATATCAGAACGTGTCTGTACCACACAATAGATGGAGTACACATTATCTTTTTTGAAGCAAATCGCCACATTAGTAAACACCACGTTAACACCTTTCATAACCTATAAAGTGTCAGTGGTAATAAATATTTTTTAATTTCTATACGATTTTTGTTGTAATTTGAGACTATTTATTAATTAATACTCTAACAATATTTATAGCAACAAATATACCATCAGTAAATATAGAAAAATTTTAAATTACACCTACTTTAACCGCCATATTGGTCATATTGGTCAACACTTTAACCCTTTTTTTGGCTTCATTTTCATATACGCTCCCTCTATCAGTTCGATACTCAAAGATAATAACATGGATGCGATGGTTCGATGGCAAAAAAATTTAAAAAATCGATAGTCCGATGTCGATGTTTTTTACCGACATCGACCATCCCGCCCATCCCTAGTGAGTATACTCCCAACTAGAGATGTGCACTGGTCTTGTGACGAGTAATTTTACCCACTTTTGACCGTCACAAAACGGTTTTGTGACCGGTATAGTTATGACAAGACCGTCACAAATTACCGCCATCTGGGAGAATACATTTGAATTAATGCATGTTTTAGCGGAAAATTTGCATGCTTTAGCGGGAAATTACTGTAACATGGTGTCATTAGTTCTATGTTTATTTACTGTATACTTATTGTGTTCATGAACATGTAATAAATCGAAATACTATTTCATTTTTTAATAAATAAATATAAATATTTTATGATTTCGTTTTAACCAATTACCCAATGATTTAGGAACCGGATATCCTGTTCCTAAATCATTGGGTAATTGGTTAAAACGAAATCATTAAACTCTTGAAATCCCAATTAAAACTACGTTGATTAAATAAATATTTTATGATCTCAAAAATATCTAAAAATTCGTTTTATTATAATATGTATGTCATAATGTAAGTCATAAATTTAAAATATTGAAATAATAATTAGCTAAATTCTTTTTACAAACTATTATATTTTTCAAAAAAAATCCGATAAGTACATGCACTTAAACACTGATTTATTTTAGTAAAGTATATAAGCATACTGGGATCAGACTTTACTATCTAGATTATAAAATAACGAAAAAAACTTAGAAAAATTGTTATAACTTAACTAAGTAACCAATTTTTTGGAAAAAAAAAAACCGTCACAAAACGTCTTATAGTTGTATTTGACGGTCACAATTGTGACTGACCCTGTGACCGTCATTTACCCAACAGACTAGTTTAAAAAAAATTTGTGACGTCAATAACCGTCATAAAACGGTATTTGTGACGGTCACGTCACATGAATTCGAAATACCGGTAATTGCCCATCTCTACTCCCAACACAATAAAAAATAAACGTCTTGCATTGCCACTACAAGATTACTTATGGTTACAATAGAGGGCATTAATGTGTATGTGTAGGAAAAGTTATATTTATTTTTCATTTTCTTTTGGAAAAGAAGCGTTCACAAACGTTTTTATAAACATATTTAGAATTCACAAACAATTTCCGATCGACTGAGTACCTAGAAGACTATATTACAATCAATTTTTAAAAAGTGTTGGCTAATCGTAAGTTTATAATTAACAAATTAATTTTAACTACTAAACTAATTATTGAATTAAATAAATAAAATAGCGAAGCCTAAAATGAACTTGTATCCTTTATTTGATAAAACAAAATCTGTTATTATTAGAAAAACAAAACTGTAAACAACAACGATAGGTTCATCAATTTTTAGTTGATGGCAGCACCTTACTGCTTGTTCAATTTAAATATAAATATATAGTTACCGCTATATTCAAAATACATTTATATTATAACAAACTAGATTCAAAATATATTTAACACTTTCCCTGAACAAGCAGCAGGTTCACAAACACCTAGTTTGTATCTGAGATTCTGAAAACATTTTTTCGTTAGTGGTTTTGTAAGAATATCAGCTGCCTGGTCCTGGCTGGCAATCCTTTTTACATTCATAATCCCGTTTCTAAACTGTTCTTGGACGAATTTGTACCGCACATCTATATGCTTGGTTCGAGCATGATACTCTGGATTCTTGATAAGACGAACCGCCGATTCATTGTCTACAAATTGAATCGGTGTAGATATCTTAAAACCAACATCACATAAAAGTCTTCTAATCCACACCAGTGTCTGAGCACAAATACTTGCTGCAATGAATTCAGCTTCTGTTGTTGACAGTGCAACACAAGTTTGACGTTTACTGCACCAGGAAATAGCTCCTCCGTTCAGAATAAGCACCACTCCAGATGTTGATTTTCTCGTTTCTGGATCATTCGCGTAATCCGCATCACTATAAGCCTGTACACCTTCTTCATGACACTTTCCCCAGTACTGTATTCCGTAATTTTTAGTTCCGTTAATGTAACGTAGAACTCGTTTCACCAGCTTCCAGTGTTTTGCTTCAGGTCGATCAAGCACCTGCGACAACTTATTTACTACAAATGCAATGTCAGGACGCGTTATGATACTTAAATAAAGAAGACTTCCGACTGCTTCTCTGTATGGAACTTGCTCCTTTATTTCTTCCTGATGTCCATCCATTGTGCCACGTTCCATTGGTGTAGACACAGGATGACTATCTTGCATATTATACCGATTCACAACTTTTCGCGCGTATGCTTCCTGTGTTAGAAAAATAGAGTTATTTTCCATTTTCTTGATTTCAACACCCAAGAAATAACTTCCTTTATTCACAGTCACAGAAAAATTTTCTTTGAGATTTTGCACAAAACAGTTTTGAACATCCTTGTCCTTCGCAAACACTAAACCATCATCTGCATATAATAAAATTACTAATGTCTTTTTTATGTTGATAAACATACAGTTATCTGTAGCACTTTGATGTAGATTACACTGAAGTAAAAAATCTTTGAATTTCTTGTTCCAACATCTTGGCGCCTGCTTAAGCCCATAAAGACTTTTCTTCAGTTTACATACACGTCCTGTTCGATCATCGAACCCTTCTGGTTGCACCATGTATATTTCTTCATCAAGTTCCCCGTACAAGAATGCGGTTTTAATATCAAACTGCAATATTTCATATTTTTCTTTCACAGCAACACTGAACATTGTTCTCACTGTATCCCAGTGAACGACCGGACTGAAAGTCTCATTATAATCAATGTTTTTCTTCTGAGAACAACCTTTTATTACTAGTCTGGCTTTGAAACGTTCAATATGCCCATCTGGTAACATCTTAATTTTATACACCCATTTATTTTTGATAGGTTTTTTATTTATTGGCAAATGCACGAGCTCCCATACTTTGTTTTCTTTAAGTGACTCCATTTCTTCTCTCATGGCTTTCAGCCACTCATCCGAGTATTCAGAAGAAATTGCCTCATTGTATGTATCTGGCTCATCATGTACAGCCAACATCACAAAATCATCTAATCTTCCTGGCCAGTGTATTTCACTTCTTTTTCGTAGATTGTAACCAGAAATTTCATTTTCATCTACGGTTTCGACATCTTTGTTGTTTTGATCCGTTGCTTCTTCAGTCTCAGAATTAGAATTATATTGTTGTTCTTCTTCCAGCACATCAAATTTCGGTTTTTCAACATCTTCTGATTGCTTTTGGCGCATTTCAGGTACATTTAGAATTACAGCTTCCTTAAAAATGACATCTCGGCTCAAGATGACTTCATTTTTACTTGGAACATACACACGGTAGCCATCTTTGTTTTCACAGTAACCCATAAGAAAACCATTAATTGCCTTTTTGTCAAATTTCTTCCTTTTCTCTTTTAGTATATGTACATAACATTCAGTTCCAAAAACTTTAAAATGATTAAAGACAGCTTCTTTCCCATACCATAATTCGTACGGTGTTTTTCCTTCTGGTGTCGGCCCCGTACGATTTAACACGTAAACTGCCGTATTTACAGCTTCAGCCCATAATGACTCCTCCATATTGGCCCCATGAAGCATAGTCCTGGCCGCCTCACAAACAGTACGATTGTCTCTTTCCAAGCCGCCATTTTGTTGAGGTGTATATGCCATAGTTATTCGATGATGAACACCAAATTTTCTGAAAATTCTAGCCGTTTCAGAATTTACGAACTCCGTCCCACCATCAGTAAGAAACTCTTCTACAGGATGTTGCTTGGTTTTAACCTCAGCAAGATACATTTCCAGTTTCTCTGCCACTTCACTCTTTTGCTTGAGGAAATAAACAACTCGAAATTTTGTGAAATCATCTTTGATCAGGAGGTAATACCTCGCTCCACCTTTGGACGCTACTGGCATAGGACCGCACAAGTCTGCTGAAACCAACTCCCCTGCTTTGGTACCACGTTCTTTTCTGGTTCCAAACTTCAAACGATGCATCTTACCATAAACACAGGCATCACATAGTTCATCAGGAGACCCATTGACTACAACTCCTTTACTTCTTAACAATTTGAGCACGTGCCTCTTGTCCTGATGACCTAACCTCTCGTGCCATATCTGAAGAGATGAGGTGTCTTCTGCTACATACATTGCTGGTTCCTTGATCACTCGCATTTGCAATCTGTAAATTCCGTTTGCTTGACGAATTCCAACAGCAACAGTTTCACCATCAGCATTCCTGAATTCTCTAATATCTTTATCAGCCACTTCAGTAAGACCTTTAGCTAAAGCAGATCCAGAAGAAAATAGATTCTGTTTGCTTTTGGGAACAAACCACACTCTAGTTAACGTACTGTTTAACCATTGTCCTTTTACAAACATTTGTACATCAATGTCACCTTCACCATAGGCAAATATCACACTACCATCACCTAGTTTTATTCCTTGAGGTTGCTGGAATTTATCATACGAAGTAAAGTATTCAGAAGTACAAACAATGTGATGAGTAGCACCAGAGTCAATATACCACTCATTTACAGTTTGATCACCGACCACATTGATAAAACACTGCCTCTTCGTAAAATTCCCCTTTTCCCCTCTATTTTTAACTGGACAGTTTCTTTTCAAATGGCCTATTTGCTTACACAAGTAACAGCGAAACCCCTTTTGCTTTCTTTCCTGAGAAAACTCATTTGAGCGTGTTTTTTCACAAATAGCGGTTTTTTGTACTTTTGCAGTAGTTTTTGAAACAAGTACCATTTTCTGAGTATCACTTCCACCACGTACCTCGTGAAGACGCTGCTCATGTAACGTAAGTCTTTCAGTGAGCCTTGTCAAGTTTCTTTCTTCTTTCATTGTGGATTCCCATGCATTCTTAAATTCAAGGTATTCTGTTGGTAATGTGTTTAACACCCTATTTAACAACATTGAATTCGGTAGGTTTACATTTTCTATTTTGAGTTCATCCTGAAGATCTTGCCAAATTTTCTGCAATTTAGATACATGAACTGCGATCGTATCATTGGAGTCTTTAGTATAACCAAATAATTGACTATAAAGCAAATCCAGTCTTCTCTCACTTTTCTGCTCGAAAATTGAATGTAACCGGTCCCACATTTCCTTGCCTGACTGACAAGTAAGTATGTGTTGCTTTACATCACTACTTACACTACTTCCAATTATATATCGCACAATACTATCTGCTTCATCAAAATCATTTAATTGTTTTTCATAAGCTGCCTTCGCATCCACAGATGCAGCTCCAGCCAACTCCAAAGGTCGTGCCCATTCCCCTGTCAATATACGTCTGACTTTATAAATGGTAAACTGTAAATCCACATCAAACTTCCAGGAAACCCAATTTTCTTGGCCCGTTAGTTTATCAACAGAAATTTTTGTATCTAACTTCATCGCCATTTTGAAATTACGTTGGCCAAATTCAAAACGCAATTTTACTTGTTGTAGCAAAAACTTTTTCTGTCTGTGTATTATCACAGTTTATTAAACACTTTTCTAACGTATATTTAAATTGAATTTTAGGCATATACTGGGCCCATAACCTATTGAATTAAATAAATAAAATAGCGAAGCCTAAAATGAACTTGTATCCTTTATTTGATAAAACAAAATCTGTTATTATTAGAAAAACAAAACTGTAAACAACAACGATAGGTTCATCAATTTTTAGTTGATGGCAGCACCTTACTGCTTGTTCAATTTAAATATAAATATATAGTTACCGCTATATTCAAAATACATTTATATTATAACAAACTAGATTCAAAATATATTTAACACTAATTAGTCACAAACAAATTTAAAAGTGTCACAAACATTCACAAACAATTCACAAACGATTGGCATAGAAGAAAAATTTTAATTTTAACCTTTTGAATTTTGTGTTGGCTAATCGTAAGAGGGTCATCTGTTCACGTTATACGACGTAAACAAGTATTTGATTAATATAAAATGTTATGAAAATGCATTGATAATTATATAATAATTATATAAATAAAAACAACGATGTTGAAGAAAGAAAAAAAATTTATAAAGATGAATTTATAAACAATTTTGAGACTGCTGATGTTCATCCTACAACTATTATACGGATGTTGTTTGGGGATGTTGTTGTTGTTTGCAAGAATTAGGCTGGTCGTCCTTTGGATGCGAAAATGTGGGATATTTAATACGGACGAATACGCACATTTGTCGTTCGTCCTAAATGATATGTCTACTGTCCGTCCACTAGCCCAATGTTCGTTAGTATTTTTCTTTTTAATTTTCTTTTTCTCAAGCTATAGATGCTATAAAAATACGTAAAACACAATTTATGGCACGTAGTATGCAAAGGTACACAGTTATAATTGTAATTTACCTTCAGTTTCATTTCAATAAAAATAAAAATCTCATGGAACGGACTTCTTCGCGCGACAAAATCCAAACAAAATTGAATCTGTTCGCAAATCGCAATTATACAGATGGAAACGGACGAACGAGACGCTTTCAATGGACAAGGATGTATAGCTTCACAGTTGTTTGGATCGTTCGTCCGTTTTCATGCGTATTCGTTCAAATTAAATATCGCACGTTTCCGCATCCAAAGGACGACCAGCCTTATGCATGTTTACCACCTAATAATATTGAATTACAATAGAAATGGACCAATTGGAATAAATTTATTTGTATGTGTAAGTTAGATGTAAATAAACTTGTTACTTAACATATATTTATTTGCTTCATATTAATTTTTATAAGTTAAAGAATTACATAGAATAAATACTACAATCAAAATTTCTAAGTCCCATTTCCCTGTAGAGACAATATATTTCCTATTGGCATTCCCTCAATGTCCTCCTATAGAAATGCATAGAATCTTATTGAAAAATATTCTGGTAAAATAAAAATTTCTAAGTCATATTTCCCTGTAGAAATGGTATATTTCCTATTGAAGTTGCCTCAATGTCCTCGTATAGAAATGCATATAATCCTATTGAAAAATATATTAGTGAAATAAAAATTTTTAAGTCGCATTTCCCCGTTGAAATGGTATGTTTCCTATTAAAAGTTTCTCGATGTCCTCCCATAAAAATGCATAGAATCCTATTGAAAAATATACTCGCGGAATAAAAATTTCTAAGTCTTATTTCCCTGTAGAAATAGTATATTTCCTATTAAAAGTTCCTCAATATCCTCCCATAGAAATGCATAGAATCCTATTGAACAATATACTGGTGAAATAAAAATTTCTAAATTGTATTTCCCTGTAGAAATGGTATATTTCCTGTTAAAAGTTCCTCAATGTCCTCCTATAGAAATGCATAGAATCCTATTGAACAATATACTGGTGAAATAAAAATTTCTGTCGTATTTTCCTGTAAGAATGGTACATTTCCTGTAAAAATTATTGAGTTTTTTCCTATAAAATTATTCGAAATCCTATTGAAGAATGTTGTGGTAGCCAAAAAATTTCGATGTTTTTTTTCCTGCTCAAATCACTCGTTTCCTTTAAACATATTTTATTTTTTCCTATAAAACTCGAACAAATCCTATTGAGAAAATAATTCCCTTTGAAAAAATTTTCCAAGTTTTATTTTCCTTTTGATATATCTTGATCCCTTTTGAATGTTGTCAACGGGAATAGTATATTGTGCAATAAGTGCGGGAAATTGTCGATTGCCCACGAAAGCGAAGTTGAGCGCACGAACGTAGTGAGTGCGCTCATTCGCTTGAGTAGGGCAATCGACAATCCCGCACGAGTTGCACATACTTTTTTTTATTACGAATTTCACATACTTTTTTCTATTATTATCACAATTTTTGACATTTTTATTACTTTTTTAAATAATTTTTTTAAGTGTTCGTCTTTTTTTTCTGAATTAATTATTGTTTAAATTACTTTTTTGGTGGTTTCTATAGAAATAATTATGAAATATTTATTAAATGAAAAATTAAGAGGCGGCTTTGCGTGTTTTTGGTTAAATTTTGCGTGTTTTATTGTCAATTTGCGTGTGGAAAGTTACTTTCCACACGCAAAAAAGTGTGCGGGAAGAGTACAGTGGGCAAACAGCTATTTTGCGTACAGAAATGTGTGCGCCAAGTTAGTACTTCTCCCGCATGAGTAATAAAAAAGTGTATTTTCTATAGGGTAATAATTTTTATTTCATGTTCCTTTTAAATATAATATTTTCCTTTTGGACGCAGACAATGTCTGAATTAATCCTATTGAAATACGCCTTTTCCCATTAAAATTTGACAAATATTCTATAGGATTGTATCTTTTCCAATAGGACAGTTTAAGCAGGGTTGGTACAAGGAAAAAGTAGTTTTATAATCAGCAAAATTTGTATTCTAACGAACAGTTCTATTACATTGCTACTCTAATATACTGATAATGTAATGTTTACACAAGTGTTAATTAATTTACTGATATCAAATGGCGACAATGTTACTGGGTTAAAATTTTATAAAAATAATTTTTAGGAAACGAATTCTTGTAAAGATGATTTTAAGACGCGAATTTTTGTATTGTACAACTTTTAAATTTTTCTAAATCGATAGAAGAACACACTTAGATATTGTTGGTATTTTCTAAAGGAATACTTTATTTTTTTGTGTATCTCCGATTGTCCGTATCTCTTTTTAAAATGAGGAATTACATAAAATTTGTGTATTGTTACAGGATGTACCTGGTAAATTAATAAATGTATCAAAAAAAATGGTCAAATTTAATTTTTTTTATATTATAGCAGAAACTGTCCGTTTGCAATAAACAACGGATTAAGGGTGAAACTTCCTTAATATTTTAATGTAAAAGTTTGGTTTCCTAGATATCTTATTGTGTTAGAAAATATAAGATTCCCAATTTAGACAATATTGCAATTGTGAGCTACTATCAGGATTATTGTTTTTAGGCACCATTGAATCGAATAAGTATTTTTGTACACAATGTGGATATTGAAATAACAAATTAAAAAGTGTCAGTCGATTTGCTCGTTAAAAAAAAAAATTAATATGAAAATATATAACTGTGAAACTAAGAAAACTGAAAAAAAACCAAACCCGTTCATTAAAAGAAAATTTAGAAATATCATAAGCGTAGGTCAAAATGTTAAAAGAAAATATCTGATGTATTTTGAACATAAAAGTAAATTAAGAAATAGGAACGGTAAAGTTATTGGAAAACATTTCAGACTAGGGACGAAACAAGTAGTAAAGGGAAAATAAAAAGGAAATATAGGAAATTCGGAAAAATAATCTTCAAGTAAAAATGTAACAGAAGTAGGTAAATGAATAAATAATTTAATAATATAAAAAAAGTGAGTTAGGAAATAGATGTTTAAGTTAGGAATATCAGAGATTCTACTGTACCAGAATTAAATAAGCAAACCGTTACTTGTTAACGAGTCATCGCGTTAATCGTGCGTTAATCAATTTAAAAACAGTTCCAATGTATTAATAATTAATTTATAAAAAATTATAAAGGAGTATGCAAAATCTAAAAATATACTTTTTCTTATCAAGGTTAGTCAAATAGTTTTGTCGTTTGTCGAGCAATAACATAAAAAAAAAATAAATGTAATTAAAATGAGAATATGATTATAGGATTTTAAAAGAAATATAAAATAAGTCAAGTTATTATTAAAGCAAATAAAAGGCGTAATGCAATTAGTAAAACTGAAAATAAAAGAAAATTTTGTTAGTCAAAAGAAATTATTAGGAAAAAATAAATGGTTAATTAAATAGGTAAATGGTCAAATGTTGTAAAGTAGTTAAGGTAAATGAATCCAACAAGTGGAAATGTTAGGAAAAATATAGGTATTATTAAGTAAACCGCGAAATGGAAATGCTAGAAGAAAAAAAAATAAAAGTTTAATTTTGAACTTAAACGTAATTAGTAAGCTTGTAACCTGATTAGATAGGACAATATGGTTCAACAACGTAAAGGGGAAAATTCCCATTTAGTTCTATCAGTGCCAGATAGTGACTAATGGTGGAATTGATCAAAAGAAGTGATAATTGGCACTTATCTAAGTATTTTGATAATTCCTGTGAGAGTACCACTGCGTTGTTATCATAACAAATTGTGGAAATTACGTCGGACTATAGATTCTGACAGTCTAACAATAAATTGTTATTGAACTATATTATCTAATAGCGTGAACCTTATGTTAAAAGTTTCAAGGAAAGTAAAGGTAAATGTAGTCAAATGAAGACACATGGTTAGGTAAAATGATGGAAATACAATGTGCGGTAAAAGTAAATGCCTACGATGAAATAATTAAGAAAAACAGAAATAAAGTGTTGTACGTAAGAAACGTCGAAAATGCAGGTATTGACAATGAAAGTCATTTAAGTTAAAAGAGGTAAATAAATGTCGTACGTGAAAAATGCAGAAATAAATGAAAATTAATGAGTTAAAGTCCAAGTGTAGGGATAGGAAGAAATCTCTGGAAAAATGTTAGGATCAGGTAGAATCCTGTAAATGTTAAATGGAAAAATGTTAGGGTCAAGTAGAAACCCTGTAGATGTTGAAATAAACAGAAAAATGTTTGGGTCAGTTGAAACCCTGGAAATGATGAAATAAATGGGAATTAATGAAATAAGGTAAAAATGTTGGGGTTAGGTAAAGAACCCTGAATGTAAGAAAATGAAAATAAAAAGGTTAAAGGTAAAAATGTAATGCATAAACGTCGAATTAGTAGCTACGATCAATTAAGTTGATAAAGTTAGAAATTCTTCTAAAAAATTTGAAAAAAGCCATTTATCTAGAAAAAAAAATACAAGATCATGGAACTTACTTTAGTTAAAGAAATTTGTTTTATAGGTTTCGTTGAATTTGTTGAAATATTTAAATGTAAGGAAAAGTAAAGTAAAATATAATGCATACTCTTCATGTAATATAAGACATTGTATGATTACTACTACTTCTGAGTCATTCTGTATTAATATACATTAATTGAGTACATACCATCATTATACATTGTACAGATTCCGCTCAAAATAGGGAATAGTAAACAAGTCACTTTCCCTATTTTAAGCGTAACACACAGGATGAACTAAATATCTATGTATATGCATATACATATATTTACTAGGTCACTGATATACCGTAACCAAAAGCTAAGACATGCTGCGATGCCCAGTTCTCCAAATATTTCTAGTTTATTTTCTCACGTTAAATGTTTTCTTTTCTTAATAACCCCTGTCATATTAAAAATACAGTTTATTTAGTTATATAAAATAAGTACATAACTACATACATTAAGTAATTAACTTTTTCTGTTTAAAATAACAACTGTACACAATAAATACATATAATAAATTGATAACAATTATTATTATTAATAAGAAAATACGTTTGCATGTTCGGAATGGGACCATTTTAAGAATGATCTTTGCTAATGTTTAAGTACAGAACAAAAAGTAAATACGTAGAGATACATATTGTGGAGTGAATGTCTAAGAAGCTATTAAATTTTAATTTATCACCACTTCATAATGTCCCAACGGTCCCAACAACACATCCACAAGCATTATATGCATGTATGCATACTACCTGATACTATTAAATAATCAAATCATGGATATGTTTATATATGCATAATTATATAGAATTATAGACAATTGTAGGGTTTTGGACGTTTTAAACATTTCATTTCAAACTCATAAGTAAATGTACAAATTGAAAAATTTTTAATTTTTCTGAATAAATGATTAAAAAATTCATGAACACTCTATTATTTGTCACACCATTTATACTATTATTTTTTATTTTTTTGACAATATTTTTATTACTTTTTAATATAAACATGTTTGAATGTGTGTGTGTTTGTTTACAATATTTCCTTATTTTAGGTTTGCTTATTTTAAGAGAACGCTGTAATTGTGAATATGTGGAAAAAAAATGAGTAGGAAAGTTGTTAACTTAGGAAATAATAGTAATAGAATAATCAATTAAATATCAGATATTTTGTACCCGCAGATGAAAAGTAAAAAAAAATGTCCTTTACTTATATGAAAAGTAAAATTATTGGAATGAAAAATTAAAAAGATATATGACCTACCAAATGAAATATTTTACATTTGCTAAAAGTCGTTTTAAATTGTAATATGGGAAAATGAGTGAAATAAAATTTTGTAAAATGTCCAAAGTTGTAATTAAAAAAAAAAAAGGCAATTGTATCACCCTTTTTTAAAATTATACGTTGTAAAATAAGTATAAGTACTAATGTTTTCCCTTTGTTTGAAGAAATATTGAACGGAAAACGAGCCTTTTTTGGAAGAAATTCAATGCCATGGGTTCATGGATACTATTACATATTGTGGTCTGGCGCAAACTGGCAAAAATAACTAATCAGCTGATGTCAAGGTTAATACTCAATGGGAAGTACATGATCCAGTTGTTCAATTTCAAGTGGATACGAATCACTTAGTACAGTTATATCCAATCACTGTGGAATGTACTCCAACTTCGCTGTTATATATAAGGGAATCTTCACTTGTGCCGAATCAGTTAATTTCTCGGCAAAGTAATTGGTGGTTTTGTCAAAAAAAAAAAACTATTCATCACATCACGTTGCAACCGACATAGTCACATATACGTATCTCATGCCAAGGAGAAGATCACGAAATTCGTTTTGGAATACGACTCAATGTTATGGTCTAGGTTGTTGTTATTGGAACCTCCGTCGTTAGTTATCAACACAAATAAATCGTCTTATCAGTAACAAATCAAAATTATTTATCAAAACAAAATGCGTTCATCAAGTAAACTCAAAAACATCTTCGAGTGAACCACGTCAATTTGACACCGTAATGCACACGGGTGTCTTGTAAAACAATTTTGGGATGGAATATTCTCCTTCTCGATGCCGCCTTCGACAGTGTCATCATTACTGTTTACCGAAGTACCATGGTAGTGAAGTCAAAACACGAATTGGAAACTTTAGTCATCGATTCCCCAATGGAAGTACGTCGTAAACAACCCCCTTAGCAAACGCAAGTTATATCCAAACCCGAAATGCCAAGAACAGACCTATGACCCAAATCATAAGAGGCTCAATAATGTGAAAAAGTGAATTTTGAAGACTTAAATAATTGGACATTTGTGTTAGATATAAGAATTTAAAAGAAAAAAAATGAGTACACAAGCGTATCTATGAAGAAATTAATGTAGTTTTTGAAAAAGGTTGACGATATAATTTGCAAAGTAATAAAACTTTACGAATTAAAATAATGTAATTAGTAACTATTGTGATTATTCTGAGAATTTGAGATGAAATGTACATAAATACGCTTATGAATGAATTTTGGAATTATTTTAAGGATTTCGAAAACGTATTAAATAATAAGAAAACTGAGTGGTATAAAATCACTTAATTAGGGTTTTTGATCGTAATTCAAACTTAGGATTTTACTCGAATAAATCGATTTTTAATAGAAAGTAAAGGTAAATTGAATTTTTAATGAAAGAATATTTAAACCTGATAATGTATGCCTGGATTTGACAATATTTCTGATTTATTTTATGGGACAAGGGAGTAGTTACTTTAAAAAAAAAAAAAGAAAATAATCGTAATTTTGCTTAGGAATGTAATCCAAAGGTAACAGTTTTAAACATGAAAGAAAACAATATTTTCATAAATAGCAAGAGTACAGATATTTTTTCTATTTTACATACTTATTTAAGTATTTTATTATATTTCTTTTGAAAGAAGATTTGAATTTTAAAAAAAAAAAAATTAATTAATTATTTGGAGTATAAAGAATTACATTTGAAGTATAATTTGGTTAAGGTATTACGTGAATGATTACATAATAAAATTAAAGGAAAAAAATAGTAATCGCAATTGTGAAACACAATTTAGTTTTTTTAGACAGGGACTAATAATAATTTTTTTTTTTTTAGAAAAAATAAGGATTATTTTTATTTGAAAACTATTAGATATTTACTTTGATTGTATGTATTGTATTGTAAAGGCCTTTTCATCACAATTTTTTTTTGTGCGCATGTGTCAATATCGGCCATTTTTTTTGTACTGTTTTTTGTAAACAACCATGTTAAAGTACACATCTACAAATAATTAAAATTAAAAAATATTAAATAAAGAATAGTTATTGAAAAAAAAAGTAAGAAAAAATAAAAAATAAGTGTTTTTAATTGAAAATTAAATTTTTTCAGTCCATTACTATAATGTTATCTGTACGAAAAGGAGCAAAGAAACGATGTTATTATGGAGTTTGTAAGGGTGATACATGCTATAAATCATTTAAAGTTGTACTAAAAATTGGTTATATGTTATTAATTAAAATAAAATTATAGATATTATTTGTTTTTATTATTATTTTTGACATAGTAAACAAGTAGTATGAATGCCTAACCTCTCAATCAGCTCACTTTTTTTCCGTTTTTGCGGACGTCTATAACATTTCAGCCACCTTTTCAATTATTCACAATTGGGTTTTTGAATAAAAAATAAATATCATTTTTTTTTTCAAATCTACATCATAAATAATATTGATAATCGATACGAAAAATTTTTTAAAAATGATAATAAATTAAATAAAACTTGAAAAATTTTAAAAATATCATTTGGTTAAAAACAGCACTACAAAAGATCGCGATGTCTGTGACGTCATAAAGGTAATGTGTCAAAAGTGTCAAAATTATTAAAATTTAGTAGGAAAAATTATTGGTGGTTGTTTCATTGATTTCGACGTTCAAAATTTTGAGGGACGTTTTTTTCCGGATTTGTTTTTGTATTGCTATCACAAAGTGATACAAAACAAGCTCGATATTTCTTTAGTTTTGATATTTCGACAGTGAAGTTTATAGCAAGCAATAATCTGGGTAAAAACAACAATTTCAGACCAACAATAATTTCATAGTAACAATAATTTCATAACAACAATACTAGTAGGAGAGCTGCTGGCCGATTTGCGATAGTCATTTCAACACGCGTTAATTTGAGAAGGTAGGATCATATTAGATACTACTTACTCTACACACAAATTCAGTTCTGGCAAGCCTATTCGACCGAGTTGCGTAAATACAAAGGTGACTGCAGCACAGACACCCATAGTCTGTGCTGCATTATCTCGTGAATAACTTAAAGTAGGAATAGTTTGTCTGAACCCAGTTGTAACACAGCGGTCTGTAGTATAGCCGCATTTGTTTGTGTAAAGCCGCTGCTACACGATGCTACGAACACCTTCCAACATTCGACGTTGGATGGTTCATAGCATCGTGTAGCCGTTGTTCGAACCTACGAGTGTCCAATGTCGAGCGTCAAACGTTCGCATTTGGTCGTGTCCCGTTCGATGTCGGTATTCTTGCACCGAGTCAAAGGGATGCTTCGAACGTTTGAAGGTCAATGTTGGTTGCGTTCGTTGGTTGCGCACGACTCGTTCATGTGAAGAGAGGCAACATCAGTGTATAACATTAGAGATAACATCAGACAGATAACAGCGTCGCCACTGAGTACCAACACATCATCATTCGTATTGGATCAAACATTCGATTCACCGTGTAGCAGATACATTCGTCGCACCAACTGTCGAACTTAATTGCTTCAAACGTTCGATCGAACGTTGGAAGGAACGTTCGTAGCATCGTGTAGAACCCGCTTAAGGCAATGAAATGGCGGATTTACCACGGACCACACTAGTCCATATATGTAGTATACATATATAGCCAAATGGATATGAAAAAAACGTCCCAACATCACGGTGCAGATTTGGAAGTATTTTGTTCGTTTTGCGCAAACGCGACTTTTTTGGTGGTAATATGAACCAATCTGAACAGTAAACACGGTAAACACTAATTGATGCATCTGCGCAAAACAACTGAAGTGCCTCTACCCGATGTCTATCCGTCTCACTTCATCGGAACCACTGCCTCTTATAGGGATTGGCCATATAGTTATAATACATATATACACTAGTCCATGCTGCATAATAATATGACTTAAAGCGTTATTAATTCATCTGAATGGTGCTTAAATTCAGTAATATCTGTAGTAGTACAGTCATATTTGTTTGAATAAAGCAATTTAAAAAAAGAAAAAAACGAATTTGATGAAATTTCAAAATGTTTTGTTTTTATTATTTTTATTATATTTAGGGTTAAAAACCCCTATACTCGAACGCGATTCAATACTCGAACAGTTTTAATATTTTATATATTAATAATTTTAATTTCAAAGTTATTTCTGAAAAAACCGATAAATATCAAAACTATTCAAGTATAGGAGCTTTTACGTTATGTATAAAAACTAAAAATACTGTATTAAAAATATGGCAGTTAAATTTGATGTTTCTTAGCATAACGGCGATTCAATTTAATATTTTCGCCGATGCTATGGTTTATGCTATTCTTCTTTACTTCAGAGGTAGTAGAGCGTCCACTTTGTATTTTCGAAGACTTACAAGGAAAGGTTTTGAACTACCAATTCGCTATTTTGATGAAACTTCATATATGTGTAGTACAAGCAAAAATACCCTGACGGAAAAAAATCTATGAAAAAAATTATGACAAATTATGAAAAACTATGAAAAACATATCCAAATTTGGACACTTTTATGATTATAATTCATTATCATACTTTTTCAGAAAAATTCATCGTTTGTTAGAAATTGTCGTTAAAAAAAAGAGATTTTCATAGATTTTCAGACATTCAGATGTAATAGATATTCATATTTTTTCATAGTTATTCATAACTCATAATCATAATATTTTAGAATTATGCATAATTTTTCATTAAAGCCATGGTCATTTTTTATGATTTTCTATGAAAAAATATGATTTTTTAATAATTTACTGTTTCATAGAGTTTCATAACATTTTATAGAATTTATCATAGTTTTTCATAATTTTTTTTCCGCCAGGGTAACGGACCTGTATTTTTGTTTATCTGCCACCGTCGCCATTTAAGGGATGAAATCACCCTTCAAAAGGTAAAATTACAATTTTCCTTGATTATTTGAAAACTACAGCAGATAAACGAAAAACTTTAAATTGACATAGGTACTTTATTTTTAGAGAGCTTTCTACTGATGTATATAAAGCTAAGGTCGAACCAACTGAAGGGGCTGTTTAGGCAAAATTGGAGGTAAATTTTTAAATAGGGCGGATACGCTTTGGTATATTAATATTTGAATAGTGTATATGAGATCTGCATCAAAAATACTAGGTTACCTATTTTTGTTCAAAGTTGAAATTTGAAGTCTATAGTCCAAAAATTGGACGGTTAATTTGAGATGTGTGTCTTTTGTGAAATTCAACAAGGTATACTCCATACAAGATTTATTCAAAAAAATAATTAATTTTTCCTTGTCAATCATTTTGCACTAAACAACAATAGATTTAACGGTTTTAACTGCAAAATTATCGCGCATGCTCCGACCTTTGCCGAATCAGAGATAAACTAATTAAATAAATATGGCCCAGTGGTACGAGCTGTTGACTGAACTGCTGCGGTGTTTGTTCAATAAGAAGTGTGCGTTTAAGGCTGTATTACAGAACGAATATAGCTGTGTTGCAGTCGTTTTCGATAAAAAAATGTTATTCGAAGCCGATAACTTTACAGACAGTCTTCAAATGTCTGTAATGTAAGCGTGTTTGCAGTACTTTATTCATACAGACACGGCTGTATTACAGAGTAACTTCTGTCTGTGCTGCAGTCACCTTTGTATTTACGCGACCGAGTTGAGTCGAATAGGCTTGCCAGAACTGAATTTCTACGTAGAGTAAGTATCCAAGATTCTATCTTCTCAATTTAATGCGTGTTGAAATGACTATCGCAAATTGGCCAGTAGCTCTTGGTCTATAATCTATTTAAAAATAAAAAGACACTAATGTAAAAGACCACATAACCTTTATTACGTCACATAAGCGCTCAGAATCTATCGGCCCGTTATCGGTTCTAAGTTTAAAAATTTATTTTTAATTTAATATAACTTCTTAATTATTACGTTTAAGAAAAAAATAAAAAGAGTTTTCTTATAAAACTTATATATGATCTTCTCATTTATAACAAAAAAAATTTTTCTTCGAAAACCTAATTATGGGTGATTATAGGCTTCAACTGAATTATAAACAAGTGAAGCACCATCGACGATTTTTTCCAATAATTCATTTTTTTATTGAGATAATATTGCTTTCCTGGCTATTCCTGACCAAAACAGTACGAAACTTTTGAATTACCACTATTTTAACATGGCGGCTGCGCTTGCGCTCGTCACATGATGAAAAGGTCTATTATGCATAATAAAAGTGAAATTTTTAGAATTGAATTGTCACAAGTAGTTAATCGTAATCATTAAGGAGTAAAGAGAAAAAATTATGATTTAAATTTCTGAAAGAAAAGAAAAAAAGGAATTTTTCATTGTTATGTAACCAATTTAACTAGGAATCTTCTTTTATTTTATTTCAAAAAAAAAAAAAAAAAATATTCAATAATTAAGAAAATTTTTAATTAAGCACACTAGTTTATTATTTCGAAATTGTAATTAGGATGTAATGAAAGGTTAATTTTTCTTTCTTACCTGAACGAAAGATTAACTTTCATTTTAAGGGGAAGGAAGTGTAATATAATGCCCGCTACTGTACCCACTTCCTAACATGCTGTAAGCATATTGACGAACACTACTGTAAAGATTAATCTAGAAAACGAATACTTGAAAATAAAATAATGAAGTTATTGATTTAATCGCTAAATCAGCAAAACGCCGAAATATGAAATCGAACGATTAATGCGGGAGGTAAGGGGAGTACTCGAGCGAGCGTAGCTTGAGGCCCAAAAACGGGTCGATATGAATTCAATTCCGTATTTAGATTCCGTAATGTAATGTCGTAAAGTACTTTTAAAATGTAAAGTCATTTTTGTGTAGAGTGTTGTGTATCCCTCAGGAAGAGGTAATATGCATTTTCTTCCCTAATATTTATTTCACATATGCAACCCGATTCGGTATATTTTTTTTTTAATATTTGATTTATTAATGTTTTAACCATTTTTTGGATATTTTCACATAACTTACGGTAGTTCTCCAACCACACACAATCGGTTTGCATATGTAACATTATTAGATTATAAGAATTTATATGTATTATTTTTATCTTTCATTGTTGGAACATAGGTTTCTATTGTAACTTTATTTGGCCCAAATTGATATCAAATCTGTAGTTTAATATTTTTATTTAGAATATAAAACTTTTATTGTTAATCGCTAGTTAATGATTTATTCAATACCCTTTAATCTAAAATATTTTTAACTATAAATTTAGCCATAGCTACCACCCTTCTTTTCCAAACCCCGTTAATATATTACAATATGGTGGTGTCGGTGGAATAGTTCGAATCAACCACTGAAACCACCTGTTGTATTATCTATGAATCGATAATACATATTCTCTATGGACCGAGGCATCTACGACTCGACAAGCAACACACAGGACATCCATGGTGAAGATGGCTGAACATACAAGTTGCAACTATTACAACTATTTAAGAATAACATTTCATTTATTATTAGTCGAATTTTTCCTTGAAAAAATTAGACTTATACAGTCTATACGACAAGAACGGCGAGAGGCGAGAGTAGGGGCGCTATCCATTTTCGGACCCGTAGAACACGAATATGTAGAAAAAAATGTCTGATATATATATATATATATATATATATATATATATATATATATATATATATATATATATATATATATATATATATATATATATATATATATATTCCCGCCACCTTTTAATTTGTGTAGGGCCCCCCTATGGAAGTTAAGAGATAAAATTTGGTAAGTGGGGCTCATTTTCGAGGCACCTTATACTATTAAAGTGGGGTCAAATTTTGGGAAAATTTTTGATCCGACCCAACTTTTAAGGGGGTGGTGGGGGGCGGTAAAACAATAAAACTTTTCCAAACCGGTTGGAAATAATGTTTCGGTGAATTTTCTACAACATATCCAAAATTCAGCTTCCTAAGATGATTTGGTGGGAATACAGGGGGAAAAAACGATTTTAGCTGGATCTAACAGGCCCCCAGCCCCCCAGAATTAACGTAGAGGGTTGAAATTTGGTGTGTTGATAAAGTTCGTACCTAGGTTGTGCTTTTTGGAGGTTTTAATATTTTACCCCCACCTCCCTCATTTTTAAGCTACAATTTCATGCTTTTTCGACGTTTTCGAAGTTTGTACCACTCGCACAGGTCACCCAAATAAACCTAGAGGGCTGAAATTTTGTATTTGGATTGAGTTAGTATCAAGGGGGTGCCTTTTGGGGGTCTCGACTTTTAACCCCTACCCCCACAATTTTTATACCAAAAAGAACATGATTTTTCTTGTTTTTTAACAGTTTCGTTCGGGTCAAAATCTCCCCAAATAAACCTAGAGGGCTGAAATTTTGTGTACAGATTAAGCTAATAGCCAGACACTGTTTTTTGGAGGTTTCAACTTTTAACTCTTACCCCCACGATTTTTACGCCAATATTTCCTTAATTTTTTTGCTTGTTTTCTAACACGTCTGGAGACTCTCTAAGGAAACCTAGAGGGCTGAAATTTTGTACGTGTATTCAGTTAGTATCCAGCTAGTACCTTTTAGGGAGTCCACATTACTTTTCCCCCCACTTCTCCCATTTTTACATCGAAATTGAATGCTATTGTTAAATGTGTTTTAAATGCATTATTTTTATTCTAAATACAAGTAGGCGAATAGTAATTTTAAAAAATTTAAAAAAAAGTGAACTTACTTTTGTGACAAATGAAATACATACATATTAAGTAATTTAAAAATGTTATTAAAGTCACTGTTTATTTACAAATTAGGAATTTTGAATTTTTATTATTTATAAAATAGAAGTTTTGGATTTTTTTGGAAAGAAAAAATATCTTCATAATGGCCTTCCAGTTTACTATTTAAGTTCCTTTTTTTTTAATATTTAAAAATAAAGCACAAAGGCAATTGGCGGATAAGCATGGGTAGGAATGCCCTCGTACGAATTGTGTTGGCTTTTTCCCTGCTAACTGTTATCGGCACAAAATTGAAATTTACTAAGATTCAACCCTTAAAAACTTAAAACCTTTTTTTAAAACCCCGATCAACCGGACATCATCAATTTTGAAGCCACCAAAATGACAAATCGCTTGTGGACTTTCAATTACATTTCGCTTGTAGACATTCAATACCGAAGATGAAAGGAAAAATTCGACTTCCGTGATGGGGCTCCGCTGCTCACGGCGTTTTAATAATTAACACTATGAGGCCCGAACACTTTCATAGTAAACTTCCCCGAGAGCCGACAATATTTAAAAAAAAAAAACTTTATATAAACAAATACATAAAATAAAATGATTCAAACACTGAATAGATTCAACGTAGTTCAACATGTATGTATGCGTAAAACTGTAAACATACGTACGTGATACGTACATGCTACATATACACTGACATTCAAATTAATTTTATTTAAAAATATAAATTATATATTTTTTTTTGTATTTTTTGTTTATCTTAACACTATGAGGCCCGAGCACTTTCATAGTAAACTTCCCCGAAAGCCAGTAATATTTAAAAAAAAAGAAAAACTTTATATAAACAAATACATAAAATAAAATGATTCAAACACTGAATAGATTCAACACAGTTCAACATCAACATGTATGTGTAAAACTATAAACATACGTACGTAATACGTACATACTACATATACACTGACATTCAAATCAATTTTATTTAAAAATATAAATTATATTTTTTATGTATTTTTTGTTTATCTTAAAATTTTTTATACATAGAAACCGAAAGAGTAGTGTTTGTAGGTATAGTAGGTTATACATAGAAACCAAAAGAGTAGTGTTTCGGATGCCGAAGCCATGGGACTGAAAGTGTTAATTTTTTTTATACATAGAGACTAGAGATGTGCCAAATGTAACGTAACAGTTACTTTGTAACTGTTTCAAAAATGTAACCGTTCCAAAATGGAACAGTTACAAACAACATACTGTTACACAGTTACAAATTGTTTTTCAGTTTCAAACAGTTACTGCACCGTTTAGTACAAATGTACGTACTAAGGCCAATGGTTACTATATTACAAAATGTTATCTTGTTACTTATATAAATCTGTTTTGTACAATGTTATACCATTGTGTACATTTTGTAGATACTCAATTACTCATAAAATCATACCCGCTTACATAAAATTGTAACTATTTGAAACAAATTTGACTTTCGCACAAAGAAAATATGTATTAAGCGAGAAATTGATGTCATAAATCATTAAAACTAATAAAATATAAAAAAGGTTTTCTAAAAATAAGATTGTTTTTTAAATATTTAACAGATGTCCGCCAAAAATTTCCAAAATTTATAATTTTTAGAATTGTCACGTATTATTTACAAAATTACCCTACATTTAGATTTAAAAATTATATGAACGGTTTATTGCCTTCCTAGATTTTAAATAAAACCCAAACATTTTTTTTTAAACTTCTTATTTTAAAATTGTAATCAGTAATCACATTCTCCAAGAAATTGATTAATGCTATATAATTATTGTTATCCAAAAATTTATTTAGTGCAAAGAATATTTTATGGAGTGAAGTGTGCTTAAGTGTGTAAAACTCTAAAAGTGTAATTTGTGTATATTAGTGTCGTTTTTATTTAGATTTTTTATTAATTAAACTCTTCTTATTAAAGAATGAGTTGAAAATTTAAATCGAGTTTTATCTGGAAGTATCTTAACCAGATTCAAGGGGAAAATTATGAAGCCAAATTTGTAGCTTGTATACGGAACGGTTACTTGTAATCGATATTGAAATGGTTACTTGTAGCCGATATTAAAACAGTTACTTGTAACAGTTGTAACAAATATTGAAATAGTTACTGTGGTTACTTGTAACAGATATTGGAACAGTTACTTGTAGCTGTTACTTTTATGTAACTGTTACGGTTGTAACGGTTACACAAAAATCACTGTTTGGCACATCTCTAATAGAGACCAAAAGAGTAGTGTGTGTTGGTATGTATTTGTGTGAGTAGGGACACATCTGTGTGATGAATGATGATAAACATCGCACACATAATGCGTAACCAACTAATCAATTAATCGTTGATCGCGGTCGGCCTCTGGGGATGTTTTGTTTGGTTTCGGATGCCGAAGCCATGGGACTGAAAGTGTTAATGTTCATTTGTAATTTAATGTATTTAAAGAATTAATAAATATACATAGGATACATAGTGACAATAACTAAAACATGGTGTCAGGTTGTGCATAAACTTGGAATTACATCATCTATATATATTGTAATAAAGGTTATAAAAACACGTGCTCAACCGTCTCAACTCAAAAATTTTTTGAACATTAACGTCATTGTATATTGTTAATTTAATTACAAAAGTGATATCATGGATCAACAATTATTACAAATTATCACACAACAAACTGAAACTCTTACTTTCTTAAACGAACAGATAAGAGTGTTGCAACAACAACAAGAAACATTTTCTAGAGTATCTAATTCACAAAACCGTAATAAAAATATTAATGCACCGTGGCCTCAACCATTAAATGTGGACAATGAAAATATTATCGGCAATTGAATCGGTGAGTGCAGAAACCACATAAGTCAATAAAATTTGAAAATTCACTTTTTACACTCAATGAGTTTATCTAAGGTAAAGAAACATTGTGTAAAGAAACCACATCAGTCAGGGTTTTATTTTTGAAAATATAAAGACTTGGTAAATAGTATTTAAGTGTAGAAAGCACACAAGTCCGTGACTTATGTGCTTTCTGCACTCAACGCTGATAAAAATTGTCACTTTCTTCACGAGAAGGTTTTCTATTATTTAGCTGTCATTTTTAACATTAAATTTAGTCTGTACACATTTTATTTTCTTGTTGTCTTATTTGTTATTAAAAAAGTATATCTGGCGGCCCCCACCGAATTTGCTTCAATCGACCCAAAAATCTTATAAAGGGTCGGAAAATAAAATTTTTGAGATTTTTTGCTACCCCATGGACTAACATGAAAACCCCATAATCGCAAAAAATGTGTTTTTTTTAAATTTTAATTTTTTTTGAGCATTTAAATCGTTTTTTAAGAGGGTGCAACGCATCTGATATTTTGTTTGGGATGTGTAAGGTAAAAGACCCGGTAATTGACCCTGGCCCAGTTTCTGAACTTTTCAACTTTGTTATAAATTAATAAAAAAACTATATTTTAAATAAGAAAAAAAATAAATTCTTAATTTAAAGTAATCTATTCTGTGTCTAATGAACAGCAATTTAAAAAGTTTAGAATATATTAACTAAATAAAAAAAAAATTTTAAGTTTAAAATGTGTGTAAACACTATTTTTTTGGTAGTTTCTTAACAGTTTATGTTACAAAGTACTCATTTTGATTTGTGCAATATTCATCATGTAAGTATGAAAACTTAATTAAAAATATATGAGCAGGTTAATATTTGTTTAAAATTTATTTTAAAATATTTATAAAATACCTTAGAATGATTTTTATTATTGAAATATGAGGGTCAATTACTAGGCTCACTTCTAAAGTGGTATGGCCCAGTTAAATTCTAACCAGTTTTTGTTAGTTATTTTGTTATTTATAGTTATCTTCGATTAGTTTTTGTTATTTTTCATAACGTATTACATTAAACATTCATTTTTATCAATAAAAAATTATTTATAAATTAAATTTTAAAAAACTGTATTTTTAAATTTAAGGATCAGAAACTAGGCCACTGTCAGGGTCAGAAACTGTCACATGAGAAATTTTGAAGGTCAGAAACTGGGTCCTTTTTGTCAATTTTTAAAACATTAATTTAAATTATTAATTCAATTCAAATAATTATTTTACTTGTATGGCTTTATTTTGAAAGCCATAAACTAGTTGATAAAATTATTAATTGTCTCTTAAGTTGAAACTTATATTTATTACTGTCGTTTAACCTCAGCCGTCACTCTTAAAAGGTCAGAAACTAGGCCCGTTACCTTAGATGCTACCTGAATTTTTTCAGATTTTTTCGACGAGTGAAAATATGTGAAATATAAGTTTGAATGCAAAAAAATCGTGAAAATCACGTTATGTTGAAGGAAAAAGTGTATGGTTTTTAGGTTTAGTTTCATCCTTTTTTTTCCTGCTAAATAGCATTGATAGCGACAGTCTTCCTCTTTAAAATGAGCTTGATTAGAATCAAATCGGTTGAGTCTGCTTAGCGAGGCGATTTTTTGAATAAAACGCGAATCAATTTTTGAATGGTTTCTCGACAGTAAAATAGTAGATTTCGTTACAGTGCGTTCACAATACGAAAAATGAATCAAAATAGGGGTTTTTGAGGTCGCTGATCACGAATTTGATGTCAAACAAAAATTTTTCATGTATGACAGCTGTCAAGAAAGCTGTCAACAATAAGCCAAACCATTCATTTTTTCACATGTTCGTATGAATTGCTCAAAATGTGCTATATATAAGGGTTTTCGAGGTCGCTGAACACGAATTTGATGTCAAAAAAATTTTTGGTGTATGACAGCTGTCAAGAACGCTGTCAACAATAAGCCAAATCATTTTTTTTGACATTTTCGTATAAATTGCTTAAAATGTGGTATATATAAGGGTTTTTAAGGTCGGTCAGCACGAATTTGATGTAAAAATGTTTTTTGGTGTATGACAACTGTCAAAAACGGTGTCGTTGAAAAACAGATCATTTCATTTTGCAAAACTGAGACTCAAACTTTTTTTTTTTTAATACTTTCACATCTTTTAAATGACGAAATATAATTCAAATTTCCGTTTTAACAACTTTACAGCTTTAACAAATATATGCGTTTTATATGATTTTATTTATAAAAACGAATCATTGAGTTCTTATAAGTTTTACTTTATTACATATAATACAATTTTTATACAGTAATGAAAAGTAACAAAAATACTATTTACATCATTTTAAACTTATAATTAATTAATAAACTTAATATAAGAAGGTAACTTATGTTAGTTTTAATCCTCATCACTATCTTCGTTAATAACAGGCTGAACGCTTTGAACGCTAAAGAGATTCGTTAGAATTTGCGCTGGACGGATAATTTTTGACAAATATCTCGCGTGTCCTAAGAAATAAATTATTGTGGCTACGTGTGCGCAACAACCGACAGTTCTAAGCCCATTTGCACAATCGCATACTGTTGTAAAATGTAAATGGCAACACTATATTTTTTATTTATTGTCATAGAATCCTTAGAATTTAAAATTAATAATAATTGAAAATATATTTTATAATACAAGAAGGTGATGTAAAAAAAAAAATTGAAACTGTTTAATAAAAAGTTGAATATTAATATGTAAAAAGGAAAAATGTATGCACTAATTATTTGAAATAAAATACCAAATTTATTTTTTAAAATCCTTTTATTGAAATTTTAACAACTGGTTATGGGCCCAGTTTACGTTAAAAAGGATTAGTGAGATTAGTGCAGTTCCTAAAAAAATATTTGTTGCGGTCAAGCAAATAATTTGTGGTCAAGCAAATAATAAGACACATACAGTGTGGTTGCGGTCAAGCAAATAATAAAACAAATACATTGTGGTTGCGGTTAAGCAATAATACCAATAATACAGTTGCGGTTAAGCAAATAATAACGAAAAATGGAAGTGGAAAATATAATAGGAAATATGTCAACGATAAAGTTAGAAGGTGCTAGAAATTGGGCAACATGGAAATTTCAAATAAAAGTTTTATTAAAAGCGATCAATGCATTTTGTGTGGTGGATGGGACGACACCATGTCCAGCCAAGGACGACAAAGATTTTGATGGATGGATGCGTCTAGATGCAAAAGCACAAGGAATAATTGTGACTAGACTAGCAAACAACGTAATGCTGCAGGTTATTAATTGTGAATCAGCCAAACAAATGTGGAATAAATTAATAACCATTTATGAACAAAAGTCAGATATGTCATTACATATAATTCAACAGAGATTTTTTGAAATTAAATATGGTGGTGAAGATATGGCAACTTATTTAGCCAAAATTGAAAATATAGTAAGTCAGATAAAACAAGCAAAGGGTGATATTCAGGAAAATATGGTAATATCTAAAATTCTATGCTCACTACCAGAGAGTTTCCGTCATTTTGTTTCTGCCTGGGAATCTGTTCCTTTAGAAAAAAGAAATTTATCAGAATTAACGTCTAGATTATTGATTGAAGAACAAAGAAATATTACACATGATGAACAAAATAAACAGATAGCATTACAAAGTAAAAGCGAGCAAAGAAAATGTTTTAATTGTGGAAAAACTGGCCATTTTAAAAAAGACTGTCGTGCTAAACGTTTTAGTAACAAAGTTAACGGTAAATGTAACGTGTGCAAAAAATATGGACATACAGAAGAAAAGTGCTGGTTTAGAAATAAGGAATCAAAAAGTGACAATACAGATTCCACAAATAGTACTAAACGAAACGCATTTATTATGTCAATGTCAATAAGTGCATTAACTTCAAGAGCTGAAGAATTAAATCATTGGTATTTAGATAGTGGTGCATCCGAGCATATGTGTTTTAATAAAAAACTTTTTACAAATTATAAGAATTTAATAATTCCAAAAGACATTGTGATCGGCGATGGAACGGTTATAAAAGCTGTGGGTTATGGTAACATAAAATTAGAGGCATATGATGGTAAAAACTGGATACCGTCTACACTGAATAATGTACTTTATGTACCAAACCTTAAAGTTAATTTATTCTCAGTGGGTGTTGCACTGGATAAGAATTATCAGTTGATTTCAACAGCACAAGAATGTAAATTTATGAAAGAAAATAATGTTCACGCAATTGCAAGACGTGAAGGTAAAATGTATGTTATGATATTTAGATATAGTACAGACAATGCATTATCGGCGTCGACAAATCAGTTGTCAGAATGGCATGCAAAATTAGGCCATCAAAATATACAACAGGTGAAAAACATTTTAAAAAGATGCAACATAAATTTGACAGATCAAACAGATAATGATTGTATATCTTGCTTAAAAGGCAAACAACATAAATTTCCTTATTTCAAAAGTGAAAACAGGTCACAAAAACCTGGTGAAATATTACATATAGATTTATGCGGTCAGATGGAAACTTCATCATTGGGAGGCGCTAAACATTTTTTATTAATTAAAGATGATTTTACCAAGTTTAGAAAGGTTTATTTTTTGAAAAGTAAGGACCAATCTTATGAATGTATGAAAAACTTTATCACAGAAGTTAAAGTAAATCCTGGTCATATCATAAAGATTATACGAAGTGACAATGCTAAAGAATTTTGTAGTGAAAAAATGGAAAAGTTATTTAGTTCAGAAGGAATTATACATCAAAAAAGTGTAAGTTATACGCCTGAACAAAATGGTGTGATAGAGCGCGAAATGCGAACAGTTGTAGAATCAGCTAGGACAATGTTAATAGAAAGCGGACTCGAAAAACAATTATGGGCAGAGGCGGTTAATACTGCAGTATTTATATTAAATCGAACAGGCACAAGCCGCATATTAAATAAAACCCCATATGAATTATGGTATAAAAAAGATATGTATAATATAAATAATTTTAAAATATTTGGTTCGAGAGTAGCGGTTCACGTACCAGACCAAAAAAGACTAAAATGGGATAGTAAATCCGAAATTGGAATATTCGTCGGATACGGTGAAAATGTCAAAGGTTACCGAATTTACTTTCCAAACAAACAAGATGTAGAAATAAAACGGGATGTTATTTTTTTAAAAGAAAATCCAGATAATAATAAACAAAAAGAAGAAATTGAAAACATAAATATTAATATTCTGGTTGATGAAAGGGAAATATATGATTATGATATTCAAGACAATGGTGGAGAAAATAACGAAAATAACGAACGAGAACAGGAAATAGCAGAAAATCAAGAACAACAAGAAGATTATTATGGTCAACTTGATAGTTCAATAAATTCATTTTATGAACAAAACGAAATAATTACTGAACAAGGAAATTCATCAGATGAAGATATTCACAAGGATACAGATGAAGTACAATTAATACAATTAAGTTCAAGTACAAATGAAGAGTTAGAACAGTTAAATGAAGAACAGGAAGAGACAAATATAGAACAGGAAAAAACAAATGAAAAAGAACAGTTAAATGAAGAAGAAGAACAGACAAACATAGAACAGAAAGAAGCAAATGAAAAACAAGACCAGTTATCAAGTTCGATTCAACTTGAGAAAAGAATATCAAGGAAGCCAAAGTGGATGGATGATTATGAAATTGCGTTTAATAGCAATGAATTTAATTTTTTATCTTTCAGTTGTGAAGAACCAATTTCATATAAAGAAGCTATGAACAGACCAGACAGAATTAAATGGGAAGAGGCTATTCAAAAAGAAATGAGAACATTAATAGAAAATAACACATGGGAAGAAGTAAAAGTAGTACCCGATGATAATGAAATCATAAGTAGCAAGTGGGTGTTCAAATTGAAGGAGTCACAAGGTAAATGTGTGTATAAAGCTCGATTAGTTGCAAGAGGCTTTGAGCAGACTGGAGGTGACGAAGGGACCTATACACCTGTTGCTAAATTGACCACTTTTAGAACCTTAATGGCAGTTGCAACTCAAAAGAAATTACCTGTTCATCAAATGGACGTCACTGGAGCTTTTTTGTATGGCGAATTGAAAGAAAAAGTATATATGAAATTACCTGATGGAAAGGTATGTAAACTCAAAAAGTCCATTTATGGGTTAAAAAAATCTCCAAAGTACTGGAATAATAAATTTAATGAGTTTATGTTAAAAGAAGGTTTCATAAAGTCAAAATCAGATCCTTGCTTATATGTAAAAAGACAAAGAAATAGTGTTATTTATTTATTGATATATGTTGATGATTTATTATTTTTTGGAAGTGATAAGAAAGAGTTAGAATTGTTTAAGAACAAATTATGTCAAAATTTTAAGATGAAGGACTTAGGTTTAGCTTCTAATTTCCTAGGTATAAATATTGAACAAAACTTAGATTCATATGTAACAATAATAAATCAAAGAAAGTATCTTGAGAAATTGTTGGATACTTATCAAATGTCGGATTGCAAATCTGTATGTACGCCCTTAGAACAAAATTTTAATTTTGAATTGTTGTTGAAAAATGAACCAGAAAACGAATATATAGAAAAGAAATGTAGAAGTTTATTAGGAAGTTTGTTATATGCTTGTGTAACAAGACCTGATTTATCTGTAGCTGTAAGTTTCCTAAGTAGATATTTACATTGTGCTAGTATGAATTTATATAAATGTTTAAAAAGAATTTTAAGATACATAAAAGGTACTATTGGTATGTCATTAATTTATAAGTATAACAATATATGTAATTTATGTAATCTGAAAGGATACTGTGATGCTGATTGGGGTGGTGATATTAAAGATAGAAAATCAACTTCGGGTTATATTTTCTATGTATTTGGTTTTCCTATATCTTGGAATACCAAGAAGCAATCAAGTGTTGCACTATCCTCTTGTGAAGCTGAATATATAGCATTAAGTCAAGCTATTGTAGAAGCTTGTTGGTTAAAAAATCTCCTCCATGATTTTGGTTATGAAATGTCCATAGAGTTATTAGAAGATAATCAAAGCGTAATTAAAATTGCTGAAGATAACAGCAGTAATAAGAGATTAAAACACATTGATATTAGGTATCATTTTATCATGGAGAAGATTTCAGGTGGCTTGGTGAAGCTCAATTATATTAGAACGGATTGTAATGTTGCAGATTTGTTCACCAAAACACTTGGTGTTAATAAATTTGTAAAACTGCGAGATAATATTTTAAAAATTAATAAGATATAAAATATTAAGGGGGTGAAATTTTTTACATGAAAAAAATAAAATATTATCTCAAAAATAAAAGAAATAAAAAATATGTGTTGAGGGGGTGTGTTGTAAAATGTAAATGGCAACACTATATTTTTTATTTATTGTCATAGAATCCTTAGAATTTAAAATTAATAATAATTGAAAATATATTTTATAATACAAGAAGGTGATGTAAAAAAAAAAAGTTGAAACTGTTTAATAAAAAGTTGAATATTAATATGTAAAAAGGAAAAATGTATGCACTAATTATTTGAAATAAAATACCAAATTTATTTTTTAAAATCCTTTTATTGAAATTTTAATAACTCATACGTATTCTTCAATACCACCCCTGCCAATAGTATCAGGATTGTATTTAATGTAACATTTGTACACTTTTCGACTTATGTGCCTCGATTTAACTTCACATTTTAATATTGTTTTATCCTCCAACAAATAATGCATATTAAGAAGCCCTTCTTCGGTATAAACTTCTGCTAAGTAGGAAACAGTCTGTGATAACTGGTAAGACCCTGTAAAAAGTATCTTCAAATCTTTTTCCGTCAATTCCGGAAAATCTAAAACATCGTTCGACGTCAAAGGTTTGAAAATCCTTTTTTTTCTATTCCAGTTTTTCTCTTCTACCATTTTCGCTAATCTATTTTCAACACCTCTTCTTCGCAACATTTCTTCAGTAATCTCATCTTGTAATTCCGTATCAGAGTTCAGTCTTTTTCCGAACATGTTAATCAAAAAATTCGCGACTTTGCAATAGACTTCTGCACTTTCTAAATACTTATTGTCAAGTTGATTATGCAAGAATTTAAACTTACTCCCAATTATACCATGCACAGCCTCTACTACCCATCTTAGTTTTGTAACAAATCGACTTTCATTTGCCTCTTTTGTCGTCAGTTGTTTTCTCTGCCCCTTTAACGCAGGCATCAGCACAACAAATCCCTCACGCTCTAACAAAGGTTTCACATCTCTGAATCCTCTGTCTAGTATAAAAACGTCACCTTTTTTAAGAAGAGATCTCAAACCATTTGTATCTTCAAGAATGTCTTCCATGATTTTTGCATCATTCACCGTTGCTTCGTAAGGCCCAAAAACATCTACCACAAATCCGTCTGTAGTGCAAACTGTGAAAGGTTTACAAAGGTGACAATTCTTTTGGGCCGAATAAGATTTTCTTTGATAATTATTATTGCTACTTTTTTCATGTCGTAGATATGACCCGTCAGCTATCAAAATTAAACAACCTTCAAAACCGTGTAATTTTTTCACATAAGGAGAAGTGTGATTATCTATCAAATCTTCACGAGAACATGCATGCACCCCAAACTTATATGGCAAAATATCACTTTTGAATGCATTCAAAACTTGTTCCACCCAATCAGATACTTCTTGATCGTATTTAATATTAAAAATTGACGCTATAATACTGTTCGAATTTCCAGTTCTTAATCTGAAAAGAAATACGACTAGAGCTTGAAGTACTGTGCGATTTTTAGAATCCCGCATTGAAACTAACATCTTTTTCAATGTTTTGATTTGTTCAACGTCGTAACCTGTCAATGATTTAATTCGTTCGTCGGATAAATCGCTATCTACTACTCTGTCTAGAATACTATTATTACACGCGTCAGAAAGTGTGTTTAAAAAATGCACTAACTCCTCTGAATCGATTGTACACGTATTCGAAAAGACCTGCAGTTTGGGAATTACATCAGCATAAAAGCGTTCACCGATAAGATGTTCCGAACAACACCGATTGTTTTCGGGGATAAAAATTCTTGATTGATTAAAAACCTGTATTCTAGCTTTGAATGGAACGACAACATATTTCTTATTTGGGACAAGACAAACGCAGCAATATTTGTGTGACGCGCTAACCCTTTTCAACGGCATATCTATCAATTCGCGTTCTTTTTTGTTTCGGATAACAAAAGTCGGGTCATTGAAAGAAGAAGATGACGACAGCGTTGACGAAGATCCTGTATCTGATTGTAAGCGTTGGACTGACTGATCTGTTGATTGAGAATCACCTGATAATGACACATCTGATGATTGTGATGACTGCTCTTCTACTGGATCGACTTGTAGCGGAATATTCTCTGGTTCTTCTAGATAGACCTCGGGCGGAAGATTTGCTGATTCTGCTTGATTGAGTTCTGGCGGCGGATTTGCAAGTTCTACTGGAGCGGCCTCTGGCGAAGAATTTGATGGATGGCTGCGGTTGGTCGATGGTTGATCAATATCTTTCATCGAGTAATATGCTTGTGAACGACATTTGTGGCATAAAATGTCTCCTACACTCATTTGTGCTCCCATAGCGTTGGAAAACGTTTGGGCTTCAGCATATGACAAAATGATCTTTTTCTGTCCTGAATCGTATCGCAGCAACGTGTTGCATGAAACGCACCTTTCATCGACGAAGATTCTTCGTTTCTTAGGCGGCATCTTTCCGGCCTGAAAAAAAAATTTTTTTGTGAATGAAAATTTTTATAAAAAAGCAAGTATTATAGAAATAATCAATTGCATAAAAAAATTAGTTAATATAAAAATAATTAATGTTACAAAAAATTGTGTAATATAAAAATATTTTTTTTTTCAACTCACTATATTGTCTTGTTGGAACAGGAAGCGTAAACAATAAATATTACACGGATTTAAACAAATCAAAGAGATTTTATTAAACAGAGCAGACCGCATCATAACGTGTGTTCGGGACGAAAGTTGAGTACAGAGTGAAAGAGAGAGCGCGAGGATTGGGGTTCGGGATGCGTCATTGCGTGGTGGGGATGCGCAGTACCATGCGGGGTGGGATACGGGCCTACAGCACACGTCAACCTACTGTCAACCTAAGGCATAAGTTGATATGTAGGTCTAACATGCACGGGATTTTCGAATTTTCATTTTAAGCTTTCTACATTTCCAACAAGACTTGGTTTAGATCTCATGAATAACGAATAAATAAAATAAAATTGCCTTTCATTAAGTATTAATAAAAATAATTTTATAATGTAAATTATATCAAAAAATTAATTTGAACTATTGAAAAAATTGTCCTTACCTTTCATACAAAATGTTGAAGCAAGCAGGAAAAACAATAACTTTAAGAAGATATTTGATTAAACAAGGAGATTTATATACAAACGCGACACTTGACACGTATATGCGAAGAACGCTGAGAATAGAAAGAACGTTACGCTCCTTTCACATTATACGGTTTTTGCCGTACGGCAAAAAACCGTACGGGCGCATTTTTTTAGTGTAGTGAAGAAGAGCATTGGACCTTTCACATTACACGGTCACGGCAAAATGCCGTTGCCGTGCCGTGTAGCAGCCGTCTCTTGCCACTGGACTTGACGGTTGCCGTACGGCGTTTTTAGCTCAGTAGTGTATGTAATTAAATGGATGCTTTCACATTAGACGGCTTTTTAACATACGGCATTAACAATATTTTGTTGAATTTCATGTTAATTATTAATTTTATTTGTGAAATGGATGAAACTAATGTTGAATGTGATACCAATATTTTAATAGATTGTATGTAATTTCGAAATTGTGTGTTTTGATGTTAAGTTCGTTAAGAAATTAATCAAATGAGTCTGTAAACATCTGAAAATAGTTGAAAAACTTATTTTCGTAATTTTTCAGGTCTTCAAAGAGTGTGATAATAAATAATCCTACTTTCTATTTCCTCTGATTTATAAAATTAACTTTAATGACACTTATTACTTGTATAATGTTGCAAGTCGAATAAAGATATTCAGTTTACAACGGCAAAAAACCGTGCAATGTGAAAGTAACAATATCACGGCAAAAAGCCGTACGGTTTTTTACCGTACGGCGAAAACCGTACAATGTGAAAGGAGCGTTAGAGTGAAGCTCCGTCGCTCTGATGCAATTACGCATGCGCAGTGGCACCTACAACTGCATGTTGGGCCTGAGGCCTCGAGTGCGTAGTGGGTGTAGTCAGATAGCTCCAGCAGATGGCAGTTAAGTCAACAGATTCAAATTTTCAAACTTACAACGACGATGCAATTAAAATTGATATAATTAGTAACAGTAATGTAATAAAAAAATATATATGAATACATGAAAATAAATTTTTTAATAATAAATTATATAAATGTCAGAAGTAAGAAAATTGAAACCTTTATTTTATTATTATTATTATTATTATTATTATTATTATTATTATTATTATAATTTTATTATTATTTAATGATGAAAATAATTTTTAAATAATACTTTTTTTAGTATTAAAACGATATTGAAAATTTTTCTTACAATTGTCAACCTCTCCAAATGTATTCAGAAAAATATGTTTAATTCTCATTCTGTTTTTCAACGACACCGTTTTTGACAGTTGTCATACACCAAAAAACATTTTTACATCAAATTCGTGCTGACCGACCTTAAAAACCCTTATATATACCACATTTTAAGCAATTTATACGAAAATGTCAAAAAAAATGATTTGGCTTATTGTTGACAGCGTTCTTGACAGCTGTCATACACCAAAAATTTTTTTGACATCAAATTCGTGTTCAGCGACCTCGAAAACCCTTATATATAGCACATTTTGAGCAATTCATACGAACATGTGAAAAAATGAATGGTTTGGCTTATTGTTGACAGCTTTCTTGACAGCTGTCATACATGAAAAATTTTTGTTTGACATCAAATTCGTGATCAGCGACCTCAAAAACCCCTATTTTGATTCATTTTTCGTATTGTGAACGCACTGTAACGAAATCTACTATTTTACTGTCGAGAAACCATTCAAAAATTGATTCGCGTTTTATTCAAAAAATCGCCTCGCTCAGCAGACTCAACCGATTTGATTCTAATCAAGCTCATTTTAAAGAGGAAGACTGTCGCTATCAATGCTATTTAGCAGGAAAAAAAAGGATGAAACTAAACCTAAAAACCATACACTTTTTCCTTCAACATAACGTGATTTTCACGATTTTTTTGCATTCAAACTTATATTTCACATATTTTCACTCTTCGAAAAAATCTGAAAAAATTCAGGTAGCTTCTACACATCCCAAACAAAATATCAAATGCGTTGCACCCTCTTAAAAAACGATTTAAATGCTCAAAAAAAATTAAAATTTAAAAAAAACACATTTTTTGCGATTATGGGGTTTTCATGTTAGTCCATGGGGTAGCAAAAAATCTCAAAAATTTTATTTTCCGACCCTTTATAAGATTTTTGGGTCGATTGAAGCAAATTCGGTGGGGGCCGCCAGACCCCCCTTAACCCGCTACCCCCTTAGTCATTAAAAAAGTATATTCAGTAAAAGTTGTGGTGTATAATATTTGTTGAGTGCAGAAACAACATAAGGTAACGGGCCTAGTTTCTGACCTTTTAAGAGTGACGGCTGAGGTTAAACGACAGTAATAAATATAAGTTTCAACTTAAGAGACAATTAATAATTTTATCAACTAGTTTATGGCTTTCAAAATAAAGCCATACAAGTAAAATAATTATTTGAATTGAATTAATAATTTAAATTAATGTTTTAAAAATTGACAAAAAGGACCCAGTTTCTGACCTTCAAAATTTCTCATGTGACAGTTTCTGACCCTGACAGTGGCCTAGTTTCTGATCCTTAAATTTAAAAATACAGTTTTTTAAAATTTAATTTATAAATAATTTTTTATTGATAAAAATGAATGTTTAATGTAATACGTTATGAAAAATAACAAAAACTAATCGAAAATAACTATAAATAACAAAATAACTAACAAAAACTGGTTAGAATTTAACTGGGCCATACCGCTTTAGAAGTGAGCCTAGTAATTGACCCTCATATTTCAATAATAAAAATCATTTTAAGGTATTTTATAAATATTTTAAAATAAATTTTAAACAAATATTAACCTGCTCATATATTTTTAATTAAGTTTTCATACTTACATGATGAATATTGCACAAATCAAAATGAGTACTTTGTAACATAAACTGTTAAGAAACTACCAAAAAAATAGTGTTTACACACATTTTAAACTTAAAATTTTTTTTTTATTTAGTTAATATATTCTAAACTTTTTAAATTGCTGTTCATTAGACACAGAATAGATTACTTTAAATTAAGAATTTATTTTTTTTCTTATTTAAAATATAGTTTTTTTATTAATTTATAACAAAGTTGAAAAGTTCAGAAACTGGGCCAGGGTCAATTACCGGGTCTTTTACCTTAAGTCAAATTTATTTTTTTTATTTTATAAAGGAAACTTTATTTGAAAATGAGAAAATAATATTTTGAACACATTTCCGTAATATGAATGTACAGTTTGAGTTGAAAAATTTTTCCTAAATTCATATTTTGGGAACAGTATACTCATAGTTTGGGTTTGATTTTTCGTTCTCCTGTAAAATTTCAAAAATGTGACTTACGTGATTTCTGCACTCACCGATTCAATTTTGAAACATTCAAAACTGGTTGGCAAATTTTCTATACCGCAAGTGATATGAAATCATGGCCGGCGGAGGATGAAGATAGGAAAATAAATTATTTACTTTTCTGCCATTGGCGGACAAGCATTAAAAAAGTATAATAATTTTCAGTTATTAGATACAGACAAAACGACCGTTGAAAATGTACTAGAAATTATAGAAAAAAGGTTGATTGCAAAAACTAACATAACGTATAACAGAGCAATGTTCAATTTATGTAATCAAACAGAAAACGAAGATTTTGATACGTATTATATAAAGTTACAAAAACTAATGAAAAAATGTCAGTATAAGGATATGGAGGAAGAATTGCTAAAAGATAGAATCATAGTAGGAATACGTGATATTGAGCAAAGATCCAAATTCATAAAAATTGATAATCTTACTCTAGATGAAGTCGTTAATACTTGTAAAGCTAATGAAATTGCAGAAAATCAATTGAAAAAGCTAACCGAAATAACAAGTACACCTTTAAATAAAGTTGATAAAGTAGAGGGTATACATTATAAAAAGAAGAAACGTCTTTGTAAATTTTGTAAAAACTGGCATATTTTTGAAAAGAACAAGTGTAAAGCCATTGGACATACGTGTAGCATTTGTAAAGATAAAAATCATTTAGAAAAAGCATGCAAAAAGAAAAATAAAGGTGAATATAAAGATAGAGGGCAATTGAATAATAAAGGGTCAAAAACAATAAAAGAAGTTACAAGTTACGAGTGTGCTTCTGAAAATGACAAGTGGTATTCCGCAAGTATTGGTAAAATCGTAGATAATTCTAGCGAAGGTGGTAATTTGGAAGCCGAATTAAAGTTAAAATTTGGTACGAACTGGAAAAATATTTACTGTGAACTGGATACCGGAGCTAATGTTTGCGTCATTGGATATCAGTATTTGTGTGAACTATTCAACAATGATAGTCCCAGATTGATGAAATCAAAATATAAATTACGAAGTTTTGGAGGTAAAGAAATTCCAGTATTAGGGCAAATTACAATTCCCTGTGAATTTAATGATAACAATTATTCAATTAATTTTCAAGTAGTGGATGTAAATCAGAAAATTATACTATCTGCTAACGCATGTATTTCTTTAGGATTAATAAAACTGTGTAATAAAGTTACTGGTTCTTCATTAAGCAGTGAATCGGAAAAAATTATTGAAAAATATAAAGATATATTTGAAGGTTATGGACAATTGCCTGGTGAAATAAACTTAGAAATTGATCCAGAAGTCAAACCAGTTGTTCAAACTGCAAGACGCATACCTATGGCATTACGTGGTAAATCGAAAAAAGAATTAGAAAACCTAGTTAAAAACGGTATTATTACTAAAGAAGAGGAAAATACAGAATGGGTAAGCAACATTTTATTACTTCAAAAAAAGGATTCTTTTAGAATTTGTTTAGATCCAATCCCAATTAATAAAGCTCTTAAAAGACCACATTATCAGTTTACTACACTAGACGAAATTTTACCTGAATTAGGTAAAGCTAAAGTATTCTCCGTAGTCGATACCAAAAAGGGATTTTGGCAATTAAAACTATCAGAAGAAAGTAGCAAATTAACTACATTTTGGACTCCTTTCGGTAGATATCGATGGTTGAAATTACTATTTGGTTTATCATCATCACCTGAAATTTTCCAACTAAAAATGTATGAATTAACACATGATCTATGTGGAGTAGAAGCTATGGCTGATGATATTTTAAATTTTGGAAAAGGGGATACTACAGAAGAAGCCATAAGGGACCGTAATAAATGTTGTATTCTTGATAATTGTTAATGTTCGATTATTGATAACTTTAGAAATTAGCACTCAAGGAAAAAAAAACCCGGACCACCTTATTCGTTTCATTACTTTATTTTAACTAACTCTAACTGTACATAAAAAGTGTATCATATCAGTGGCGACGCGTGAGAGTAGACAAGGGAGACAGTGTCTCCCCAAAAAAATTAACCTTCACAATATTCAAAATTTTTTATAAAATTTAAAATAATTATGGATTTTGTACAATAATATTGTCCATTTTCATACATTTACATTTCCAAACAAAACGTATACTTACATATACGTATATCCAGTATACATAGTACATACATACGTTTAGACACTATAATAATGTATACCTATAAGTATTTTTTGAATAATAATAAAAAAACTAAAACAAATATTCAAGGTAGACAATTCATGTTTTGTCTTTTGATACATACATATGTGTTTTCAGTACATACCAGTATAGACTACAGCTGCATACTGTAGCTTTACTAGTGAGGTAGTGATGTACAGAATGCTTCGGTACTAATATCTATACGTATGTGATACTATATACGGACACGTACTAACAGTGTGTCTTATAATTAGATGAAATTCGAATATTTTTGATCTTGTGGTAATTGATTATTGTCCTTTGGTTCAATTCAATTTTTTAATATTAAATTTATCAATTAATTTTAGATTTTGTTATTTATTTTTTATTACTCATGCGGGAGAAGTACTAACTTGGCGCACATATTTCTGTACGCAAAATGGCTGTTTGCCAACTGTACTCTTCCCGCATACTTTTTTGCGTGTGGAAAGTAACTTTCCACACGCAAATTGACAATAAAACACGCAAAATTTAATCAAAACACGCAAAGCCGCCTCTTAATTTTTCATTTAATTACATTGTGCATTTGTTTATTTTCAATTTTTGATCTTTTTTTATTATATGTTGATTCTATTGTGTTTGTAAAAGAAAAAGTTACTTTGTTATCACTAAATTTTTCTATAGCTGGTTTAATTCTTTTTGTGAATCTGTTATATGGAAAGCATATTAGGTTATTATAGTTTATTTCTTTTTCATTGGAATTTGAATTAAAATTATTTGTTTCTGTAGAATTATATGCTTTATGAATAACTTTTTCTTTTATTGAATTTATTAGATTTAGTGGATAGTTGTTTCTAGTTAGTATTGATATTGCTTTTTTTATTGCATATTTTCTGTTTTTGACACTGCTTAGATGTACAGCCCTATGAAACATATTTTGTATTATATTGTTTTTTATATATTGTGGATGATTGGAATGGAAATTAATTAATCTATCTGTATAACTAGTTTTCCTGTGCCAAGTGGTATTTAAACAATTGTATTTATCTTTCTTAATTAACGTATCTAAAAATGTAATTTGATTATTTTCTTCAATTTCGATAGTGAACTGTAGGGCTGGATGGTAATTATTAAAAGTGTTTTTGATTTTTTCAATTAATGTTAATGGGGCACAAGAAAGAATATCATCTACATAGCGAAAGAAAAAAGAAGGGTCCCATTCTTTAATTTTATTTATGCTGATATTACAGAGATAGTCCATAACATAAGATGCTAAAACAGGACTCAGTGAATTTCCCATTGGACAGCCAAAACATTGTTTATAGTATTTATCTTGAAATTTAAAAAAGTTATTTTCTACTATCAATTCTATTCCTTCAATAAAAGTTTCTTTAGTTAAGTTAGTGAATTCTTTAATTTTATTCCATTGTTTTTTAATGATTGCTGTTGCTAATTTAATCGGAATGTTAGTAAATAAAGATTTTACATCCAATGAAAACAGTTTTTCTTCAGAATTTTTTAATTGTATGTTTTTAATTTTATTGACAAATTCATATGAGTTTTTTATGGAAAATTCACTGTGTTCAGCTTCGCTAAGTATTTTAGAGAAAAATTTGGATAGTTCTTGAATTGGAGATTCAATTTGACTTACTATGGGTCTTAAAGGGATTCCCTCTTTGTGTATTTTAGGTAGAAAGTAAATTTCTGGTAATGTTTTTCCTGATTTAATTATTTTAGTTTTTGTTATGTTGTCAATGTATTTACATTTGTATAATTTTTCAGTGAATATTTTGACTTTTTTAGAAACAACTTCCACAGGGTCTTTTCTTATGTTTAAGTATGTATTTTTGTCATTAAGATGTATTTCTGCTTTTTCATTATATTCAGATCTATTTAAAATAACTGTGCAATTTCCCTTATCTGAGACTGTAATGATAATTTCATTTTTATTATTTTTTATAAAGTTTTTGGTCTTATTTAAGACTTAATTATTAAGTTTAATATCTCTAAAGTCAATTATTATATATATAAAACTTTTTAATAAAAAGTTCCTTGTTTTTTCTTTTTATCAATTTTTGACAATTTTCTTATGAAATGCATATTTGGACAAAAATATACAGAAATGTATATGCAAAAGTTTAAATGAAAGGAACTTGAATATAATTAATTAAAATTTTGGTGAGTAAACTCTTGAATTTTCTATTATAATCTTTTTTCTCTTATAATTTCTGTCTTTTTTGACTTACATTCTTATTGTCTGTCCGGATGTTTGTTTAAATTAAAAAACAAAAACTTTTTTTTAATTCCTAATACTGAAAATAAGCTGGTTTTTTCTGCTAATTTCCCTTATACATCGATAATGATATAGATAGACCATATAGTGTATACCTCCACTACAAATAAAATAAAATTTGATAAGTAAATATCGATTAATATTAATATTTATAACATACAAAAAAATTTTTCAATATACCTTATTATATTTTCCATAGTTAATTTTGTGAAATTAAATAAATTCTTTCCTTTAAGATTTCATATAAATGTTTATTCTTTATGCAATGTTCATAACATGTATGTATTAGACTAAAAGAAAAATACATTGTCAATCTTTTTTTCTTTTTACAAAACACCTAACACAATTGTAACTTACTTATTTTTAATTGTTAAATAGGTCACTGAAGAAGGGACATATGTTCCGAAATGTACATTTGACTAATGAAAAAATAAATTGTTTTTCTGGAATTCAACTCTAATTATTGGGGTCCTGAATATCCGGTTCCTAAATCATTGGGTAATTGGTTAAAACGAAATCATTAAACTCTTGAAATCCCAATTAAAACTACGTTGATTAAATTTAAAATGTCAAACCTGAAAGACATAAAAAGGAAGTATAGCCTTTATACCAATAAAATTATTAATGAATATATAAATATAAATGTAAAACTTACAAAAATTAAAAATCATATTCTTTTTCTACTAAATTGTAAAAGAAAAAATTTCATTCCCAAATTTATTAAGAATAATATTAGGTTATCCCTTCCATATTTAGAGGATGTAGGGTGTAATAAAAGATTGACATCTGCAAAAAGAAAATTTTTAGTTTCAATCACAAAAATATTTATTAATAATTTATACATAAAACAAAATAAATTGATAAAACAGATCAATAAAATTAAAAATAACCTTATAAATTTGATGAACACAAAGGATTTTGGTCTGCTTGTGACAGATTCTCAATGCATAATAGACAAAACGGATGTACGCTTCAGGCGGAAACAGTTAAAGAAAATCAATAGATTTGAAAATCAAATAATAGATAATATTTCAATCAATAAAGAATGGATTAAAAACTATTCAAATATAATTATTCCGAATGAAGTCCAACTAATACTTGCCATAAGTCCGAAATTTGTTATTGACGATAAAATTTTTAACCACAAAGATAATAAAAATACTATTTTAAATATTTTAAAAGCCATTGAAGCTAATATTGATAAATTTCCAAAAGAAAAACAAAAACCCTTAAAGGAAAAAATAGTAAATATATTACTTAATAACATAAACAAAAACCAATACATTGATCCATTACAAAAATACATTGGAAACTGTTACAAGAAGACCAAAAACTTTATAAAAAATAATAAAAATGAAATTATCATTACAGTCTCAGATAAGGGAAATTGCACAGTTATTTTAAATAGATCTGAATATAATGAAAAAGCAGAAATACATCTTAATGACAAAAATACATACTTAAACATAAGAAAAGACCCTGTGGAAGTTGTTTCTAAAAAAGTCAAAATATTCACTGAAAAATTATACAAATGTAAATACATTGACAACATAACAAAAACTAAAATAATTAAATCAGGAAAAACATTACCAGAAATTTACTTTCTACCTAAAATACACAAAGAGGGAATCCCTTTAAGACCCATAGTAAGTCAAATTGAATCTCCAATTCAAGAACTATCCAAATTTTTCTCTAAAATACTTAGCGAAGCTGAACACAGTGAATTTTCCATAAAAAACTCATATGAATTTGTCAATAAAATTAAAAACATACAATTAAAAAATTCTGAAGAAAAACTGTTTTCATTGGATGTAAAATCTTTATTTACTAACATTCCGATTAAATTAGCAACAGCAATCATTAAAAAACAATGGAATAAAATTAAAGAATTCACTAACTTAACTAAAGAAACTTTTATTGAAGGAATAGAATTGATAGTAGAAAATAACTTTTTTAAATTTCAAGATAAATACTATAAACAATGTTTTGGCTGTCCAATGGGAAATTCACTGAGTCCTGTTTTAGCATCTTATGTTATGGACTATCTCTGTAATATCAGCATAAATAAAATTAAAGAATGGGACCCTTCTTTTTTCTTTCGCTATGTAGATGATATTCTTTCTTGTGCCCCATTAACATTAATTGAAAAAATCAAAAACACTTTTAATAATTACCATCCAGCCCTACAGTTCACTATCGAAATTGAAGAAAATAATCAAATTACATTTTTAGATACGTTAATTAAGAAAGATAAATACAATTGTTTAAATACCACTTGGCACAGGAAAACTAGTTATACAGATAGATTAATTAATTTCCATTCCAATCATCCACAATATATAAAAAACAATATAATACAAAATATGTTTCATAGGGCTGTACATCTAAGCAGTGTCAAAAACAGAAAATATGCAATAAAAAAAGCAATATCAATACTAACTAGAAACAACTATCCACTAAATCTAATAAATTCAATAAAAGAAAAAGTTATTCATAAAGCATATAATTCTACAGAAACAAATAATTTTAATTCAAATTCCAATGAAAAAGAAATAAACTATAATAACCTAATATGCTTTCCATATAACAGATTCACAAAAAGAATTAAACCAGCTATAGAAAAATTTAGTGATAACAAAGTAACTTTTTCTTTTACAAACACAATAGAATCAACATATAATAAAAAAAGATCAAAAATTGAAAATAAACAAATGCACAATGTAATTTATAAAATTCCATGCAAACAATGCGACCTTTGTTATTTTGGACAAACTAGTCAAAAATTAAATAATAGATTAACTCAACATAAATATGACATAAAGAGAGGAAAAGAATCCACAGGCTTAGCGGAACATTCAATTAATAATGATCACATCTTTGATTTTGAAAAAGTTAAAGTTTTGGATAAGGAAGCAAACTACAGGAAAAGATTGCTAAGTGAAAGTTTTTTCATCCAACTAAACAATAAAACTAACTGTAATAAACAAATTGAGTCTTCCTTTTTGGACGAATCTTATTTACCAGTCATCAAACATTTGAACTGATCGCATTGTTTACACGGACAGCATTACATAATCAATAATATATTTAAAGTAAACAATAGTTTATTCTAGAAAACATGGACAGACAAAGAAAGCAAAAACATCAAACAAAAACTTTTAATGTCTAGAATTTTCTACGATAGTTTCTTTAACAATAGAACCAATTACAACAGTTAGTTACTGTCAAACAACAGTACAATTACAATGTACTCACAATATAATTTTTTAAAAAAATATTATTTTATTTAAGACTTAATTATTAAGTTTAATATCTCTAAAGTCAATTATTATATATATAAAACTTTTTAATAAAAAGTTCCTTGTTTTTTCTTTTTATCAATTTTTGACAATTTTCTTATGAAATGCATATTTGGACAAAAATATACAGAAATGTATATGCAAAAGTTTAAATGAAAGGAACTTGAATATAATTAATTAAAATTTTGGTGAGTAAACTCTTGAATTTTCTATTATAATCTTTTTTCTCTTATAATTTCTGTCTTTTTTGACTTACATTCTTATTGTCTGTCCGGATGTTTGTTTAAATTAAAAAACAAAAACTTTTTTTTAATTCCTAATACTGAAAATAAGCTGGTTTTTTCTGCTAATTTCCCTTATACATCGATAATGATATAGATAGACCATATAGTGTATACCTCCACTACAAATAAAATAAAATTTGATAAGTAAATATCGATTAATATTAATATTTATAACATACAAAAAAATTTTTCAATATACCTTATTATATTTTCCATAGTTAATTTTGTGAAATTAAATAAATTCTTTCCTTTAAGATTTCATATAAATGTTTATTCTTTATGCAATGTTCATAACATGTATGTATTAGACTAAAAGAAAAATACATTGTCAATCTTTTTTTCTTTTTACAAAACACCTAACACAATTGTAACTTACTTATTTTTAATTGTTAAATAGGTCACTGAAGAAGGGACATATGTTCCGAAATGTACATTTGACTAATGAAAAAATAAATTGTTTTTCTGGAATTCAACTCTAATTATTGGGGTCCTGAATATCCGGTTCCTAAATCATTGGGTAATTGGTTAAAACGAAATCATTAAATAGTATAATTACAATATGATATATCGTGTAATGGATGTCAGTATGTATCGAAGTAATTGTTTTGTTGGTTTAATTTGATGTTATGTGTTATTTGAGTGAGGTGTTAACATTGAATCTTATGTATGAAATCACGAAGGTGTTTCAGTAGTTGTCTGACTCTTGCAGATCGTCGTAGAGTCTGGTCTTGAGGGGGCTGGTCTTCTTCGATTACTGGTTCTTGGATGTCGGCTGGAACAGGGAATTGGTCTTCCAGGTGTTCTGCGTTAGGTTGATTGAGTGAAATGTTGACTAGATCTCCTAACTCGATACTTTGCTGTTGATTACGAGGTTCCGGTGCGAATGATACCGTCCTCTCTGGTTGCTTCTCTGGTTCCGGTTGTGGAACTTCGGTTGATCGGAGTTGGTCGATATGGCGCTTCAACTTGTACCCATCGTCTAGTTCTACTAAGTAGTGTAGATGTCCAAATTTACGTGCTACTGTTCCGAACTTCCATTGATTTTTGTTGGGGGTGTAGTAGCGCGCTTGTACGCGTTCTCCCACGCTTAATTGACGGGTTTTTCCTCCTGATGTTTCAGTTGGCTGGAACTTGATTGGTTTTAGTGCATCTAGTTGAATGCGCATGTTGCGTTTCAGATACTGTTCAGTAGGAGTTTTCTGGTTATTCAGTGGAGTTGCTCTGTATCTGAAAAGAATTTCTTGTACTTTTTTCCGCATTGAAACTGGCTCGTCGATCATTGCTATCGTTTTTTCAATGTTTGCACATTCCTTTCTGCTAACCCGTTTGTGGCTGGATGTCCTGGCGCGATGAACTTGCAAAAAATTCCCGCTCCTCTGCAGAACTGTTGAAAAGCTTCACTGGTAAAGATTGTGGCATTGTCTGAGACAATGACTTCTGGAAATCCGTGCCTTGAAAAAATTTCTTGAAGTAGTTCGATGGTCGATGCTGAAGATGGCGCTGCTGAGCATGGTTCAATTTCTGCCCATTTCGATTTCGCGTCGATCACCACTAAAAAATGATGTCCTTGGTATGGCCCTGCATAATCGATGTGGATACGTTGCCAATTTTCTTCTGGTTCCTCCCAGGGGGGAGGGGGGCTTTCGCTGGGCTGCTCTTTACTTTTGCGCATGAAGAGCACGATCGGACTAGGCGTTCGATGTCTTTGTCGATGTGTTTCCTGTAGACATAACGACGGGCGAGTTGTTTCATCTTCGAAATTCCGATGTGTGTTCGATGTAGTTCTTCCAAGACTGCAGTTTGTAGCATTGACGGAACCACGACACGTTGACCTCTGAAGATTATTCCGTTATCCACGGTAAATTCCAGATCTGTAGTTCCCTCTTCCTGAAGTTCTTGTAGAATGTTGGAAAGTTGCTCATCGTTTTTCGTCTCTTCCCGAATAGAATCAAAAGTGATTGTAGGGGTGTAGATTGTGTTGATCGTTTCTTCACATAGGAGATCAACTTCTTCGTTGATTACACCGTCGGTGTATGGCGTCGATTCGTCTTTCAGTGGTGGCCGAGACAAACAATCTGCGTTTGTATTTTCGGATCATTTCCTGAAGACTACTTTGTAATCGAATCCTGACAGGAATGCTGCGTAACGCTGTAGACGGGCTGAAGTCATCCGTGGCAATTTGGCATGTTGATGGAAAATTCTGGACAATGGTTTATTATCTGTGTAAAGTTGAAATTGTCTTCCAAAAAGATACTGGAAAAATCTGTCCGTTCCGAACACAATTGCTAACGCTTCTCTGTCCAGTTGAGAGTAATTTTGCTCAGCTTGTGTTAACGAACGCGATGCGAAGGCGACTGGTTTCTCTTGATCGTCAACAATGTGGGATAGCACTGCTCCGATTCCTGTGGGGCTGGCATCACAAGCAAGTCGTACTTGTAATTCGGGGTTAAACGGCACGACAACTCGATTGCTTATGATTTCCTGTTTCAGTTGATTAAAGGCCGCTTCGCATTCTTTTGTCTATTTGAAAACTGTTTTGTCTTTCAACAAATGCCGGAGAGGGGATGTAATTGTTGAGGCGTCTGGGATGAATCTGCTGTAGAAAGTTACCAATCCTAAAAAAGATTTTGTTTCCTCTTTTGATTTCGGTCTTGGCATTTCCTTAATAGCTTTGATTTTTTCCGGTGACTTCGAAATTTTGTTGAATTCGACGATGTGTTCCAGAAATTCGATACGTTCCTGAAAAAAACTACATTTTCGGCGATTCAGATGTAAGTCAAATTTCCTGAGTTGATCCAGACACTTGATTAAGTTTTCTTTACATTCCTCTTTTGTTGAGCCATGAACGATGATGTCGTCGAAATATTTTTCTGTTTTTGGTATATCCCTCAAAATTTGGTCGATGATACGGTTGAATTCCGATGGGGCCGTTTTGATTCCAAAAGAGAGTCGATTCATTTTGTATGTTCCTCGATGTGTCGATATTGTTTGGATTTCACTTGATTGATCGTCTACTTGAAGATGAAGATACGCTTTGTAGAGGTCCAGGCGGCAAAAATAGCGGGAATTGTGTAGACTGTTGAGAATTTCATCGATTTTTCGAATGGGGTAGTGTGCATCCATGAGTCGCTCGTTCACACCAACTTTGTAGTCGACGCAGAGTCGAACTCCTCCGTCGGCTTTTGGAATGACGACAAGTGGAGAACCCCAGTCACTAGTGTCAGTTCTTGTCATAATACCGACTTCTTCAAGAGAATCCAGTTCCTTTTCGACTCGACTGAATAGTGCATAAGGAATTTCCCTTTCCCGATGGAAAATCGGTTTTGCCTTTTCCCGGAGTTTCAAATTGACCTTGAAGTTTGGGACGCACCCAATCTTTTCTTCGAAAATATCAGCGTACTGAATGATAATTTGATCTGTTTCGTTGATATTACTTACGGCGTTGAATTCCATCGATGGCCCTTGATTTTGTTGATCGATTTGCGATAGGTTGATGTTCAATTTTCGGATCCACGCTCGTCCTAGAATTGCGTCATAACCTTCTGGAACGATGTAGATATCATCTTTGATGATGTTGCCGTTGAATTCCGCGTTGACCTTGATTTTCCCGTCTGGAGCAAAAACGTCCCGTGTGTAAGATCGAAAACGTACTTTTGCTGGTTCCAGTGGGTTGTTGAACTGTAGTTTCGCATATAGGTTGCGAGGTAGAAACGTGTATCCAGAGCCGGAGTCGATTTCGAATTGTACTGGTTTTCCCTCGACGTTGACTTGTGCATGGTATCGCTCCAGGTCCTTGTCTGCAGGTCGGTTCTGGTAGATGTCGATGATTTGGAATGTTTCGTACTCCTTGCTAGTGGCTTCCTTCCCTACAGAGTTAATTTTTTCTTCCTGTACAGAATTAGTAGCCTTTTGTGTTGATTTTGATTTTCCGCTCAATAAGGACCCAATACAAACCTTGGCTACATGGCCAGATTTTTTGCATTCGGTACACTTGAGCTTTGATTTATCACTTCGGCAATCTTTTACCGTGTGATTTTCTCTTCCGCATCTCAAGCATAGGCCATCAATGCCCAATTTGCGGTAGTCGATTTTTGACTTTGTTGAGCCGGAACTGTGTTGGCGCTGGTCACGGTTGTCCTTTTTATCCTTTTTGGATTTATTTATTTTGTTGATGTTCGTGATTGATGTTGGATGTGGTGCCCTCTGTGCCAGTTCCTTCGAGTCGATCTTTGCCGCCTCCAAAACAATTGCCTTTGATACGATTTCATCGAAGCTTTTTGTTTCGGATTGCAGCAATTTTTCTCTGATGGAGCTGTCCTTGATTCCTTGAATGAATTGTGCCCGTAGAAATATATCTGTTATAGGTGCCGCGCAAGCGCAGTCTGAAACGAAATGGCAGTCTCCGATGTCAGCTCTCAATGTTGCGACATAATCTGAAATTAACTGTTTATCAGTTTGATATTTCGATAAAAATTGATGTTGCGCAACAAGTACATTCTTTTCCGGTGCTAAGTGCTTTTCCAAAAGATTGATTAATTCTTCGTATGATTTTTCTTTTGGCTTTTTTGGCGCTGCCAATGCTGCGATCATGTTGAAAAATTTGGCACCGATTGAATTTAAAAGAAGTTTTGCACAGTAATCTTTGTTATTAAATACATTTTTCATTTCTAAATAATTTTCGAAACGAGCCTTGTAATTACGAAATGATTCTTTTGATGAATCGAAATTTTCAAAATTTGGTAACAAGGTTGTATTGACTATTACTTCTTTGTTATTTGTTTGATTTTGATTTGAGTTTTTTTCCAATATTTTGTCAAGCATTATTTGTTGAAATTCCATAAATTTTGTAAATTGTGTGGAATCCATTTTTGATAATTACTATGAATGCAATTAAAATTGATTTATCACCTTCAAGCAGTGGAGCAAGCTACTCGATCCACCCACTGTCACTACCTGTTGATGATCGTTTACGAAAAAAAAAAAATTTTTTTTCTTTGTTTGATTCTTATTTTTATTTTTATTTTTCTTTTTTTTTTTTCTCGCTTGATTTTAATACTTGAAGAAAATATTGAAATGATGAATTTTTAAAAATTCGTGTTCGATTTGATTATAAAAACCTGGATGTGTATCGATTTTTTGATCGATTATTTCCTTTTTGCTCTGTTGCTACGTGTTGAGGTTATGATTCATCGCCACCGGCTTTGTCTTTGATTGCGGCTAGTTTTTCCGATTAGCTGATGTTCTCTACGTCTGCTTGTTTGATTGTTTTCACCTCGTCGCCAATTTGTTGTATTCTTGATAATTGTTAATGTTCGATTATTGATAACTTTGGAAATTAGCACTCAAGGAAAAAAAAACCCGGACCACCTTATTCGTTTCATTACTTTATTAGCGAATTTCCAAAACTGGAAATTCAGCTTTTACGCCAGGTGTCATGGTGCGACCTAAGCCCGGGACCATATCAGAAATATGTTTTGAGGTCCCTAGAATACGAAAATGATATTCACTAAAATTTATATATATATATATATATATATATATATATATATATATATATATATATATATATATATATATTGTTACATTCTTGTACTTATTTTTAACTAAAACATTCAAATTTCTCTCAAATTTTAGTTTTTAAGATACATTACAATGTATCCCATTTTGCTGTGATTCGATTTACTCCAACATACGGTAATTTCATATCTGTCATTAAAAATTATTCACAGTAATTTTTTTTATCTTAAGTTGGTAGACATTCATTTTACGTCAAATTTGGCGGTATTTGATCCCTATAAATTTGATTGCAGCTACAGATCTATCTTTCATTCCAATTTTATATTTCATATATTATATTTCTCGTAAGGACAATTCAGGTACGTAAATAAATTTTTGTTCCTTTTTTGTAATTTAACTTTGTTTAATCATGGCTCATTGTGTTTTGCAATTTTTTTGTGGATTCTAACCTGTAAACTAAATTGACGATTGTGTGTTTAATTTTCATTGTATCTAAAAGTGAATTCTGTGTTCAGGCTCTCCCCTTTGGACCCTTTTTGTTTTAAATTCAATGGGAAAAAGTTGAGTAATCTTCTACGTTAATTATGAACAAAATTTCCACATCCTGGTAACCAATCTTCAATGTTAATGGTGATCAAAATTTCTACATGCCGGAAAACAACTTCCAACGTTAAGCTTGAACAAGATTTCTACATGTCGATACACAATATTCTACGTTAATTATGAACTGATGTCTACATTAATGGACCCCAACGTGGATTTTCTTCATTTATTTTGGGTGTTCGCTATACATCTACCCGGCCTGAATTCATCAAGATGAGTAACTTTTTTTCAATTTTTTGGATAACGCTAACACGTGTTACAATACTTAAATCTATTCTATCTGTGATTGGGAAAACTTTTCTTTTGTTGCTATAACTTTTTCTTACTAACGTTTCATAATTAACTTACCATACTTACTTTTAATTAATTTTGTGTTTTACTAAGTTCAGTAGTTTGTTAAATTTCATAAGATTACTAGTTCTAACAAGTTCACTAATTTTTCTATTCGCTTATTTATAATTTTCTTACTTAATTATTACAGGAGATGCTATGAGTTGTGATATCTTTTGATTATTATGTCAATTTTATCATTTTTTTTTTCTAACTTAAAATTTCTTATCTTTAAACAGCTTTTAGCAACTTCAGTCAATTAACTCTATTAATAACACTCTCTTGTTATTTAAATTTGCCTATGTATACCTTTATCTTTTTATAATCTACCTTCTTATATCTGTAACAATTGTATTTATCTATTACACGGTTCAATCATAATCCACGCAATAACTTAACATATTTATTTAATCTATGAGCTAAGCCGGATGCAAAGATACTATGTATGAAATTAACAGAAGAAAAAAAACAAATTTTAATATAAAATAAAATTAAAACTAAAACAAAAAAATGTACCTGAATTTAATTTTTAATAAATTGTGATCTATATCTGAAATTTTCAGTTTTTTTAATATTTACCTGCGCCAAATTTTTTGTTTATTTCAGCAGTTTTAATAAAAATTTATTTTTTAACTACCTTTTCGTAATAAAATTTATGGCGCTCCAACTACGGGCCCGAAATGATTGAACTGTCTTTTAGATTAATTATCTATTGTAAAACTTTTGTTTGTATTTTATAATAATATTGAATCTTTTCTAGGTAAGCCTTGAATTGTGAGCCTGGTTGTGTTTACGAGAAAAACCTGTATTGACTACGTATCTTTTCTACGTTTTGGTGATATTTTACGAAGATAGAATTCGAGTTTGGATTTTAATTAAGTAACAAATTATCTACATTTGAGTAAGTGATTTTTAATTTTTTCCTTATCTCTCCTCTCTGTTCTCTTATCTTGAAGTTTTTGATTATTTTGTCTGTCTATACGTGACTGTTGAATTGACGAGTAGTACAATGGACGTACAAATTAGTTTCGCTGGCCTAAAAAGGGATGAACTCGCCTATGAACTTTTGCGTCATGGTAGAAACCCCACAGCTCTTACTGCCAGACAAATGACTGTATTGTTAAATTCCGGTTTAGAGTTGGATAATACTTTTGCACCCCCACTTGTCGGAGAAGTTGGCACTATACAGGCTAAATATTCACAGTTGTGTTCAGAAGTCCGTCTGTTTGTTGGTACGGAAGAATCGCTTGAGTACCAATACCTCTCTAACCGAATAGCACACTTTTTAAGGCGTATTGTCCTCATTAAAAATCATAGATATAGAGACGATAATACAGCTCCTCTTATTGAACAAGCCACGCTTCTTGAAAATTCTTTTATTGAGCTTGACTCGGAGTTACTGGAACGAACTAGACACATTACCGCTAATATTCCTATGGCGATTCAACCCGCCGTACAAACTTATAAACCACCTCCAGTTTATAAGTGGAATATTAAATTTAACGGTCAGGGCAACGTTCAAGAATTTATTGAACGTGTACATGAACTTGCGGAAGCACGACATGTTTCGCATTACGATCTATTCGTCTCAGCCGTTGATTTATTCGAGGGTAACGCTTTGAATTGGTATAGGGCTTCTAAAGCTGATTTTCAATCTTGGGATCAGTTACTGGATGCTTTACGTAGACATTACGGTCTATTCACTTCCGATGACGCCATCTGGAAGACAATCTACAGTGTAAAGCAGGGTTCTAACGAAAGAACAGTTGACTTATTTGTCAGATTGAAACAGCTATTTTCAAAATTGTCCGTACAACCTGACGAGGCGCGTAAAATTGATATCATTATTGCCGCCATGTCGAGAGACAATAGCTTACTTGTGTCTACTAGTTTGTGCGACACTTTAGATAAGCTATACACACTCTGTGCACAGCTTGATCGTGTCAAAGCGGAACATACTACGCCACGATCTTCTTTTAGTCAACCCTCTACGTCGAAAACATCTACTACCACCGTTCCTAATAAGTCTGTCCGTTTTGTATCGGCGCTAAAATGTTTTAACTGCCGCGAACAAGGCCACCACTTCCGTAATTGCAAAAAACCACAGAATCGGTACTGTTATCGTTGTGGCACCCCTAACGTTACTGTTAGGACATGTGCAAAATGTAACCCTTCTTTAAACAACGAGTAGGTTTCTGTTCGAATCGTCGGAAACTCTTTCCGTAAACAAACCGATTCGTTCCTTGAAGCGCGATTCCGATGAATGGAAATTATGGTTATCTACTGTTCGTAAATTTTGTGTTTCAACCGTACATACTAATAGTTGTATAAATTCGACGTATCCGTTTGTGTCGGTCAGTAAGGACTCCAGACCCTATGTCCGTCTGTCAATTTCTGGAAGAAACGTCCTAGGTTTAATTGACACAGGTGCAACATTAACTGCCGTTAATTCTAGATTTTATGAACAGATTAAACATAACCTTCCACCGTTGTGTCAAATCAGTCCCTTTACCCAAATTACCGTTGCAAATGGTTCGTCATGTAACATCAAAGGTAAAGCTTTTATCCCATACAAATTTCATGATCGTACTTACACCGTACCTACACTTGTAATTGACGGTCTGTCAAACGATCTCCTATTAGGAATCGATTTCATTAAGAAATTTGGTATCACCATCGACTCTGCCAGTAACACTTATCGGTTCACTAGTTCTGATATTTGTTCACTTGAGCAAGATCAGTCACTCACCGCTGATCAACAGCGTCAGCTGGATAATTTGATTAAAAGCTTCCCTCAGCCAAAAAATTTACCATGCACAACAGCTATCGTACACAAAATCGATACAGGAGACGCTCAGCCGATAAAACAACGGAATTACATAGTATCAAAACCCATTCATGACTTTATCGTCCAAGAAGTTCAACGTATGTTAACTTTAGACATTATTGAACCTGCGCAAAGTCCTTGGAATAATCCTATAGTAGTAGTTAATAAAAAATCTACTGACGGAAGTTCTAAATTTCGGTTCTGTTTAGACCTGCGCAAGCTTAACGCCTTAACTCGTAAAGATGCCTATCCCCTTCCATTTATGCACCAAATACTTGATCGTTTAGGAAACGCTTGTTGGTTCAGTACGCTCGACCTTAAATCCGCTTTTTGGCAGATCCCCTTAGAACATAGTAGCCGACCTAAATGTGCATTCTCTGTACCTGGAGTTGGACAATTCCAACCAAAACGTATGATGTTTGGTCTAACGAATGCGCCTGCTACTCAGCAACGTTTAGTGGATACAATTTTAGGACCTAGTCAAGAACCATATGTATTTGTATACCTTGACGATATAGTTGTAGCTAACTCTTCTTTTGATGAACACATCAAAACTCTACGCGAGGTGTTAACCCGGCTGAAAGCAGCCAATCTAACGCTTTCCTTACACAAATGCAATTTTGCTAAACGCGAAATTAAATACCTTGGCTTTAAAATTAATTCATCTGGTATACAAGTCGATCCTGATAAGACTAGTGCAATTGCCACACATCCTGTACCTAGAACTGTAAAACAAGTCCGTTCATTCTTGGGCATAGTCTCGTGGTTCCGTCGCTGGATTCCACATTTTTCGGAACTTGCTGCTCCTCTACTCAAACTAACGAGGAAGAACAGCAAATGGAATTGGGACGACGCCACCCAAAAATCATTCGATACCCTAAAAAAATGTCTGCTATCACCACCTATACTTAGTTGCCCAGATCCGAATTTACCGTATACAATCCATTGTGATGCTTCAAACTTCGCACTTGGAAGTTGCCTAACTCAGCAAACCGCTGACGGTCAGGAGAAAGTAATTGCTTATGCATCCCGTGCTCTTACTAAAAACGAGGTCAATTTTTCCGTAACTGAAAAGGAATTACTTTCAATTTTGTGGTCCATTCACAAATTTCGTGGTTACGTTGAAGCTACACATTTTACTGTAGTTACAGACCATTTCGCGCTGAAGTGGTTACACAATCTGAAAAACCCTTCAGGTCGTTTGGCACGTTGGAGTTTGCAACTGCAATCATACAACTTTGACATAGTTCACCGTAAAGGTTCATCTCACACCTTACCTGATGGCTTATCCCGAATATCTTCCGATATAAATCTTATTGAAGTCACTGACAATCATCACGATCGTTGGTACCGTAAAATGTTATATAAAGTTGAACGGTTTCCTGATAAATTTTCACACTGCAAAATTGAGAATGGCAATTTATATAAATTTTGTACACCGGTTAATCCGCTAAATATTGACGAAAGTCCATGGAAATTAGTACTACCTACTTCACTCCGTACAAATGCTCTAAGTGAATGCCACGATGATGTCACCTCCGGTCATTTTGGCGTTTACAAAACTTTATGCCGATTATCTCAATTTTATTACTGGCCTGGATTACGCACTGACGTTCTACGATATTGTAAATCTTGTCAGATTTGTGCCCAGCACAAAATAGAACGCAGATTACCAGCTGGACTTATGGGTAAAAGAGTAATCACAAAATCATGGTCCATTTTATGTACAGATATCGCCGGACCGTACCCACCATCTAAGAGTCAAAATCGTTACGTATTTTTATTATCAGACCTTTTCTCGAAATTTACGCTTATCTTTCCCCTCCGTGAAGCAAATGCCAAAAATATACTGAAAATCTTTGATAAAGTGTTCCTTACATTTGGATTTTGCGACTCCATAATTTCTGACAACGCAAAACAGTATATTTCGGACGCAGTACTACAGTATTTTCAGGATCACAATGTACAAGTTCAGCTTTCTCCGAAATATCACCCTCAGAGCAATCCTGCTGAACGTTTTATACAAACCGCCAAGACCATGATTGCTTCCCATATTAAAGATAACCAAAGAGATTGGGATTTACATCTGGACTCTTTTAATTTTGCCATAAATTCCGCGGTACACCATACTACACGATTTTCGCCCGCATACCTTATGTTTGGTCGCGAACTTAAAATATTAGGTACTCCATCACCTCAAGATCCTGTTACCGCTGACATAGACCTCAGTAATTATCCTGAACGCATCCGTAATCTATCTAATGCATGTCGTATCGTACGTGATCGTATTTCTAATTCCCAAAACCACAGCGCTACTAGATATAATTTACGTCATCGTTTTGCTAGCTTTAACGTAGGCGATTATGTTTGGAAGAGACATTTTCCACTATCTAGTGCTGGTGAATACTTTAGTTCCAAATTAGCACCTAAATTTGTCAAATGTTAGGTATCTAAGAAACTTTCTGACAACCGTTACGAACTCACATCTATCGACGGTAAAAATTTAGGCACCTATCACGTTTCGATGTTGAAACCGTTTGTCGAACGCCAACCATAAATTGCTAATTTAATTGTCCTTACTACTTGTCAGTTATATTCCAAGTTACCTTTCCTATTACGTTATATCTTATGTTCTCACTACCTTATCTCTTATCTTCCCATTACGTCTAAATTTCCCGTTTACCTTACGTAAATACACAATAACATATGTTAATTTTCGGTGACTACCTTTTATAAAACTTATCTCTATTCTATTTCCTGTAAGTTAATCTTCTTTATCATTCGTCCGTCTGTCTGTTATCGCTGTGCTACGACGGCGTAAGAATTATCGTAGCTAGTGCACAATGAACTTCGCATCTAGGGTGGTACAAGTCCAACAAAAAAGCGAAGCAATGACTTCTATCTAGTCATATATTAGTATTGTTTCACTTTGTCTGTCTGTTGTCTGTCAAATTTATCATTTATCTTTCTGTCCGTTCTGTCACCAAAATTAACTCATACATAACTTTCTTTTAATGCCTCATCAAGTGAAACATAGTTTGTCGACACCTGAAATTTCCTTTCAGTATCCGTGGGCATTTTCATATTAATTTGTGTTACATATGTATTTACGTTAATATTTACTTCCTATCCACATTTTACGTTATCTCAAAAATTTATCTTATAACCATTTTCCCTTTAACTACCTTAAAATTACGTATGCCTATGCCTTTTAATTATCTTAAATTTACATTTACCTAACGTACCATACTGTAAAACCATATTTCCCCATACTCGGATAAATTCTATCTTTGTCTACAAATAAATTCCATCTCTGTCTAATAATAAATTCTATCTTTATCTATTTATAAATTCCGTCTCTCTAAATTATAAATTCTATCTTTGTTCATTTATAATTTAGTCTATAATTATCTTTCCATTTCGGTTGGGTCTCTCCCTAATTCGAAATGAGGGCCTTCAGTTAACATTTTTCGATGTTACTTTGGGCAAGACATGAAGTCGAAATCATGTCATTTAACTATTATTTATCTATATAATCGTACGTTACCTTCTCTTTTCTAAAATTTTCTTATTAGTATAATCATATTTAAGCTTAATATTTAGTTAGTAAGTATTCCCGTACCATCAAGCTACAACTTGATTCGGTTACGGAAGGTCTCTTTGTTAATGTAGAGTAACATTACATTGGGACATGACATTACTGACATAATGTCACTTTATTTAATTATTTATCTGCGTTTACCTTTTACATTTAATTAGTTACGTTTCTCTTTCTTATCTTATATTTCTTACCTTATATATCTTATATTACGTCTCTCTTTATTATCTCTCTTACTTTATATTACGTTTTCTCCCTAATTAACTTTAGTTAAGGCTAATTAGTATTTAATTTAATATTTCATTAATCCTACTTAGTTAGTAGCTTATTTTATAGAATTTAAATATTTAATTTAGTGCTACCATTTCGACAGGCAGGAGCTGCTTGTTCTAAATGAAGGTTCTGTGCTGACGTCACATGGCGTTGGTTTTGCACGAAAATTTAACAGAACATGGCATTGTGGGAGCAATGTCACTTAAATTATAAATATATTAAAATACATTATATCTACAGTTTTACAAAACTTACTTGTACGTTCATTTGCGTCAATAGATTCAATAGTCACTATACTGAGTTCGTTGTAATTTTCTCTATAGTTTTATCTTTAGCAATTTATTTATAATTCTAGTCGATGGGAATTAAAAATGACTCGTGATTCTGCTACCTACAGGAAGATCATTCAATTACGTTTTGTTTGAAGTTGGTCGACCGCACCGTAGTGCCATGCGAGACTTCAAACTATACCTTATCTCTATTTCTTTTATTTTTATTTATTTATTCGTGAGACTGGCTGACCTGCCGAGTGGTAAATTTTTCAGGGTCCACGTATCTTTTCTTTTGGTTGGTACCTAATTGCCTTTTTTGCTTAGGAATCAATCGTTTCATGTTTGAACTTCGGCTGACCAGCGAATCCCTTGCTCATTACCCATATTCAATTTTTGCTTAGCAAATCGCTTTTGCGGATATATATTTGAGATAAATCTCAAATTAATTAAAAAATTAATAATTGAATTTATATTTGTCTCAGACAAATTTAGTTTAATAAGTTTGATCAAGTCTAAAATTTTGCGTTTAAACGGATTTATATCTGTATTATCAGATTTAGTTTAGTATATTTTCTCATTGTAATGAAAACTACAACGAAACTCTAAACGAAACTCGAAATGAAACTCAATAAAAAAAAAAAAAATTTTGCTTTAATTATTCTCTCTGTTTACCATCATCAGTTCCTTGATATATTTCTTAAACATTAAAATTTTCCTAGTAAGATTAACCAGTTTGGCGCCCTTAGCATATACCTTGCTAAATTAAAAATCACTTAACTGCTCATAGTACATCTAGTCTTACTACATTTAGCGAAATCTAGTCATAATAAATTGAAAAAAAAAAAAAAAAATATTTTCGATATTTTTTTTTTACGCGGGTATTGATGATGTTACATTCTTGTACTTATTTTTAACTAAAACATTCAAATTTCTCTCAAATTTTAGTTTTTAAGATACATTACAATGTATCCCATTTTGCTGTGATTCGATTTACTCCAACATACGGTAATTTCATATCTGTCATTAAAAATTATTCACAGTAATTTTTTTTATCTTAAGTTGGTAGACATTCATTTTACGTCAAATTTGGCGGTATTTGATCCCTATAAATTTGATTGCAGCTACAGATCTATCTTTCATTCCAATTTTATATTTCATATATTATATTTCTCGTAAGGGCAATTCAGGTACGTAAATAAATTTTTGTTCCTTTTTTGTAATTTAACTTTGTTTAATCATGGCTCATTGTGTTTTGCAATTTTTTTGTGGATTCTAACCTGTAAACTAAATTGACGATTGTGTGTTTAATTTTCATTGTATCTAAAAGTGAATTCTGTGTTCAGGCTCTCCCCTTTGGACCCTTTTTGTTTTAAATTCAATGGGAAAAAGTTGAGTAATCTTCTACGTTAATTATGAACAAAATTTCCACATCCTGGTAACCAATCTTCAATGTTAATGGTGATCAAAATTTCTACATGCCGGAAAACAACTTCCAACGTTAAGCTTGAACAAGATTTCTACATGTCGATACACAATATTCTACGTTAATTACGAACTGATGTCTACATTAATGGACCCCAACGTAGATTTTCTTCATTTATTTTGGGTGTTCGCTATACATCTACCCGGCCTGAATTCATCAAGATGAGTAACTTTTTTTCAATTTTTTGGGTAACGCTAACACGTGTTACAATACTTAAATCTATTCTATCTGTGATTGGAAAAACTTTTCTTTTGTTGTTATAACTTTTTCTTACTAACGTTTCATAATTAACTTACCATACTTACTTTTAATTAATTTTGTGTTTTACTAAGTTCAGTAGTTTGTTAAATTTCATAAGATTACTAGTTCTAACAAGTTCACTAATTTTTCTATTCGCTTATTTATAATTTTCTTACTTAATTATTACAGGAGATGCTATGAGTTGTGATATCTTTTGATTATTATGTCAATTTTATCATTTTTTTTTCTAACTTAAAATTTCTTATCTTTAAACAGCTTTTAGCAACTTCAGTCAATTAACTCTATTAATAACACTCTCTTGTTATTTAAATTTGCCTATGTATACCTTTATCTTTTTATAATCTACCTTCTTATATCTGTAACAATTGTATTTATCTATTACACGGTTCAATCATAATCCACGCAATAACTTAACATATTTATTTAATCTATGAGCTAAGCCGGATGCAAAGATACTATGTATGAAATTAACAGAAGAAAAAAAAACAAATTTTAATATAAAATAAAATTAAAACTAAAACAAAAAAATGTACCTGAATTTAATTTTTAATAAATTGTGATCTATATCTGAAATTTTCAGTTTTTTTAATATTTACCTGCGCCAAATTTTTTGTTTATTTCAGCAGTTTTAATAAAAATTTATTTTTTAACTACCTTTTCGTAATAATATATATATATATATATATATATATATATATATATATATATATATATATATATATGTATCCGCGCGATAACTCTCGAACGAAACATTTAATTTCCAAATCGTTGGATGAGTTCGTTAGCCAGACACGTCGGATGCCCAGAAGTAGGTTTTCCGGGCGTTTTTTGTCAACAAAATGAGTTTTTTGCCAGAATTAAGCAATTTTTCAATTTTTTTTTTTTACACCAAGCCCTAGTAAAAGGTAAAATGCATAAAAAATGTTTTTATACCGTTGCTCTAAATTACTTACTTTTCGAGAAAAACTAGGAAATATGTCGTTCTCCATTTCACTCGCACTCGCATTCTTTTTTTTCTGTCTCATTTTTTACGAGCTAAATTCGAAAAAAACCGCTTTTTAAGTAGCGTGTCATGATTTTTTTAATCCAATTTAACGATTCGGCTATATTCTTTTTCTTTGTCAGTTAAATGTTTTTATAATGTATCTCTATTCCATTTTTTTTTAGATAAAAAATCACGGCGCAGTTTTTTATGTGATATGATCAGAATTTAGATGATGTTTACACCTTCCTAAAATTAATAAGAGCTTGCTACAATCGCATAAAAATTACGTTAAATCATATTCAAACAATAATATTTTTACGTAATTTTCTATCCAAATGACAATACTACGTTATAATTATATGTATAAACCCATCATTTTAGTGGTAAATAAATTTGCACATTCAGTTTTTTTTTTTCTTTTGACAACAAAACAAATAATTTTAAATTTTGACAAGTTGTATCATACATTTTTGAAAATATTAAATATTTATTTTTTAAGGCAAAAATGTATTAAAGATCTGAAATTTGTTTAACAAAAACCATACATCTGCTCGTTTTACCTTAAAAATCTCGGAAAATAGAATATTTTTCAATAATTAACTCAGAAAAAGCATATATGAGGTAATTTTCATGATATTTTTTTGAAAATTTCAAAATAGTAGGGTTACAATGTTTTTTTTTTTTTTTTTAATTATTTTGTAGAATTTGGTAAACACACATCGTAAAAAGTACTCGCCTTGAAAAAATCAAACAAGTATTTAAAAAAAAATACTATTTCTTAAAGAAAATATTAAAATTATGTACAAATGCCGTCCTGACCAACTGATATATTGGAACCGATTTTGAGCAGCTGGATTTACTACAGGCAAAAGCTCATAGTGAATACACACATTTTTTAACATCCTTTTGAATTTTGTAATTCAATCATTACAAATAAAATCTAAATAAAAAAAATCTATATGACCTGTTTTTTCTCAATTTTCTAGCATCAAATCTAGCGATAATTAACTAGCGGGTGATTGTTTGAAATTATCTATCCATTTGAAAATTGGGATCCAGTGATGTTGTACATTGGCACTACAAAAGTGTGGGTGAAAAATTTCATTTTCACTTTTACTGAAATTATGTCATAAATTCATATTTTCAGAATTTATTCATTTGACAGAAAAATTTTAAATTATTAAAAAAGCCAAATAATTAATAACAATTAAAATAATAAAAAAAAAAAAAAAAAACATTTATTTATATTTGCATTTTTATAAAAACATGTAGGTATTATATTTTATATGCACTTTAACTAAAATGTCAAATTTCACACGTTGTTAATTTTCAATTTCACTCATAATATGCTTAAAAATAAAAACTTAAAGTTTATAACATTCACAATCCGTGTAGAGTGTCCATACGTCTTGGTTTTCCCGGATTTGTCACGGTTCTAGCTCCGGTGTCCCGACAGACTTTTGACTTCGATTTGTTCCGGTTTTTCAAACTACTAATTTTTTATTTTCATCATCTAATAAGTACACAATTTTTCATTTTAAATAATGAATAGTTCAGTATCATATTAAAAGATCAACAGTAGATTCATTTACAACCAAACCTAAAAATATTTTTAAAAAATTAATTACTAATTAAATTTTCCAAGTTTTTTCGATTTTACCTTAAACACGAACTTCCAAAAAAACATTTTCTTTTCTTAACTTTCCATCATATATGTATCTACATAAATAAATTGTAATATTATTTTGCTTGCTTCTATGATACTGAAGTTCCTGAACAATTAAAAATTAAAATGACTGGAATTTTATTCGAACTTTTAAATAAAGTAGTTAACTAACGCAAACAACTGATGGCGCCACAATACAGAAATTGCCAACATTTAAATGTTCATGTTTTAATACATTTTCTTGAAAATAAAATTGTCTAAGAAGCTCACTTTCATAAGAAATTTTATAAAAATTTAAAAAATATATATTTCCTAGAACAGGGGGCGATTTATTTTGAAAAAAAAATTAATATTTTATATAAAGGGCCATTAATAGGTAATCTATAGATATAATACAAATGTAACGACACCGTTTCTGTATAGGGAATATTTTTTTAAAAATTGTGTAGATACTGTAAATCGTTATCGATGTAGATATCAAAACAGCGATTTTTAAAATTTTTGTCTGTCTGTCTGTCTGTCTGTCTGTTCGTCTGTTCACGCATCAAACAAAAACTACTGGATGGATTTTAATGAAATTTGGTGTGCTGACAACTTATTACCCGGATCAACATCTAAGATACTTTCTACTTTCTACTTCGAGAAAAGGTCTCATTCCCACGGGAAAATGGAAAAACCATGTTGAGCATGTGCATACAGTACGCAAAAACTATTGAACGGATTTTGATGCAATTTGGTGTGGTGATAACTTATTACCTGAGTCAGCATCTCAGATACTTTTTATTTCGGGAAAGTGGCTCATTCCCACAGGAAAATAAAAAAACTTTTTGAGCATGTGCACATATTACGCGAAAACTATTGAACGGATTTTTATGAAATCTGGTGTAGTGATAACTTATTACCTGCGTCAACATTTAGGATACTTTTTATTACGGGAAAATATTTCCTTCCTTCAGGAAAATTCAAAAATTATTTTGCTTATGTGCATGTATACTTAAAACTATTGTTCTATGCGAATGCTTTATAATTACTATACTTATATACTTGTCATTTATTAAATTAAATTTACCATAATACAAAATTTCTGGAGACTAACTCTATTTTAAATTAATTTAGAAATTTCGAAAATTTAAGTGCCTATATTTCCGAGAAATTCATTTTGGATGAAACTTGTTATATTTATAGGATAGATACTAGTTTGGGATGCAAATATAATAAAACAATAAAACGTTGGAAGTCCAAAAATTTTGTATGAGTTCTCCAGTCAGACACGTCCAATTCCAAAAACCTCAAAAAAATGAGTTTTTTGCAAACAATTTGCCAAAATTTAAAAGTTTTTCCAATTTTTTTTACATTGTGGTAAAGAACCAAGAAAATCACAGAAAATACATTTTGAACCATTATTCTAGGTAAGCGGGTTTTCGAAAAAAAGTAACTTTTATGATTGGAAATTCGCTATGTTATGCAGATGCTGCGACAGGGGTATTTTAACTAACTCTAACATCTGACTGTACATAAAAAGTGTATCATATGAAAAGGTTTCACTTTGATTGATAGTGTCAATGAATGTGTCGCGATGGCGTTACTGTGTCAATTCATGTTTTAGTTATGACAATAAAAATTTAGAAAACTTGTTTATTCGATTAAGAAAAAATAACTGCAAGTTAAATCGCGAAAAACTTACTCTATGTCAAAAATCAGTTAAATTTTTTGGACATTATTTGACAGATGAAGGTCTCAAACCAGATAATTCTAAATAGACCAAGAGCCCGTATGGTATGAAAATCCCCGTCATCGAACACCCTCATAATTTAAGTGAATTTAGAAAGTAAATATACCCAAAAATATAAAAAAGTCGGTCGCCCGTAATTAATCCTGGACAAATTGCCGTAATTAAACGAATAATCGAAAATACATTTTTTGACGTTTTAAATTGTCAAATAATTTCAAAAAATTAATAATCAATAATTTTTTTCATAGTTACAAAAAAAGTAAACAGTTTTTTCCTAGCTACAAAATAATACAGTTCAAGACCCCACGACTGTTTGTCTATACGTATTTTGTACAAATATACGAAAAAGGAACGTTCCTTCTTTATGGCGGTATATCGCAAATGGTATTAGCGGTATTACCATAATAAAATATGCGAATGAAATTTGTGTGGAATATAGATAAAAGTATATATGTAGTTTCACAATATACAGGTCACCAGTACGATACTTTAAAGTAGGTCGCCCGAGTATTTAATACAGGACCCGATAAGGGCGACTTATATATTATGAAACTAGACACTTTTATCTATATTCCACATAAATTTCATTCGGATGTTTTATGACGGGGCGATTTACCGCTAATACGATACTTTGAAGTAGGTCGCCCGAGTATTTAATACAGGACCCGATAAGGGCGACCTGTATATTATGAAACTAGACACTTTTATCTATATTCCACATAAATTTCATCCGGATGTTTTATGACGGGGCGATTTACCGCTAATACGACACTTTGAAGTAGGTCGCCCGAGTATTTAATACAGGACCCGATAAGGGCGACCTGTATATTATGAAACTAGACACTTTTATCTATGTTCCACATAAATTTCATTCGGATGTTTTATGACGGGGCGATTTACTGCCAATACGATACTTTGAAGTAGGTCACCGCATCATTTAATACAAGATTCGGTAAGGGCGACCTATATATTGTGAAACTATACCCTTTCATCTACTCGTATATTCCACATAAATTTCATTGTGATGTTTTATGACGGAGATATCGCCAATACCATTTGTGATATACCACCAATATCGTCATACCAATGTATTTAATACAAGATACGGCAGCCTATATATTGTGAAATTATACATATATTTATTTGTGTTCCTTATAAATTTTAATAGGATGTTTTATGACGGAAGTAACGTCTCTTTTTCATATATTTGTACAAAATACAAATAGACAAAGAGTCGTGGGGTCTTGAACTGTATTATTTTGTAACTAGGAAAAAACTGTTTACTTTTTTGTAACTACGAAAAAAATTGTTGATTATTAATTTTTTGAAATTATTTGACAATTTAAAACGTCAAAAAATGTATTTTCGATTATTCGTTTAATTACGGCAATTTGTCCAGGATTAATTACGGGCGACCGACTTTTTTATATTTTTGGGTATATTTACTTTCTAATTTCACTTAAATTATGAGGGTGTTCGATGGCGGGGATTTTCATACCATTGGCTCTTGGTCTAAAAGTATATGCAATTAAAAATATGAAGCGTCCTAACAATAAAAGGGATCTACAAAGATTTATTCGCCACGGGAACTGATACTAGTGTCATCTGGTGGTTAAAAATAAAATATCTCTATGACAACTTGACAAGTCAATTTTAAAAAGAAATACGAAAGTACAAACGTAACCAACTTTTTTTTAACATAATTGATAATAAACAATTTGAAATAAATATCAATGATATTATTAAGTATTTGGGTAATTCTAAAAGACCTTTAGTTGAAGGAGAACAGGTTTATAAATCAAACCACATTATTGCATGTGGTTTGAAAGAAACAAGAAGCTCGGAATGCATACAAATAGCTGCCCTTTGTCAATCATCGTCTCAGGTGCAACAAGTGCATCAAATTGAAATGAAGCTAGAACTTATCAGTAATGAGATAAATATATGTGCAATATGTTTTTGTATTGCGGGTGCAGGTGGAAAATTGAAGCACATTTTTGCAGAATTAGTTTATCGGTTGGTTCTCCTGTTTTCTGTTTATATGTACTTACATAAACTAATTTTTCATTTCTTTTTTTTCCTGCTAAATAATTATAAAATTTTTCTCCATAATGATACAAATTTCTTAATTGTTATTATGAAATTCTTTCTAAACTGAACTTAATCCTACATTTCTATCCTTTCTTTTAAAATTTATTTCTAGCAATGATATGACTGAGTTAGAAAATGGGGGAAATATAAAAAAAATAAATGTGATGAATATGCTGCTGGTATCCCTCTTACTAAAATGTGTCATTTTCAGGACAATAATGATGAAAGTTGTAAAGGTTTAGATGACGATGAACGTAAACTTTACTCCAAAATGTTAATCCAAGGTACTTCCTTTATTATAATTAATACAAATATAGAATAAAATATTGTATACATAGAAAGGTAAATATTCTTTTCGAGTACATTTAAATCTATAAAAATAATTACTAGTAGGAAACAAATCAGATTTTAAAAAGTGTCGATGACAGATTCGCATTCTTGATAGCATACTGCATTTTTAATGCTTTTAACCATTTTTTATTTAATTTTTCATCACTGGGAAATTTATGAAGTCTTTTTTTACATTGTGGTACATTACATAATTTAAGTAAATTCTTTTTATTTATTTCACTCATCATTACAAATCACAATAAACAATTGTCACAGGCCACGTATAAATACGACTTGTCATAGATAGCTTTTATTTTTAACCACCAGACGACACTAGAATCAGTTCCCGTGGCGAATTGGTATGGTTAATTATTTGAGTAGATATATACAAAATCTCAGCTCAGATTTATCAGTGCTTAGAAATTTGATCAAAGATAATGTTCCGTGGAATTGGGGACAAAATGAAGAAAATGAATTCGTTAAAATAAAAAATTTAGTAAGTGATATAAATACGTTACATTATTTCGAAATACGTAAACCAATTAGTTTAAGCAAGTAGTTTAGGTTTGGGTGCAGCAGTTTTTCAAGAAAATAAAATAGTAGCATATGCATCACGAACTCTTACTAAAACAGAAAAAAATTATGCGCAAATAGAAAAGGAATTACTTTAAATTTTATTTGCTTGCACTAGATTTGATCAAATGATTGTTGGTAATACTAAAACAATAATAAAAACAGACCATAAACCGTTATTAAATATATTTAAAAAACGATTACTAAAGGCACCTAAGCGATTACAATTAATGCTTATGACCTTACAACGTTACAATATTGAAATACAATTTGTCAGTGGTAAAAACAATATTATAGCGGACACATTAAGTAGATCACCTGTAGATGAAGATACAAAGAATGTGGATTTGACGAAAGATTTTAAAGCTAATATTTTTAAACTTTGTAGAGAAGAAGTTAATATGTTTCGCAGTATTGAAAATGCCAAATTGTTAGATGAAAACGATTGCTCAGATGAACAGTTACAAAATATTAAATTCGAAACAAATAGAGATCCTGTAATGACTAAACTGATGAATATTATTAAAAATGGATTTCCTAGATATATTCATGATTTAGACGAAGATGTTAAATTATATTTTAAATATAAAGACGAATTATCTATTTACAATGGACTAATTCTCAGAGGTAATCAGATTTTAATTCCATTTAAACTTAGAAAAGAAATGATAAGAAAAGTACATGTGAATCATAATGGTATTGAAGCTACGATGAAATTAGCAAAAGAAAATATATTCTGGTCAAACATGAGTTCTCAAATAAAAGAAGTTGTTCAGAATTGCGAAATTTGTAACAAATTTGCTGATTCTCAAAGAAAACCTACTATGCAATCACATAGTGTACCTATTTATCCATTCCAATGTTTCACTCGATGTCTGTTATGGAAAATTAGATGGTAAAAAAGAAACTATTTTGGTAACAGTTGATCATTATTCAGATTTTTTTGAAATTGATTTTTTAAGAGATTTAACTCCAAAAAGTATAATAGAAGCCTGCAAAATAAATTTTAGTAGACATGGAGTACCTAAATTAATCTGTACTGACAATGGTACAAATATGGTTAACAAGGAAATGAAGCTATTCGCTGAAGAATGGGATTTCAAACACAGCACGTCATCGCCTCACCATCAACAAGGAAATGGAAAAGCAGAATCTGCTGTAAAAATTGTTAAAAATACTATCAAAAAATCTAATGAAAGTAAAACCGACTTTTGGTATGGATTACTACACTGGCGAAATACTCCAAATAAAATTAATTCAAGTCCTGTTCAAAGAATGTTTTGTAGAAGAACTAGAACAGGTATCCCAATTTTTTCTGAAAATATGAAACCAAAGATCGAAGAAAATGTTCCAGAAAAAATTATAGTCAATAAAGGAAAGAGTAAATACTATTATGATAAAAAACGCCGTGAGCAGCGGAGCCCCATCACGGTAGTCGAATTTTCCCCTTCATCTTCGGTATTGAATGTCTACAAGCGAAATGTGATTGAAAGTCTACAACCGAATTGTCATTTTGTTGGTTTTAAAACTGGTGATGAGTGTTCGGCTGATCGAGGCTTTAAAAAAAGGTTTTAAGTATTTAAGGGCTGTATCTCAGTAAATTTCAATTTTGTGCCGAAAACAGGTAGCAGAAAAAAAGCCAACACAATTCGTACGAGGACATTCCTGCCCATGTTTATCCGCTAATTGCCTTTATGTTTTAGTTTTAAATATTAAAAAAGGACCTTAAATAGTAAACTGGAAGGCCTTTATAAAGATATTTTTTCTTTCCAAAAAAATCCAAAATTTCTATTTTATAAATACTAAAAATCCAAAATTCCTAATTTATAAATAAACAGTGACTTTAATAACATTTTTAAATTACTTAATATGTATGTATTTCATTTGTCATAAAAGTAAGTTCACTTTTTTTAAAATTTTTTAAAATTACTATTCGCCTACTTGTATTTAGAATAAACATAATGCTTTTAAAACACATTTAACAATAGCATTCAATTCCGATGTAAAAATGGGAGAAGTGGGGGGAAAAGTGATGTGCACTCCCTACAAGGTACTAGCTGGATACTAACTGAATACACGTACAAAATTTCAGCCCTCTAGGTTTCCTTATGGAGTCTCTAGACGTGTTAGAAAACAAGCAAAAAAATTAAGGAAATATTGGCGTAAAAATCGTGGGGGTAAGGGTTAAAAGTTGAAACTTCCAAAAAACAGTGTCTGGTTATTAGCTTAACCTGTACACCAAATTTCAGCCCTCTAGGTTTATTTGGGGAGATTTTGACCCGAACGAAACTGTTAAAAAACAAGAAAAATCATGTTCTTTTGGGTATAAAAATGGTGGGGGTAGGGGTTAAAAGTCGAGACCCCCAAAAGGCACCCCCTTGATACTAACTCAATCCGAATACAAAATTTCAGCCCTCTAGGTTTATTCGGGTGACCTGTGCGAGTGGTACAAACTTCGAAAACGTCGAAAATGCATGAAATTGTAGCTTAAAAATGAGGGGGGTGGGGGTAAAATATTAAAACCTCCAAAAAGCACAACCTAGGTACGAACTTTATCAACACACCAAATTTCAACCCTCTACGTTAATTCTGGGGGGCTGGGGGCCTGTTAGATCCAGCGAAAATCGTTTTTCCCCCCCTCTACTCCCACCATATCATCCTAGGAAGCTGAATTTTGGATATGTTGTAGATAATTGACCGAAACATTATTTAAAACCGGTTTGGAAAAGTTTTATTGCTTTTCCGCCCCCCACCACCCCCTTAAAGGTCGGGTCAGAAAAAAAATTTGGCCAAAATTTGACCCCACTTTGATACTATGAGGTGCCTCGAAAATGAGCCCCATTTACCAAATTTCATCTCTTAACTTCCATAGGGGGGCCCTACACAAATTAAAAGGTGGCGGGAATATATATATATATATATATATATATATATATATATATATATATATATATATATATATATATATATCAGACATTTTTTTTTCTACATATTCGTGTTCTACGGGTCCGAAAATGGATAGCGCCCCTACTCTCGCCTCTCGCAGCTCTTATCGTATAGACTGTATAAGTCTAATTTTTCGGAGAAAATTCGACTAAAAAATGTAAAAAATATGAAACTTTAAATATTGGGCAAACCGTATTTACAAAACTAAATCCGGAAAATAATGTGTGTACAAAAGGAACGGTAACGGACAAATTAAAAGACAAATCATATATTGTCAAAGTAGACGAAAAACTTTATAGAAGAAACGTGGAACACTTAAAGCCAGTAGAAAACGATCAGATTAGAGAAATGAATGATCATCAAAGAACAAATGATTCTTCACAAGTTCAAAATGAAAAAAAAATAATACCGTTTGATGAAAAACAGCCGAATAGTCCATCGATTAAGGATTCAGCAATGATATCAAAAAAGAATTCCATTAATAAGGATCAGTTGGAATCTGTACCGCTCGACAACCAAAAAGAAGATCCTCAACAAACTATTTCGGTAGATCCTGTACTACCAAGTCCTAATACTCCTTTGAACCATCCTAAACGTTCGATAGACCTTCCAAAAAAATTTAAGGACTTTATTTTATGAAAAAGGGAAGATGTTATATTATCTATGAATCTATAATACATATTCTCTATGGACCGAGGCATCTACGACTCGACAAGCAACACACAGGACATCCATGGTGAATGAAGATGGCTGAACATACAAGTTGGAACTATTACAACTATTTAAGAATAACATTTCATTTATTATAATAATTAATGTTCATTTGTAATTTAATGTATTTAAAGAATTAATAAATATACATAGTGACAATAACTAAAACACCACCCTTCCTATTCACCCCCTTCATTTCTTTACATTATTAAATATGAAACAAAACAACATAATATGTATGTATGCACGGAAGAAAATTTTAAATGAATCGATTTTGAAAATTTTTAGTCGAATTTTTCCTTGAAAAAATTAGACTTATACAGCCTATACGACAAGAACGGCGAGAGGCGAGAGTAGGGGCGCTATCCTTTTTCGGACCCGTAGAACACGATTCTGTAGAAAAAAAATGCCTATATATATATATATATATATATATATTATGCCTATATGCCCATATATATTTTCCCGTTACTTTTTAATATGTGTAGGGCCCCCCTATGGAAGTTAAGAGCTCAAATTTGGTAAATGGGGCTCCTTCCGATGCACAACTGATCACAACAAATTTTGGATCTGACCCAACTTTTAAGGGGGTGGTAAAACAATAAAACTTTTCCAAACCGGTTGGAAATAATGTTTCGGTCAACTATCTACAACATATCCAAAATTCAGCTTCCTAGGATGACTTGGAGGGAGTAGAGGGGGGAAAAAAGGATTTTGGCTGGATCTAACACGCCCACAGCCCCCCAGAATTAACGTAGAGTGTTGAAATTTGGTGTGTTGATGAAGTTCGTACCTAGGTTGTGATGTTTGGAGGTTTTAATATTTTACCCCCACCGTCCTCATTTTTAAGCTACAATTTCATGCTTTTTCGACGTTTTCGAAGTTTGTACCACTCGCACAGGTCACCCAAATAAACCTAGAGGGCTGAAATTTTGTATTCGGATTGAGTTGGTATCAAGGGGGTGCCTTTTGGGGGGTCTCGAGTTTTAACCCCTACTCCCACCATTTTTATACCAAAAAGAACATGATTTTTCTTGTTTTTTAACAGTTTCGTTCGAGTCAAAATCTTCCCAAATAAACCTAGAGGGCTGAAATTTTGTGTGCAGGTTAAGCTAATATCCAGACACTGTTTTTTGGAGGTTTCAACTTTTAACCCTGACCGCCACGATTTTTACGCCAATATTTCCTTAATTTTTTTGCTTTTTTAGCGAATTTCGAAAACTCGAAATTCAGCTATTACAGTAGGTCTCATGACGCAATCTGAGTCCGGGACTATGGCAGAAATCTGTTTTGAGGTCCCTAGAATACGAAAATGATATTCACTAAAATTTATATATATATATATATATATATATATATATATATATATATATATATATATATATATATATATATATATATATATATATATATATATATATATTATGTGTTCCCACGATAACTCTCGAACGAAACGTCTAACGCTTATGAAATTTTGTGTGCGGACTGGATTCTGAATTGGCTTGGCTAAGTTCGTTAGCCAGACACGTCGGATGCCCAGAAGTAGGTTTTCTGGCCATTTTTTATCATTCCATCCTCTCATAAGACAGTTCGATTTTTACATCGTTGAAAAGGAAAAAAAAATTATGAAGAAAATGTTCTTATAATTTTCTTTCGATGTTAAGTAGTTTTCGAGAAAATCGTAATTTTCACTATTGCCTTATTTTGCTCTCTTTGTCATTGTAATAAGTAATTTATATTTCTATCTCAGTTCTTTATGAAGTATAAAAATATTTCACTTTTTTATTAAAGAATTTTGTGAGAACAAGTGAAGTATATTCACATATATGTGTTATAACACACATACATGTATAGAGTTTTGTTTTTCATTTATTGCATTATAATTAGCATGGTTCTATCTCATGTTAAAAAATGTAAATTAAACAGATTTTCTAAGCTACTGTAATGAATAATTTTTTTTTTTTATTGAATTTTTAAGTAAACGAGAAATTGAAGATTATGTTATGATATAATATTATTAAATATTTGAAACAAAACAAAATATGCACAATGTACATATGTATGCACGGAAAAATATTTTGAATCGATTTTGAAAATTTTTTCACTAATAATTAATAATGTTAAAAAATTAAACCATTTCAAATGGATTTAAGGTATTTTATGTGAGGTCAAGGTTTTCGGGACCTAAAAAGGCCAGAAATTAATTAACCAATCGATTTTAAAAATTTTTTCACAGTTAGTAAGTTGAAGTATTTGAATTAATTAATTAAATGATGTCCGCAAGAAGCTTACGGACTGCCATAAGTTATATGAGATCCTTAGAACCCTTTTCTTACTGTTAGAGTACTAGACTTGTATGAGTTTCGCCAGGATTTACTGATCCCATAATTGTAAAAAATAAACTAAACGACCAATTTTAAAAATTTCTTCACTGTTACAGAGCTAAACTATTTTAGATAGATTTAGAATACATTATGTAAGGTCCGCCAGGGTCCACAGGACCCAAAAGTGTCAAAAATAAACTAACTGACCGATTTTGAAAATTTTTTCACTGTTACAGAGCTAAACTATTTTAGATAAATATCGATTACGTTATGTAAGGTCCGCCTGGGTCCATAGGACCCAAAAGTGTCAAAAATAAACTAACTGACCGATTTTGAAAATTTTTTCACTGTTACAGAGCTAAACTATTTTAGATAAATATAGATTACGTTATGTAAGGTCTCCCAGGGTCCATGGGATCCAAAAGTGTCAAAAATAAACTAACTGACCGATTTTGAAAATTTTTTCACTGTTACAGAGCTAAACTATTTTAGATAAAAATAGATTACGTTATGTAAGGTCTGCCAGGGTCCATGGGATCCAAAAGTGTCAAAAATAAACTAACTGACCGATTTTGAAAATTTTTTCACTGTTACAGAGCTAAACTATTTTAAATAAATATAAATTACGTTATGTAAGGTCCACCAAGGTCCATAGAACCCAAAAGTGTCAAAAATAAACTAACTGACCGATTTTGAAAATTTTTTCACTGTTACAGAGCTAAACTATTTTAGATAAATATAGATTACGTTATGTAAGGTCTGCCAGGGTCCATGGGATCCAAAAGTGTCAAAAATTAACTAACCGACCGATTTTGAAAACTTTTTCACTGTTACAGAGCTAAACTATTTTAGATAAATATAGATTACGTTATGTAAGGTCTGCCAGGGTCCATGGGATCCAAAAGTGTCAAAAATAAACTAACCGACCGATTTTGAAAATTTTTTCACTGTTGGGGAACTAAGCTATTTTAGATAGACATACATTACGTTATTTAGGGTCCGCCAGGGTCCATGGGACCCAAAAGTGGTAAAAATAAACTAACCGACCGATTTTGAAAATTTTTTCACTGTTACAGAGCTAAACTATTTTAGATAAATATAGATTACGTTATGTAAGGTCTGCCAGGGTCCATAGGATCCAGAAGTGTCAAAAATAAACTAAAACGATTTTGAAAATCTTTTCACTGTTACAGAGCTAAACTATTTTAGATAAATATAAATTACGGTATGTAAGGTCCACCAAGGTCCATAGAACCCAAAAGTGTCAAAAATAAACTAACTGACCGATTTTGAAAATTTTTTCTTTGTTACAGAGCTAAACTATTTTAGGTAAATATAGATTACGTTATGTAAGGTCTGCCAGGGTCCATGGGATCCAAAAGTGTCAAAAATAAACTAACCGACCGATTTTGAAAATTTTTTCACTGTTACAGAGCTAAACTATTTTAGATAAATATAGATTACGTTATGTAAGGTCTGCCAGGGTCCACGGGATCCAAAAGTGTCAAAAATAAACTAACCGACCGATTTTGAAAATTTTTTCACTGTTGGGGAACTAAGCTATTTTAGATAGACATACATTACGTTATTTAGGGTCCGCCAGGGTCCATGGGACCCAAAAGTGGTAAAAATAAACTAACCGACCGATTTTGAAAATTTTTTCTCTGTTACAGAGCTAAACTATTTTAGATAAATATAGATTACGTTATGTAAAGTCTGCCAGGGTCCATCGGATCCAAAAGTGTCAAAAATAAACTAACCGACCGATTTTAAAAATTTTTTCACTGTTGGGGAGCTAAGAGCTATTTTAGATACATATAGATTACGTTATGTAAGGTCTGACAGTGTCAGTAGGACCTAAAAGTGTCAAAAATAAAATAACTGACCGATTTTGAAACTTTTTTACTATTACCGAGGTAAACTATATATATATATATATATATATATATATATATATATATATATATATATATATATATATATATATATATATATATATATATTACATAAAGTCCGCCTAGAATATACGGTCGAGCTGATTTTTTAATGAGGTCCACCGGGATCTTGCAGATCCGAAAACGCGAGTAATAATAAACTATCGAACCGATGCTAAAAAATTTCACACTGCTAGAGAACTAAATTATTTAAGATGGATACAACTATGCTGCACAAAATTCGTTCGGGTTCTTGGGTCCCCAAAAATACCAAAACTAATTACCCAGCCGATTTTAAAAATTCTTTTACTCTTAGAAAGCTAAACTATTTTAAATAGGTACAGGTCTTAGATGAGATCCGCCAGTGCCCAAGATTTGGAAATTCGCTATGTTATGCAGATGCTGCGACAGGGGTATTTAAATATTCTACAAAAATGATTTTTTCATTTATAATTACGAAAAAACTTGTATTTTCTCGAATGAATTAGTATTTATATATTTTAGAAAACTTATTGCCTATAGTAATTCAATGAAATTAACTGTCAACTAGTAAAAATACAATAGCGATCCTGCAGTGGTTTTTGGTTGATAGTTCAAACAACAAATGAATAGTTTTGGAACTCATTAACTTAGAAACTTTATTTATAAATGAAAATTTGCTAAAAATTATAAATACAGTAATTATTGTCGAATGGAAACCCCTCTCTCTCATTAATTTTTTATATATCTTCTTATAAGAGTGGGAGAGAGAAAGAAGTTTCCCATTAGAGGATAATTACTGTATTATGAAAATTCGATTATCATTGCTAAAAACAAATTTTACATTGAGTTACAGTTGAATCCATAAATTACGTGCGCAAATAGAGTGAAGGAGACAGTGGTTTTCCGTGATGAAGCGTGACGAGAAGCGAGGTAACGTTTTGAGCAAACGCAACGCCACGTTTGAAAAAAATTGGTGAGCAAAAAAGAAAACAATATCTTCCCAAAAATACATTGGGTTAAAAGAAAATTTCCAAAATTATCATTGGTGAGTAAAAAAAGATAAAAATTAATTATATATATATATATATATATATATATATATATATATATATATATATATATATATATATATATATATATATAAAAACATCAGTCTAAAGAATTCAATTTATTACTTAGGAAAATAATTCAAATATCACCAACAATAAATGTCTTAAATGAGTTTAAAAAATCAAAACGATACTCTTTATTAAATTGTGTAAGATCTGACACTGACGATTTAAAAGTGGTCCAGTTTTCCCCCTCTACTCCCTCCAAATCATCCTACGAATTTGAATTTTGAAGATGTTGTAGGTAATTGACCGAAACATTATTTCCAACCGGTTTGGAAAGGTTTTATTGTTTTGTTGCCTCCCACCACCTCCTTAAAATTTGGGTCGGATCCAAAATTTGCCCAAAATTTGACCAAGCTTTTATAGTATTGTTGTGCATCGCAATGAGCCCCATTTACCAAATTTCAGCTTTTCCATAAGGGGGCCCTACACATGCCAAATTTAGCAGGGATATATATATATATATATATATATATATATATATATATATCAGACATTTTTTGCTACAGAACCGTGTTCTACGGCTCCGAAAAGGGATAGCGCCCCTATTCTCGCTTCTCGCCATTCTTATCGTATAGGCTGTATAAGTCTCATTTTTTCAAAGAAAAATTCGATTAATCATGACACGCCACTTATAAAGCTTTTTTTCGCAAATGTAGCATCGCAAAACATGAGACAGGAGTAATTTGACTATGAGTGCGAGTGTAATGGAAAATGATTTCTTCCAACATATTTTCTAATTTTGCTCAAAAAGTAATTAACTTAGAGTAATGGTGAAAAACCATTTTTTACGTATATTGCCTTTTACTTTCGATTCGTCTAAAATACATTTTGAAAAATTGCTTGATTCTGGCAAAAGACTCATTTTTTTAACAAAAAACGCACGCGAAACGTACTTCTGGGCATCCGACGTGTCTGACTAACGAACTCATCAAACGATTTGGAAAATCGAATTCGCACACATAAATATACATAAATACATAAATATATGTATATATATATATATATATATATATATATATATATATATATATATATATATATATATAATATTTATGTATCCGCGAGATAACTCTCGAACGAAACGTTTAATGCTTATGAAATTTTGTGTGCGAATTCGATTTTCCAAATGGTTTGATGAGTTCGTTAGGCAGACACGTCGGAGGCCGAGAAGTAGGTTTCGCGTGCGTTTTTTGTTAACAAAATGAGTTTTCTGCCAAAATTAAGCAATTTTTCAAAATCTATTTTGGACGAATCGAAAGTAAAAAGCAATATGCGTAAAAAATGTTTTTGCACCACTGCTCTAAGTTAATTACTTTTTGAGCAAAATTAGAAAATATGTTGGAAGAAATCATTTTCCATTACACTCGCACTCATAGTCAAATTACTTCTGTCTCATGTTTTGCGATGCTACATTTGCGAATAAAGGCTTTATAAGTGGCGTGTCATAATTTTTCCTTGAAAAAATTAGACTTATACAGCCTATACGATAAGAATGGCGAGAAGTGAGAGTAGGGGCGCTACATTATATATATATATATATATATATATATATATATATATATATATATATATATATATATATATATATATATATATATATATATACTGTAATGTAAGAAGGTTAATTTTTCTTATTATTATTCACAAATTGGTGCTTTATTGAATGTACATTAATGTTTCTGCTGCCCTATTACCTAGTGTACATATGAGTGTAGTGGCGACTCACTACGAGTCGCACATGCGCCTAATAGGGTCCTTTGTTCTCGAAGCTCTGATGCAATGTAAAGACATATAAGTAGATTCATTTTCATTTTCTTTATTCCCGCTGCTAAAGTACAGAACCTCAATATGGTTCTCTATTAAAAATTGCAAGTGCTTATTATTTTTTTTTTGTTGAATAATGTTCAATCACAAAGTTTTTTTTTTTAAAAAAATTACTAAAGTAATTATAATGGTTGTATAAATCTTAATTCAAACTTGGTTCGATGCCGCCCTTTGGTAAGTTTTTGTCTTCAATCTATTTATTTGTATTTTTTTTTTGGTGTGTTCATATATATTACGTAACGTTTTTATGTTTTTTTTTTTTGAATAACACGATTTAATGATTTTTTTTTGTCATAAATTTGTGAAATTGGTTTGGTTTTCACACATTGTAAGTATTTAATTTTTACGAAAGTAGTTATTTTTTTTTTTACTGGTTGTATTCCGTTGTTTGTAACTTTTCCGTAATTTTATTGCATTAAGTCACACATTAAAGTAGTATACCGTGTGTTGCATGTGAAAACCATTCCAATTATTTCATTGGATATTATCAGTATTTATTTATTACTTTTTTTTATGTAAAAGTTTGAGAACGACTGGCTTAGATAGTTTCCGCTTTGCTAACGTTTTTTTTCATTATTTAGGTTTCTTTTCTTTGGTTTCTTACTTTCTTGTTGTATTTGCACCCCTTCTTAATCTCTTGCTATGGAGTTCCTCCACTTGTTAAGTGGATTTCGTCAACGTATTTCGGGCGTCGGAAATGGGCGCGCCAACCTATACTCTGATGTGTGGCGTGTTCCGGCCTGCACCAACCTGCCGCAGCCAACGTGGTTCTTTCAATGGCGGATTGGTGATTTACCTTCACGCTTGCGAGGAGCTTAAATTTCATTAAGTTAAGTTAACATTGTAATCATGTAATCCATTTTTTTGTTTGACCTGTTCGTTTGTACTAAACGTAAAGACAGGGCGTACTCCCTGATCTCTACTATCGAGTCTCATGCACATTTAATTCAAATTATCTGAGCTAGTCGAGTCACAAGGGCTATCAATATTACCACCATCTAACTGTGTAAAATGGTAAAAATGTAAATGTTACTTTTGTAACTAAAACTTCAACATGGCAATAAATTGTAAAATTTTAATTCATCAGTTTAAAAAAAAAATAAAAAAAAAAATAATTTTAAGAAATAATATTTTTTTTTATTTTGCCATACCATCCTTTACAATATATATATATAAATTTTAGGGAATGTCATTTTCGTATTCTAGGGTCCTCAAAACATATTTTTGTTATAGTCTCGGCCTCAGGTTACCCCATGAAAACGGGCGTAAGAGTTAATTTCCAGTTTTGGAAATTCGCTAAAAGTTTTATTTTTTTGTTTTGTGCTTAGTTTAACCAGTAGTAGAAGTAAGTTATAACTGACGGTAACGATACAGGCGGCTGAGAGAGAATGTACTGCGCATATACATATATATTATTTTCCTTGTCACGTAAATATGTACAAAAAGTACCGTAATGGATACAAAAATGGTACTGACGTTCAATAATTTTATGTCCAGTATAAGAAGTGAATTCAAAATTTTAATTTTTTATTTAAAAATATTATTTTATATAAAACTAGCTGTTACCCGCGGCTTCGCTGGCGTGAATTTCGTAATTTAGGAAAGGTAATTCTTAATGGGTAGTTCGCGAAAATTTTTGCCCATATTTTCTTATCATAAGCTTTGATAAGCTTTATTTATTGAGAATTATCTTTGGCTAGTTATCTAGGAACAACTGGAAATTTTCAAAAACTAATTTGTCATTTCTTCAAACATAGATATAACATAGACTAAAAATCTAAAGTAAGCCTATCAAGGAGATGCCAACGAATTTGGTATAGAAGTAAAAAAAGTATGTTGACTTAAAATACTTAAATATTATATATTTTTAAAAACGATGGTGTTTTTAGCAGAAAAAAACTAGCAGAAAAAAACCATGCGTCAACACCATGCGTTAAAAATATTCTTTGAGAATAACAAAACGATATTTGAATAGCCGAATAGTTAGCACATATCGACTAAATGAACTACCAACATCACGTTTCGTTTATACTATGTACGTACTCACAACATATTGAATGATCCAAAATCATCTAATATTTTTGTTCCAAAATAAAACGGAAAAATAACAAAACTGACAAGACTTACCGTTTTGAAATCAACATCGATACTTCACCCAACTAATAAACTAATATACAAGAAAAATTCAGAAAATTTTTCGCACCTTAAATATTGGAAAGTAAATGATAAAATATAAAAATTGCTAAATTTTGAATAGCGCATACGTCAGTTATCGTAAATTAGAACAAAAATTTCGGAAAAACGGCCAGCCGTCTATTTTTCGTTGGCATGACGTCTTGTTGCCTTGACTCATAGTAACAACCAGTGAAAATTTGAACCAGATCCAATGCGTGGTTTTCTGGCAAATGACGGCAAAAAAAATGTTTTGTTGAAAAATGCGCCTTAAAAACATGATTCGAGTCAAATTTCGGGGAAAACGGCAAGCCGTCTATTTTCTGCTGGTATGGCGTTTTCTAGCTTATTACATTAGTAATAACCAGCGAAAGTTTGAATCAGATCCTATGCGTGGTTTTCTGGCATATGGCGCCCAAAAATTTTTTTTGTGTAAGTAAGGGCTGCAATACATGATTCGAAGCTCAATTTCGGGAAAAGGGCTAGCCGTCTATTTCCTGCTGGTATGGCGTTTTCTAGCCTATTACATTTGTAATAGCCGGCGAAAGTTTGAACCAGATCCTATGCGTGGTTTTCTGGCAATTGACGGCCAAAATTTTTTTTTGTGGAAGTAAGGGCTGTAATACATGATTTGAAGCTCAATTTCGGGAAAAGGGCTAGCCGTCTATTTTCTGCTGGTATGGCGTTTTCTAGCTTATATTGTTAGTAATAATCAGCGAAAGTTTGAACCAGATCCTATGCGTGGTTTTCTGGCAAATGACGGCAAAAAAATGTTTTGTTGAAAAATGCGCCTTAAAAACATGATTCGAAGTCAAATTTCGGGAAAACGGCTAGCCGTCTATTTTCGGTTGGTATGGCGTTTTCTAGCTTATATTGTTAGTAATAATCAGCGAAAGCTTGAACTAGATCCTATGCGTGGTTTTCTGGCAATTGACGGCCAAAAATTTTTTTTTGTGGTAGTAAGCGCTGTAATACATGATTCGAAGTCAAATTTCGGGAAAACGGCAAGCCGTCTATTTTCTGCTGGTATGGCGTCTTCTAGCTTATTACATTAGTAATAGCCGGCGAAAGTTTAAATCAGATCCTATGCGTGGTTTTCTGGCAACAGACGGCCAAATTTTTTTTTTGTTTTGGACGTAAGCGCCTTAAATACATAATTCGAAGTCCAATTTCGAGAAAACGGCTAGCCGTCTATTTTCTGCTGGTATGGCGTTTTCTAGCTTATTACATTAGTAATAATCAGCGAAAGTTTGAACCAGATCCCGTGCGTGGTTTTCTGGCAATAGACGGCCAAAAATTTTTTTTTGTTGAAGGAGGCGCTGTAATACATGATTCGAAGTCAAATTTCGGGAAAACGGCTAGCCGTCTATTTTCTGCTGGTATGGCGTTTTCTAGCTTATTACATTAGTAATAATCAGCGAAAGTTTGAACCAGATTCTATGCGTGGTTTTCTGGCAATTGACGGCCAAAAATTTTTTTTTGTGGAAGTAAGCGCTGTAATACATGATTCGAAGTCCAATTTCGGGAAAACGGTAAGCCGTCTATTTTCTGCTGGTATGGCGTCTTCTGGCTTACTATATTAGTAATAACCAGCGAAAGTATGAACCAGATCCGATGCGTGGTTTTCTGGCAATTGATGGCCAAAAATTTTTTTTGTGGAAGAAAGCGTCTGTAATACATGATTCGAAGTCCAATTGCGGGAAAACGGCTAGCCGTCTATTTTCTGCTGGTATGGCGTTTTCTAGCTTATTACATTAGTAATAATCAGCGAAAGTTTGAACCAGATCCTATGCGTGGTTTTCTGGCAAATGACGGCAAAAAAATGTTTTGTTGAAAAATGCGCCTTAAAAACATGATTCGAGGTCATATTTCGGGAAAACGGCACGCCGTGTATTTTCTGCTGGTATGGCGTTTTCTAGCTTATTACATTAGTAATAATCAGCGAAAGTTTGAACCAGATCCTGTGCGTGGTTTTCTGGCAATTGACGGCCAAAAATTTTTTTTTGTTGAAGTAGGCGCTGTAATACATGATTCGAAGTCAAATTTCGGGAAAACGGCTAGCCGTCTATTTTCTGCTGGTATGGCGTTTTCTGGCTTATTACATTAGTAATAATCAGCGAAAGTTTGAACCAGATCCTATGCGTGGTTTTCTGGCAATTGAAGGCCAAAAATTTTTTTTGTGGAAGTAAGCGGCTGTAATACATGATTCGAAGTCCAATTGCTGGAAAACGGCTAGCCGTCTATTTTCTGCTGGTATAGCGTTTTCTAGCTTATTACATTAGTAATAACCAGCGAAAGTTTGAACCCGATCCTATGCGTGGTTTTCTGGCAACAGACGGCCAAATTTTTTTTTTTGTCGTAAGCGCCTTAAATACAGGATTCGAAGTCCAATTTCGGGAAAACGGCTAGCCGTCTATTTTCTGCTGATATAGCATTTCCTAGCTTATTACATTATTAATAACTAGCGAAGGTTTGAACCAAATCCTATGCGTCGATTTCTGGCAACAGACGGCCAAAATTTTTTTTTTTTTGGACGTATGCGCCTTAAATACATGATTTGAAGTCCAATTTCGGGAAAACGGCAAGCTGTCTATTTTCTGCTGAAATGGCGTTTTCTAGCTTATTACATTATTAATAACTAGCGAAGGTTTGAACCAAATCCTATGCGTCGATTTCTGGCAACTAACGGCCAAAAATAATTTTTTGTTGAAAAATGCGCCTTAGCATCTGATTTAAACTTTCGCCGGCTATTACTAATGTAATAAGCTAGAAAACGCCATACCAGCAGAAAATAGACGGCTTGCCGTTTTCCCGAAATTTGACTTCGAATCATGTTTTTAAGGCGCATTTTTCAACAAAACATTTTTTTGCCGTCATTTGCCAGAAAACCACGCATAGGATCTGGTTCAAACTTTCGCTGATTATTACTAATGTAATAAGCTAGAAAACGCCATACCAGCAGAAAATAGACGGCTAGCCCTTTTCCCGAAATTGAGCTTCGAATCATGTATTGCAGCCCTTACTTCCACAATAAAAATTTTTGGCCGTCAATTGCCAGAAAACCACGCATAGGATCTAGTTCAAACTTTCCCTGATTATTACTAACAATATAAGCTAAAAAACGCCATACCAACCGAAAATAGACGGCTAGCCGTTTTCCCGAAATTTGACTTCGAATCATGTTTTTAAGGCGCATTTTTCAACAAAACATTTTTTTGCCGTCATTTGCCAGAAAACCACGCATAGGATCTGGTTCAAACTTTCGCTGATTATTACTAACAATATAAGCTAGAAAACGCCATACCAGCAGAAAATAGACTGCGTGCCGTTTTCCCGAAATATGACTTCGAATCATGTTTCTAAGGCGCATTTTTCAACAAAACATTTTTTTGCCGTCATTTGCCAGAAAACCACGCATAGGATCTGGCTCAAACTTTCGCTGATTATTACTAACAATATAAGCTAGAAAACGCCATACCAGCAGAAAATAGACGGCTAGCCCTTTTCCCGAAATTGAGCTTCAAATCATGTATTACAGCCCTTACTTCCACAAAAAAAAATTTTTAGCCGTCAATTGCCAGAAAACAACGCATAGGATCTGGTTCAAACTTTCGCTGGTTATTACTAATGTAATTAGCTAGAAAACGCCATACCAGCAGAAAATAGACGGCTAGCCGTTTTCCCGCAATTGGACTTCGAATCATGTATTACAGCGCTTACTTCCACAAAAAAAAATTTTTGGCCGTCAATTGCCAGAAAACCACGCATAGGATCTGGTTCAAACTTTCGCTGATTATTACTAACAATATAAACTAGAAAACGCCATACCAACCGAAAATAGGCGGCTAGCCGTTTTCCCGAAATTTGACTTCGAATCATGTTTTTAAGGCGCATTTTTCAACAAAACATTTTTTTTGCCGTCATTTGCCAGAAAACGACGCATAGGATCTGGTTCAAATTTTCACTGGTTGTTACTATGAGTCAAGGCAACAAGACGTCATGCCAACGAAAAATAGACGGCTGGCCGTTTTTCCGAAATTTTGGTTCTAATTTACAATAACTGACGTATGCGCTATTCAAAATTTAGCAATTTTTATATTTTATCATTTACTTTCCAATATTTAAGGTGCGAAAAATTTTCTGAATTTTTCTTGTATATTAGTTTATTAATTGGGTGAAGTATCGATGTTGATTTCAAAACGGTAAGTCTTGTCAGTTTTGTTATTTTTCCGTTTTATTTTGGAACAAAAATATTAGATGATTTTGGATCATTCAATATGTTGTGAGTACGTACATAGTATAAACGAAACGGATGTTGGTAGTTCATTTAGTCGATATGTGCTAACTATTCGGCTATTCAAATATCGTTTTGTTATTCTCAAAGAATATTTTTAACGCATGGTGTTGACGCATGGTTTTTTTCTGCTAGTTTTTTTCTGCTAAAAACACCATCGTTTTTAAAATAGCTAATATTTGTACATTTTACTCTGAATTAGTATCCTCCCTTATCTTTTTGGAAAATTTAATTCCCCCTAAGTCTGCTTGCATTATGCTCGAATATTTCCTAAAATAACTCACTCATTATTGGAGACGCCAGAACAGTAGGCGTTAAAAATGTAAACTTTGACCACCTTCCATTTTTTTGGGTTTATTCCTTATTTTACTCTTTACAGGATTAATTTTCAAAAAGTGTTGCAACATGTATTCATTAATTCATTTCTGACAACTACGCCCTCCAGTTCCATTCGTGCAAAATTATGTTAACTGTGAGTACTAAGCTACTTTAAATTAGTTATTCCGAAACAAACCAGACAAATTTAATTCAAAATTAGTTCTTTAAAGTGCTTTGCTTGCCAAACAGTTTAAAATTCTATGAAAGGTTAATTTTCAGACTTTAAAATCCTTTCATAGATCCCATATTTATGGTTTTAGAATTAATTGAATTTTGGATTCTTTTCGAGATTCGAAAACCCTGGTGGATTTTTCAAAATTACGTTCAGTTGCTTCGTAATTAGGCTTTACTACAATCCTTTTCTAAATTGAAATTTTAATAAAAAAGTTCTGAAGTTAATGTTTAAATTTTTTAATATTATTTTTTATCGTAACCTAGGTAATCTATTGTTTTTCTTTCTTTTGTTTCCGTTTATTATTAAATGAGTATTTTTGATAGGTATATCAACTTTTGTTGTGAATATATCAACCTCCATAAAGAATATCGTGAAGAATCTGACTGAAGATGTTGAGATGATGAAGCATCTAAGGAATAAATTTACAATGTTTCATTAAAATATGTTCAGTGGTTTTTGTGTCAACCGTGCCCATGGAAAACCTAACTTATCATTTTATTATATAAATTCGATGTAACTTTTGAAATATCAGTTTTAGGTGTAAGAATGTCTAATATTAATAGATACAGTTTACATTTTTTTACATAGTTATAATAAAAAATTTAGGTGGTTCATTTAAAAAAAAAAGTTTTTCACAATAAACAAACAAATATTTAAAAAATGCTTTACGTGACCACCCTGTATCATGTCAAGGAAGCTGAAATGCCACTGTCAGATAGAATATTAATAACAAATTTATTCAGTTTTCTCACTTTATTCAAATTCACTCTAAGAAGAAGGCTCTTTTTTATGGTCATACAAATGGGCACTGATTTTAATATTTATGTCATTCTATAGCACTAATTTAGCAATAATTTTCGACATAACTTTTAATAAAAAATACTTTGTGGGTGAAGCTAGATGACGTCATCACTCTAAGAAGAAGGCTCTTTTTTATGGTCATACAAATGAGTACTAATTTTAATATTTATGTCATTCGATAGCACTAATTTAGCACTAATTTTTCACATAGTAGAAACCTTAAATATTTTGTGGGTGGGGCAAACCGTGAAGCTGCCCCCACCCAAAAATTAATGTCATTTATTCAATGTTCCTATTGAGCACTAATTTTTTAATCATGAGAGTTGATCAGCACTAATTGAGCACTAATTTCTTGAACTGTCACTAAAATTAGTGCTGCTCTTGGTGGGGCCAGCTTCACGCGGGTAAAAAGAACAACACTTTAATCCTGCGGTGTACCTACCTACAGACCTCACTCGATTGTTTGACACAAATGTTCTTATCAGAGTGGGGAGGGCCAGAATCGAGTGAGTTTATCCAGTGGCGGTTTACTTGCAACATATATACATGGAATTGGATAGTAGTTTTACACTCCCTATGAGTACACAAATCAATTGCAGAAAAAAATTGGATCGTGCTAAAAATGGAATTCCTACTATGCTTTACCGACTACATAGGAGCTCTAATATAACGCAGTGGCCGGTACAAAATAAGGGGATTATATCGGATCACCAGGGCCGTCAGTAAAATTTTTTAAGTGGGTACAGAAACATAATATGCGAACACGTATGCATTCCATTGTTGATGTACACACGCGTACATACTTACTTCTTAAATGCATGTTTACAAGAACACACGTCTTCATCTAAATACATACTCATATATACACAATTGTTGTACATTGTTGTTGTAAGTATTCCGCTGTTTGACCTTTTATTTAATAGTTAGATGAGTGATAAAATCAGTTCTTTGATATTTTTACTAATTTTCAAATAGAACATTCTAGAAAATTCTTCAATTTTTGTTGTTTAGGCTTTCATTCGATGACAAATCCGATGGTGAAATCAGTTTTCCGATATTTTTGCTAATTCTCGAATAGAACATTCTAGAACATTGCCCAATTATTGTTGTTTAAGTTTTTATTCGAAGATCAATTCGATGGTGAAGTTAGTTTCTCGATATCTTTGCTAGTTCTCAAATAGAACATTCTAGAACATTGCTAAATTTTTTTTATTTATGCTTTTATTCGAAGATCAATTCTATGGTGAAGTTGGTTTTCCGACATCTTTGCTAGATCTCATATTTAATTTCTACGAATTATGTACAGCAAAATCATAATTATCCAAATTAATGTGAACAATAATTACGAATTTTGTTACTTCTGGATTATGTTTAACATGCCTTTAAAATATTAACATATAAATCTTACATTGCAAAAAGAATTTATTTTAATCTTTGAAAGCCGCTAATGATTTTTGTTCATTACACACACAGTCTCAACTATCAGCTCACACATACACAGAAGAGGCGTGGCCTATGTGACAGAACCAAGTGTGACTCAATCGAGTTTGGTGTGTATATACTAATTTTTACAATTCTAGATAGTCTAAAACTATAAAAATTAAGAAAAAAATTATTGAAGGGGAGGTTTACTCGAAAGTCCTTAAAAATTAGGTATTTTTCTAGAATTTTTTTCTCAAGAACGGAAGTAAATATCAATTTCAATTTTGTGCACATATTTATTAAGTATTAAACTACACAAAAAAAATTTTTCAAGGAAAAATATAAAAAAGTGTCCATTTTATAGATAGTGTAGTGTGACGATCCGAAAATCCAATGCCTTGCTGGTGGACACCCTAGCGCCGGTAATAAACCACCGAAATCCAAAAACAAAAAAGATTTATAAAATATATGCAGAGTACCGGCACCTCTACCTATAATATCAATAAATTGCTGAAAGAAAAAAAAACTGGCGGATGATTGAAAGTGTATCGAACTTAGATAGAGGTACCGAAGAATTAAATTATCTTTAAAATAAAAAATTAAAAAAAAGGATCCATCGAATAGTTTTTGAGTTATCGTGTCCACCAGTTCCAAAAATGTAGTTCCGAGATATTATAAAATATATATAAAGAAACGTATTTTCAAAATTTTATATTTAATACTCATTATTGCGTGAACTACGTTTTTTGAATTTTTTTTTATGGAAAGCTGGATTCGGTTAATGTGCAAGAATCTTGTTTTTAAATTATTTTCAGTAAAATCACTTTGGGAACATATTCTACAAATAATTTGCTATCAATTTCGGCAAAAAAAAAATTGATTTTTTTTTATCAAATCTCAAGTAAACCTTCCCTTAAATTACTTTCAGCAAAATCACTTTGGGAACATATTCTACACATAATTAGCTACCAATTTCTGCAAAAAAAAAATTAACGACTCTTAAGTAAACCTCCCCTTAAATGTCGTTCAAATTGTATGTAATAATATCACATCTAAGTGTACTTTAGATAAATGAATCGAATTGTACAATATAATACGACTGTTTGTCTTTATTTACAAGTTTGAATTTGGTTAATATTTTAAATTACCTATCAACACTATTTAATTTAAATTAAGCTACTTAATTTGGCTTAAAAGTGGGATCAAAAAATTTTTTTGGTCTCTTGGGACTAAAAGTGGCACTTTACTCCATATTATGAGAGACAAAATTATGTATTTTAGTTCCGGAATTGCAAAAAGTCATAAAATAAAGTATGGTCACTAAAAAGGTGATTTTGTTATAGTACTTTTATTGAGGTGGGTCCAAAAAAACAAACAATAACCTCCTTTTTTTCCAAGGTGTACCCTAAAAATTAATTTTCTTTTCTTATCTTATTATAGTGGATTAGAAACCTTAAAACTATTTGAGTTGCATTTAACATAGTTGTGTTTTATTTGAAGCAAAGAATATAAAATCTATAACAAACTAGCTTTCTTCTTCAAATTTGACGTTCGAAGTTAAAAGTATTTAAACGAGAAAAAAAAGGAACTCAACATTAGTTTTATTCAAACTAACGACATTCTAACTAACGATTAAACAGAAATGTATTACTAACGTCTCTGTGTACATATAGATCTCATTTAAATATTTAAACTTCTCATAAAACATTTGTCCATGTAAACTGACCACTGTTTAGAAATTTGTTAATAATTTAATGGTATGATAAATTTAAGTTTCAAATCTCTAAACTGAAGGAAGATTATTCATACAAATGGAAGTTTAACTACAAATCAACAGCTGTCTATAAATTGCTAAAATTATAGTTAACCTTGAAGCAATGACGTGGGTGTCTCACAGACGGCGTGCGAACAAATTTGAGTCTTATTTCGTCATGTTTAAAGGTACCCCACGCCCTTTTCGCTAGCTTCGGGATTTTACACGTTGATTGGTCAGTCAAGTGATCAGCAGCGGCGCGGCAACACGTTCAGTAGTGAAGCTTGGCAGTGTCTACATCACTTCATCATCTATGATCTAGCTAAACCATATCAATATTTAAAGGTTAAATATACTATATATTTAAAATTATTTATTTTATTATTTATTAGCGAATTTCCAGAAAGAATTCTGGAAATTCAGCTATTACAGTAGGTGTCATGACGCGACTTGAGCCCGGGACTATGGCAGAAATTTGTTTTCAGGTCCCTAGAAACCGAAAATAATATTCACTAAAATTTATATATATATATATATATATATATATATATATATATATATATATATATATATATATATATATGTATATATATGTATGTATGTATGTATGTATATATGTATCAGCCCGATAACTCTCGAACGAAAAGTCCTAGGTTTACGAAATTTGGTGACAACGTTGGAAGCCCAAAAATCTTAGATGAGTTCTTCAGCCAGACACGTCGGATGCCAGGAACATGGTTTTTGTTCTTGCAAAAAATTAGTTTTTTGCCAAAATTTCCACTCATTCGAAAATTTTTGCCAAATTTTTTACATCATTTAAAAGAGGAGAAAAAATTACATAAAAAAGGTCTTTAAACTATTATTCTATGACAACTAGTTTCCGAGAAAAACTAATTTTTATAGACGGAAATTCGCTATGTTATGCAGGATGCTGCGACAGGGGTATTTCTAATACGTCTAGAGACTCTCTAAGCAAACCTAGAGGGCTGAAATTTTGTAAGTGTATTGAGTTAGTATCCAGCTGATACCTCTTAGGGAGTACACATTACTTTTCCCCCCACTTCTCCCATTTTTACATCGGAATTCAATGCTATTGTTAAATGTGTTTTAAATGCATTATTTTTATTCTAAATACAAGTAGGCGAATATTCTTCTAAGTAATTTTAAAAAATTTTAAAAAAAAGTGAATTTACTTTTATAACAAATGAAATACATACATATTCATATACATATATATTACATAAAGTCCGCCTAGAATATACGGTCGAGCTGATTTTTTAATGAGGTCCACCGGGATCTTGCAGATCCGAAAACGCCAGAAATAAGCTACCGAACCGATTCTAAAAATTTTCTCACTGCTAGAGAACTAAATTATTTTAGATGGATACAACTATACTGCACAAAATCCGTTCGGGTTCTTGGGTCCCAAAAATACCAAAACTAATTACCCAGCCGATTGTAAAAATTCTTTTACTCTTAGAAAGCTTAACTATTTTAAATAGGTACAGGTCTTAGATGAGATCCGCCAATGCCCAATATTTGGAAATTCGCTATGTTATGCAGATACTGCGACAGGGGTATTTATATACCAATGAAGTCGCGTAAGAAAATTCAGTCCTGATACTTTTCGTTCAATCTACACCTCCTTCTTAATGTTCACTTTTTTTTTCAGATTTTTGTGAACGATCCTTCTGGTAATAAAAGTCGGTGACAGCAACTTTTAAGAAATTTTTCGAAATAAAAAAAAGAAAGTATATAACTATAGTTATGTATTATTGAATTCGTGCTTTAATAAACATTCCCTTGATACCCTACTTAATGCTCTTGCAGAGAATTCTTTTTCACTTTCTAGGTGACTTCCTGGAATTTACTCCCAGAATTGAAATTCATCTTTACATCTATAATTGGGCTACCCCACTCTATCTCTGTGCTAAATTTCAACGTTTCGCATCGGATAGTTTCAGAAAAAAATGGCCGGTGACAAACGAATTGACAACGAAGTGATCTCATAAGTGTTCAATTTTGTCAGTTTTGGTACGAAGTTCATAACTATCCTTAAAGAAAAAGCAAAACTCTGAACGTTGCCTCATATATATTTTCTCTTTACTAGCATTATCGAAAATCAAACATAAATAAATGATATGAGTGATACTTTTTTTTACGAATTCGAGATATTATTTTTCGAAAAATCAGTAAATGCTTGATACACAATTTACAATCTTTTGATTCATATGAAATTTAACTATAATACCTATCGTTACTAGCAACGAACAGATTATAATACAGTCGAATACCCGTTATAAGACTGCCCCTTATAAGAGTCTTTCCCTCAATTAACATTTGCAACTTCCCCCACTTAATCATTTTTTCGAGTCTTGTGCCCATAAAGAAATAGGCGAAAATACTACAGTACCGACAATCTGTTTGTTTCACTTCAGCAGTAAGTACATAGTACCGTATGCGCATATGTAAGATTCAAATTATTAAATATATGGATATTCATTGGATACATGCAATTTGACAGAACCGTCGCACTTGCGCGTAATAGGTTACGTCCCTTATCCTGTTTCACTCTTACCGTGACCCTGCCACTTATAGGCATTAGCCATATAGAAGTATTACATATATGCTTGTGCCAAACCACTCTTTATAAAATTATGCTGAAACTGTCAAAATTATAAACTGAGTATAGGAATGCAACGTTAAAATGAAATAGTCTTACACAACGAGTCTCCACTAGACATATATTATATTAAAACTTATGACATAAAAATGCCTTGTGGAGACGCTAAATGTTATATTTTATGTCATAACATATATGTCAGGTATACCTCACTCTAGGGTTTCCGATCTCGATTCGATTTTATCGAAAATCGCTTTTTGGAGAGCCGATCTTCGATTTTTCGAATCGATTCTTTGGAGAGTAAATCGATACAGAAATCGTGAAAAATTTACGGGATCGGAGATCGATCTTTTAGAATTTAAATTAGAATATTTTTAGTAAAAATATGATATTTTTTCAAAATTATTGTAAAACATATTTTAACTATTTATGTTGTCAAATAATTTTACCACTTTTATGATTCATTTATAGAAAATTGAGTCAAATTTTGGAATTACGTGACACTTTTAGCGCAAATTGGAAACCATTTTATTCATATTAAATTCAGCAGTTCATCTTCAAAGAAAATTAAAAACTGATTTGTGATGAGAATTAAAAACTGATGACCCAATAAGAAACTTCATTAAAACTTTGATATATCTTTTATTTTCTGGAAGTACAAAAATTGAATCGATTTTCGTCAGATCGATCTTTTGTAAGCCGATTTTCTCCTGCATCGATTTTTGGTTTGACGATTCGAATCGATCCACAAAATCGATTTTTTGGCCAGAGGTCGGAAACCCTACCTCACTCAATGATCTTAAAATGTATGTACGTATACGTTAACATTATGAGCTTATGGACGTTTTCGGGGTACGTGTTTTTCAAATGCCAGCTGCCAAGGGGCGGAACTGGGGAGCATTAAAAATGTGACCTGAAATACATTATTAGTAATTTTCCCAGTAGGCCAAACAGACAATTTAATGCGCCAAATTAAAATTATATAATTATACTCTTTTTTTATTAAATCTGTTAATTTATGTTTTTATACCTATAAATAAAATGAAACATGTAAAAAGAAAGTTATTTTTATTTTTCTCAAATTTTCTTACAACCAGTTAAAAAGTTACATTAATTTTAGTAAAAATTATTAAAATAATTACATTCAAATTAAAAAAAAATTCGATTATAAAAGTATTGGTCTAAAAATCTTTTACTACATAATTTTCAATCCACAGTTAAATATTAAACAAAATTTTGGACAGAAAAATTTAACAAAAACATTATATTATTATGTTAAAGAAACAACATCACGTATTTTTAAAAATAAATTTACTAGGCATTTTAAAATTAAACTGACTGCCGCAGTTAAAGGGATTCAAAAACTATTAAATCCCAAATTTATCAATGAAATTATTGTCGCAAATTAAAGTTGATTAATTATGAAATTTTTGTTTTGCAAACTTATTTGCTTTCCTTTATATTTTGTCAATTTTTTTTTTAATTTTCTGTTTTTAACACGTTCATTACCAAGCTAAAAATAGAGACTTCGTGAGATGGCCAAATATTTTATGTTAAATAAGTAGATCCTTATATGAACTGCTAACTGCAGAAAGGTAACAAGTCACAATATTTTGAAAATGCGTTTTTTTGTTTTAAACTAAAGATGCTGTATAGACGGATGATTTACAGCAGAAACAGAACTTGTCTATCATCTGTTACGGCAATAGCAAGTAGTTCAATCATAAATTATCATACGTTTACTGCAGAAAGGGAACAAGTCCAGGACTTGTTCCCTTTCTGCAGTAAACAATTTAATTTTTTTTAAATTTATAAGAATATTTTTATTTTCTTATCATGCTTAATAGTTACTGGTAATAGAATAGTAATAGGATTTATTTCTAACACTATCAACAGATGTCTAAAAATAATAATAAAAATATAAACATTACACACATTAAGGCTAAGCGCGCACTACGTTTTTTTTTCCGCTCGGCGTTTTTCCACAAAAGCTGAAAACGCGTCATCAGCGCGCACTACGTTTTTTTTTTCCAGTAGCGGAATTGGCGGGACATAGAATTATTTCGAAATGGACGTTCGTTAAGTTTGTTGCACTGGTGTTTTACGTTAGCAATATGACGTTATAAAATTAAAAATAATTTTAAAATAGTTATGTAAAATTCTGAATGTTTTAATATTAATAATTTTTTATTTTTAAAGTATTATTAAGAAATAAAAATGATTCAATATTAATTATCAAAATATGTTAAACTTATGAAGAGATTTCTATTTTCTTCAATCATTTACATATTTTAGATGATACCCACTCTTTTTAAATAATTATATGTGTGAAAATATTCTTTCATGTGTGAAAATATTCTTTCATAATACGGTCCAATTTATTAAATTAACTATTTTATCATATGCAGGACGTTCGTTAAGCTTGTACTATTTTTGTACGTAATTTTCTGTATGTTTTATTGACTAAATAAATAAAAATACAAAACAGTAAAGATATTAATACTTTTTTATTTTAAAAATACAATATTATTGTGACTAAATGAAAATAATTCAAAATTAATTATCAAAATGCCAAACTTGTGAATAGTTTTTCATTTTCTCACACCATTTACATATTTTAAACAAAGGATTTACCCAATCTTCTTTATAAATAATTTTATATCTGTAAAAAGATTTATTTAATGAAACCTAAATTATCTTTTTTACTTGTAATGCAATCCAATTTACATATTACTATTTTTGAGCAAACTTCTTTCCAAAAACGTTACAATGTTCTTACCTTACAATTTTATCCCATACTGAAGCTTTTTTTCTACATCACATATAATTTTTTTTTTTGAAAGATTTTGGTCAAATTTACCACAAAATTCCAAATCTGGCGATATTTTGACTAAAATTTTATTTTATATACATTTCTGTTGTGTATCAGTGCATCATAATATGACACATAACCACACTAATCATGAAAACCGCTCGCTGAATTACGCAAGTGCGCGTGTTGTCATATAATTACAGGAGTTACAAAAATGTCGCGTTTTTTTTTCAGCAAAAAAAAATGTAACTTTTTGCGGTTTTTTTTTCCGCCGCTGAAAAAAAAACGTAGTGCGTTCGCTTATATGGAATATAATGCTTCACATTTTTTTGCTGAAAAAAAACAGCGGCGGAAAAACGTAGTGCGCGCTTAGCCTAAATCGACTTTTCTTAAGACAAGTATTTATTTACTTAATGGTATACCTACTTAATTTGATTAATTAATTATTTTTATTAATTTTTTTTATATAGTTAGTATAGTTATATATCCCGATATAATAATTTAGTAACGTTGCTTGCACTACGCATACACATTGGTAAGCTTTAATCGAGTATTATTGAATTTATGCTATAAATATTTTTAAGTGACTTAGTTATTATTATCTTAATTCCAAAGTTGACTCTGGTCTACATTCCTGCTGACAAAATAGGCTTTAACGCCCTACCCAGTAACATTTTAACGTCCCGGCCGGTAACCGTAGCTGCAACAAGGGAAGCAGACCGAGTGTAATACCGTTTTAAGAAGTTTTATGACCCTTTTTGTTTTAATTTCTTTTTACGAGATAGGTTATTTTAGTTAAATATTATATTTTATCATGTAAATACTATTTTTGTATAAGAAATAAATTGTTTATTTCATAAAAAGCGTTTTTTATTAAATATAAATTTTGTTTACTGCAGAAAGGGAACAAGTCCAAAAACAAAACATTTTTTTTAAATAACTACGCATAAAAAAATTAAATCTTTTACAAAAGGTTAATCAGCTAATCACTAACAATATTTAAATAATATTTCATTAGTTTGTAAGAAGGGTTCCAAGTAAAACATTTTTTTCATCTCCTGTAAAATTTTATTTTATGGACTTGTTACCTTTCAGCAGTTAGCAGTTCATATTTGTCCCGCGATATCGCGTTATTCGCCATATAGTAAAGTAGCTGTATCACGTGATATCGCGTGATTGGCAATGAACGTGTTAAATTTAATTTTAAATTTACACTGACAATGAGAAAACTCATTTCACAGATTAAAAATATATATTAAAAAATGGATGTTCATCTAATATTTAGTATGACTGACATTAATTTTTGATAAATTTCTCAGTTTTTAAAATTAAATTACATACTAAAATACTGTTCGTAAGTTTTTGTTGATCTTATTCTTTGAATGTTGCTAAAGTTTTTTTTAAAATAAGTGTTTTAGAAGAAGATATTTATTTATTCTAAGCTAATTTGTGATTCAAAGTGTTGATTTTCGGTCTTTTCTGGGAATTTTTCCATTAATTGCATGTTAAACAATAATTTTTACTTTATAATATACTATAATGGCAGAATTAATTCAAATTTTTACATTTTGTGTATTATATATTTATAATAACTTCCAAAAATCATTCGTTAGTCTTTATAGTAGCACTACATTCTCGCGAGATCGCCTCGACGAGACGTTCGTCGAGGTTTTAACGAGGCGAGACAACACGAGTTTGTACCGTCTACACTCTCACTTGCTCTCGCTTATATACTCAGTTATTCATACTGCTCATACGCGTTCGTATAGTTTGAAATGTCAATCATAGATGGACAAGATGGGTGATACCGGTGACATGGATTCAAATAACTGCTGCTCCGGTTCTATGTACTGTTGAATACTATAATTTCCTTCATGCATATTACACAAAAAAGTTTAAAATAACGTTTTTGTAAATTTAAGGCATGATTTTAGGTTATGTAATAAAACATAATATCAGGCAATATATATATTCTGATGATATCTATGTATACCCGAAGTATTATATTTAGACAATTACGTCACAAATTAGTTCAACCCTTCAAAATGACGTCATATAGATTTTAAACCAATAACTGAATACAAAATTTTTAATACTCCTTAAAAATACTCCTTCTCGATTTAACATTACGAGTTAGAAAAAGATAATATAATAATATAATCCAACCTAATTAAACAAAAACAACTGAAATATTAATGATAATAATATAAAGAGGCGACTTACGTCGTTACCTATTTGTAACCACACTCCAGAAGAAGACGTAACTATAATGAGTTGTCTGTCAAATGTTACTCTTAATAAGATTTTCAAATTTGTTTCAATTTGTACAGTAAGGCTCAACGTAATGGTAAACTAGTAATTAGATTTTACCGTACAAATGGTTTAAATAGTTATAAATTATAGCTATTTAATGACAAACAAATCAACCAAACTTTTCAATCTTATACCTAAACTTTTTCTATCAAAAACAACTCACTCATATTTTATTTTAAAAATGCCTATTTTTTTAGCTTATCGTACTTTTTAACTTGACCTAGTAGTGTACTTTTAAACAGTTTTAGAAATCAGTTTACTTATTGCAATTCAAATGTTTGATGAATTTCTGCAAGGAAAATTCAGCTACTACACCATATCTCACCAGGTCACCATAAAAAACACCTTTATATTCTCCAGCCGCCATATTGAAATCACTGTTGTGTAAGGACAATTTTGCCACGCATATTTGAGAGTCCATAACCGTTAATTTTAGATTTTGCGATTCTATTTTAAGCAATACCAATTTTTGACAGCAGGGTGTTCCGTTCAGAAAGAATATCCTATATATATATATATATATATATATATATATATATATATATATATATATATATATATATATATATATATATATATATATATATATATTGGGACGCAAAAACCGGGGTGGGCCAAGGGGTCCCGACTCCCCGAAAATTACGTAAATTTTCCATCCATTTATTTTATTCATATTAAACTGTTTACTGGTATTTTTTATTTGAAAATCGAATTTTTGGAGACATTTTACGATATTTTACAATGTTATCGGAGAATTGCGTTATCAAATTTTTGTTGGACCTCTCGGTAGATTTGTAGTTACATATTTTATAGCCCCTAGCCCCTATATATTGTAGCCCCTATATTTTATATATATATATATATATATATATATATATATATATATATATATATATATATATATAGTCAGCCACACTCGTATTTGAACAGCAGCATATTTACTTAAGTAATACTAAGTAATAGTAATAAATACTATTTACTTACTAGTAATCCTTTGACTTAATCTTGACCATTTTATCACTTTTTTATGAATTTTTGTTAATATATTCATTCAAGAATGACGATTTAGAACAAGATGTAGTATTTTTTATCCATATTTCAAGAGTTATTTTCTAATTTATTATCCTGTTTGTGGTCCTTTATGACATATTAAGTGTTAAATAGTCGCCTACTTACAATTTAAGCTCTTTCCGTAGAATTTATTTTGGTAGCATAGATCAATAATCGATTTCTTGGACTCTATTGAAATTCCTTTAATTTTCCAGTAAATATATAAAAAAATTGACCTTAGGGATTATTAAATTTTATGTTTATTTAAAATATAGGTACTTACCTACGTAAATATACTTCTAAATTTGAAAATAAAGTAATTCATTTTTGAAACATATAAATATATATATCAAATTGTAAGGTGTTCGAATACGAATGTGGCGTTGGACATGTTGATACAAATTCGATGCATAACATTTTTTTTAGAGAATTTTTTTTTTAAAAACTATTAATGAAATTTTTTAGTTTATATAGGAAGTAGAAGATCCAAATATTAATATTATAAACAAAGAAGTTCAAATTTGTGGGAAATTATGGGAATTCATTCCATTTAAATTTTGCCATATGAGTAAATATGATATATATATATATATATATATATATATATATATATATATATATATATATATATATATATATATATATATATAGAATAATATTTTACAATGTTATCGGAGAATTGCGTTATAAAAAAGTTGGGTTGTTTTAATTTTTAGTTAGACCTCTCGGTAGATTTGTAGTTGTTGCGCCGCTATATTATATATATATATATATATATATATATATATATATATATATATATATATATATATATATATATATATAAATTTTGGCGAATCGGCATCATTTTCGGATTGTGGCAACCTCCAAATAAAATTCTATCATAGTCCCAAGCTCAAGTCTTACCATGACAGTGACAGTAGTAGCTGAATTTTCTTTTCAGTCGGAAATTCATTCAAACAATTGAAGATAGTAAGTAATGAAATAAAAATTTGAAATATATTTAGAAATACACTACCAGCTCAAGTGAGAAAGTACAATAAGCTAAAAAAATAAATATTTTTAAAATCAATCAAATTACATCAAAATCCTCCTAGTAGTTTTTGCATGATGCGTGCACAGACAGACGGACAGGTCAAAATTTAAATATCGCTGTTTTGGTATCTAAATTAATAACTGTCTATAATATCAGTACAATTTTCCAAAAATATTCCATATACATACAGACACGGTCCATTCAGGCCCGACGAGAGTGTGGGGTAACTGGGGTTCTAGCCCTGGGGCCCGGGCTTGAGGAGGGGGCCCGCAACTGTCGATAGAGGGCCAAGGAAAAAAGGTTTTTTTTGTTCATAACTTATTTTCTTGGGAGGAATTTTTTAAAAGAATGTAGTTTATTCCCGGGGCCCACTATTTTTCTCCACGGCCCTGGGTCCATTTACAGTTTTATTATATGTATTTATAGATTTGTAATGCACTGCATTTTGTAAGAAACAAAGACATGTACTTGAAATTTATTAATTGTTTTTTAAAAGTTTTTGGAAATAAATTTAATTTCCTGGGGGTTTTAAGGGCCTTATTATTTCATACGCATCCGTTTAATGATAAGTTTAACCTTTCCCGTATTATAAAATTCATATGTAAATCGGCGTTGATGTCTCTTTTCCAAAACCACGGTCTATTACAATAAGTAATATGAACTGCCATATTTGATTTTGTGGACTTTTAATATCAAAGCTTTCCAGTGATGAAGGAAGGGTTACTAACAATATTATCTTTATCAAATATGGTAATTAAACTTTGTATACCTTAAAAATTAAGGTCAATTAACTTTTATTTATGAAATGATTTTTTTGAATCGCTTTCAGTTTTCGTTAGTACAAGGTCTAATAACAAAATAAAATAATTTTTCCATTAATCTTCTAAACCAGACGTCAGAAAACTACGGTCGCTGGGCCAGACCTGACCCACCTGTTGTTTTTAATCCGGCTTACCAATCAATATAGTGCCTTTAACTTTAGTAATGTTTTTTAATGATGAATTTTTAGAATGAGTATTTTTACTAGAAGATAGCAAAATAAATTATTTAAAATTTAAAGATGTGGGTCAATCCAAATTCTAGAATGATGATACTATCCATTAAAATCACCTTGGTGGAGCCCTTGGCAATAATATAAGGGCACGAGGATTGTAAAATGCCTATTTATATTCCTGTCTGTAATAATGATATTGATACTCATAACTTTACACCAACTTAAGGGATATTTGTGGCTCTATACAAAAATTTTAGAGGTATAAGAATTTTCTTGATCCCAGATTCGCACTCAGAGTCGAAAAATTCAAAGAAATACCATAGTCACTCACCCAAATCACAACCCTGATTTTTTTCGAGGGAGTGTCTTATTGTTACTTAACCTAAATTATTTTTTTAATACACATTCCACCAATCTGACCTTGCTGAAATTTCTACACACGATAACTATGTTAGAGCCAAATAACATATATTTTTTTGGTAGGTGTCACTCAAGGAGTTGATGTAAAACATGCATCCTCAAGAAATCAATTATTATTTTAATCTAGTAAATAACGTCATACGAATATAAAAAAATTATATAATATAAAGCTACTTTATGTCAACATTCTTTATTAATTTCATCTAATTATCTTCAATAGTTTTGAGGAAAAACAATTTTAAATTTAAGGGTTGTTACCCCCATATCTCTGACAATATAGGGAGTACAGGTCTAATACCTATATTTTCGAACATTACTCACCATGAGCAATATTCGTGAAAAAGAATAGCCGAAAAAGCCGCTGGGCCGAAATCAGATAATGCTTACCCGGCGAGACCCTTTGATTGATTTTAAAAATATTTATTTTTTTAGCTTATTGTACTTTCTCACTTGAGCTGGTAGTGTATTTCTAAATATATTTCAAATTTTTATTTCATTACTTCCTATCTTCAATTGTTTGAATGAATTTCCGACTGAAAAGAAAATTCAGCTACTACTGTCACTGTCATGGTAAGACTTGAGCTTGGGACTATGATAGAATTTTATTTGGAGGTTGCCACAATCCGAAAATGATGTCGATTCGCCAAAATTTATATATATATATATATATATATATATATATATATATATATATATATATATATATATATATATATATATATATATATATATATATATATAATATAGCGGCGCAACAACTACAAATCTACCGAGAGGTCCAACTAAAAATTAAAACAACACAACTTTTTTATAACGCAATTCTCCGATAACATTGTAAAATATTATCGTAAAATGTCGTCTCCGAAAATTCGATTTTCAAAAAAAAAAATACCAGTAAACAGTTTATAATATGAATAAAATAAATGGAAGGAAAATTTACGTAATTTTCGGGGAGTCGGGACGCCTTGCCCCTCCCCCCGGTTTTTGCGTCCCAATATATATATATATATATATATATATATATATATATATATATATATATATATATATATATATATATATATATATATATATATAGGACATTCTTTCTGAACGGGACACCCTGCTGTCAAAAATTGGTGTTGCTTAAAATAGATCTGCAATATCTCAAATTGAAGGTTATTACGGACTCTATTTTTCAAATATGCGTGGCAAAATTGTCCTCACACAACAGTGATTTCAGTATGGCGGCTGGATAATATAAAAGCGTTTTTTATGGTGACCTGGTGAGATATGGTGTAGTAGCTGAATTTTCCTTGCAGAAATTCATCAAACATTTGAATTGCAATAAGTAAACTGATTTCTAAAACTGTTTAAAAGTACACTACTAGGTCAAGTTAAAAAGTACGACAAGCTAAAAAAATAGGCATTTTTAAAATAAAATATGAGTGAGTTGTTATTGATAAAAAAAGTTTAGGTATAAGATTGAAAAGTTTGGTTGATTTGTTTGTCACTAAATAGCTATAATTTATAACTATTTAAACCATTTGCACGGTAAAATCTAATTACTAGTTTGCCGTTACGTTGAGCCTTACTGTACAAATTAAACAAATTTGAAAATCTTATTAAGAGTAACATTTGACAGACAACTCATTATAATTCCGTCTTCTTCTGGAGTGTGGTTACAAATAGGTAAAGACGTAAGTCGCCTCTTTATATTATTATCATTAATATTTCAGTTGTTTTTGTTTAATTAGGTTGGATTATATTATTATATTATCTCTTTCTAACTCGTAATGTTGAATCGAGAAGGAGTATTTTTAAGGAGTATTAAAAATTTTGTATTCAGTTATTGGTTTAAAATCTATATGACGTCATTTTGAAGGGTTGAACTAATTTGTGACGTAATTGTCTAAGTATAAAATTTCAGGTATACGCAGATATGCAACATATGCAATATCAACACACGAGTATATGCGAGAGTGTAGTTGATCGCCTCGCCTCGTGTCTCGTGTCCTTTGACTTGTGACAAAAAACCGACTCAGATCGGAGAGCTGACGAGGCGAGGCGAGGTAACACGAGAGCATCAACTACACTCTCGGTCTCGCGTTGTCTCGACGAGAGTGTAGTGCTACTATTAGACGTTTAGAATGTGCTAGTCCTACAACCGCAATAAACTACATTCTGTAAAATTTTATGCAAGTTGTGGCCGATAAACGATATGGCTAATGACATCTAGTGGTCGATTTTGGTACTACGGAATGTATGTCCAAAATCGTAAGTCGCCGCCTGGTGAGATTTTAATGAACTATAAATGGTGGGCGGTGCTTACGATGTGACGATTTCTAATCAACCAATGAAAGAGAAGAAGCCATTTTGTTTTAAAATTAAGTAAAATTGATGAAGAAAAAGTACAACGGGGGGTTTTTGAATTTAATTAGAAATACACACGTGAGAAAAAGATTATTAGCAATTTAGACATTAAGAAGAAAAGATGTAAAATTTTTGTAACAAATCCCGTTTGGGAAATTTATTAATTGTTGAAAAATATAAAATATATATAACATTCAAATAAAAATAAATTATAATAAAATAAATATCGAAATACAAAATTAAAACGAATTTATATAAAATAATTATAATAAAAGTGTAAATTTAACTGTAACGGTCCGAATTAACAACAATTGAATTCAACAAATAAATACTTTAAACTAAACACGGCTCGAATTATTTCACCTACGACCTTTGGAAATCAATTATCAGGGACAATCAATTGGAAAATTCTTCTAATAACGTTAAAATCATCATCGTCGTACAAATAATTAGTCAACGTTTTTAACCACGTCAACAACCGGACCATTACAGAGTGGCATTCCGTGAAACAATTCGAGCAAATCAACCAAAATGGACACCACCAATTTAACTATGGAGGAAAACAACATGGGTGTCTCCAGCGTTCTATTTTCATCCGGAGAATTATATGCATCAACTCCAAGGAGCAACGCAGTTCATCACAACATGGAATCAACAGGTGAACCAGACCAGCCTCAAATTGGAGAACAACTGTCCAGAGACTCCCGAGTGGAAACAGCGAGCAGCAGCGCCGTGGAGCCCCAATCTTCAAATGAACAAACACCAGGTTATTACGATGACATCAAGGGTATGTTAACAATGATTTATAATGCTTTACAAGAACATTATAAAAAACTATCTGATAAAATTGATTTGAATACTAAAGAATTATCTGATCAGATTGATAAAATGAATAAAAAATTTGATGGTGTTAATATAAAATGTAATAATTATAACAGTAACTTAGAACAAACGGTTATCAACAAAAAAGTTGATATTTCAAATTTTAATAGTAATAATGAGAATATTGATACAGTACAAAAAATAGAAAATTCTGTTTGTCCGTTAAATTTTGAAAACACAAACTTTATTGATTATAGTAACAAAGAAAATCAAATTTCTGAAACCGTAAATTATGATCAATTCAAAATAGCAAACGGTTTTCAGGGCAATTTTGAATCTGATAAAATACATGTAATCGAAATTTCCGACAAATCTTTAGATTCAGAAATAACAATAAACTCACCTAATGATATCGTTTCTCAGAATCAAAATTTTAACAGTCAAAAAATTTCTGAAATTCAATTAGTTTCCGAGAATGTAGCAAATTCCAAATTAACCATTACAAATCAACATATTTGTTCATTGAATGAAATTTTACAAAACACCAGTAGTGTAAAGAAAGATCCTAATAGTAAACATTATTTTCGAAATGTTAAGCAGAGCAATTTTAATTCGGTAAAAAATCCCTTAACTAAAGCAGTTACAAATAATCATACGACACGCTCAATAAATTTTAATGACAAATTGAAGTATTTAAGCTTAATCGAAGTCAAAGATTTATATAGATTACAAACATCTAGTAATAGTGAATTTTCAGATATAGTTAACTTTTCGAAAGTTAATCTTAAATGTAATAGATTCAATCACATTTTGAAAGATTATCATTTTCTTAATATTGCTGATGATATTTTGGGTAATACATTTCACGTGGTGCTGATTGGTACAGATACGGACAAATTAAACAATACCTTTCGAATTCATTACAATAATTTTGTAAACGATTTTTTGTTTAAATTGAGCAGTTTCGGTACTAGTCGTAATAATTATCATGCAAACAATGTTCAAGTGTGGGTCATTCCGAGAGTAACACCAAATTCGGAACCTCGAGGACCTCCAATGCATATTTCGGAGATTTTCCTGTTTTCCTCGTAAATGGGGTAAACAGTACATTTAATAACCGGACTATGACCTACATCACCGAATTTTGACCCTCTACTTACCGGATAGGAAAATTATTATCTAATTTGAACTAATTTTACCAAAAATGTACTTTTCGTGCTGGATATTGACAGTAATAAGTTTGAGCTTGAATCATCTTTAATAAATAAAACCGTTGACTTTAGCAAGCATTCATGATGTAACAGTTAAATTCTTTGAAAATTGATTTGCATCAATATAATTTGGTATTACTTAGCAGTTGTGTTGTTTAACTATTTCGTTTTCGTTGCGGATCGGATTCAATTACTTCACCATTTACTTCCTTTAAAGGGGATTTTGAGAATAATTTTGATATTGCTATGTTGTATTATTACGTTTTTATATATTTTTATGTCGTAAAGGATACACGTGCTTAAGAAAATGCCGGTATCTAGACAGATTTGTATTGATGGTATTTTTTATATTTGAATTATTGGAGATGTTTATAAATACTAAATGTTTGTGAGTATTATTGGAGTTTTGAATATTTTACCATTTGGAAGTATCGGGTGAATTGATTGATTTTGGGCGGCTGAGACGATTAGGGTAGTTTTACTGAATTATTTGCGATATTTATATTTTGCTCTATCCTTGATCTTGCTATTGTCAGACAACATTGTTGTATACTGTATTTATCCGATGTAATACTCGAGTTTGATATGGTTTAGGCATAATTTCTGTGAATATTGATAATATCGGATTAATGGACAAATGTGAATCATTCTATTTTTATTTAACATACGATATTTATTTCAATTACAAAACACATACTGTTGCAGTAGCAATTTAGTTTGTCAAGTGGTTTTGATGTTTCTAAGAATGGCTAACAGTCATATAATATTTAAAATAAATAAGTTTATTTCATCAAATAAATAAATAAAATTCTTAACTTCCTGACTTCAATTAATAAAAATTTTACCCTGATGTAAGCAAACCCATATAAAAAAAATATATGAATTAACAAATAATATCTAAAATAAATAAGTTCCTTTAATGAATAAATAAATTCTTTCTTTATCTAATTTTAACAAAGACGGTATTCTACACTGAAGCAAATAAATTGGTAATAAAAATGATTTTGAGGTATCAAATTCTTCAATCGATTACATTCAGGTTTAATTATTAAGTGTGATTAAGAAAATAGTAATAAATATAGCCCAATGTTTATTAAGCGAATGAGAAAAGTTATTATTTTGTATGGAAAGTTTAATAAAAATGAAATGTTTTTGAAGATATTAAAGGTATTTTGTATGATGAGTGCCATAAAAGGCGATTAATGAGATTTATATTATTATATTATTGAAATAAGCTAATGAATTACGATTTTATTCTCTTTCGTTATATTAAGCTGTTGGGTGATTTATAAATTGACGGGAACCTGAATGACATCGATGTAAAACTATTATGCGTGAGAATCGATATATAATTAATAAAGAAGATTGTCATTTGTTTCTAAGTATAAAAAACTATATTTCTATCAAGAAATAATGCAAGGTGGAATGCCTGATTTCTTGGGTTATTGTTGTATTTTTCAAAATTCCATTTCAAAGAAATAAAATTAAAATTATTCTAAGGAGAAAAAAATTTATTTTTAAACATGTGAACCATTTAAAAATGTCATACCATGAAATAAATTTGGTAAATAGTACATACAAATCATTATCATTTCATGGGAAATAAAATATATAAGTATAAAATTTAAAACTTTTTCGGTATGTTATTTATAAAAACAATTCTAAGAAAAATTAATTTAAAATCTTTATTCAAGGCTACTGTAATAACTGAAAGGATGGAACAAGAGTGAATACGGTATAGTCAATTTATATGAAAGCATATGTGTTTTAGGAAGCGTGTGATATACCTCTCTCACTTCTTGAAAAATATACAAATTTGAAACATAAATAGCATTCACACGGGGTAGTACAACCAGTGATAATAAAACAAGCATATACTTGTTTTCGTGCTCATATTATTTATATTAAAGAATATACGTATTATTTGATGGCTACGAAATAATCATACATGATTTTATGAAACATAGAATGATTACATTTGTTGATGTACAAAATTTTTTTTTATCTTAACTTAATAATAATTAAATTCATGCTATGATTGCATATTTATCTTCCTTCCTTTTCCTTTCTATCAGTTGCCCGAAATATAAATTCTATTACATCTACGACAGAAACAGTCAAATTTTCTAAAATAATTTTGGAAAGTTATCAATTGATTTGAATTGCATTATGAACATAAGTACATTATGAGTTATATACAGAATAAAATATACTATAATTATAAAAGGGGATTAAACTAAAAAATTTTTTTGTTTGAATGAGGGATCGGTCAATGTTCCGTTAATTGGCGGTTATTGGCTGACTTTGACCGAATCCGGTGTTAAGAAAGTTTTTTTTTTAAAAATAAAACCTTTAACTCATATGATTTTCTGAGTGATGGGAGACGGACAATATTTTCCATTTTATTCGAACTAAGCCTACAATACCCTTATGGTTTGGAGGTAGTCCGTTATGTCCTGATTTAACAAAACTAAACATGAATATTGGGGGGTTAAATTTTGTAGTTTCCGTTTTAAAAATTTTTGCAGGCACCTGTCGTTAATTTTACCGCCCGGCAGGTCCAACCAAGTAGATTTCACAGGGGATAAATTTTGGGGTTTTTAACGGTTTTATAACCATCGTGCGTCGTGATATGAAGGAAAAATCACTTCGTACAAAAAAATTTTTTGCTTTATCCCTGTTGTTAGAGTCAAATTTTAATTAAAGTAAGGATATAATAATAAACAATTTTATTTCTAATACATTATAAAAATACATAAAATATACTTTGCTTTAATAATTTTAAATTTAAAAAAAAAAAAATTATTATAGTTTGAATCTCAAAGACTAATTTTGTACTGAACCATGATATTACAGGACACATAAAGGTGACCATATTTGTTTAGAATTATCTATCTGTTAACAAAATGTTCTTAATAAAAATAAAAGAGGTTTTCAGTTTTGGAACAATAAAATGATTTTATGTAACAAATTCTGATATATTTCTGTATATTTCAATTATAATTATGTATAAAGATTTTAAGCGTAAAGGGAAAAATGATTCAAAACATTTAATAGCAATGTCTATTCAAATTAAATTAAATCAATGTATATGTGCTAATATTCAAGTGAGGTATGTACAGTGTGTAACATTTTCTACGGACCTTTTACATTTTGGCTGCAAATATGACAAACTATAATTATTGTAACATTTCCTTAAATTTGAATAAATTTTGATAAATAAAGTATAAATTGGGTTACAGGATTTATTGGTCTTTCATGATTTGGAAAATAGTCTTTCATGACATAAATTTTATATTATTGGTGAATCCAATTTTTAAACTCAAAGGTGGATATTTCAATAAATAATGAGACACCAATTATTGGGTAAATGAAATTTCTTTGGTTGAGAAAGTTGGATTGATTAAAAAATTTTTTTTGAAAGTTTGTCGTTTTACGATGCTGAAGTGTGGGTCATGGGACATACCATACATACATTATCGGCATTATACGTATATGTAATAAATTAAATGAATTTGTTCCAAATATGACAATCTAAATATAAATCAATATTAGTGAATTTAACTAAAGGTAATTTTCAATTTGTAAAGGAGAATTTAAAATTTTCTTTTTGAATAAAACTTTTATAATTTTGCTTTTATTGTCGATTAATGTTTTTATGGTATGCAACGATACGAAAATGATTAAATTTTGTTTATGAAATAAATATTTCAACTCTTAAATAAATACTTAATGATTTTGTTTTTAGATTAAATTATCACACTTAATTAATGTAACAAAAATTTTTTTTTTTGAATAATAACGATAATAAATTTTTTGAAAATTGAATAATTTTAATTAAATGAAGGGATATTTTTTATATATAAATTTTATTAATTACTATTGATATATCTAACTAATGTATTCATGTACGAAAAGTATTTTGTAAAGGACCGAGATTTCCAATTTAAACACAAAGCAAGTTTTTATAGATCAATAAAATGAAGTCTATTTCTTTCTCATTGCTAATTTCAAAATAAAGAAAAGATTTTCTTGGAAATGTCGAGCGCCTAAATCTTATCTTTTCTTTTCCTATCAGTTCTGTCTTAAGTTTCGTCTTACACGAACTTAAGCCAGAACTTGGTCGGGGCATTATGTGGCCGATAAACGATATGGCTAATGACATCTAGTGGTCGATTTTGGTACTACGGAATGTATGTCCAAAATCGTAAGTCGCCGCCTGGTGAGATTTTAATGAACTATAAATGGTGGGCGGTGCTTACGATGTGACGATTTCTAATCAACCAATGAAAGAGAAGAAGCCATTTTGTTTTAAAATTAAGTAAAATTGATGAAGAAAAAGTACAACGGGGGGTTTTTGAATTTAATTAGAAATACACACGTGAGAAAAAGATTATTAGCAATTTAGACATTAAGAAGAAAAGATGTAAAATTTTTGTAACAAATCCCGTTTGGGAAATTTATTAATTGTTGAAAAATATAAAATATATATAACATTCAAATAAAAATAAATTATAATAAAATAAATATCGAAATACAAAATTAAAACGAATTTATATAAAATAATTGTAATAAAAGTGTAAATTTAACTGTAACGGTCCGAATTAACAACAATCGAATTCAACAAATAAATACTTTAAACTAAACACGGCTCGAATTATTTCACCTACGACCTTTGGAAATCAATTATCAGGGACAATCAATTGGAAAATTCTTCTAATAACGTTAAAATCATCATCGTCGTACAAATAATTAGTCAACGTTTTTAACCACGTCAACAACCGGACCATTACAAAGTTCATTGAGAATTTAACACAAATCGACCAAGGAATTTTTAGAAATAACAACAACCTGCAAGTTTTTTGTCGTTATTTATAAAAATTCCTATAATATTGCCTGCAGTTGGACAGTGGCGTAGCAAGACGAAAATGGGACGTGGGCAAGATAATTTTTGCGAGGACCCCTTTAATTTCCTTTATAAAATTTCTGTCTTAAAAATTAGGCGAAGAGCAAAAAAAAAAACGAAAAACAGCCACTCGTGAGGCCCCTATAAGTGCGAGGTCGTGGGCGTGGGCCCAAACCGCCCATGCCTAGCTACGCCACTGCAGTTGGAACAAAATTTGTACAACAAATTAACTTATTAGCTAATTGTATTTTTAACAATATTATTAAACGTTAATAGTTAAACAGGATTCAGAACAAACATTCTAATGTTTGATTTTGTTTAATACCACTGTAGAAGTTGCTTTACAATCTTCTAAGATTTATTGAAATTAATATGAGTCATTATTTTTATATTAATTCTAAACTTGGCTACTTCAATTTTATTTCTCCAGTGCTTCAAACAGAAATACCGGGTAGCGATGAATTTGAACACGGAGAAGTTGATGAAAGAGTACCTTTTCCGAACAAATACACAGCATACATCTTCGATTTTAAATAAAGTTAACCATTTTTTACATCTAAAATATAATAATCGACTATAATATAGTATAATAACTGGTTTTATTTATTAACTGTTATAATTACCTGTCCAGACAATGTGGAAAACAGTGAAATTTTCAGCCGCTCTTTGGATTCTTGCTCACAATACATTTTCGGATATCCGAAATATGCATCTGAAACAAAATATTTATTAGATATTAGAAACGTAATTCATAATTATATTAAATTACAAGCGCGGGCATTCACAAAGGTACTAAATGGTTTCAACATGTCAAGTACTTGGGAGCTCGCCCACCACATAAAGGATGCCCCGGAGCCTCCACAGTGATAAATCCGGCACCACCGAAGAATTTGGTTAAATAATAACTTAATAATATAATAAATTTTGTTAATATCAGAGATTGCTCTAAATACAATGAAATAATATTTTGCGATAATAGACCGCAATTTTGACCTGTGCAAGGTCAAACGCACAGTTAGGCAATCATGAAAACCGCGATTTTTAAATTAAATTTTTAATAATTGATATGGATTAAATTATTTTATACAATTCTTAACATGCATTATTTTAAATAAAAATTATGAAAATAAAAATTATTATTAATTTAAATGAAAATAAACATAAGAAATTTCATTATAACTTACCTACGTATTTTGACGATTAATACTCAAGTAAAAAAAGCAAATAATTTATTTTAAAAATATATTATAAACTCTTTTTTAACACTTATTTAATTTCTATTATAGAAAATCGGGAAAAACTTATTTTCAGACTTTATTTTCATTATTTATACTGCATACATAACCTACACGAATATAACCAAAAAATTTTAAACATGTGGCCACCTGTAATTTGCTGTAATTGTTTTTTATACATATATTTTTCTTATAACGCAAGCGCGCATATTTTGTTTAAGTTAATTTTGAATAGATAGCGCTAAATTTAGATCTTACAATTTAGATCTTCGACGTTGCGGGGGCCAGCTGCCAAGGGTAAAAGGACGAAAATGGACAAACAGTGGACCCAGTGGACCATCTCAACAAGAAACATCTCTCTCTCTCTCTCTCTCTCTCTCTCTATATATATATATATATATATATATATATATATATATATATATATATATATATATATATACATAGAGAAAGAGGGAAATGTTTCTTGTTGAGGTGGTCCACTGTACATACCTACGATACATACGTACGTTCTAATTTAAGTGAACTCCCCATGATATATGTCTTGACATAATTATGTTATAACATCAGATCGGATATATTTTCAGACATAAATTTGACGTTTAAGATTTTCAAGATGGCGAATCGATGAATTAACTCAACGCTTGGGAGATTTTTGTTTTTAATTCTGTTTGTTAGTTTCTTTTTCTGAATTTTCTAATTGTTGCAAACAGAATTAATATTACAGCAGAGCCGGTTCTAGGGTTTTGAGCGCCCCGGGCAAAACAAAATTTGGCGCCCTTTCATACAAAAATATACAAATTTACTGCAAATTAAAAAAAAAGTAAAAAAAGGCAAAAAATCAAAATTACTTAATTTAATTAATTTATTTATTTAAAAAAATAATACAATAGTTATTTACTTAGAAGTGATACAACCTATGGAATAGCATAACAAGCGCATTTGAAGTTCGAGCGACGAAGGAACGAGAACTTTGAAAAGTAAGTTATGCCATTCCTGTTGCATATGTGTGTCATACAAGATTTTTTGTAATGGCATTCGTCAAAAATTCAATAACGTAGTTAAATAAATTAATTTTTTTGAAAATCAAACTAGGGAAATTTTATCATACTAATTAAGTTGGTACAGTTGGATACCACAATAAGATAAACTTTACTAAATATATGTGTTTTGGTGTTTAATTGGTCCTTGTTCAGGTGCCAAAATAATACCTTTTATTTGTTTTGATGTATCCGTTTATTAACATCAAATTAATACATAATTATGTGACACTATATAAATAAACACAATAATACTATGCAGTAACTCAGTAAATAACAATATAACAAAAGGCGACGTTAGATGTTGTATTACGTACGTGTTGCTTGTTTGGTTGACAAACTCTGACTGACTACTTTATGTGTTGTCAGACTAAAAGAAACCTCGTACTCTGATATAACAGACAGTACAGATGCAAATATTCAAACCAAACCACAAGAGAACTATGCTTGCAGCAGTTAACGTTCGTTACAGAACAAATACATATACATTATAATATACTATTTTAAATAAATTCAAAGAATACAAATGTAAAAAATCCAACATCCTCCGCCACACAAAAAAATGCATTTTTTCCAATTTAAACAATAAATGCTGAATTTTGCAAATTCATAAACCGTAACATTAATAATATATAAACTTAAACTAATACATAATATTCAAATTCCTTTTTTAATCATTAAGTTTCCATTAAATTTACAAGTACTAACTTTAATTAAATAGTTTTAATAACGTAAAATGAATTGAAAAAATATAAAATTTCAAATTTCAACCCTTTGAACCGTAATTACATTTATGCAATAAAAAATAACAAAATTTAATTCCATACAAAATTATAAAATTATGTTTCAATTGGTAATACGCACAACTTGGTAATTGGTCTTGTAAAAATTCCTTTTTGTGTTTTAACTACAGCTGATCGCGCAATATTATTTTTATCTAAATTTAAATTTACAACTCGTGCTGATATCCACTTTAATGGTGGTATACCGTCTTCCCTTATTAATACTAATGCGCCAATTTTCAAGTTGGGCTGTTTTTTAAACCATTTTGGTCTTTGTTGTAACAATGAAATATATTCTTTATAATATTTTGACCAAAAAGATTGCCTCATTTGACAAATCTGTTTCCAATGAGATAATTTATTTAATTTTTCCTATAATAAATTAGGTTCAGGAAAACTCGTTAAATTTGAACCGATTAAGAAATGTCCGGGACTTAAATAATTTAAATCTTCACTGTCATTGGATAATCCGCATAAAGGTCTGCTATTAAGTATACTTTCTACGTACACTAATAGAGTATTTAATTGTTCATAAGTAAGAACACTTTCCCCTATTACCCGTTTTAAATGGTATTTCACTAATTTTATACCGCTTTCACAAATTCCGTTCATATGAGGAGCAAGAGGAACCGAAAATTTCCATTCAATATTTTTTGAATTCATAAAATCTATGATTTGTTTGTGAGATTCGTCACTATCAAATAGTTTCTTTAATTCCCGTAGTTCCCTATATGCGCCCTTAAAGTTTGTCCCGTTGTCCGAATAAAAACATTTAACAATTTCGCGTCTACCTATGAAGCGAGTAACAGCCGCTAAAAACGTTTCTGTAGTTAAATCCGAACAAAGTTCAATATGATATGCCTTTGTAGCTAAACAAACAAAAATACAAAACCACGCCTTTGTTGTAATTACCCCTCTAATCCGAGATTGCTTAACCATAATTGGTCCGCCGAAATCTATTCCCGTTTCATAAAAGGGCCTAGTTAAATTTACACGTTCTTTCGGTAAATCCGCCATTAATTGTTCGTTAACTGTTGACCGAAACCTATAACATTTTACACATTTGTTAACTATTTTTCTTACTTCTCGTTTCCCATTTATTATCCAATAATTCATCCTTAAATTCGCTAGCAAATTTTGTGTTCCGGCATGTAACATTGTCTTATGTTCATATTCGATAATTATATCACTTAAATGACATTTAGGAGGCAATACATATGGGTGTTTTTGATTTAGAGAAATTTTTTGACAATTGGAGATCCTCCCCCCGACACGAATTAGTTCTTTATTATCTAAAAAAGGATTTAAATATTTTAAAGGGCTTTTAGTATAGGTATACGAATCTTTTCGATCGATCTTATTTGTTAATTCCGTTAATTCTCTCCCAAAATATTTTGCTTGTACTAATTTAATAAGAAATTCCCGCGCTTCTATTATTTCACTTAAACTCAAATTTCCGTATTTTCTTGATCTAAAATTTTTAAAATTGTATGCAGCGCGCTTACACCATGCTACTCTTATTTGTAATTTCATAAAATCCGAAGTTTGCTCTATTACATCAAGAAATAAACTATTATCAATATCCGCTGCAACTAAACAAGATTTTACTTTCAAACTTTGTTCCGGTAATTCCAAACTATTTACATTAATATTCGACCTTGGCCATTCCGATTCATTTAATTTTAGCCATGGAGGACCGTTAAACCATATTTTTTGAAATTTAATAAATTCCGTTACGGATAAACCTCGACTTAGTTTGTCCGCACAAATATTATATTCACCGTTTAAATGATACCATCTTTTATAATCCGTTAGTTCTTGAATTTTATAAACCCTGTTAGAAACGAACATTTTTAATTTACTAGGATCTAAATTAATCCAACCGTATACAATACTAGAATCCGTCCATAAATAATAACTATCGATTTTTAAAATATCATCTAAATTAGTTTTGATTTTATGTAATAATTTGGACAACAACACCGCACCTAAAAGTTCCGTTCTGGGTAAAGTAGTACCTTTAAGAGGAATTATTCTAGTTTTAGCTGCAATTAAATTTATTGATATTTCACCGTTTTCATGGAAAGTCTTTATATAAATGCAACCTCCGTATGCATACTTACTACTGTCGCAAAAACCATGTAATTCTATCCGTTTGAGTTTTGAATCAGATTGAAAATAATGTCTCGAAATTTTAATGTTATTTAATAATTCTATATCCGAAAATGTATTTATAAATTCTTCCGACAAATTTTTTGGTAAAGGGGTATCCCAATCTAAATTTTTATCCGCCCAAATTTTTTGAATAAAATGTTTCATTTTAACAATAACTACTCCAATATAACCTAAAGGATCAAAAATTCTACTTAAAAATGATAATGCTAACCGCTTTGTAATAATTTCATTCATTTCAAATTCCGGTATATTTATTTTGAAATAGTCTCCGTTAATACTATATTTTAACCCAAGAGAGCTAACTAGTTTTTCCGAACTATCATTACTTTTAACAACCTTCTCTTGTTTTTCTAATGGAATAGTTTCCAATAGTTCTTTACAATTCGATGCCCACTTGTGACATTCAAACCCTGCACTTTCTAAAACTGAAATTATATCGTTTTTCAAAGAAATTAACTCATTTTTTGTATTTGCTCCGATTAAACAATCATCCATAAAGAAATCCCGTTTTAATATCTTTGCTGCGACAGGAAATTTATTTTCACTATCATTCGCTAATTTGTGTAATACTTTGATAGCTAAATACGGGCTAGCAGCAGCTCCGTACGTAACCGTAGCTAGTTTTAATATTTGCAATTCTCCCGAATTTTCATTTCTCCAAATAATTTTTTGAAAATTTTGATGATTTTCCGAAATATTTATCATCCTATACATTTTTATAATGTCTAAAGAAAATACGTAAGTATAACTTCTATACCTAATAATGATGTCAAATAAATCTTGTTGTAAAGAGGGTCCCGTATACATAAATTCATTTAATGAAAAACCGTTTTCCGTTTTACAACTAAAATCAAATACAACTCGCAATTTAGTTGTAGATTTTTCCGGTCTAATTACCGCGTGATGGGGTACAAAATATTCTAATTTGTTGTTTTCTTTAAATTTCTCTAGTTCAGTAATATCAACCGCATGACCCATTTCTATATATTCCGAAATAAATTTTTTGTATTCATTGTACAAATTTTCATTTTTTATAAAACGACTTTCTAAATGATAAAATCTACTTAAAGCTTGCTCATAAGATGATCCTAAATTTTCAATACCCTGTTTTAAAGGCAATTGAACCGTAAATTTTCCTGAAATTTTGTCACGAGTAACCGAATTTTCAAAAATTTCTTCACAAATTTTATCTTCACGTGACATAATTTTTTCCGAAGGCAAATCTTCTATTGCCCAAAATTTTTTAATATTTTCATTTAATTCCGCCGATTTACAATCCGTATTTAAATAACAATTTTTTGTATACCTTTTAGTATATAACCCATTTCTATTTAGAATAGGTCCCGCTATAACATAACCAAAAACCGTTTTGTGTAAAGACAAATTATGTTGATCTAAAGGAATGTGTGCTCCCCGTAACAATTTAAAAAATAAACCACTACCGATTAATAATTCAATAGAACTAGGCTTATTGAATTCCGTATCCGCTAAATTAATTTTATCCGGTATAAGTAAACCTTTTTTATCAATATAAGAATGTGGCAATGGTGTAGTAATATTATCCAAAATAGAACACTCGAGTTCAGTACTGAATTCCGAACATAACGATTGAATTTTTATCCCGACCGATTCCTTTACTTGTACCGTTTTTCCCGATAAACCGATAATATCCAAATTTTGCCGATGTGTTGGTAAACCAAGTTTATCCACTACATGTTTACAAATAAAATTGCTTTCGCTGGCACTGTCTAATAAAGCTTTAATTATTAAATGTTTACCGTTTCTTTCGAAAATTTTAACCTTAACCGTAGGCAATAAAGTTTCAAAATTGTTTTTATTACAATAACTACTATCTTGATTAGCACAACAATTTGATGTTGGCTTTTCATTACTACTTATCTGTTCCCGATTTAAGTTCCCATCACTAGTATTAGTAACAGATTTACTTAACGATTCTTTATTTAAAGGTACATTATTATCTAATCCTTTCCGCTGGTTATCGTAATTTGAACCGAAATGCAATAAACTATTATGACGCCTATTACATATGCTACATTTAAAATTTGACCGACAATTGTATACCGTGTGTTCATTTAAACATAAGAAACATAAATGATTTTTTGATACAAACTCACGTCTTTCAGAAGTAGATAAATTTTTAAATTTAAAACATTTTAAAATACTGTGATTATTTAGTTTGCAATAAGTACATTTTTTATTTAAGCCCTTATTTAATGGTAACGATATTTGTTTTTTATAATAATTATTATCAAATTTATTTTTATTAACTGAAAATTCTAATGATAAAATTTGAAATGCCTTTGCCCGATGTTCTAAAAATTCGATTAATTGACTCAGTTTAGGAACAGACTCCCGGTTTTGACATAATTCCCATTGCTGTTTAGTAGCAAAATCTAATTTTTGTACAATAATAAAAATTAGTATTAAATCCCAATAATCAACTGGTACATTCAAACTTTTTAGTGCCTCGAAATGTAATTTAACCTTTAAAACTAATTCCTTAACTGTATGCTCCTTTGAAACATTTGGTAATTCTAAAATTGACTTAATATGACCATTAATAATGAGTAACGAATTTTCATACTCTTTTACTAAAATTTTATATGCAATATCATAACCTTCATCCGAAATATTTACCGCCGAAATAACACTTAGTGCTTCTCCTTTTAATAAAGATCTAAGATAATTTAATTTTTCAACTTTAGAAATAAAAGGTTTATTGTGAATAGCCGAATCAAAAGAATTTCTAAATTCAACCCATTTTAAATAATCACCCGAAAAAGGTTCAATTTTTAATGTAGGTAAAGGAATATTTGTAAATTTGGGTACCGAATCATTGTAACCGTTTTGATTTAAATTATCCGAATTGCTAGCCTGTGTAAGTACATTTAAATTCAAATAACCTTGAATTTCCGATTTCAAACTAAAATATTTATCTTCAAAACTATCCCTTTCCGCGTCATCTAATTCACTTTTTTCAAGTAACTCAATAGCAGATTGAATTTCTAAAAATGATTCATAATCCTTTGTTAATTGTTCATTTCGAACCGTTAAATTTGCTTTATCTACAGGCTGCTCTGTTTTTTCTAAAACTTTTTGTAACCGTGAATGATTACGTTTTAAAACCGACCGTTTCTTTTTTAATTGTTGTAACTCATCCATTTTTAAATTTACTAAAAGAAATTTCTAGTATACTCTAGTTTAAATACTAGTAACCGCCAAAATATTTACTTTAAATAAGGCTTTAATTGTTGCCTTCAAAGTTTTTGGAAACAAATTTATCAATAAAATTGAAATAATCTTACCGTAAATACAATACAAACATGAATTTCCTTAATGTCCGATTAATTACAAATAAATTCACATAGAATTTACACCGATAGTTTCACATACATATATTTTTATTTTAATAAACACAAAGAACACACACTAATGGTAGATGTTCTTCTATTTCTTTTTAGCACTCACTAAAGGGATATGCTTCTTCCTTGTTGCTGCTTACCACGTGACCCGTACTGCAGCAAAATCCGCCATTCCGCTTATAAGAACCATTTAGTTCACATGCCGCCATTTTTGTTTCCAAAATACACCGAAATTTATATTTTATTTTATAAAAACCGCCGAATTATATTATTTAATATTTCCGAACATGGAAATCCGCTGAATCAGAGCCGCAACAATTTAGAAAACCGTAGAAACATTAAATTAAACCGTAAAAAAACAAGCAAATAGCCGCCTTCAATTTCTCAAGTCGTCTTCGCTCGGGCGCCAAAAAATGTTTTGGTGTTTAATTGGTCCTTGTTCAGGTGCCAAAATAATACCTTTTATTTGTTTTGATGTATCCGTTTATTAACATCAAATTAATACATAATTATGTGACACTATATAAATAAACACAATAATACTATGCAGTAACTCAGTAAATAACAATATAACAAAAGGCGACGTTAGATGTTGTATTACGTACGTGTTGCTTGTTTGGTTGACAAACTCTGACTGACTACTTTATGTGTTGTCAGACTAAAAGAAACCTCGTACTCTGATATAACAGACAGTACAGATGCAAATATTCAAACCAAACCACAAGAGAACTATGCTTGCAGCAGTTAACGTCCGTTACAGAACAAATACATATACATTATAATATACTATTTTAAATAAATTCAAAGAATACAAATGTAAAAAATCCAACAATATGGTAAAAATTTTGTTATATTAACAAATTAACAATAATTATTACGACATACTCTACAATATTAGAATACAGGTAGGTATACATGCGTAAATGCCATTTGGTCCATTTCAGGCATTTGTCTGCATCAATGTTGTGTGATAAAAGTCATAAAAATTCTTAGGTTTCATTATTTTTATTAGTAAATTGCTTCCGAGACTACTAAAGTAGCGAAAGGATGATGATCACTTTTGAAAAATAAAAAATTTTTTCTCCAAAATGAAATTTTTTACGCAGCTTCCTGAACAATTTTGGTTTGGTGTCTGTCTGTCCGTCTGTGTGTCGCCAGTTTGCACCAAGGGGCATAAATTCTGAACTATTCGATTCTTTCTAATGAAATTTTCAAAAATTATGCAGTTTGGTTCCTAGATGATCCCCTATAAATTTAATCAAAATCGGAGTAACGGTAGCAACGCCGCTACCATGTCATTCCAAAATTGCACCAAGGGGTGTAACTTCTGAACTATTCAATTCCTTTTTATGAAATTTTCAGAAATTATGCAGTTTGGTTCCTAGATGATTCTCTAAAAATTTAATCAAAATCAGAGTAACGGTAGCTACGCCGCTACCATGAAATTCCATTAAATGTCAATATCTTATTTACTACTAGTCCCACTTCGCTCAAATTTTAGGGTATTTTGGGGGTTAGTTTCTAAAATATTTTTGCTGTTGTTTTATAATTTAGCCTTTAATTATTTTGAGTTACAATAATTTTTTATGAACTTTAAGCCGAAAATATAATTTCACGGTGTACATATTTGGTAGAAAACTGTTTTAAAGTCTTTTACGAGTACGAGGAAGCTGTGTGCCCATTGGCAGTGTATTTTTGTTTTTGTCTATTAGTTTTTTTTTGAGTTTTAAAACAATTTATTGCTTGTTAGAAAAATCGATATCTCATGAAAAATGACCAATTTTAATTTATAAAATCTAAAAAAATAATGAATGTAAAAAGATATTTTATTTTTATATCGGCGCCCCTCAAAACTTGGCGCCCCGGGCAGTCGCCCGGCTTGCCCGCCCCTTTATCCGGCGCTGTATTATAGCTTTGAAAATCTTTCTACACAAATACACCGCGTCTCCACTAGACATATATTATGTTAAAACGGTTAAAACTTGTCGTGACATAAAAATGTCTTGTGGAGACACTAAATGTTATAACATATTTTATATCATAACATATATGTCTTGACATATAACACCAGCTCGGACATATTTTCAGACATAAATTTGACGTTTAAAGCCGGGTCTACATATAACGAACGAACGCGAACGAATGCGAACAAACGTAAGCGATTGGTAGCGAACAAACATAAACGAACAAATGTGGACGTAATCACGAAAGCGAACAAACACGAACGAACAGTTTCGAACACTCACGAATGTTTTCCATTTGTTGTCGGTACATCAAAGAAAAAGATTCGTTCGTGTTTGTTTGTGTCTGTCAGATGTGGACGATTAAAAATTATTCTAACAATAAATTAAGATAGACAGTTTAAAATAAATTCAGTTAAGAATTTAAAATTGACAAGATTTGAAATTTTATTTCGATGTTTTGGAATGTTTTAGATAATTTTTACAAAATTACCAGAAAAAGAAATAACGTGTGGGAATCTTTGAAGGGAAAATTTTATTAACAGAAGTCGATTTGATTAACAGAAATCGCAACGCAATGTGTAATAACACTGAAGTCTTTCTTTAACAGGAATTGCTTTCCGATAATAAGTGTATATTTTGTTAAGATGTTTTTGGTCCAACTATTTCGGTTAACTTTTCGAAATCTGATAGTGACGATCTTCTGAAATTTACAAAAAATTAGGAAAGTAAATTAGAGGCATTATACCGAGTTTTGCTTTTATGAAACAAAACCATCTGCCAACAACTTTTTGATTTGTTGGTTTTTAAAGATCGCATGATAAAATTGAGGTTATAATGTGGGCGATATAAAACTCTTACTGCAATAACTTTTCATTTCAAAATTTATTAAACTTATTTAAAAAATTATTGTGTAGCCGGAACATAAACGAACATCAACGAATTGAGGTTAATTGTTCATTCGCGTTCGTTTGTGTTTGTTTCTGTTTGTTCATGTTGGTTCACGTTTGTTCGCATTCGTTCGTTATATGTAGACCCGGCTTTAGATTTTCAAGATGGTGAATCGATGAATTAACTCAACACTTGTTATAAATATAGAAATTAACTCAACTTGTTATAAATGTAGAATGAATGTTATAGTTTTGAAAATCTTTCTACACAAATAATAATAGGATTTACTGTTTTCAGAAATTAAATATGTCAAGACATAAGAAGTTCCCACTATTGATTATACGTTAAGACATATATCTAGACATCAATTATGTCTAGTGGAGAGTGGAGACCCCGTGATAATAATAGGATTACTGTTTTTAGAAATTAAATAAGGTAAAAGACCCGGTAATTGACCCTGGCCCAGTTTCTGAACTTTTCAACTTTGTTATAAATTAATAAAAAAACTATATTTTAAATAAGAAAAAAAATAAATTCTTAATTTAAAGTAATCTATTCTGTGTCTAATGAACAGCAATTTAAAAAGTTTAGAATATATTAACTAAATAAAAAAAAAAATTTTAAGTTTAAAATGTGTGTAAACACTATTTGGTAGTTTCTTAACAGTTTATGTTACAAAGTACTCATTTTGATTTGTGCAATATTCATCATGTAAGTATGAAAACTTAATTAAAAATATATGAGCAGGTTAATATTTGTTTAAAATTTATTTTAAAATATTTATAAAATACCTTAGAATGATTTTTATTATTGAAATATGAGGGTCAATTACTAGGCTCACTTCTAAAGTGGTATGGCCCAGTTAAATTCTAACCAGTTTTTGTTAGTTATTTTGTTATTTATAGTTATCTTCGATTAGTTTTTGTTATTTTTCATAACGTATTACATTAAACATTCATTTTTATCAATAAAAAATTATTTATAAATTAAATTTTAAAAAACTGTATTTTTAAATTTAAGGATCAGAAACTAGGCCACTGTCAGGGTCAGAAACTGTCACATGAGAAATTTTGAAGGTCAGAAACTGGGTCCTTTTTGTCAATTTTTAAAACATTAATTTAAATTATTAATTCAATTCAAATAATTATTTTACTTGTATGGCTTTATTTTGAAAGCCATAAACTAGTTGATAAAATTATTAATTGTCTCTTAAGTTGAAACTTATATTTATTACTGTCGTTTAACCTCAGCCGTCACTCTTAAAAGGTCAGAAACTAGGCCCGTTACCTTATGTCAAGACATAAGAAGTTCTTAATATTGATTCTATTATGTTAAGACATATGTCTTGACATCAATTATGTCTAGTGTAGACCCCGTGTTATAAGGAATAGTCGAGCAACAAAATTAAGTGCGCGATAGTGAGAGCACTCAAATTCCGAGAAAAATTTCCTCTACGTGTCCTAGACTATATATCAAAATTGCGTTTAACTCCCTATTTATTCAACTTTGTAAATCACAGATCAGCTATTGTAATTATGAATAAAATTAAAAAAATCGTACAGTAGACTTCCGAATATCCGGGGTAATTGGGACCGAGACCACCTCGGATACGGAAAAACTAGAATATTATGGAGGTTATGTACTGTGGTGTTAAAAAATTGAAAATGACGCATGAAAATGTAAAATATTTATTTATTGTAATTTACAACGTAAAATTGATAGTTACATACCTGTAAGCAAATAAAAGAGTCCATTTCCTAAAAAACACTGCAACAACAGTCAGTTTGGACGGATATACGCACACAAACGCAGTGTCAACAAGTCCAATTTTAAACTGTTTTGTTTACTGTTTCGGTTTGCATGACAGTTATACTGGCTTCTCACCTTAATTATCGTGTTATTAAGAGCTTTATTTTTATTTACGGTTGACTAGCTCGGATAATCGGAAGTCTACTGTACTGATAAGTATAATTTACTATGTTTAAAACATATACATATTTATTTTTTATTTACAATCTATTTACATTTTATTTTTATTAATTACATATTATCCTATTTAAGTACATTTATATATTTTTTATTTTGATACTTTTGAGAAGTAAAGCTTGATATAAATTTTGTTATTTTAATTCGTAATCTTTATTACATTATGAAGTATATTTGGATACAGATTAAATATTATAAATGTGTTGAAATTTTTTTGAGACGCCAAATTGGTTGAGAGACTTCAATTGGTGGTTGCATTGTTTCTTCTAAGAAATCGATTCTTCCTTTATCATCAACTAATATAATTGTATGTGTCCTAAAATAATAATAAGAAAATATATATTTCAAAATTGTGGGAACAAAAAATCGTAATTTGTTAATATCTTTTATACCACTTTACAGTTTACATTGTAATAGTATTTTATATACAATATAAGTTCGATAAGTTACTTTTACTGATCGAGAAAATGTTGCGAAAACGAGACCCGCAGGGTTTCGTTTTTGCAATTTTCGAGATCAGTAAAGGCACTTAACGCATCGTGTATTGTATAATATTTTTTGCACGATCGATTTAAAATAATTAAAGAATAAAAATATATTAAATAAAAAATAAAATTCAGATAATATAGGTGAAATATATATTTCTATGTTATCATATAGAATGCTATGAATAAATATTATAAATATAGGGATAGGATATTAGGAGGTTAAGTCATCAAAACGAAAAAACAAATATGCTAATTTTCTGCTACCGGTTTCGAGGTAATTAACCTCGAATAAAAATAAAAATAAATATATAAACAATAAAAAAAAATGTTGATATTCTTGTTAAAAAAGATATTTTTTGACATTTCTAATCTTTTTGTTTACTTTTATAATAAAGCATCTGCCATGAAGATGGGGTTAATTACTTCGAAACCGGTAACAGAAAATTAACATATTTGTTTTTTCATTTTGATGACTTAAACTCCTAATATCCTATCCCTACATTAAATTATTAGTCATCTAATTTTTTCCTTACAAATATTATAAATATTTATAGCAACTATAAGACGAATCTTTGTAGTGACAATTGACAACTATATTTATAAATAAGAAATTAAGTGTCAATATTTTTAATTGGCGTGAATATTTTTTTAAATTTTCTATTAAAAAAATTGAAGAAAATAGTTTGTTAAACTACCTATAATATTAGTGAGAATAATGAAATTGATGAAGCATTTTAATTTTGGCTGCAAATTTATTATCGTAAGATAAAAGGAAGATTATAAAAACCACAGAAAATTTTAATGATTGAAAAACCTTTTGAAATGTCAATAAAATATGAAGACTAATGGCAAACATAATAATAATAATATGCAAACTAGTGAAAAGTTTCGTATTAATCGATTAATTTTCCTAATTTTTCAAACTGTACTTTTAATTTCAATATAAATAAATAATTACAATCATTTTTAGTTAATTTCTTACTTACTGCATTCCTATTCACTTACCGGGCACCTATTTTATTTACCGCATTGTTATTTTTTGGTTTCTATGAATCTAAACAAACGTTCGGGAAATGTATTGTGGACGCAAGCTCAGACGACCCCAGAAACTGAGGGGAACACAAATTGTATTATTTCCATAGTTACCTACCAAACCAAGTAATTATATTTTTTTGCACGATCGTGTATTTTCATGCATTTACTGATGCTGTTGACAATGCTGGTAAGTAACATTTCCCGAACGTTTGTTTATATCCATGGAAACCAAAAAATAACAGTGCGGTAAGTGAAATAGATGCGTGGTAAGTGAATAGGAGTGTGGTAAGTGAAATTAGCTCAAAAATGATTGTATTTATTTATTTATTTTGAAATTAAAAGTACAATTTGAACAATTAGGAAAATAAATCGATTAATATGAAAATTTTTACTAGTTTGCACATTATTATTATTGTTGGCATTAATTTTCTTATTTTATTGACATTTCAAAAGGTCGTTTAATCATTAAAATTTTCTGTGGTTTTTATAATCTTCCTTTCATTTTACGAGAATAAATTTGCAGCCAAAAATAAAATGCTTCATCAATTTCATTATTCTCACTAATATTATAGTTTAATAAACTATTTTCCTCAATTTTTTTAATAGAAAATTCAAAAAAAAATATTCACGCTAGTGAAATATTAACACTTAATTTTTTATTTACCAATGAACTTTAAAACAACTTTTAAAAACTATTATATCTTTAAGATGGTTATATAAGGAACATCTACTAAAAGGCTTTGTAGAAATTTATTTAACTTCTGTTGTAAATTTTAGTGCAAAATAAATATTTTATTTATTATTTTATTTATTTATTTAACATCCAATATTAAAAAAAAATAGTTTTTTAATGATTCAAAAACATAAAAGAAAATAATTTTCAGTTTTTTAAATCTTAAAGTTGGTTTTTAATGACACAACTTACTTAATACATACCACTGATTCATCTCTAATTATTCTTTGGCATTTACTCGTACGTTAAAAATTCTAACTTTGAAAATTTATTTCTTCTAAACTACACGTCAGAAATTATTCAAAATAGTGTTAATGAATGCATCATATCTTTCTCTATAAAATTCTAAACTTGGAAAATTTCAAGTGATCGATTCACCTTAAATCGATGAAAAATTTAAAATAAAATAAAAAATTCAAATACTATTTTTTGATTAAATCAACGTTAAAGATTGATTAAGATAAATAATTTGTCAAGCATTCCAAAAATTTTGAAATAGATTTCAAAATTTCCAGTAATCGATAAATTTTTTTCACAAAACGAAAATGGCAATGATTCAAACTCATAAAACTACAAGTCCTAACTACTCTTTCCTCATTTAATTAACTTCTCTAGCTCTTGTAATTTACGAGATTACAACGATTATCATCGAAATTTGTATCGGAATTTTGTGCGAAAGTAAAATGAGATTAGGTTATGCAAATATACTGCAACTATTAAATTACATTTTTATTGATATCGAAGGCCTTCGATAGCGAGTATTTCGTAAGTAGTGAGTGTTAATAAAAAAATAACAAAACCTTGTAAATAAAAGATAGTGATTGTATATTGCAAATGTTTTGCACTAAAATTATAGTTTCTCGATACCGAAATGTTTATATTGTAATAGTACAAAAAAATAGCAAATCTTTAAGAAAAAGACCATAACTAATGGCTGCGTTTGGCAGAAAAAATTCCTTAAAACGCTTTAAAGCAAAATTGCGATTTATTAAAAATAACTAATCACCAAAAATCAAAATGTCGTCGCACATACCTAAACAAAATAACCTCAATAAGAGTTATTTATAGAAAAATTTTTATTTTTTATATTTTATATAAGGTGTATAATACTGTAGAAATCATAGATATCAGAACGTGTATGTACCACATAATAGATGGAGTACACATTATCTTTTTTGAAGCAAATCGTCACATTGGTATACACCACGTTAACACCTTTCATAACCTCTAAAGTGTCAGTGGTAATAAATATTTTTTAATTTGTATACGATTTTTGTTGTAATTTGAGACTATTTATTAATAAATATTCTAACAATATTTATAGCAACAAATATAACATCAGTAAATATAGAAAAAATTTTAATTAAACCTTGTTTAACCGCCATATTGGTCAACACTTTAACCCTTTTTTTGGCTTCATTTTCATATACAGTAAATATATACCTGTACTCCCTCTATCACTTCTACTTCAAAGGTAGAAATAGACCATATGATTGAGCAGATCATAATTGTCAGAATCAGGGCCGGATTTAACTTTCTGTTGTTCTAAGTTTTTATTAGGGTTGCCAACCATACTTTATAAAGTATCTTACTTTATTTTTTACAAACATACTTTTGCATAAAAATAAAGTATGCTAAAGTACTTTATTTTCAATCTAGACTGTGATTACACTAAACAAAACTCTCTGATACGTAACTCCCAAACGATTTATTAAATATTAAAATGGATGATTGATCTATATTCTGAATCAAAAATACTCAAAAAAATCCAAGAAAAAATCTATTAATGATAACAAAGAATTTGCAGAGGAAAATACTGCTGCAAAACGGCAATATATACTTAAGAATGTGATGCGTCTGGTGACTTACCAAATATAAAAATACCCCTGTCGCAACATCCTGCATAACACAGCGAATTTCCGTTTACAAAAATTAATTTTTCTCGGAAACTAATTGACATAGAATAATAGTTTAAACACTTTTTATGTGATTTTTTCTCCTCTTTTCAATGGTGTAAAAAATATTGTATGGCCGTAATAGCTGAATTTTCGATTCGAAAATTCGCTAAAAGTTATTTCTTATGTGCTCTCTGTTCCTGCAACCCTAGCTTTCACTGAGAGAGTTTTTTCTATATATGTAATCTACAATATTGCTAGCAAGGTATTTATCTTGTTAATTGTTAATTGTTCCATAAGAGGAATTGGTCGCAAACAAAGAGAGATAGACAATGCAAAAATAATGTTCCTTTTCTGTTCTGCGCATGTCTAGCGGTTCACTTGAAAAGTATTAAACAAACTCATTCATATTTTTAATATTTTATTGTTTGGATTGTTAACTCAGGGATGACAATTTTATTTATCCAAATAATTTACTTAATAAATCTCTAGCACTGACTAACTTTGGGTTTAGAAGCATGAAATTTTGTAGAGAAGTTCCCTATGTCATGTAGGTGATCACTAAGAAAGGATTTTTGAAAATTCGTCCTCTAGGTGGGTTGAATAGCAGGCAATGAAAATTTGTATGAAAATTCGTCATTTTTAAAGTTAGAAATATATAAAAATATGTTACTATGGCTATTAAAATAAATAATATCTTATTTTAATAAATCTAGACGCCTGTAGCACACTGCAACGAAAGCGAACCGGAACGAATTACAGACGAGCAGTGAAACTTTGTTGAGCATGTTTTTATATGACGCGATCAGACAGTTTGCGAAACCGGGCCGAAATCAGTTCGTCGAGTGTTCGCATGAAATTTGTCCATGTCGACAGATTTCCACTGGTTCGCGCAAAGTTTGTACATTCGTTTCCACGGAAATGATTATAACTGGATTCGGTAAAAGATGATTATTATTGAAGTTATTGAATTCGATAGCTGGCTTAATACAAGTTATTATAAACATCAAATTAGTTTGATTTTTGGTATTATTAGTCTTCTCTCTAGTAATTTTCTCTTAAATGGATAATTTAATCGAAAAATTAATTATGTCGGTGAGAAAAAGGCCATACTTGTACGATATGAGTCATTCTGATTATAATTTTTAAACAATTGTATCTTATTTAAATAAATATGATTAAATTTTATTTTTTATATTACTACAATGATTTTAATAGCGTAACTAGATAACAAAGCGTTTTGATAACAATAACTACATGGTTTCGGTTCGCATCCGTTCTACCATTTAGACTAATAATCGAAATAGTTCTAACTAGGAAAGAAAAGTAATCTCTATTTATGGTACCCCCTCTGTAGTGATGCCCTAGGCCGGTGCCTAGTGTGCCTTATTATAAATCCAAGGCTTGTCAGAGTAAAAAACAATATGGCAGAATTCTGTAATTTATCTCACAAGGAGAGGTCACACTCTGTGAGTAACCGATTTGCCCGAGTCTTCATGTATTTAAAAAGGTTCACTAGTGTAGTAAATACCCAAAGCCCTAGAGTGAAACAATCCGAAATAAGGGAGAAATTTCTCTCGAAAATTTTAGGTTTACAGTTAGTACAAGTTCCAAAAAATTAGTTGTGAAAAGTTCCTTTAGTTGTGAATTAACGTCTAAACATATTAAACGAGTATTTTGAGTTGTATCTTTAAAATTAACAAATATAGTATAGCTATAAAGTTAAAAATAGTGTAATTCCATAAGTATGTTATTTATAATCTGAATTATGTTAGTATATGAATATTTTTTATAAAAAAAAAATAAAAAATACAAATAGACTGCTTACTTCGCCAAGACAACTTTCGTAAGTTGAAATTTTTGTAACTTGTACTAACTGTATACCTAAAAATTCCGAAAGAAACTCCCTTATTTCCAAGTGCTGCACTCTAGGGTTTTGGGGATTTACTATACTAGTGAACCTCTTTAAATACATGGAGACTCGGCCAAATCGGTGACTCACACAGTGTGACCTTGTCCTTGTCAGTAAAATTTAAATTTGGTATAAGATAGAACTGCGTGTCATTTGATTTCTGTTCTGGCAAAAAAAAATAGTCAGCATTATAAATTGCTTCAAGCCGCTTTATTCTGCTGACTAATTTTCTGCCAGGACAGAAATCAAGTGACACGCAGTACACACTTATACCAAATTTAAATTTTACTGATAAAAAAATTACATTTTTCAATAGTATGACTATGAATAAAATAATGCTATCCATATTGTGTAAAATATAAAAGAATAAATTTTCCTATAAATAACTCTTACTGAGGTTATTTTGTTTAGGTATCTGCGACGACATTTTGCTTTTTGGTGCTTTATTATTCTTAGTAAATCGCTATTTACTTTAATGTGCTTTCAAGAATTTTTTATGCGAACGCACACAATGATTACACAATTTAGTTATGGTTTCTGGTTAGACTAATTCAAACTGATTGAAAGTGTTAATCACTGAAACTGAATCAATCAACTAAAATATTAATTGACTGCCAACACTGGAAAACGTCACTGCCGCCTTAATAAGAAATATTTAAATTTCAATTAATTAATTAAAAATTTAACAACGATAATATAAAATATTGTAATGTTATTAAATATTATTCTAAAATTAAAAATTAGATCCCAATAACAATACTATGTATCGAAAAAAAAAATTATTTGTTACTATAATATGTACCTTGTACCATAACCTGCTTCTGGAATATTTACGAAAATAGAACTTAGATGTTCTTTCCAATTTGGTGCACGTTTTTCAAGTTCTGGGTCTGGTAAATGTCTATCTTCCCATTTTAACAAATAAAGTATTTCTTCAACAAGCGTATCCTTTTCAGCAATAGTATTGTAAGTATTAACAATATCTTTAAATCGGTCTTCTCCGGCACGCACTTTCACCAGTGGTGAATCTGGTAAACTGTTTCCTATACCTAAGCAGTTATCTGCATCTAATTCAGATATTTTGTTACTAACATTTGAGTAATGGTAGATTTTCGCAAGGTTATTTCTAAAAAAAAAAAAAAGTTGTATGTGTGACTCAGGTTTCGTAAATTCACGGTTTAAGTGAAACGTTTATAGCAGACGATATCAGCCGTCCATGTGTAGGTATACACCTACATGTATACCTCCGATTTACACGATTTTTGGGATTCCGTAGCAAATAAAAATCACTTATACTTAAATTCGTCATGTTAGTCTGTCTCTATTCGCCCATGTGTACTTTTTAATTTTTTCGCTTATTGAAAATTTGTTATGGAAATATTATAAACATTGATAACACAAAATCAAAACTGAAATGGATTTCAGAATTTTTCCCCATGTAGTCCACCGTGTGAGGAACCATTAGAAATTTTTTAAAAAGAATTAGGGTTACGTTACCACTTTCCTTTTTAAATCTCGTTTACGAAATATTAAGCTTCAAAATGGTGTGCGATAAGCCTCCTTCTAACTTCGTAACTATTAATCCAAAAAATATTAAAAAAGTTATAGATCAGTGATTCCCAAAGTGAGGGTCGCGTAGACTATTTGAGGTGTTCGCAGAAACAATTAATTACAGATTACATACTCATTTTCTACACATTTCCTACCCAATTTTACATATTTTGGGGATTTTTTGAAATTTTTAAGTACTAAGGGGAGCCGCGAATCAAAAAGTTTGAGAACCACTGTTACAGATAATAGTACTTAATAAGAATTTTCAATCAAACCTGTTTTGGTTATTTTTAGTCGATAACTGGGATGTACAGTGCGGCAATTAAATTCCGGGACTGAAGCTATATCTCAGCAACCAGTGGCGACATCTGTTTAAATTTTATGTCATATGAAGTTTGGACGTCTATGAACGTAACCTAAAACTTTTATTTAAATCGGTTGACATTTATCATTGTTTTTGATATTTTGTTTATCAGTTTATTTTGTTACATATCGGAAAACAAGATAATGGACCGAGTCACACATCCTTAATTGTTCGTCAATTTTTGGCACGAAATCAAGTCTGTGTTAAATCATCCGCCGTATTCCCCCGATTTAGTACGGTGTGACTTCTCTTTATTTCCAAAAATGAAAATGAAGTTGAAAGGACGCATTTTTAATGATATTAAAACCATCCAAAGAAAGTCTACACGTATATTAGAGGCAATACCGAAAATTAAGCTTGAGCAGGCATTTGAATCACTACTGAATCGCTGTAAAAGGTGTATTGAAGCAGGAGGAGACTATTTTGAATAATTTAATAAAAATATTTGAATAAAATTGTTTTGCTTCATTTTTATAGATCCAGTCCCGGAATTTAATTGCCGCACTGTAGGTAACCATGTTATTACACTACGGAACCCTCTATCGCGGGCGTGTCTGAAACGCTCTCGGCTGGTTTTTTTCCACCATTTCGCTTTTAAACGGTATAACGAATGTAAAAAAAGGAAAAATGATAAAAGTGAACAGGTTGCTTCAAATACATTAGCGAGTAAACAAAGTATAAATAAAGAAAACCACCATTCACATTAGTCCAACAAAAACAATTAACAAAAGAAATGAAAGATAATTATAATTTTGCTTTACTATTTTTATATGGTCGATTTTTGTATTAAAATCCATGATTTTGATTTACACGGTTTTCTCAGGAACCTATTTTCCGTGTAAATCGGGAAAAAAATGGTTTACTATTTTTCATAATTTTAATCTATTTTAAATTTTTCTAAAACATCATTCTAATGGTTTAGAATAAAATAACATTAAAACCAGTCGCGGTGATAAAGGATCCAAAGAGTCCGCAGCGCGAGCGGGCTCCTGATAAATTGGGGACCCCAAACGCAGAAGCGAAAACTAAATTTAAAATTTAATTTTGATTTCTGAAAGAATTATGATTTTAAATGTAAAATTAAAAATCCTTTATTTTCATGCATCAAACTGAGAACAGTGTTTATTACTTTACTGAAAAAATTGTTTTGTGAATGTAGTATATTATTATTTTTTCTTCATCAATCTAATTAATAAAGAAGTTTGTGAGTTTGTTAGTATGTTACTTTGGCCTAGTCTCGAGTACTACTCAACCGATTTAAAAATTTCACTGGCGGACAGGTGATACACAACATTCTAATCTAGGCTACATTTAAAGTGATTAGGTTAAAATGGTCCCGCCAGGTCTTAGGGTCCCATAAAAGATCTCTGTTGAGATCTCGGAAAAAAATTATCCGCCAAAGTCCTGAGACTTCAGATAGGGCTCAGAATAATCCCAAAATAAGTGCCTAGCTAGTCTTTACCAAACTTTGCTTTAATACTATTAAAATTCAAAAAAAGGAACGTGAAGTTATTATTGATTCTTCCCACAACCCTGGAAACACAAAAGTTGCCTAAAATAAATGATTCGGCGGATCTTAAACGGATTTGCTTAAATATCATCTGGAAAAAATAAACGTGATGTCAAAATTTCTCTCATCTATATGAATCTTACATCTCAATCTCAATACTATTGAAATCACGAAAAAAATGAACGTGAGTTTAAAATTGTTCTCCAAAACCTTGAGACCTCAAACAGAATTCATAATAAGCAGCTGAACGGATCTTGACAAAATTCTGTGAAAGCTAAATAAGCTACTGAAAGATGAAGATTGCTACTTTAGAGTTGTTAGACAAGCTAAACTATATAAGGAATAAAAATTAAAAGTGATGTGAGGTCCCAAAAAAGGAAAATCAAATTATATAACAAAACGGATTTTGAAAAAATTTTGCTCAAATATTATTAAGACTCCGGAAAAAAAAACGAAAATGTTAAAATTGTAGTTCAGGGCGTAGATTCGTTAAGAAGGATCCATAATTGAAGCACGCCTAAAACTATCAGTACGGATATTTACGAAAAGGTTTCAAGGCGTGGAGATTAGAAATTCTACTGAAATATAAAATGGTCATTCTTGAGTCGTTTAGTGAGTGGAGCCAAAAACTATAAATAACTGATTCCGTATAGAATTCGGCCATATCTGATTTAAAAATAATTTGACCCATAATTCAAATAATTTTACACGAGTGAAATCGCATGCTTACAATTTTTATTAAACTGATCACTGAGAAGGGATAGGTTATATCACTAGGTAGGTTAAATTAATCACTGATAAGTAATAAGTGATACCGAACCACTGGCATAAACATACAGTGTAGTCCCCCCTTACCACAGATAGAGTGTGACGAATGACACACACACAAGCGTACATCACGTATACATAGATACGAGATTTATGTAGTAACATGTTGTGCGTTTGGAGTGGGAGAGAAATTTACATGATTGTGACGTCAACTTTTGTCCACGTTGAGAAAGCTAGTATAGAGATACGAAGTTTGTTTCTGAATATTCTGTGGTCTGAATCGATGGATACCGACACCCCCTCCCCCATCCCTTTCTGTAACTACTGTTATCTCCCCCCTCCCCGCTTCCGACGGCTCCTGCTTATCAAAAATATTTCCACCTGTAGAAAAGGTCCCTATGAAAAGCGGGCGGGCCCCAAAGCCTTAGCGCCGCTACTGATTAAAACATTAGACAAAATAAACAAATTGGACAATATAAAATATTAAATCACATATTAACCTGATCAGCCAATGATAGGCAGGATCGAATTTAGGCATAGATCTAAGGGGCCTAGGTCCTTAGTGGTGGAAAATTCAAAACTCTTCATTTCTAACTGAATAATTGTTGTGTTGTATAGAATCCACGTTTATAGGAGGTTTGAAAGTTTGGGTTTAAACAAATGGAAAGAAAGAAGAGTCTCCATTTTGTTGAACCTCGGAAGTTGTAAATTTAGGCCTGATCATAAGTGTTTCGCTTTGAATTCAGTTTCAAAATTTTTTTGCCCGTTATATGTAGAAGTGTCATTTCAAAAATATTCAATTTTTTTATAAAATTTTACAAAAGTATCAAGTACAAATCTTACGCGACTTCTACTGCAACAAAGTTAAACGCATTAAATTCCGTCCCATGCTGTTTTAATTCTTTTAAATATTCAGGAGCCTTTTTAGCACTTTTTAAATAATCTACAATAATATTTCCTCTACCACGACCTTGCAATAATCTTGGTTCCCCTGTTATATTTAGTAGAATTCCAACTCGTAAGTAACTTTTATCGGCTATTGGACGAGTCGATAAGGCACACCATGTGCCACCTTCACGATTCTTTTCCATATCACGTCCTAAAAGATAATAATTCAGTAAATTTTAGAAATTTATAAAGGAAAGTATTACACTATAAAAGATCTTTGACAAAGATATTTTATCAAAAGTTTTTTATAAAATATTTGATAGTCTAATAAAATTTTTTATAAAATATTTCTTTTATAAAAGTTCGTTTGTTAAAAATTTTAGCAATAAAAAGACAATAGTTATGTACTTATACCAGTTGCACAAACAAAAATACGTTTATTGTTTATAGATTAGTTTTTCTCATTCGATTTTTAGAATAATTTGACAAATATCTTTTAAACTGTAATGTAGTATTTGAGATTTTTCAAAGAATGAATATCAAAGAATTGTCAAAGATCTTTTAAGTTCCATTCATATCTACAGACACTGAACGTCACAGACACGTACCGTGGCAGACACGACAAATATTGTTTAATGCCTTTCTTATGGATGTATTCATATTATACATATAAGGTTTGTTCCAGCATGTTATATTTGACAGTCCGTGGATTGTTTGCACATGCGTAATCAAGTTATTGCGTTCCAGCAAAGAAAAAGTAAACAATTTGTACATATTGTACAATGTTCCAACAATACATCCGACAAGTTAAAAACTTGTTATTGACTGTCTAAATCAGGGGTGGCCAACCCTAATGATCTTGCGGGCCACTTTGGAAGCGCATCAGAACTGTGCGGGCCGCATATAAAATTATGTGTTGACATATTAAATGCAGACCCACTATTTTAGACCAACTAAATTACACATAAAGAAAAAAAATTGTTACCTAGACTTGAAAACCCATTTTCTTTCGTATTTTTTTCCGTACAATTGAGGGCTGTAATCAGTTTTTGAAATTTTTCAAAAATTTGACAAAATTATGAAGAATTACTAAAAAATTCATTGTTGTAAGAGTAATTTTTTGCTATTTATTGATTTTTCTTTTGTATTCTTGAGCATGTTCTTAAATGAAACTACCATTTTTTTTTTTTTTTTTTTACCAAAAAGTATATGTCAAGCCGAAAAAAAATGAGCACCGGCAGAAATCTGCACGATGATTTTTTTAAGTAGAACCTTTTCTTGAAAAAAAAGTTTTCCCGACCAAACAAAATGAATATGTTGGAAACTTCTTAATTTTTTTACTCGAAAAAAACTTGTAATTAATTTAAGACCCCTTTCATCAAGTTTCGTCAAAATTAAATTATTTTTGTGGAAATGAGAAGTATAAAACGAAATAAAGAAAAAAACAAGAATATTCGCATTTTTCTCCGAAATTCTGAGATTATGTTAAATAGTGACCTCTACAAAAGTTATTTTAAAGATAATTTTAAAGATAATTTTTCCTTTAACTTCAACTTTCGCCGGAAATTGCAAGAATACAATTTTTCATTCTTTTGGGACTCCCTAAATGAGCCCTCCACCGTCCCTGCTCTCGCATTTATTTTTTTTTTACGTTTATTATAACCCTCTTTACCATTTCCACTAATAAAAGTCTAGGTAATTTTTTTATTTATTTCCCTCTAAATGAGTTAATTTGATCGGTCTATTTGTAATGTATTTTTTAATGCATTGGTTTTTACTATCTTGGCCATTATAAAAGAAGTATATTTTGTATAAGTATGATAAATCTCGCGGGCCAAAAAAAGTTCAAGGCGGGCCACATGCGGCCCGCGGGCCGCGGGTTGGCCACCCCTGGTCTAAATTGTCCAAGGGTTTTTGAATGGATTTTTTGTACATTATATTGCTTGTTTCTTTTACTTATTGCTATCTTTTGACGGGTTAAAAACAACGGATTATAGGTTAATTGTTTAACGTACAGAATTTGAAAATTTTAAACTAGATAAACAAATTTTATAATTATTGATAAAAAGAAGGGGGAAAAATTAAATAATTTAATTTTTGTTTTCTAGATATGTATATTAAAATTTTAGGTTAACAAAATTTCAAGTTACATCTATAAATTTCATTTTAACATTTCTTATTACTGAAATGGAGTGAAATGAATAAAACTGAAATATAATTTTATTTAATATTAGTAAATTTCAGCGTGACTTTAGATATTCCATATTTGTTTTATTTGTTTAATTTTAGTGGTAATATGATATGAGTGATACTAGGAAACACTTAATTCTGATTTTCACTTATCTACCTCTGTTGAGACGGGGAACGAAATAAGTCGATTATTATTTCAAGGGAACAAAAAAATTCAAACCGAAAGTTATATATAAATATACGACACTGTGGAAGAAGACAGTGTCCATTAAATGTAAACAATTCTTTTTAAAATATGTTCCAGCACTCTGCACATTACAAATATGTTTGTGACTTGTTCATAGTCGAGCATGCGCATAAATAAATCATGAACATGTTTCGTACTTGTCGAAAAATAGGTGCTGGAACACACCTATAGCGTAAAAGCTTATTTACACGATGATAGTATTTTTGTGATAGTACTATCATAACAGGAATCGTGATTAGGGCTGCCAGTTTGGGCGAATTTCCGCAAATTGGACGGATTAGAAATAAAATTTTCGGTGAAAATTTCTGTTTTGCGGTTTTCCGCTTTTTGGGCGGAATTAAAAATTAGATAAAATATTTTTAAAAATACAAAATATTTTAAACATATTATGTTCTCAATAACCATAAAACTCTGCTCTCTTTCTTCAATAATTATGTAAAAATAAGGTGATGAAACGTCATTACACACGCTTAGGTGTCGGACCCATACCATAGAATATATATCTCATTCTTTTTAAGTAGTAAAGCTAAATATTAAAAGGTTTACCGATCTTTGTACATTATTTATACATACAATTATTTTAATTTGTATTTGACGCCTAAAGATTAATCTAAAAACTTAATCTAAATTCCTTTTTTAAGAATAAATGCTATTTTAATTAAAGAACCGTTTAAATTTGTCGGTACAAGTATCAACAATACTAGTCACTGATTGAATGTAATCACAGAGCAAAATGTAACAAAGGTAATAACGGTTATGACGGTTACCGTATTCGAAACTTCTATTTTGACAATAGGGTACTTGACTGCAATTGAGAAATGATTCTAAATGCTTTGTTCTTACATATAAATTAGTTAATTTTTGTTAAATTTTTAAAAATCTTCAAGAAAACCATTGTTCAATTTTAAATGAACAAATTGGCGGGAAAAACGATTTGGCGTAGTGACGTATGCAATGACGTCACGATTTAACTTAAACAGATGTCGCTTTCATTCATATCAACACTTGTCAACACGGTTTCAAATTTGTACACAATATTCAGCAGTCATCATGCTCAGTTTTAGTGGTATTTACAACTTTCTACTTTGTTATCTTCTTCATTTATCATCATCGTAAGATTTTCATGAAGCTCTACAAGTATTAAATGCACTTTAAGAAAACGTAACTTTAAAATTGTAGCAAAAAATAAAAGCATTTTTAACATAATATTTAAAACAAGTTGATAAGGATATTTTACGTATTAAGTGACGATGTATTCCTTCCATCAATCTTTTTTGAGTGCAAAATTAATTGCAAACCAAAAAGTTCAAAATAAATTACAAAGAAAAACAACTTCTCTTGGTCAATTAGAATTGTAAAAATGTCACAATGAAAATGCAATTTGTCATAGACAAACCGTAACTACAGTAATAAGATCTGCTATTAAAAAATGACGTCATTTTCAAATATCACTGCGTTTTTAACCATTTAAATGAAGGCTAAAAATTTATCATTTTCGAGATCGAATTTTTAAGTAACTAAAGAATATTTTTATCTATTACTACTAAAATTGAATATATTTAACCACTTTAGCGGATACCCCGAGTCTCACTCGGGTCTATGATTCTAACAACTAGCGAACACGACGAGTGAGACTCGTTCTCATGTCGGTAACTGTTTGTGCTGCCACCTATTTGAATAAAAAAAGAATACATTATAGAGAGCTTTATTTATCCTAGAATCGAACCTTTTTGACAAAGTAATCTATAAGGTGGTTAACTTGGATGGTATTTTTTTGTCAGGTTAAAATAAAATGACAATCCGCTAAAGAGGTTAAGGACAATACATAAAATTATTCAACATTTAAAACAAATTTTGAATACAGTCAAGTACCGTATTGTCACTTGATTTTGACAAAGCCCTACGCTTATATGTAAAAAATTGTGGATAGCAGTGTGTCTGAGTGTGGCCGATACCACTTAAAACATTTAGTTGGTCGGTGTCGGTCACCGAATGCACAACGCATTGTAATGTATTGTTAGACCATTGTTGCTTGAACTGCACGTTGCTCTGTCCGACAATACGTGTTTAGTAGTTGCGTATGTGATGACTCACACAGTTGCAAACATCAAACCAACACCACTACAAACAGTGTGTATCTACACAACATAGTGGTGGGAAGTTGTGGGTTTTTTTTTGTCTACACTGGTATCACTAGTGCAGAGATAGGAACTTGGCTTCTGAATTATTCTCTGGTTTTGACGTTTGGGTATATCGTGTTACGTGTATGTATATGTTTTGACGTTTCATTACCTATTTAAATTCAATATTTTGTTTAAGTGCGCGGTTTTTTGCGGTATAGTTTGAATATGCGCGGTTTTGGGCGGTTTTCACTGCCTCTAGGGGCGGGTCTGCTAAAAATAACTTGGCAGCCCTAGTGTCCGCACAGTATTCTCGAGAATATTTTGTCTGTACTGGAACGTGTCTGTCGACCTTGTGCGGCTAATATTAGGGTTGCCAGAAGTCCTGAATGTATAAAGAGAACAATTCAAATAAAAAAAGAGAACAAAAAGAGAACTTTACGAAATTACTTGAAATAAACACATTTATTATAATAGGGTTCTTGACTGAAGTTACGAAAATAATCTAAAAGCATTGTTTTTCCATATCAGTTAAGTGATTTTTTTATTTTCGACAGATTCTGTAAAAAATCATCAAAAAAAATAACTCTACAATTTTAAATGAGAAAAAGGCGGGAAAAACACCTCGCTATAGTGACGTCACAGTTTGAAGCAACTAAACGTCAATGTCAATATTTATAACCTCAAAACTTTGATTATATTCATAAAAGTTCAAAGTAGAAGCAAGTATTTATTTGAATTCTGGTCGATTATTATTACTATATATGTATATAAGCTAATAGAAATATTCAAAAGAAAACACAATTTTATCTCATCGATGAAAATTATCAAAATTGACATATCTAGCTACAAAATGTTACGTCATTTTCAAGAAATGGCGCGTTTTCACTTATTTGAATATTTGTTGAAAAATGGCGATTTTCAAAATAAAATTTCTAAATAGTTATCAAATCTTTTTATGTTTCATTATTAAAATTGGACATATGTAATGATAATGCATACAATTATTTAACATTTGACACAAATTTTAAATACAGTCAAGTACCGTATTGCACAATTATACACAGAAAAAATTTTAATATATTTGAGGGTTAGTTTACGTTATTCCATGTCTATATGTACCTAATAAATAAAATATTTTACTTTTGCAAAATACCACTATAGAGAACCTGCCTGATCTTTGAATTACGACACTAGCGTGTATGGTGCCTATATTTAGGATTTTATAAATGAAAGAGTTTAATTAATATAAGTAGGCTATTTTGAATTAAAAGTTTGTTATTTTTTTATGAAAAATGTCAAATTGCAAATAAAATTATTATAAAAAGCGGTTTTCGAGATGTCCAAGTGACTGATTTATGTGATTTTTGTTACAAAAAAGGAATACAGCCAGTTATGCGACAAACAAATATAAAACTTCATTGTAATATAACTATTAAAGTAAGTGGCTAATTATACATTTTTTAAAAGATTTAATTTAAATTTTTAGTAATAAATAAATATTTATCTGTGCGGTTACAATATTGCATTGGACGTAGACAATTTATCTGTTGTATTTAAAACAACAACAATAACTTGTAAAAAACTTATAAATTGACTTATAGAGACGTCACTAGTGACAATGGTGACAATGCAGGTTCTCTGTGTTTACTTTATTTAATATTTATATATTAAAATTAAAGTGAAACGCAGTAAAACGCAGTGAAAAATACAAATAAACGTTCTGTTAGCGGGAGCAAAACTACTACTATTTATTTATTTTATTATTAAACAAAAAACAATAATGTATTTTCCATTGAGGAGAGAATCGGCTAGAGAGAATGCTGTGTATTACAAATACATTAAGAAATTGAAGCAAAAAAATTGACTGATGTGAGCAAAAAAATTGACTGATGGGATTACTTTAATGGCGGTCAAACCATTAATTTAATGGTTTAATTGGTTTATCTAATATTTATAAACAAGTCTCCGTGGTTACAATTTGGGCTTACTAAAATGGAGTCATGCTTCACAATTTAATGCCTGTGTTATCTCTAGGAAACATATGTTAATATGTTTGATTCAGTGCTCTGTGGTATTTTCCTAGATACATAATAGTTACTTGATTACTGTTTTGATATATATTTAACACCCCCACTATATCAAAGCAGTAAATGATGAACATTATATAAACATTATCCATGAATACTTTGAATACCTAAAACTTTCATAAAATGATAATGTTTAACTTTATTTAAACTTTTAGTCATTATGTCTGCTGGCATTTCTGCTGTTTCTAAGTATTGAAGTTTTACAATTTTATCTTTAACACAATTACGGCAAAAATGAAACCGTATGTCAATATGTTTTGTTCTACCATGGAATGAGTCGTTAACAGAGAGCTTCAGAGCGCCCTGGTTATCACAGAACAAAGTTATAGGAGGTATTTCGTTAATTATTTCAAATAATAAACCGCGCAAGTAGATGGCTTCTCGACATGCTTCTGTGATACCCATGTATTCTGCCTCTGTGCTCGACAAAGCAACTGTTTGCTGTTTCTTCGTAGCCCATGAGAGAGCACTACCAGCCAGTGTAAAACATATCCCTGTATATGACTTTCTGTCTATTAAATTATTCCCCCAATCAGCATCCACAAAACCTTGCAATTGTGAATTGCCATTTTTAGTAAATTTTAATCCAAAAGTTTTAGTTTTCTTTAAATATCTTAAAACCCTTTTAGCATGTAGCCAATGTTGATAGCTATAGCAGTTATTAAATTGACTTAAAAAACCTACTGAAAATGCAATATCTGGTCTAGTCAATACTGCTAAATACATTAAACTACCAATAAGTTGCTGATACGGTAACTGACTTGGACATTGTTCTGATTTACCCACATTTAGTTTAGTTTCCATGGGAGTATCAGCTGTTTTACAATCTGCCATATTAAATCTATTCAATAACTGATTTATATAATTTTCTTGACTTAATGTTATAATACCATTAGCTTTTTCTACAGTGACACTCATTCCAAGACATTGTTTAATTTCTCCCAAGTCTTTGAGTTTAAACTGTGAAGCTAATATTCTTTTTAAATTTTCTGTTTCAGCAGTATCATTTGAAAAAACAAAAAAAATCATCTACATACAACGTGATGATTGTTTTGCAATTATCATTAATTTTCATGTATAAGCACGATTCTATCTTAGATCGTTTATATTCTGCCCTTAATAGGATATCATCAACTTTTTTATACCAGGCCCTTAAGGCTTGTTTAAGACCATAGATCACTTTCTTTAATTTAAGAACTTTTCCACCATTTTCAGAACTAGCGAAACTATCTGGTTTTTGCATATAAATTATTTCCTCAAGATCCCCGTTCAAAAAAGCTGTAGTTACGTCTAAGTGTGTTATATCTAATCCTAAATGCACAGATAATACAAATAATAGTCTCAAGGTCGTGTGTCTTACAACTGGTGAAAATGTTTCTGTATAGTCCACACCTTGTTTTTGCATAAATCCTTTGGCCACAAGTCTTGCACGAAATCGAACACTATTATCACTGTTATATTTCTTTTTTAAAACCCACTTGCACTTTACAATAGTACCACTTGCTGGAGCATCCACTAACTCCCACGCATTATTATCTTCAAAACACTGAAGTTCCTCATCAATTGCCTTTAACCATTGTTCTTTTTCAGGCCCATTTAATGCTTCTTCCAAAGATAAACCACTAGCGTCATCAACTAAATCTTCACTAATACACATCATGTCCGAAAATGTATATCTTGCAGGTTTCTTTCTAATCCTCTGAGGTCTACTGTAAATTGGAGGTTTTTCATCAACATCTTCATGTTCACTTGAAGAACGTGACTCATCTGATGTTAGCCTTTCTGTATCCTCTTCATCTTCAGTAGCTTCCCCTACTGAATCTGAAATTTCTTCAACAGGATTTGTTTCATTAATAGGTATAGTAACTTCCATCTTTTTATCATCTTCCATGATAATTACATCCCTGCTAGTTGTTATCGCCTTAGTTCTGGGGTTAAATATTCTGTATCCTTTCACATTCTCTGGATATCCTACTAGAATATATTCTTCAGATTTTTTATCCCATTTCTGTCGTTTTTCTTTAGCTACATTGACCATCACCTTACTACCAAATACTCTAAGATGACTTATATCCGGTTTGGTTCCTGTCCAAATTTCATAGGGTGTTTTTCCGTCTAATCCAGATGCAACAATTCGATTTTGTAGATAAACTGCTGTATTTGTTGCTTCGGCCCAAAATTCTTTGCCCAAATCTGCATCAAATAACATGCATCTAGCTTTCTCAACAATTGTGCGATTACGACGTTCACATACTCCGTTTTGTTCCGGTGTATACGGGTTTGTTTTCTGATGACTGATTCCTTCTTTCTGTAAATATAAATCAAATTCTTTGTTACAGAACTCAAGGCCATTATCACTTCTAATTGTTTTAATCGTCTTATTGGTTTGCTTTTCAGCCTTCGCTTTGAATTCTTTAAAACAAGATAATGCTTCGCTTTTGTGTTTTAGAAAATACACAAACATCATGCGACTATAATCATCCACAAACAACAAAAAATATCTAGAACCCCCTAGAGACACCTTCTCCATAGGCCCGCATATATCTGTGTGTACAACCTGTAGTATTTCACTGCTTCTTGATCCAACATGTTTGAATGGTAATCTGCACTGTTTACCTTCACAACAAACTGTACATGAAGCCTTATTTATATCAACCTTTTCTTCTAATTTCAAACCTTCAACAGCTTTTACCATTTTATTCATATAATTACTGTTAATATGTCCCAATCTGCGATGCCACATATTACCAGAAACCACGGATGCAGCCAGTACACTTTCAGGCATTCTCAACTTGTAAACTCCATTAACCAACGAAGCCATAGCCACCAACTGACCATTCTTATTGTAAACACTGCAGCCATTCTTATTAAAAGAAACTTGATTACCATTTCTAATCAACTGGCTCACAGACAATAAATTCGTGGTTAAAACTGGAACACATCATACACCTTTGACCGGTACTTCAAATTCACATTCATCCGTTACTGTGATAATATTCACATCGCCTGAACATAAAACTGGTAATTTGTTACTATTTGCAACAATAATTTCTTTATTTTCTTTACGACGATTCACAATCCAATCTTCATTAACCGTCAAATGTGCACTTGCACCAGAATCGATATACCAATCGGTTTTGTTAAAATTCCCATTTAAAAAAATAGTGCTGAACGCATTTGTTTGTTTTCTCATAATTTTCTTCTCTTTTTCACTGTTTGGACACTGATTTTTGTAATGTCCAGGCTGCTTACATTTATAACACTTTATATGAGTTTTGACCTTTCAGAAATTTTCAATGTTTACTTTATTTCCTCCGACCAACTTTTTATTCTTATTTTGCCACTTCTGCGAACAATTAAATGCGCCACTAACTCCGTGACTATTTTCTCCTACATTCGTTTCCATATCTAACAACTTAGTTTTAATTGCGTCTGTTGTAATTGGAATACCAGAATGTTCGATAGCTATTATCATCGGAGAGAATTTTTCTGTTAATCCAGCTAGTAATAAGCATCCGATCCACTCGTCACTGATATTAAAACCTGTTCCACTTAATTTCTGTCCGGTTTCGACTATTTGCGTTACATACGACGTCATGGAATAACTATTTTCTAGACGGATGGAGATCAAATTACGGAGTAGATTTATTTTTCTTGTAAATCCGGAATCGTCGAATAACGCCTTTAATTTATCCCACAGCTGTTTAGTTGTTTGTACTTCTTTAATATGCACGTATAATGTTGAATCAATCGTTAATATAAACTTGGCTTTGGCATCATCCATCACTGCGGCTGCATCTATGCTTTCTTCTTTGATACAATTATGCATCCCTTCAAGCACGAGCAAATTCTCCGCTGCGAAAGCCCAATCATCGTAGTTCTCCCGACCTTTCAACTTTGGTACACTGACTAAAAAATTTGAAGCCATTGTGCAATACACCAATATAACGTTTATATTCACTTTTTAACTGTTTTTCAATATATATATATATATTCATAACCTAAAGTGAAACGCAGTAAAACGCAGTGAAAAATACAAATAAACGTTCTGTTAGCGGGAGCAAAACAACTACTATTTATTTATTTTATTATTAAACAAAAAACAATAATGTATTTTCCTAGATACATAATAGTTACTTGATTACTGTTTTGATATATATTTAACAAAAATTATAAATATTAAAAAGTAATAATTAATACAAAAGTATAAACTTGTTAATGAATTTATGTGAAAATCTATGGTTACAAAAAATTTGCGCTGACATGCTCACGCATGTACTTATAAAATTATTAAAAAAGGCGCGACTAGTCTTTATGCAGCTTCTCTATATGGTTATAAAAACTTATAATAGTTGTTTCGAATATTGGTTGTCCCTTTTCAAACAAGACTTTGCTTAAAAAAATAATGTATAAATTAATAATTACATTATATACAATAACATTAATAAAATAATGTATGAGGTTCTTAATTTTGGCCCTGGCCCAGTTTCTGAACTTTTCAACTTTGTTATAAATTAATAAAAAAACTATATTTTAAATAAGAAAAAAAATAAATTCTTAATTTAAAGTAATCTATTCTGTGTCTAATGAACAGAATTTAAAAAGTTTAGAATATATTAACTAAATAAAAAAAAAATTTAAGTTTAAAATGTGTGTAAAAACTATTTTTTTGGTAGTTTCCTAACAGTTTATGTTACAAAGTACTCATTTTGATCTGTGCAATATTCATCATGTAAGTATGAAAACTTAATTAAAAATATATGAGCAGGTTAATATTTGTTTAAAATTTATTTTAAAATATTTATAAAATACCTTAGAATGATTTTTATTATTGAAATATGAGGGTCAATTACTAGGCTCACTTCTAAAGTGGTATGGCCCAATTAAATTCTACCCAGTGAACATGGAATGTAAATGTGATGTAACAAGGAAATAACAAGTTACGTAACTTTTTTGACTTATGGGTGACATAACAATTATATAAAATTAGAGTTTTACGTTATATACCTAATTGGTACCTGTATGTTACGTAACAGTTACGTGCCATTGTGACTGTAATAAAATGTCACATTTGTGACTGCTATGTTACGTTTAGATGATGTATCAAGGTTGCTTCGATAAAACGTCACAGTGTGACTTTTATGTTATGTCTTCACAACCTAACAATGTTACTTTAATAAAACCTCACAGAACTGACTCTTATGTTATGTTTTTGTGACGTATCAACGTTACTTTATTGAAATGTCACAATCATGACTCTTTTGTTATGTCCCGATGACCTAACAATGTTATTTTGAACAAAACGTCACAACAGTACTCTTATGTTATGTTTTTGTGACGTATTAACTACAGGAATCTTTAAATTGATAACTCCTCGCGAATTGATACATTTAAAATTAATATGGTAACAAAACATTTCACAAAAGTGACAAGTGAAATGTTTTATTAATATTGACACGTCACAAAAACATAACAAAAGAGTCATGATTGTGACATTTCATTAAAAAAACGTTAATACGTCGTTAAAACAGTTAATTTTGTTATTAATTTAAAAATTAAAATCTTATGAAAATTCTTGTAAGGCTTTATTTACTATTTTGTGATATATATTAATATATAACGATGAGAATAAATAAGTCAGTTTGGTCTAGTGGTTAAGACTGTCGATAATTTAAATGATGCTTCAGCTTGGATAACGGTTCGAATCCTGTAACAGTCAACAAAAAAAAAGAAAAAAAAAACAATAATAATTTAGGTGTATGTATATGAACAAAGTTGGTAATATGTGATGTAATGTTAATAAGAAACAAAAAAGGGGAATTTTGAATTTGCTTTTTGCAAAAGAAGGCGTAAGGTGTATTTTTATCTATAAGGTAACATCAAAGTTATATTTTCCTGAAACGTAACAAGAACATAACAATGTTACGTCACATTGTTACGTTTATAAGTGGGAAATTGTAAGTTACATGTGAGTCATATGTGACTCACATTTTATGTAACAGGTGACTTTCAGTTCTGTCACTGTGACATAAAATTTACAGAAAAATGTTCACTGGGTAACCAGTTTTTGTTAGTTATTTTGTTATTTATAGTTATCTTCGATTAGTTTTTGTTATTTTTCATAACGTATATAACATTAAACATTCATTTTTATCAATAAAAAATTATTTATAAATTAAATTTTAAAAAACTGTATTTTTAAATTTAAGGATCAGAAACTAGGCCACTGTCAGGGTCAAAAACTGTCACATGAGAAATTTTGAAGGTCAGAAAATGGGTCCTTTTTGTCAATTTTTAAAACATTAATTTAAATTATTAATTCAATTCAAATAATTATTTTACTTGTATGACTTTATTTTGAAAGCCATAAACTAGTTGATAAAATTATTAATTGTCTCTTAAGTTTAAACTTTTATTTATTACTGTCGTTTAACCTCAGCCGTCACTCTTAAAAGGTCAGAAACTAGGCCCGTTACCTTATATATATATATATATATATATATATATATATATATATATATATATATATATATATATTTTTTTGGGCGTAACTCCGACAAAAGTGCACTGATTTGGATAATTTTTAAAGCGTATTCCACTCAATAGGAAAAAATAAATAGAAATGTTAAGAAAAATAAAACCAACTTCAAAACAAACCTGACAAAGAAAATCTGAAAAATATAAAAAATTACAAAAAAATAACACAATTTAACCTCCTTTAACCTAACATCGGCAACAGTATCTAAATAAAAGCTGAAGAAGAAGATTACCTGGAGCAAGGGCTCCGACTCTAAAGTTACTATTAATAGCTCTAAATAATAAGAGAAAATACAGCTTTATGTTCGATTAATTATTAAAGAAAATTTAGTAAAAATTCTTATTTTCAAAAAAGAAAACAAAAGTGAACAATTTTGTATGAAAAAAGAAAAAGAAAGATCGGAATCAAAAAAGAGAACTTGTTGTTGAGCATGTTCTCTTTAAAAGAGATGTTCTGGCAACCCTAGCTAATATGAATGCATGTTTCGGAACATGCAGACAAAATTCGTAGAATTTATATATAAATTGTCATTGTATTCGTTTTATGAAGTACAAACAACGAAAAATTAATCGAATTTATTGGAAAATAAACATATTCTGTGTATATGAATACTTTTGACAATTCTTAGTACCCTTTTTTTATAAATTTTAATTATATAGGATCTATATTATAACAAAAATTTAATCAAATTTATTAGGTTAGGTACATTTCCGCACAATCCCAGTGATAAGAAATATAGCGATAATCAAAAGAAGTATCCCGCAAGAAGGGAAATTTTTTTCCTCTTCCAATAATAATGCAATTATTAGTATAAAAGTCATGGGAGCAATTGTAATTCATTGGGAGCATTCGTAACACAACTAGCCAAAGTGTCTTGCTCTTACTTTTAAGAACATTACACTTGTAAATTAAAAATCACAAAGTGATTGAAAAAATTATCCGGATCGGCCGGGAATCGAACCCAGGATCTCCTGGTAACTAGCCAGGTGTGCTATCCGTTACACCACCGGTCCTTTGCTCGGTAGGCGTCCGATACAGACAACATTCAACCACCTATGTGTATGTACTCTCTATAATGCGAGAAGCAGTTACAATTTTTCAATTTCAGATATTAAAAAAAAAAAAAAAAAAAAAAAAAAAAAACATTACACTTGTTTTGAAGTGCTTTTGCCTCACTTTGGAGATATTTGTATATTCCTGTCTCACTTTCCATGTTCTTGAGAGAAGGGTGAAGGTATGTATACGATGTATACCGAACGCTATTACTGACTATAAACTATGTATGCTAGAATCATCGTATCATAGAGATGTACACGATATGATTTTACTCACAGAGTACTAATTTAAATACATACAAGAGTAATATTGTATTAGATTTTAGATAAAATTTCTTGTTAATACAATAATACGTGAAATTTTTTAAAAAATGTGTTGTTAATTATTTAGAATTTAGCTAATTCACTTGAATGAATTTTTTTTAATGAAAATAAGTTGCGTTTTTAATGACAATAGGAATATTCTTATTGGAACGAGAAAAAATTAAAAAATAAAATAACAGAAAATTCTCATATAATTTTTATCTGTATAAATTGAATTATATGATTCATTTTATTTATTTATACTTATTTATTATTATTATTATTATTATTATTATTATTATTATTATTATTATTATTATTATTATTATTATTTTAAGATTTAACGAAAGAAACGCGACTGCACTTCAAAAATCCCCAGGCGGAGGAAAGAGTGTCCGTGCAGCGTACCAGGTCAGGTTTGTAATGTCCGTCATACAGCATCCCCTTCCTGGTCTTCCCTACCTAATAAATCCCCGAACCTCGCTGCAAAACCATAACAGTGGGAGATTCGAGGGCAGGTCCAATGGATGTTCGAGGACCCGCTCTAAACGGGGCATGGGGTTCAAAGGTGTTCATGAACTCCCGGAAAAAGTCGTCTCGTGCGACCGAAGCGTGCGGAGCGTCCCGATAATAACTGCTTTTTGCATTGACGCCGCTAACATGTTGGCGTGAGATCTACAAGCCGGAATGATGTTAAGAACGCGCACAAAGGAGTTATGCATACCCCCCAGACATCCGATTATAAGTACGACCAAGTGAACAGTATAGCCCGGGTACAGTTGTCGCAGTTCATGTATTAGATCTTGATATTTAATCCTTTTTTGCTACTCCTTTTCGACTATGTTAGTTTCCGCCGGAGCAGAGAACTCGATAACATACATAGTCTGAGATGTTAAATCTTGGAGCACAACATCAGGCTTATTAGCGTTCAATTGCCTGGTAGTTGCAATCGGCATATTCCAAAAGATCTTGCACTTTTGGTTGGCAACAATGGATTCTACTTCCGCAGGATCGTAGGGCAAGACTGGTGTTTTGTCAACTTCGTAATGATGACGAAGATAAAAGTAGAGCACACGCAACGCTGCATTATGGCGATGGATATAGGTGGATTTAGCATAATAAGAACAACCTGAAGTCAGGTGCATTAAGGTTTCCGGGTATGCTTTGCATGCCCGACACGAGGTACTCGAAACCCCTTTATTACCCATCACATATTTTTGGTGTGTTAAGGTGTTCCACACTCCATCTTGAGCTGCAGTGATAAAGCCCTCCGTTTCCGATTTAAGTCTATTAGCTCTCAAGAAAGCCCAAGTGAGTTCGCTCGAAAGGCCAAGGTTGTCAAGGTGACGGTAGAACATACCCTGGTGAACTTTGTCGCGATGCTGATTGAGCAGATGTTGTTGCTCGGCTCTCTTGATTGCCAACTTTTGGTGCGACTGTGATAGTGAAAGAATGTTATCATCACCGTCGCGATTACGCGGATCGAAGGCTAAGCCCAAGATATCGGCGGCACGTTGCGCTGCTGTGAATAAAAATGCGCCTACGCCAGCAAGTTCGTGATCCCTGACGAGTTGCAATAGCGGGTCTGAACTGTTAAGTACACGACAAGCTGTACCTAAGACTATACGATCATGTAAACGTTCGACTGACAGGAGCCCCCCCCCCCGGTCTCGTGGGAGGTAAAGTCGTTGTGTCGATGCGCGTGGGTGCAAACTACGGTTGATATTCATTATTTTTCGCGTGTCTCGTTCTAGTTCCTCCAATTCATTCACATTCCACTTAATTGAGCCAAAAGTATATATATAAAAGGATGGGTATGGCTAACATATTTGTAGCGCTGGTCTTATTCTTCGCCGACAATTCAGAACTCCAAATTTGTCGGAGAAGGCGCTTATATCTACTACTTAAGGCGGCCTTCATGTTCTTCACGTCCTGGATGTGACTTTCGCCAACACCAAGGTACGTATAGGTCGCTCCTTCATCAAGATGTTCTATGATGCTTCCATCCACTAATTGGGCGTGTGAATCAAAATTCGGAACTACACCATGCTTACAGTGCACCACCGCGCATTTGTCCAGTCCGAACTCCATACCAATCGCGTGCGTGTATTCGTGTGTTAATTTTAGAGCGCAGTTGAGATCACTCTCTGACGAAGCATACAGTTTTAAGTCATCCATATAAAATAAATGTGTGACTATATGCTCGCGATTTCCTACCGGGCCACACAAGTAGCCGGGTTCCTCCCTCAGGCTGATTGACAGGGGCAACAACGAGATGCAAAACAAAAGTGGGCTGAGGCTGTCTCCTTGGTATACGCCTCGTTTGTATGTCACCAACTCCGTTGACACAACGTGTTCACCGGATGTTATTGTGAACTTTGTTTTCCAGAGTGACAACAGGTGTTCAATACATTTAATAATGTCGGGATGGCTCGCAGACAATGGAGCAAATAGATAATGAGCTCATGCGACGTTGTATCAAATGGTTTTCGATAGTCCACCCAGGCCATGCTCAGGTTACGTTTATGCTGTCTAGCGTCCTGACAGATACATCTGTCGACCAGCAAGTTGTCTTTGCAACCCGACATTCCTCTTTTTGAACCTCGTTTTTCATAGATTGAACTCCACACTGGTTCAATCGCCTTCAAGATGCGTCCATATAGGATGGAAGTGAACGCTTTATACACAGTGTTCAGGCACGTTATCGGTCTGTAGTTCTGTGGTTGTGATAGGTCTCCTTTTTTCGGTATTAGGACCGTTCTTCCCTCAGCGAGCCACGATGGTATTGGCTCACAGTTAAATAACCAATTTGAAAATATACGGGCAAGGTGGCGGTGGGTACTAGTGAGCTTCTTCCACCAAAAATTCGTTATTCCATCAATGCCCGGAGCCGAATAGTTCTTCTTGCCTTTGAAAGCAAGTTCGACTTCCTCTTTATCAACAGATGTTATAATGGTATGAGATGGCACTTTGCCAAGCTGTTGTTTGCAGTACCATCTAAACTGGCTGATGGGAATACAGTCCAAGTCAGTCTCTTTAGTCGTCTCATATATCCTCCGCTAATAATCCTCTATTGCGTCGACCGTCGGTGGTTGCTCCACGACAGGGCTTTTAGATGCGAACAGGCGTGAAGGGTTCGAGTTAAAGATCTTATTTTCCCGAATACACCGTTCACGCCGGGCTACTTTCTTCTTGGCCAGGGCCAATGCGCGTATCTTATCCAAATGTGTCTGTTTGATGGTCAACAGATTGCCCAAATTTATCGTGTGATAGCGGTACCTTAGTTCTCTGGCAAAAGCCCGTACCTTTCGCGTAAAACGCCTGTTGGTCTGAATATATTCTATCACACATTGGATACGCGATACCAGCTGTCGTAGTGCCCTCACCTTGGTGTCAATTTGTTTAAGACGAATACGTGCCTTCTCCTCTGCAGTCTTTTCCTGCTTAGAACATGGGGTCAGGACACATATCGCTGCATATACTGCGTTGTCGACGTCGGTGAGATCACTGGATGGGGACAGATGATCGTCCAAAATTTCGTTTAGTAGGGTCAGTTGTTCGCCCTTTACATACGTCCGTCTGTATTTGGGACGTGGTCGTTTGTCAAAGTTTAAATCGGTATCGAGAAGATCGCGAAATTGTTTTCTTAAATTGTCTGAGACAGAAAAGGATTTATTTAGATCGACATCATTGTGTGTGGGAGTTGAACTTGTTCTGGTGTTAGACTCTAGCACAGTATCTGTGTTGGCTTGATTTAACAAGTCCGTCTGTGCCTCAGTAACTACGCTGCCACCGCAAGTTACCGGTTGATCCCGCTCTATGATGTTATTGGTCGAGCTCTCACCGTTGACCGCAGAATCCTGTTCAGCTTCCACCACCGCAGTTTCTGCAACCCTAGCTTCTTCGCGAGCTTCTCGATTATCGTCATGTCCGGGAGGTATGTTTAATTTTATAATTCGGGCTACATGGTCACACAGATTTTGTGGCGTTAAATTAGAGTGTTCGGGATGCATCTGGCACCATATCGCGTGCATCCTTGTCATGTACCCTCTCTTATTTGGCTCACTTCGTACGCGGCACGTGAGCAAATCTCTCCTCAAGCTGTCCGTCCACTCCAGGCGCACGAGACGAGAAGATGAATTTTGACTGGTTCCGCCTTTATTAGCGGGCCCATCCGAGAGACCCGCAGCACGACCAGCCTTCCTAGTTCTTTTTCCGTCTGGAACTAGTAGAAAACCTGTTAGGGGTAGTTAGCCCGTTAACAGAGACCACCATTTAGCGCTGGTTGACTCCACGCACCAGGTACCAGAAAGTACCTGGTCTTAGCTCGGGAACCCCGGGAGCGCTACTTCCTGTGTTGTTGTAGCAACCGACCACCTAAGCAACCAGGTGTTACAACAAGCCCCTGAGGGTTTATTATTATTATTATTATTATTATTATTATTGTTACTATGAAAGATTAACGAAAAACGCGACTGCACTTCAAAAAACCCCCAGGCGGAGGAAAAAGTGTCCGTGCAGCGTACCAGGTCAGGTACTTCTAGGTCAGGTACTTATTATTATTATTATTATTATTATTATTATTATATTATTATTATTATTAATATTAATTTTTTTTATTATAATAAGAATTGTACAGAATTTCGATAAGAATTGAATGTAAAATGTTGAAATGGCAAAAATTTTAATAGGTAAAAACTTTCACGTATTATTGTATTAACAAGAAATTTTATCTAAAATCTAGTACAATATTACTCTTGTATTTAAATTAGTACTCTGTGGGTAAAATCATATCGTGTACTCTCTATGATACGATGATTCTAGCATACATAGTTTATAGTCAGTAATAGCGTTCAGTATACATCGTATACATACCTTCACCCTTCTCTCAAGAACATGGAAAGTGAGACAGGAATATACAAATATCTCCAAAGTAAGGCAAAAGCACTTCAAAACAAGTGTAATGTTCTTAAAAGTAAGAGCAAGACACTTTGGCTAGTTGCGTTACGAATGCTCCCATTGATACATACTATAGGGACCGAGCTTGACGACATTATTGTCATCTGGTGTCAGATTTAGAGAAGCATTCCGGGCATGACATAGATACAAATAACTATTTTTAAATATTTTGAATATCTTGTCTATAATGTTATTAAATGTCAAATTAAATTTCTTTAATATTTAAAATGCACTTCTTGCTCATTAAATTATCAGTTAATGCTGTTAGTAGGATTAATATCCCTTAGGTCCCTTATTGTGTCTGTCAAGACAGCACGCTAATAAGGTACCTGACTGTATTCAAAATTTGTTTTAAATATTAATTAATTTTATGTATTACTCGTAAATATATTTAATTTTAGTACGGACAAATAAAAATATTCTTCAGTTATTTAAAAATTCTACTTTGAAAATGATAAATTTTTAACCTTCATTTAAATGAGTAAAAACGCGCCGTTACATTAAAATGACGTTATATTTTGTAGCAATCATAGATAAGATAAGAAACATGTAAATGACGTAAATAGTTACTATAGTTTGATGCATAATTTTTACAGGTGTGTTAAATATTATTTTGACTGAACACAAAAAGTAATTGTAAATATTACAAAACAAAAAGACTAACATGTATTGAAAATATATTTTTGTTGAAAATTTTATGTTGCAAAACGTTTCCTAACGTTACAGTAGTGTGAACACAATATTTGCTTGCATCAAAATGTGACGTCATCGCATACGTCACCATGGTGGATCGTTTTTCGCGCCAATTTATTCATTTAAAATTGAACAGTGTTTTTTTTTACGATTTTCAAATATTTATTAAAAATTAATTAATTAATATGTAAAAACAAAGCATTTAGAATCATTTTTTAATTGCAGTCAAGTACCCTATTGTCTGTGTATATGAATACTTTTGAAAATGTCGTGTCTGCAACTGTACGTGTCTGTGACGTTCAGTGTTTGTAGATATGAATAAACCTTTATAGTGTAATGCGCCATTATTTCAAAACGTCACAATTCATAAACAAACATGTCGATTTTGATAATTTTTATTTGCGAAATCAAATTATGTTTTATTTTCTGTATTTCTATTAACTTTAATATAAATTAATATCAATCAACCAGAATTTGAATAAATACTCCCTTTTACTTTGACGTACCTATTATGAATATACAGTGGAACTCATGTATTTTCAACCTGTTGGGATTAATCCGCTCATGTATTTTCAACTTCTCCTTCATCCTCGCTCCGTGGCAATCATAGAACCACGTGACAGACATAGAACCAATCACAAAAAGCCCCCGTAAATCTTTACACGGTAGTCACGTGTACTTCCCCAGTGAATAACCTTAAAATGACAAAATGTCAAGTAACATATGGAGGGGTCAGTGTAAAAGTGAACCAAGTCCATAAAAATTTTTTTTTTCTAAAAATGCATTTAAAGTTAAAGAAATTACAACTCTTGAACGAAAAAGGCATTTAAAAAAAATTTTTTTATGGACTTGGCTTACTTTTACACTGACCCCTCCATATGATAAACAAAAAAGTGAAACATGAAAAAAGTGTAATAAACTTATCGTAAAATTATTTTTTAAACGCTTGCAAATGATATAAAAACTAGTGGTCGATCGATTAATCTGACAGTTATTTTTCTGTATTAAAATATTGCGTGAGAAGTGGGCAGGGCCGCGGAGAGAAATCAAGGGCCCCAGGGACAATTAATTCCGGCCCCCTCCTGTCAAATATTAAATTTACTACTGACATCCAACCTTTTACTTTAAAATCTATGTAACAAAAATATATAAAAGATAACTAGTTGGCGCGGCAGAGGTTATTCTGCCCTTTCCGGTAGAGTGATGTAATGAGTTTAATTTGGTTAGAGTGAATGTCTCAAACGCTATCTCTAAACTTCCCAATAGTTTAGGAGCTACCGACATAATTCCAAATTTCTTTTTCTTCCCATAACTTCTTACTGATTAAGAATTAAGTTATTTTCATCTGCAAATTTTAATACCAACTTTTTACGTAGAATTTGAATATTTTCTTAGAATTTTTCAGTAACTATCCATTTTTGAGGTATGACCCCGAGCCGTGTGTGTGAAGTTGGCGTATCATTTTGTGGAAACTAATAAACAATTAAGAGTTCTGGCCTTATTTTAAATAGTTCTAGAGTTCCTGTTAGTTTAAACAAATAGTTCTGGCGATTAAAGCAAAAAAAATGCCTTAGGACAAACTGAGACGCCAACTTCACGCAGCGTCTCACTTTGTCCTACGACAATTTCCTTGTCAACAATTGTCAGATTTGAAAAGATTTATAGTTCTACATGAGTTCTGATAGAGTTCTGCCTTTTAAAGCAAAAAAACGACGCGGGTCGATTTTCGATAATTCTGCTTAATATGAAGCAATTCTCGTATAGTTCTAGACAATTACATTACCCCTCCAAAGAACTCGGATAACTAAAATAATAAGAAATTTTTTTAAGCAATTATTTCACCCGAAAAACTTATATTTTTGAGGATTAAGATGATTCTGATCGATTTTCAATAATCCTATCTATTTTAAATGAAATTTTTTGTCAGTCTGCCGTCTGTATGAAGTTAGCCACTCATTTTTCGAATTTCAACATTTTCAAAGTTGTTCCAGGTTGTTCTATGTTTGTTCTACATTGTTCCAGAACAGCAAATCCAAAAACCAAAAAATATGGCAAAAAATCGAAAAAACCCTTTTTTGGACTGGCCCCCCATTTATCGAAAAAGTAACTTTAACCAGGTTGTTCTAATTGTTCTGAACATTGCTCCAAAATATTACTCTCTCAAAATAAAAATTTAAAAAGATATAGCCAAAATTAGTACAGGACTTACCCCAAGAGTAAAGTACCCTTTGACTTATTGTTCTCGCGATAAAAATTTTGTTCTGAGTTGTTCTAGGCCTCTTCGTCATTGTTCTATAGTTTCGAACCGATCGGCCAACTTTTTCGATCAAAAAATCTAAAAAAAAAAAATTTTCCATCTCCAAGAATAAAGTAGTCTTTGTATGATTGCTCTCGCTCTGAAAATTTTTTTCTAAGTTGTTCTAGGTCTCTTCGTCATTGTTCTATAGTTTCGAGCCGATCGGCCAACTTTTTCGATCAAAAAATCCGAAAAATAAAAAAAATTTCCACTCCCAAGAGTAAAGTACCCTTTGTGTGATTGTTCTCGCTCTGAAAATTTTGTTCTGAGTTGTCCTAGGCCTCTTCGTAATTGTTCTGTAGTTTCGAGGCGATCGGCCAACTTTTTCGATCAAAAAATCCGAAAAGTAAAAAAAAATTCCAATTTTGTTTTTCCAATAAACGATGTATAATACGCTTGTAATGAGATAAAATACTGGAAAAATTGAGGCATAAAGAAACAGACCATTCGTAAACTCGGAGAGAGGCAGTGTGGGCATTTGTTTTTTTTTTTTTTTTTTAAATTAGGAGATAAAGCTTGCCAAATTATAGTATTTCGTAATATTTCTTGAAAAATTGCAGTACAACGCAAAAGTACAGTTGAATGAACAAAAAAAATGGGCAATTGACAATTTTATAAAAAAATACAAAGTTACAATCGACCGAAATTTACTTATTTTGGCACATTTTGTGGAATTCTAATCACTAAAAATTAAGTATAGTACTTTTGCCTTACATAATCAGAACTCTATGTTATAGTAAAACTCATAAAATTATGCATAGCCGGGTCTACATATAAGGAACGAACGCGAACGAATACGAACAAACGTGAACCAACATGAACGAACATGAACAAACAAAAACAAACACAAACGAACGCGAATGAACAATTAACGTCAATTCGTTGATGTTCGTTTATGTTCCGGCTACACAATAATTTTTTAAATAAGTTTAATAAATTTTGAAATGAGAAGTTATTCCAGTAAGAGTTTTATGGTCTACTAATATCGCCCACATTATGACACCAATTTTATCATGCGATCTTTTAAAACCAACAAATCAAAAAGATGTTGGTAGATGGTTTTCATAAAAGCAAAACTCCTTATAATGTCTCTAATTTACTAACTGATTTAAGAGTGTTCAACCAAAAATCTCCAAAAACAACGTTTACTAGAAACAATTTTGAGGCTTTATTTTAACTTAAAAAATTAAAATAAAAACATAATTCGGTAGAAAAAAGATTGTAATTTTTCGGATGGTCATTGATTTTTAAAAGTTAAATCATTTTAATTACAAAAAATTGCTCTAAACATCACCATCTTTGAAATAGTAGAAACAAAACTGAAGCTTTAGTATTTACTTAAAAAATTTGATTCTTTTTTTAAAAATTGCGTAAATACCTTCTCTTTTTCGGATGGTCATTTAAAAACCATTTACATTAAAACTGACCTTAAAAAAAATTAAAAACCTTAAAAATTACCAAAATCGGTTTGAATATTTCAAATTAAGTTTAGTTTTAACAGATGGCAGTGAGTTCGTTATAATATTTGTAATTTTTACTATAGGGACATAATATTTACAATTTTTATGAAAAAATGAATTTGTGTTCATTTTTGCTGGGATTCTCAACATAAATATAATTGATTAAAATATATACATGGGTTACTACACGACCAAGTTTTAAAATTATTATTATGTTTGATTTGATTACAAAAATCCCAATTATTATTATCAGGTGATGGGGTAGTTGGAAATAACTGAGAATTTTGAAAAGATTTTTGTTCATTTGTGCTATACATCATAAACCACAAAAGGTTTCTTATTTGAAATTTGGAAGGATCAAAATTTTTGGAAAAATAAAATGGAAGAAAAACTTATTGAATTTTATGACTCTAAATTATTACCCGAAATATTAGACCCACGGCATACACAAAAACTTAAAATTTGTGACTAATTTTTATTTTTTATTTTTCTTGTAAGGAAAATTGTATTTTCATATAATAACACCCATCGTAAAATTTATTCAATTTTATTGTAAATACTATAATATTTTTTATAATATAATAATACTTTATAAAAGAAATGGGGCGCTCTAACCCAACAGTTGACGCTGAAAACGTTTTGGAGTTAAAAGTTTAAAGTTAACATTTTGTGTGTAAGTTTATTATTATTATTTCTCATTCTTTATTAAAATTATATAAGAAGGACACAATTAATGAAAATATTTTAGCAAAAGATTCTTCAAAAATTTTTCAGGTCAAGATCAACACTCAGACCAAATTTCTAGTTTCTAGCACTAGCAGAAGTTCTCTAACAAAATAACCATTTATTTGGAAATATAAAATATTTGTTTTTTAAAAAAAAAATCAACAACCTTTTTTTCATTCATTTGTGTTACTATAGTATTAACTGGTATTAATAATAATACATACACGCATACATATACAGGCTGGAAACAGATTTATCGAACATAGGGCAAGTATAGAGAACCTGCCTGATCTTTGAATTACGACACTAGCGCGTATAGTGCCTATATTTAGCATTTTTTAAATGAAAGAGTTTAATTAATATAAGTAGGCTATTTTGAATTAAAAGTTTGTTATTTTTTTATGAAAAATGTCAAATTGCAAATAAAATTATTATAAAAAGCGGTTTTCGAGATGTCTAAGTGACTGATTTATGTAATTCTTGTTACAAAAAAGGAAAATACTTGTGTCAAAATGGTCATATGTACACGAGATTTAAGAACTATTATATATTTGTGTCCGAAGTGGAATAACAGCCAGTGATGCGACAAACAAATATAAGACTTCATTGTAATATAACTATTAAAGTAAGTGGCTAATTATACATTTTTAAAAAGATTTAATTTAAATTTTTAGTAATAAATAAATATTTATCTGTGTAGTTACAATGTTGCATTGGACGTAGTCAATTTATCTATTGTATTTAAAAAAACAACAACAATAACTTGGAAAAAACTTATAAATTGACTTATAGAGACGTCACTAGTGACAATGGTGACAATGCAGGTTGTCTGTATTTACTTTATTTAATATTTATATATTAAAATTATAAATATTAAAAAGTAATAATACAAAAGTATAAACATGTTAATGAATTTATGTGAAAATCTATGGTTACAAAAAATTTGCGCTGACATGCTCACGCATGTACTTATAAAATTACTGAAAAAGGCGCCACTAGTCTTTATGCAGCTTCTCTATAGTGAGAAATTTTTCTCAGGATCAATGTAATCTCTGACACTTTTTGATCAATAATATATATTTCATTTTTAAATCGTGTTACCATGGATCTGCAATATTTTTGTGTTTGTCAGATTAAAAATACAAATTTATTGCGAATTTATCTCTTGCAAGAAAAAGAAGAAAGCTGGAATGACAAATTAAGGTTCATTATGCTACCGAAAAAAAAAATTCAGCTTGTCTCATGATGTTTGGCGGGCAATAGTTATCGTGAAACACGTGAATTATTTAGTGTGTTTTACGAAAATAGACAAGTCCCCAGTATAAGTACTATAAAACACATTGTAGATCAATTTCGTATCACGAGTTGTGTAAATAGTGCTTGTTTAAGACCACAAAATGATCTAAGAAACATTAATGAAGATTTGGAGATGGATGTTTTAGCTGATTTTGATCTAAATCCCAATACAAGCTTCAGAACAGTTGCTAAAGAGAAAAATATTAGCCATACTAATGTACACAGAATTTTGAAAAAAGCAAATTTACTCTGCATCCAAGTATAAACATTTGCATGAATTTTTCCCTGAAGATTCGGATGTGAGATAATTAATGATGAGCAAATCAAATCTAGATCCTGATTTTTTGAAATTTTTGTATTTTACCAACGAATGTACACTTACTTTACAACAATATCCCAATTTCCAAAACTGCAGGTATTGGGCAACCGAAAACCCACATGTTTATGTAGATTGTCACACGCAGTATTGACAACAGCTGAATGTATGGACAGGAATTTTGGAAGGCAATATTATAGGATCATCTTTTATGAATGGAGCACTTACGGGCGATAAATACCTTCAGTTAATAAACGGCATTGATCCAACAATCGAAGCTGTGGTAAATGGTGAAAACAATATAGTTTGGTTTAAATTCGATGGAGCACTTGGACATTATTATAGATCAGTTTTTTAAATCAGCATTTTCAAAATGCTTAAAGTGGACGTGGGAGCGCAATTAAGTGGCTCCACATTCTCTCGATTTACCGCTAAATAATTTATTTCTTTGAGATCACTTAAAAAGCAAAATTTACACATCAAGGTCCCACCCAAATACGCAGTCTCTGCAAGGTATTATTGTAGCAGCCTATTTTAATATCACTACCAACAAAAAAACTAAATATTCGCAATGAATTTTACAATAAATTGGGATATTTTTTAGCGGTTAATGGAGAAAAGTTTGAACATTTAATTTAATAAAAGTAATAATAGTATTTATTTATAACAATTAGTTTGTTTACTTTTAATTTTTAATTTTATTTCAATAAACCATAAAAAAAAATATATCTATGTCATTTTATTCTAATAAACGGCGTAATAGAAGTTCACAGTTATAATGTTTTTTAACACTAGCATATTACATTAATGATCCATACAAAATCTTCCATTTTATTTGCCCTATGTTGAATAAATCTGTTTCCACTTTGTATATATTTGCATAAAACATATGCATTTTAAGGGTATTGCATAAAATGGATACAAATTATCAAATATTAATCAAAAATTTTTCTAAAGTTCTTTTAGGTCAAAACCTACACTTATATACTAAATTTTAAATTTCTAGTACTAGCAGAAATACCCTAACAATACGATTACATTTGAAATTTGAAATAAGTCCTCATAAACGTTTTCAATGTTAAAAATAATTTTTTATGTAAAATCAAAATTATTATGTGTAATTTCTGTTGTTCTTACGGTTTTTGAGAATCCTACCACACATTTATGTGAAAGTTAACAATAAAAATACCTAATAAAAAAAGATGAACATATTACTAACTACTAAATTATATTAAACTACCCTTATTTGAAGTGTTGTTGTTAGGTTTTTTTTTGACAGATAATGGGGATATATAAAATAATAAAAAAAGAGGTAAAATATATTTTAAATTGTAAACATATATTTCGGCTCTTGTTAGCACATTTGTTTCTTGACTAAATGGTTAAATATTAACAATTTTCAAAATTTTACCTCCGCCTGCTCGCCCCAAAACAAGTTGCCCGGAAACAAATACGCTCGTATAGCCTTAATTTGCAAAAATTCCTAATTTTTTGAAAATTTTACAAAATTGCATTGATATAGAAGAATATGGATGGAGACTATTTCTTAAGAGAGGGACAAGATATAGTTTAATATGATATGTTAGAATGAATACGTAGATTCTTTTGAATGTACCACAAAAATAAAAAACAAAAGAGTAAATATACACTATAACACGTGCAAATAAGCACTAAACATCCAGTCCTACAAAAAATTAAATTTAAAATAAAAGTAGTAAACGTAATACACCGTAAATATAATATTTGGGTAAGCAAATATTGTATTGATCAATAAATGCAACCATTTCTAGGGAAAATTTGTTAATTTTTCTACATTTTTCATTTAAAAAAACAGGTTTATAATAAGCGGAAAAATACCAATTTTGACATTACACAAAGTAAAGGGAATATCGAAAAAGGAATCATTCTACGTAAATAAGGAATTCGTTTTTTAGTTAAAATATGTGATAATAACGACAAAAATTTTAAACATATTGTAAAAAATAAAATTATGTAAAAATTAAAATATAGGTTAGATTGACCCTTCATTTCAGTAGCGTCTTATATGTAAAATTAATGAGCATATAAAAATTTAACTTCAAGATTATGTATTTTATTTGTATTTATTTATTTATTAATAAAATGATAATTTAATAACTGTATAGTTTTATTTATGTTTGTGTCTACTTTTATCAAAAAGATATGTCTTATTAGTGATGGAAAATTATAAACCAAAACGTAATCTTTTTACAAAAATTGTTATAAATTGTAAATAATCGATTAATTTGAGCAATTTTTGTTCTCAGTTTATGCTAATTTATAATATTCTTTAAGCACCGTTAAAAAATATAATAATTTAGTAGACAATTAAGAATTCGAAAAGTTAACTGATAAAATAGTCGAACAGCATCCTTAAGGAGTTGATTATTGAATGAAATAGAACAGATATTAAAAATAATTAATTAATTGTTTATGTTTTTATATAGAAATCACAATTATAAGAAAAATATACTAAATATATTGTTTTAAAAGCAATGGCAATGTTTTAATTAAATTAAAACCGTTACTGTATATTTACAAAATGACGTCATTCATAATACGCACGTTTAATATTCATAATATGTTGATCAGTATTTTGGGAAATGCTCCTTCCTTTACAATATTATATACCTCTCCTTCTTCCATGCAAAATTGTCACTATCAGAATTCGAAAAGTTAACTGAAATAGTTGGACCAAAAATATCTAAACAAAATATGCACTTATTATCGGAAAACAATTCCTGTTAAAGAAAGACTTCAGTGTTATTACACATTGTGACTTCTGTTAATCAAATTTTCCCTCCAAAGATTCCCACACGTTATTTCTTTTCTGGTAATTTTGTAAAAATTATCTAAAACATTCCAAAACATCGAAATAAAATTTCAAATCTTATCAATTTTAAATTGTTTAACTGAATATATTTTAAACTGTCTTTCTTAATTTATTGTTAGAATAATTTTTAATCGTCCACATCCACGACAGACATAAACAAACACGAACAAATCTTTTTCTTTGATGTACCGACAACAAATGGAAAACATTCGTGAGTGTTCGAAACTGTTCGTTCGTGTTTATTCGTTTTCGTGACTACGTCCACATTTGTTCGTTTATGTTTGTTCGCTACCATTCGTTTACGTTTGTTCGTAAGGGGCCAGGGGAAAAAGGGGCTGTCACATTTTTAAAAAAAAAATGAGTTATTGATTGATTGTTGTAGTTCTTCAAGAGTATTATCAAGTGTTATAACAATTTATAGGAAAAACGGGTCAAGTCATCTAAAAAAACCGGTTCGAAACTAGTGGCAAAAAGGGAACACGGGGTCAAGTCGGGCGCGTAGAGGGAATAAGGGATCAAGTCGAGTGCATAGAGGGAATAAGGAGTCAAGTTCACAACTTTTGTATATTGTTGCTGACTTGGCAAATAAACAACACATTGGCTGTGTTCGAGCAGAAAAAAATTCTTTAAGCGCTTCAAGCCGCTTCATATTGCTGACTAATTTTCTGCTTGGACAGAAATCAAGTGACATGTAGTTCTGTCTAACACCAAATTTAAATTTTACTGCGATAAATTACAAAATTCTGCCATATTGTTGTTTACTCTGATGATTCTTCAATAATATGACCTATAATGTTATCCATATTGTTTAAAATATAAAAGAAATAAGAAATTTTATATAACTCTTATTGAGGTTATTTTGTTTAAATATCTACGACGACATTTTGCTTTTTGGTGCTTTGTTATTCTTAGTAAATCGCCATTTTGCTTTAAAGCGCTTTAAAAAATTTTTTCTGCTCGAACGTAGCCAATGTTTATAACTTTTCTTTAAGTTTTATTGATCTCTTGAAAAAATTGGTTAAAGTGACTTAACCCCCTTTTCCCCCTGGCCCTTCTTTAAAATAGATAGAATTATTGAAAATCGATCAGAATCATATTAATCCTCGGAAATATAAGTTTTTCGGGTCATTTTAATTATTCGAACTCTTTGGAGGGGCAATGTAAATGTCTAGAACTATACGAGAATTGCTTCATATTAAGCAGAATTATCGAAAATCGACCAGCGTCGTTTTTTTGCTTTAAAAGGCAGAATTCTTAGAACTCATGTAGAACTATAAATCTTTTCAATTCTGACAATTGCTGACAAGGAAATTATCGTTTGACAAAGTGAGACGCTGTGTGAAGTTGGCGTCTCAGTTTGTCCTAAGGCATTTTTTTGCTTTAATCGCCATAACTATTTGTTTAAACTAACAGGAACTCTAGAACTATTGAAAATAAGGCCAGAACTCTTAACTGTTTATGAGTTTCCATGAAATGATACGCCAACTTCACACACACCCCCGAGCCTTGTTTTTCTTACGAAAAATGAAATAGATTTTGGCACAGTTAACGGAATTTTTTCTCCTCTTTCTATTGATGTATAAAATCAAAACTTGAAAATACATGAGTAATAAATCATTTTAAAATACGTGAGTTAAGAATACATGAGTCCGACTGTAATCAAAGTTTTGAGGTTATAAAGAGTGACAATGACGTTTGTTTGTTCTCAAATTGTGACGTCATTACAATGAATCGTTTTTCGTGACAATTTTTTCATTTAAAACGAATAGTTATATTTGATGATTTTTACAAAATTTATTAAAAATAACAATAATTTAACTGTGATACAAAAACAAAACATTCAGAATAGCTTTTTTTAATTCAGTTAGTCAAATACTCTCGTTTGTAATCACTTAATACGCTTACTACTACTATACTAATACTATACTAATTATACTAGTTACATTTGTTAAAATATAATCAGTTAATAAAATTGTATACCTCCAATAATGTACTCATCGTTTTCCCAAATTTCAGCATCCTTTGCTGGTCTCTGAAATATTTCATCTCGATTCGTAGCAAGTATTAATCGATAACTTTCCGGCTCAGGATTAGGGTTTGTATATATGAATAAAATACACATTTTTATCCCTATAATTTTTAAAGATATCAAAATTAATTAACATGGTTCAGTTACCTATCTTACGTGATTTTGTCCGCTCTTTGGGATGTTATTTTTGAGAAATTTTTGAGTTAAAAAAATTAATAATAATTTCAGGGTGGCGATCGACCTGGAAAACCTGGAAAAGTCGGGGAATTTCGAATTTCTGGAAAAATCAGTGAATTTCAGTCGTAGTCAGGGATTTTTAACATTTAAACAATATTTTTTTCGGAGTAGACCCTGGAATTTTATTCAGAGTCAGGGAGAAGTCAGGGAAAAGTCAGGGAATTTTGAAATTGGTTTTCAATCGCCACCCTGAATTTAAATAATAATAATAATAATAATAATAATAATAATAATAATAATAATAATAATAATAATAATAATAATAATAATAATAATACACAATACACAATACGCTAACACTGAAACACAAACACCTAACACACATACAGATCCAGATTCGTCTGATGGAGAGGGAGGATCGACCAACTGCCGCACTGTTACTGTTACCGCTCTGGTGCACAATCCTCCCAACTCAATAACACACAAGGTCCGTCAACCTCTGTACTATCTAAACGCGCAACTCCAGGAACACCCGATCTTAATGAGCAATTTGGTGAACCAGAACACATTTACACCAAGAAACGAAAAATAGAACGACACATCCACACACATAAACGAACACACACACAAACACAAACAGTCTTTTCCCTTCCCTCTGTCCCTAATCCTACCTGTTGTATTATCTATGAATCTGTATTATCTATGAATCTATAATACATATTCTCTATGGACCGGGGCATCTACGACTCGACAAGCAACACACAGGACATCCATGGTCAAGATGGCTGAACATACAAGTTGCAACTATTACAACTATTTAAGAATAACATTTCATTTATTATAATAATTTATGTTCATTTGTAATTTAATGTATTTAAAGAATTAATAAATACACATAGTGACAATAACTAAAACACTACCTTTTCTCTGAGGACACGAAAACGAACTAGGCATTCACAGCCGTCTGTCATTGAGCCAACATCTACGCTCCCACAAAAGTCTCGTCGTACGAACCAGTATACACCAAAATAGACGCATAACACCTCGTTTCAAGCAACAACAACAACAATATAAGGAGTGATGTGACAAACCCGTCCGTGAATGTACTACGGTACTTTTACGGATTGGTTTGGCACATTAGCCTTCCACAGAGCCTAATACCTTGCATAATGCCGGTATAGGTGAATGTTACCCAGTACTGTCCTACTGAGTAGTGAGCGCCAGGTTGGCGTAAAAGTCTATAATAATAATAATAATAATAATAAAATACTTTGCATAATGCCGGTATAGGTGAATCTTGCCCAGTACTGTCCTACTGAGGTAAAGAACGCCAGGTTAGGCGTAAAGACTATAATATGTAATAATAATATAATTTACGTTAAAAAAATTGCACAAAAAAAAATTCAAAAACTTCATAAGTAGCTATAAAACGTATTTTTGTCGAAAAAAGCCTAGAAACCCGATTCCAGGTGTCCGATGTGTTTAGCTGAAGAAGTTATCCAAAGATTTACATATATAACTTTATACCTTTTAAAGTCATTATAATTTAGTTTTTCTTTAAATGCTAACTCTGTTTTTTTCCTTTTTACATTGACGCAAAATTATCCGTTTAGGGAGTAATTTCTTATTGATCAAAAATAATATGTAAGAAAATTTTAGCCCAGTTGAGTGACAATGGTTTCTGAAATTCCAATTCCTTACGAATTTCCATTTTGGAAAATCACTTATTACAGTGGATGCCATGGAAAGACTTGAGCTCGGGACTATGGCAGAAATTGGTTTTGAGGTCTCGAGAAATCGAAAATGACCTTCAATAAAACTTGTATATATGTATCATGTATATATACATATATATATATATATATATATATATATATATATATATATATATATATATATATATATATATATATATATATATACATATATATATATATATATATATATATATATATATATATATATATATATATATATATATATATACGGTGTAAAACAAAAATAACTCTCGTCCTTTTGTGGGGTGACTCATAGCAACCCTGTAGACACTAAAACCGCAGGAATTTTTTCGGAATTAACAGTCGCGTCACCTCTCAAAAGGATAAGAGTTATTTCCTTTACACCCTGTATATAAAATATATACACACACACACATATATATATATATATATGTATGTGTGTATATATTATATACAGGGTGTAAAGGAAATAACTCTTATCCTTTTGAGACGTGAGGCGACTGTTAATTCCGAAAAAATTCCTGGAGTTTTAGTGTCTACAGGATGCTATGAGTCACCCCACAAAAGGACGAGAGTTATTTGTTTTACACCCTATATATATATATATATATATATATATATATATATATATATATATATATATATATATATATATATATATATATATATATATATATATATATATATATATATATATACATACTATATGAGATTTTCGAGTTGCCATTTTTATTAGCGCCAAACTATTGATTTAATCGAAAAATTGTTCAAATAAGTTTTTACCCAAGTTTAATTTTTTAATTTTTCTTTAACTTATCAGTTAGGCGGTAAAAATATGCATATGTACTTGAGGCTACTTCAACCGATAGTGTTTTTCTTGGTTACATTTCCATTACATCCGAGAAAAGTAACTTTTCCAGTACCATTTTTATCACAAAAATTTGTTTGTAATAGAAATGGCAACTCTCAAAAAACTCACATGGTATATATATAAGCTGGTCCAGAATTATGTACCGTAATTACAAGAGCTGATAGTACGTTCAAAAATAATAGGGATGGTACCTTTTCATCTACACTTTTTTCCAAAACTCAATAATCAAGGAGATAAAGTGGTGGGGTAAAATGTAGGGGAGTGAAACGAAACCGACTTCTTTTTTTTTAATTTTTTAGGCGCATTTGCATAATGGATTCATATTTTAGAGGTGCGTATGAACATCAAAATAATTAAATTTATGGTACCAATTATTCCATCACTTATGATTAGAGGATAATTTGGAAATAGATACTTCTATTTTAAATTACTCGAAAACGGTATTATTTATCGAAATGTAACAAGTATACATTATTTGCGTGAAATTGTCTGAGGAATCATAATGTAAAGGATTTTGTTTAAATAATGTAAATTAAAAAAGAATAGACGTGATAACTAGCACCTACCACCCAAAACCAGCGCTTAATTTTAAGGATGTTTGGGAGGTACAGTCGGAGATAAAAGTACATGAAATTAGAAATTCGTGAATAATTGCGTTGTATAACAAACTATGAGGTAAATAAATAGTTATCTTTGTTAAATAATAGCTATCACTACAACTGATTGTACAATACATCAAACTATAGCCCTCAGCTGACTACAAGCGCTGAGTACATTCTGAGGATTTTTCGGAGAATTTCAAAATGCTACGAGACGATTGAAAATTTAGTAGAATGTTCCTCATTAAATAGTAAGGCCCCTGTGAAAATTTCAAACCGACTCACTAAGCCGTTAAAAAGTTATTAAAAAACAAAAAAAAAAAAACAAACTAATTTTACACGTATTCTTATGGAAATTCGAAAACAGAACAGATTAAATAACTTTTTAACGGCTTAGTGAATCGGTTTGAAATTTTCACAGGGGCCTTAGTATTTAATGAGGAACATTCTATTAAATTTTCAATCGTCTGGTAGCATTTTGAAATTCCTCCGAAAAATCCTCAGAATGTACTCAGCTCCTGTAGTCAGCTGAGAGCTATAGTTTGATGTATTGTACAATCAGTTGTAGTGATAGCTATTATTTAACAAAGATAACTATTTATTTACCTCATAGTTTGTTATACAACGCAATTATTCACGAATTTCTAATTTCATGTACTTTTATCTCCGATTGTACCTCCCAAACATCCCTAAGTGGTGGAATAATTGTTAATATCAATTTAATCCTTCTAATGCAAAATACGTACACCTAAAAGATCAATCCGTTATTCAAAGGCGTTTGGAAAATATTTAGGAAAAGATGGTTTTTGTTTCACCCCTTTAGAGGGATGTATCTCCCGTATTACAGTCGTCCCTCAACTTATTGACAATTTAAGTTATTGACGATGATCGTAGTTTACCTTAAGTTATAGACAAACCATATATGGCTAATTTCAAAAATTCATCACTGCTTGCATGAGGCAGAGTCAAAAGGGTCAAAAGTTCAAAAACGCATCAGACGCATCACAACGAAAAATCAAAAGTTCATTTTTGCATCTGATGCGTCAAAACAATGCATCAAGAAATTTGGTGATGCGTGTCCAAGATGCTTGTCATGTGTAGAATTATAACTACTTGCCATATTATGTAGGTATTAACACCAACAGGAATAATTCCGAAAAAGAAACTTTTGAAAAAGATTAATGTATTTACCTTTGATTAAAATTGTTTAAACTATTTGAATACATCTTGCACTCAAAATAGGTATGTAATATGTTTTATTCAAATAATTTCAATATTTTTTATTTCAAGTAAGTTCAAGTTGAAATTCAAAGATAATATACCTATACAAGGACTGTATTACTATATTATCTATAGTCCATCATGCTACTTTGGCTACATTGTGTGTCTATTATGCTACAATGCTACATGCATCATGATGCCAATATCCCATTCAAAAATATCTAATGTGCATCAAATTTCAAGAGAGCATCAGCATCGCATCATGCAGTATTAGACGCATCAGAAACGTTATGATGCTGCATCGATGCGGTAAAGTTTACATTTTTGAACTTACCCTATTATGTACCCAAGGTCATACGTGCTGTGTCGTAGTGTGGCAATGCGTACATACAGATGATTTGTCTATAACTTGAGGTAAACTACGATCATTGTCAATAAGTTAAATTGTCAATAAGTTGAGGGACGACGGTATTAAGTTTTGGAAAAAAGTGTAGATGAAACGGTACCATTATTTTTAAAAGTATACTATCAGCTCTAGCAATTACGGTACATAATTCTGGACCATCTGTATATACACATGATACATATATACAAGTTTTATTGAAGGTCATTTTCGATTTCTCGAGGCCTCAAAACAAATTTCTGCCATAGTCCCGAGCTCAGGTCTTTCCATAGCACCCACTGTAATAAGTGATTTTCCAAAATGGAAATTCGCAAGAAATTGGAATTTCAAAAACTGTTGTCACTCAACTGGGCTGAAATTTTCTTACATATTATTTTTGTTCAATAAGAAATTACTCCCTAAACGGATAATTTTGCGTCAATTTGAAATAAATCATACTTGTAAAAAGGAAAAACACAGCATTTAAAGAAAAACTAAATTATAATGACTTTAAAAGCTATCAAAGTTATATATGTAAATCTTTGGATAACTTCTTCAGCTAAACACATCGGATACCTGGAATCGGGATTTTAGGCTATATATATATACAGGGTGTAAAGTAAATAAGTTTCATAATTTGCAGGAGAGAAAGGTCTCAGTCTACTAATTAAGTATTGCTAGTTAAATTTTACCGATCAAGTTTCATTTCAGAAATTTTCGATAGTCAAAAACGTGTTAAAAAATGGCCCCTAGAAAAAAAAACTTAATCAGGCTCTGATTACTTATCATTTTTTTCCTTTGCTTTTTTGAATGTAAATTTTTTTGTCAACAAAATATTTTTACCTGCTTGTTTACGGAATCTTTTGAAAATAGTTATACAGTAGCGTCCATAAAAATTTAAACATAATTTTTAATGAGACAATTTACGTCACATATCAAATAGATCGATTTCGTCAAATCTCATTAAATTATTTGGAAATTTAACAAAGTTCACTAGATATTTATTTTCTCCAATACCAATAATACGAGCCCTTACCGAAAAAAAAATTGACCACCCCAATTTTGAGAAAAACGATTTCAAAGATTTGTAATTTTAACACAAGTTCTTATGGGAAAATTCTATTTTTTTAGAATAAAATGAAAACGTGTCAAAGGAATTTGATAAAAATTGAATGTTATTTAATACAAAGTTACAAACCATATTTAATAAGAAATAAAAATTATTGACCACGCCGATTTTGAAATATAATTTAAAAACATCATTTTACTACGTTTTTACAACGTTTTTTCAACAATTCTTTTAAATTGCTACAACATAAGCGCGCGGAAATACAAAAAAACAAGTGGTATACAAATATAATAACTGAAGAATATCAATACATTATTTAATTTTTGATAAAATAAAGTTTTTTTGCTGAGATAAACTTTTGTACCTGACTATCTCAGAGCAAGTACGTTTAGTTGAAGTATTTATGAATTATGACACAACAATTAAATTTTAAAACATTTCTAAAATATACAATTGGTTTATTATTCACGCACATACACATACTTTTAATACTTTGATTTAAAGAAATTATAAATTGCTAATTTATTTTCACACAGTTAATTCATGCAACAATCACATTGTTCCATCTTTATTCTGGATCACATATTCACATAATCACACATACACATTCAACTACAAATGCATATACATACTTATAAAATAAATAGGTTACTGGTGTTTCCAAAACACATAAATATATTTAGTTTGACAGGTAATAAAATATTATGTTTATGTATGTTTTTAAAAAATAATTTTCAAAAATTAGGGTTCCGAAGAACTCTGGAAGTTCTTATAATTTTTTGATTGTAACATTTTCAGAATTTCCACGCCTTTGGATGTATGAAAACGAAATTTTGCAAATACAATACATGCTACAGATAGATATCTCAATTAACCGTCAGTAAAACAATTTCTTTCTTAATTTCTTATGGTACCTATCTTCCGTATTTAAAGCCGGGCATAAACACTTTTAGTACACTCAGTAAGTGAAATTTTACGTCAAAGTATATTCTGATATTAGATAACATTTCCAAAAATTCAAATCAAAATTATTAAGGGAAATTTAGAAGAGAAGAGAACTTACGAAAATTTTTTTTCGTAAGTTCCTTCAAAAATAATTGTCTGCAGCATATCATTAAAAAAATCTTTTGAAATCAAGTTAAGGTTCTTTTAACAACTTCTAATCTTTATACCTCGTTTCAGAAATATTGTATGTCGAAGTCCATGTGGTTTGTAAGGAATCCAATTACCACTTAATTAACCCTTAAGTAACACAAGTACAAATATATTTATTTATTTTCACAGTAAACCGTAAAAAAATATGCTATGCGATGTATTTTATCTCCAAAAATACAAAAACGCAAATAACTCAGGAACTCGGCTTAATGTGTGTTAAATACGCACTTGGCCAACTCCTTGATTATCGATGGTTGATGTGATCATATCATGATTGTCTGTGAATCCCCAAGTACATATGTATGTCTGTAATTGTTTATTTAAAAAAAATGTTTTAACGATTTTGACACACTGGGAACTGAAAAGGAATATTTATCAATTTGAATGAATCAATAGATAAGGTAAATGACCCAAAATCAGACAGTGTCTTAAAATCAAACGTTTATATCTATTATTTTAAAGAATTTAAAAAAATTCTGCTTTTAAAACGTTCGTTTTGTATATCAGAGATATCTATGAACATTAGGCAATACTACCTTTTGTATATTTCGATTTATTTTTAACAAATATTGTACTAAAATTAATGATCAATTAGTTATTTTGCGAAATATACAACAAAACAGTATTAATTTTCATATTAGCAGAAATTGGAAAAGTACATTATTAACTAATATGTACGTGTAATAAATAAAGCAATTTTTCCATAAATTATACTTAAATGCATCTTTATCATTTTTTTTTTTCTTTTTTATTTGAGCTAAAGCGTTTATAGTCAAAATTATGGACACTGTTGAATTTAAAAACACGAAAATAAGTTCACAAAGGTATTGAATTTAGAGCTAAGTTCTTATGGTAGATGTCGAAATTATGTGCCATTGCAATAGTACAAAAATTCTTATTTTTTGTATTTTACCTTTCTATTTTTCTTAAGTGATAATTTATCTAAAGTAAAAATTTTGGTCTGGTTGTTGACAAGACTTTCAGCCTTTCCAACGAATTTTAAATTATTTTAGGAAAATATGTTTGATTCTTCCTTAAAGTGTCGGAATTTGGGACATTTACCTTACTGTATATTTGCTTACACAATAGACGGACTATTATGTATGTTTATAGTACATAAATTTTTAAATGTGTTTTGTTTCAGCTTGTTGGTATAATAGAACAAAGGTAAAATAATTTTACAATAATGATAATTAATGCCGAAGTTTGGAATTCTCTGTTACAGTTTTCCGCTAAAGTTACTCACTTATGAATAAAAATTCACTTTTTAATCTGTGTTGTGTACCAACAATATTAACAACAATGTTTTATGACAGTTAAAAGAAAGTTTTTATTTTGGTTTGTTTAAAAATTCAAGTGTAATTTTTAATGTAATTTTTAATTAATACTTGTAATTAAAGTAATGCAACTAAATATTTGTAATTAAAGAAATGCAACAATACCAGAGTTACGGTTCTTGCAATATTCATAACGTCCTGTGAAATAAAAACATACAAAAATATTTCAAACATATTTTAACCAAAATTTATGAAAAACAGTGTTCGGTTTTTTTTTTACTATACAGTACCTATCAATTCAAAAGTCGGCAGATGTTTACATATTGTCGTAAAATAAAAAAAAAATTATTTTTATTTTTAAAAAATTTTTATTATACAGGGTGCGAATAATTTTAGTTTGGTCAGAGGCGTATTCAGAGAAATTCATATTAAACGATGAGCTGGCTGGGATGCGATTTTCTCAGATAGCGAATTCCGAAAAAATTTTTATGTCTTCGGTAATTTTACACCGAGATAAACCATCTCTCAAAAGGATGAAACTTATTTACTTTACACCCTATATATATATATATATATATATATATATATATATATATATATATATATATATATATATATATATATATATATATATATATATATATATATATATACATCTTCCTATGAATATGACGTCCATACTGAATCCGTACTTATGGCGTCCACTAGAAGGCATGTGAATACATACAATTTTATTCGTGTATATAGCATAAAATTGGTCAAAAATTGTAATACCGTTCTTAGTTTAAACCAAAAAAAATTAATTTTACTTTCATATTCCTATGATTACGAACTCCATGTGTTTTACGAAGTTGTGGACTCCTGTTTGTATATTTTTTTTTATATTGCAGTGGATGATGCGTCCTAAATGTATATATTTTTCATATCACCGTGAAAGTGACGTCCGACAACGCTGTCACATTATTTGTTTATTTCTTTTATTTGTTATAGAAACATTTTTATATCTCAATGTATAGGTAGCTATTTAATTTGAAAACTTTTAACGGTTGTATAGGAAAGAACTTTATATTTCAATAGAAATTAAAAAATTAAAAATATTTTTAAAAAATTTATCGACTCACGCTAAAATTATAGGATATCTCGATTAAAAAAGAGAATTTAAATATTACAACCTTGTTCCTTTATTATGTCTGTTATGATTAAATATCATAATTATTAGTAGTCTTCATAATCTTTGTTAAACATGCTATAATATGTTAAATGTGTTATTTCGAAGAAAAAAATTAACAAATCGAGAAAAAATTAATGAATTTCGACGATAACAAATAACAAGGCCAAGAGCATGTTATTTGTTAAATTGAAATCGAGAACTGGTTTAAAACTATAAAATAACTGTCGTAACTGTCAAATATGTAATAATTAACAGAGTTGCAAACAGGTCGTTCATGATTTTTATCTATTTCGAAGAATAACATAAATAACATTTAACAAATTTAACCAAGATTATGAAGACTACTATGTTTTAAAAAAATTGTCAAGTCTTTACGCTATTACAGTACTAAAAACCAATTTTGAATAAAATAAAGTGGGCTCTGGAATATTTACGAGGTTCAGTTTTTTCCGAAAATTGAGGGTATAATAAAAGTTACGAATAATTAGTGTCCGACCGAAACTAGTTTTTCAAGTGAAACCGAAACCGAACTTCGGTTGCTGTCTCAGTTTCGGGCGAAACCGAAACCTTCTTTCAAAATTACACCGCATTATACACCGTTATTTTCCATTTAAGTAAATTTAAATTAGCTAGGTCAGGGCCAGATTAACCCAGCCTTAGGCCCTAGATAGTTTCTTCTTACCCCTCTTTCTCTCTCCCCGTGCCGGGATTTAGCTTTGGGTGGCCCTGGGGCGTTTGGGCCGTTTTTGAGGTGAAGGATTTTCAGTGTTACTTTTGCCAAAATTTCCCCGAAAAATAGAGCTGACGAGAAAAAATTTAAATAAAAAAAAACACTATTCTACTCCTGTTTTGAGAGTTTAACTGGAAGTGGAAAACACCGTCCGAGTAATGGCGATCGTGACCGAAGGAAAGGCAACAATGGAGCTTCGGTTTCGGTCACAGAGTACCAGAGACAACATATCTATCTCTATACTACTGAAATCAGTGTAACCAAAAAAGGATAGAAAATATGTTATACATATATGTGCACTGGGTTTACTTTGTATTTGTGCGGTGATCTATCTTTGTGTGAGTGATCGGAGGTATGTTGGCCGTGTTGTCGCATACATATGTATGATACTACAATGCGTGTATATGGCTCCGTGTGGGGGTTCTAACAATGCCAACAACAATCAACACAATTGGTTTGTGGTTGACCTACACTCATCCACTGCTACGGAGAGAGTGACTACTAAGTAGCCTAACTTGCACAAAACTGCACACTGCAGATTTCATAAAAGAGATAGTTGCATTACCTCTGTACTCTAGGGTTTCGGTCGTAGTTTCGGCCTTTTTGTTGCCGAAACCGAAACTCCAATTTTGCGTAGAAACTGGCCGAAACCTAACCGAAATTTCGGTCGGACACTATGAATATTTATTTAAGTTACTTATTTTGTTTAATATTCACTGATCAGTGAAAATTATTTTGATATGGCTTTACTTTTATTATAAATTTGAAGCAGAAATATTCTCGAAAAAGTAATCAGTGAACATTATTAAATTGTAGTAAATACACAGCGCGTAGACCCAGTTTGTAGGTTATTTCACTGAAGCATCTAACGAAGTGTAATATGAGGAACCTAATGTATTGTTTATTGTTCAATAAACAGGGCCATATTTATTGCAAGATATAATTTTTATCCATGTTATATTTTGAAAATAATTATTTGTGAAGGCACTAAAAATTGTTATTACGGAAACCACGATTAATACACTGGTTACAATATTACAAAGTAGCATTTGCTCGTATCTTGGTGTATCTTGTGGCTTCATTTATTCATTAGTACATTCGGTCTATATAATACGTTTATTGGTCTATCGATTATCTGACAAGGTGACCCACACTGTATATCTGATAGCTATTTTGGCATTGAGACATAAAATTTTCAAAATTTTATTTTTTGCACAAAAAAATTTCACATTAATAAAACATAATCATACGGGATGAAAACAGATTTTTGAACATAGGACAAATATAATAGAAAATTTTTACAATTGATTGAAGAATATTAAATTTTAATTTCGAAAAGCTTCCGAGCATCGTCATGACGCCACTGACGACTAGCATCTATTTTAAAAAGTATTTTTTACTTCTAATCGCTTCCGGAAATGGACTCTAATTTTCGAATTGCATATACAACAGAATATCTGTAATAGCAAAATCAATTTCTTTTTGATATTTAAAATAACTTCGATACAAAAAATATTCTATATTTAAGTTTTTTAACGGCTTACGGATTGACTGACTGTGATCTACTAACTGTAATTTTTATTGGAAAGCAATAAAATTACTTACATACTCTTCGCTTAAAATTCGTTTCTAACTTAATGAATTAGCTTACCACATTTTAAATTAAAATTTTACCACGTTGCTTCTGCATATCAAAACCAAATATCTTAAAATGAAGAAATGAACATATAATATTAATAGTTTTTGAATAATACCTTAAGTATATTATTTGAACTATAAGTTTGCCAGTACGATAGGAATTAAATCCTTATTATTGATAAAATAAACATAATCAGAACTTAGAGTACAGTTCACAGTAGATTTAAAAAACGAAATCAAATAGCATAGCCGATATAGCTTATACAGGGTTGCCGCTACAAATGTAGTCACATCCACTAGGACATGAATGTGAAATATACAGTTGAATATACGGACGTGTGTGGCGCTACCCGTCCTCGTGGTAAATGGCTGAACTAAAAATATACAAATTTTTCAAATTTTCCGATTATATGACGCCCGTCTCAAATTTTCAGTTATTACTTCCTATCACTCACTGAACCGATTGCACACATCAGGTGGGTCTGACGTCCGTATACGTCTGACGTCCGTATACGGACGCCACATTGTACCTGGATGTCACATTAAATGCGAATGGTCAATTAATGGACGTCACTTTAACGCAAGAGTATATATATATATATATATATATATATATATATATATATATATATATATATATATATATATATATATATATATATATATATATATATATATATATTAAAGGTCAAAGGTCCCAAAAGCTTGGATGAGTTCGTCAGTCAGATACGTCGGAACCAATTTTTAATGTTTTTTTGCAAAATTTGGCCAAATTTCAAAATTTTTTAAATTTTTTTTACACCATCGAAAAGAGCGTAAAAAATTACATAAGACACGCTTTTAAAACATTGCTCTTAGTGAACTAGCTTTTGAGAAAAATTAAGAAATTTGCTGAATTTCTTTACGATAAATGTCTCAAGAACGCGTTATTATGTTATATGAGGTCTACCAGAGTCCGGGGGCCCCAAAAGCGCCAAATGTAAACTACCCAACCGATTTTGAAAATTTTTTCACCTTTAAAAAGTTTAATCCTTTTAAATGCATATATGCTATACTATGGGATCCGTCAGGGTTCTGGTGACTCAAAAGCGCCCAAAATTAAATACTTAACCGATTTTGAAAATTTATTCACTGTCCGATCTTTGGAAATTTGCTATGCTATGCAGATGCTGCGACAGAGGTATTTTTAAATCAAATTAAATAATAGCTGTAGGTATACAAAATTTTATCAAAACCGGACTTGTCGCCTAAACCAGATTACCAAAACTTATTAAAACTTCAAAATCTAGCGTATTGAGCCAGTTGATAAATGGAAGATTATTTACTACCTTTTTCAAAATATTTTATTTTTATTGATCTAGTTATTTACATGACTTGACATTGTTTAAAAAAAATTCTCTATTAATTTTTTTATCTTTTTAACTGAAATTATCCACTATTTTTTGATTGCGGTAGCACCACCCTAATTTTGATTTGTTTTTGTTTAAGATTTAAATATAAACAATAAAAAAAATTCTTTGTCAAATAGTCACATAAAATAGTTAAAATTTTATATTAAAAAATTTACTGTAATGGATTATAACGTTGTATTCAAAATTTTTTATAAGTATAATTAAATAAAAATTTAATTACATCTTTAAGCTTTAAAATCTTCAAGTTTCTCTTCGAAAAAAAAGAAAAACAAAAAAAAATATGGCTGAAAATAAAGGTAAGACCAATGGTAAAAATGGAAGTAACGGAAAAGAACAAACGCCCGCAACAAGTGATGCCAATAATAGTGGTTTTAATCTGGATTTACGGAAAATGTTTTACCGTCTAATTGGTAAATTTATATTAAGAACTAATTGCATTTCAATAATCTAACAGTAATAGCAACAATTTTAAATTTTGTTCATTTTTAGGCTTGTCATATTTAGCCAGTGATCCCATAAGACAACTTGCCCCATGTAATCCGATAGTGAGTAAATTACACTACGGTACTACAGTGTACGTCATGATAGATACAGCTATGCAAATGAAAAAGGCAGCCGACGAAAACGTACTATTTTCTTTTTACTTTTTATTTATTCGTGCAAATAAAACATACAGTGCCAGTCAAAAGTTTAAAGCAAGCAGAAGGTATAAGCTGATAATTTTTGATTGGCAATACGTTTCCTGCCATAACTTTACCTGCTGATGGTAACTACCAAACCACATTTTACTTCAAGTAAATAAAAATTTCATGTCTTATGATGTTTGTAGCAATTTTTAATATCAGTGCATTTTTTGCAAATCAAGGGTATTATATAAATTTTTTATCTTCAATTTCTTTAAATTATTAGTAGGTATCGGACATTTTTCGGATCAAACAGCATTCGTGTTTTGTGTATGCAGGTATATCGCACTTGATGTGATTAATGTGAATAAAAACGAATAGATATTTTGATAAAACATACACATATATACAACTCACACATATTATCTGTTTATCTGCCTGCATATACAAAACACGATGTTGTTTGATCCGAAAAACGTAATTATTAGTATCTGTTTCACTCATAGGGGATACTACGATTGGTACGGCGCCAAGATTTGATGACACTTCCTTATAGAACTTGACAAAATAAAACGAAAAACAAGAATACAATTTTTCGAGATCTCGCTTCGTTCTCGAGATATCGATCGTTAAACTTGTATTTAAGGTTACCCTTTGCCCGAAAGTTAGGCTAGTTATGACAATAAACTTCGATTTTTAATATAAAACCTAAGTGGTGAGATTAGTCAAGGTTACCCTTTGCCCGAAGGTTAGGCCAGTTTTGACAATAAGTTTCGATTTTTGATATAAATATATTTCACCAAAATTTCGCCAAATACAATATATCCGAATTTCATGAAAACTTAAATACAAGTTTAACGAATCGATATCTCGAAAACTAAGGCGAATTTCAAAAATCTTTTACCTTTTATTTTTTGCTTAGAATGCCAAAATCTATCAGATCCGCTTGTCCAATTTTGTCGCCTCGGATATCGTACTCGTGTCCACATCCCATACATACAATATATTGGAATACAAAAACAGGTTTAACTCGAAAACGAAGCGAAATCTCGAAAAATTTTATTCTTGCTTTTCGTTTTATTTTGTCAAGTTCTATAATGAAGTGTCATCAAATCTTGGCGCCGTACTTATCGTAGTCTTGCCCACTCATATAGTACACTATTGTTTTCAACGAGTGTAATTTGAAGCAATCGCGGCTGTCAATATCAGAAAAAAATACGTCTACTTAATAAATTTCTAACACTGACTGACAGACAACGCACAGCCTAAACTGTTGGGTTTAGAAGAATGAAATTTTGCACAGGAGTTCCCTATGTAACGCAGGTGAGCACTAAGAAAGGATTTTTGAAAATTCGTCCCCTAAGTGTGTTTAATTGGGGATGAAAATTTGTATGTAAATTCGTTATTTTTGAAGTTAGTGGTATATAAAAATATGTTACTATGACTATTCAAATAAATAATATTTTATACACTGATTGACAGACAACGCACAGTCTAAACTGTTGGGTTTAGAAGGACGAAATTTAGCACAGAAGATATGAAGATTGATCTTTAGGCTTCTATTTATAAATAAAAGTCAGTTGTGTAAACGTTTCTGGGAATTCATTCCCTAAGGGGTTAAAACAGGAAATGAAAGTTCGTATGGAAGGTTCGTCATTTTTGAAATTAGAAACGTGGAAATTGGTACTTAAGCTTTTGAAAAACATTGAAAGTGAGCAGTGATTACCTAATAAAAAGATGTTGCCGATGGGAAATCCCATCGGGTATCCGGCTAGTATTATTATATAATACCACTGCTTTATCAGTTGTAAATGCTCTACACTAAAGTAAAAAAATGCGACAGGCATTATGAACCATGCGATTTTAATTTGTTTGGCATAAAATGTGGTAAAGTTATCGTCAATACGTAAAGTTAGGTGGTTTAACGGCATACAAACAAAACAAAACAAAACAAAAAAAAAAACAATTGCAATTTCATACCTACAAATAAAAAAAATAGCGTATTTAAAAAGTGAAATTTGAAAACCGGAAAGAAGTTGGCGCCGAAAGTTGGAAAATCTTTCTATTTTTTATATGGCTAAATTGCTCCCAAATTGCTCCTTTGGAATCAGTAATTGCTCCACCTGGAACTTAATGACTTAATTAGATATTTACAAAAAAAAAAAACTTTTTTGTTTGACCATTTCTATTATCAAAATCTTGTCAAATAATGCATTTTTATACAATTACATTATATCAAAAAATTGCTCCCAATTTGCTCCATCTAATTTAAAAGTTAGTTATTAATTTCTCTGAATAATAATTAAAATATATTAAAATAAAAAATATGAATTAGGTTATGTATTATTAAAACGTATAGGCAATCCATTATACCTTTAAGTCGTTTGCATATATTTAAGGATAATTGAATTTTGACAACTGCTTAACATTATAAAAAAACAAAATATTTTAATAATTATTCAAATAAATTAAGATTTAGCTTTTAAATTAAATAGAGCAAACTGGGAGCAATTTATTGACGTAAAGAAATTATATAAAAAAAGTATTATTTTGGGAGATTTTGATAACTTAAATAACGGAAAAAAATTTTTTTCTTTATAAATAACTAATTAAATAATTAAGTTTCAGGTGGAGCAATTACTGATTTCAAAGGAGCAATTTGGGAGCAATTTAACCAGATAAAAAACAAAAAGATTTTTAAACTTTCGGCGCTAACTTCTTTCCGGTAATTTGAAACGAAGTATGGTTCGTTTCAGTTAAATTTAACCATGCTTCGTCATTTTAAATTTAAATAGTTTCCGTTTTCTTGGTTTTATCTCTTTTATTATTGCATTTACGTAAATTTTAAATTTGCAGTTTGTTTTTAGAAAAAAATAGAAAATTTATTTGTTTCGAATATAAGAATTATTTAATTTTTTAACGAAAACTCATGATCAATTTTAACTGAAATGAGGTATAACTATATCTAAATATAATATATATAATAAAATATAAAAATAATATATTATTTCATCTTACACTTTTGATTGGTTGTATAATATATGAACGTAATAATTATAAATATATATCTACTAATATACAATAAAAGAAACACAATAAAAGGTGATATTCCATTAGTAAAAAAAATAGACACAGTGTTAACAGTGTTATGCACTGTGTAATATTTTTTCTAATGGAATACGATCAATGAAAAAGATCGGGTATATGCACGAATCCATGGACACTACACAAGTACCACGAACTCAAACGGGGGAATTGCCAGAATTGTATACGATAATGGTACATATTACGTTTTCTTTTTTCACTACTCGTGGCGCTAATTTACCTTTGTACTGTAATTTGAAATTTATTATTATCGTTTACTTCTTTATTATTGACTATGTTTTAATAATTATTGATTCTGTTTTTATTATTTATATTTAAACATCCTAAATGACTTATTTTATAATTTTAAATTATTATCTCTATTTCGAACTGCCGTTTCACTCCTTTCCCGCTTTGGTACACACACACCAATGTTGTGTTTGGCACACACACCGCTTTGGTACACACACAGACTAATGCCGTCTTATTTTTAGGCCCTTTTTTGTATACATGGGGTTCGTTCACCTTGTATAGTCACCATGCACGAATCCATCAGTTGGATGAAATCCATCACTATCGAACACACCGAATATCGCGCATACTCTTTCTCAACCTCGTATAACAAAAATCACAGTCTTCAGGAAACACAAAAAACATATTAAATACTGTATTTTCATCACTATGAATTTAAGATTTATGTATGTTACACTTTTTGATGTTTGCTACCTATGTAGCCATGAAGCAGACATTTAAATATTTTAAATTACAAGCTATCGATGTTTTTAGTAAATACGAGTTTGCTGCCCACTTTTTTTTTTTCAATATACGAGTTTGTGAAATAAATCGATTTTTTTTTCTTTTTGCATATTCCGATAGTCTAACCAGTAACTTAAATTTTAAACGCGTTTTTCTCGAAATTACATTTTTCAAAGGACAATGGGCAAAATTACCCCCCAGCGCCCACTGGTGAAATATATATCTTCTGAAAGCCCCTTCCTAGTAGGTCACAAATATATCCATCTTAGGTATGGAGAACCTGGTCTTCAAAAGTTCTGATGTACAGTAGGTTTTGCATACTCCACGTGGCCATTTCTTAACGAAACGATGTGTGTTGACCTGCAGCAGACATTAGAGTCTCCTTTGGGAGGGTGCACTTCGAACTACCTTATTTCGGCAATCTACCAAGAAGTTTGTCAGAAATCGCCACCGGTAGGACTCCCAAACTTTTCTTCGGATTCTCCCAATGTACAGGTCTGAAGCCACTCGGTACGTCTTCTGCTATAGGCCACGTGAAAAAACGAGGTTAGGCCACTTGCCAGGAAAGTGGTTTTACACAGTGATAGGACGGCCCACGGCATGTCTCATAACCAATTTGTACCTATATAGAGTATCCCGTTTGGCTATGGCCACATGCAGACTTTTTGTGCATTTGACGCCCTATAACTTTTGAAGGCCAGGTTCTCCATGAACGTGTCCATTGGCAAAGTTGGGCTACTTGACCAGGGCTATTGATCGGCACCGGTCTCAATCTTGGGCGCTAGGGGGCAGCTCCCCATATAGTTTTGCCCATTGTCCTTTGCTACGATTAAACTCGAAGACAAATCATCCGATCGATTTGATCCTTACTGCAACTTCTTTTATATAATATATTGTTGTATAATTATATTAGTTGTTTCTAGTAAATACGAGGTTACGATCTACTTTTTTGTATAGAATTATAAGGATAGGAAATTATGCTTAGAGGTTATAATTGTCAAATAAAAAATACAAAGTGGTAACTGAGTCGATGAGTCTCAAAATCATCTAATTAACATAAATAAAAATGTTCAGGAAACACAAAAAACTTTTTTCTCACTTATAATAATGATTTTGTTGTGGTTTCTACCATTAAATTTTTAGGAAAAACCATAGTTTTTATAAATAAATAATAACAACGATGCCACTCAATAATTAGTAAATAACGATTAAAAATTATAATTAACTACTTTTTCAGCAGTTTGCTTTAATTAGATGGTTTTGAAACGGTTGATTTTGTAATCAGCTACTTTTGCAACCAGGCCCGAGAGAGGGGGGCAGCCGGGGCTGTAGCCCCGGGGCCCTGGGTCCCAAAAAGGGCCCGAGCCGGCCAAATAGGTCTTACTTTACCTAATTTTAACTCATATAAATGGATTTTTAGCCAGTAAATATCGCAACGTTAAAAGTACAAAACCTTGTAAGTCGATTTTTTTCATACATACATACATACATATTCTAATTCTGTTTTCACATGGTAGATTGGTTTCCGAAAAAAATATTTATGGAAAAAATAGTAGACTAAATAAAAATTTCATTAGCCTTACGATTTTTATAGCTATGCTTTCACATTTTATTCCACAAACATTGGAAATTTGTAGTTTAGTAGATAAGGTAAGTTTTGCTTGAAAAAACAAAAAACAAAAAAAAAAAAACTTAAAAACACTAAACAGAAAAATAATTGATTTGGAAAACACAAAAAACAAAAGAACTCACTAAAAGCACAATTTTTTATATGGCTACAATTATGGTAAGTACATTATTTTATAAAAGCAGCTAAAAAATATTTTTGATTTCTCATTAACAAAACACAAAAACATTAATTACAAGTTATTACATTTCAGTAAAATTTATATGAAAAAAGTCATTTTAAAAGGAGTTTCTCATTTAAAAAATTATAAAAGCCACTATGTTACAAAAGCGTATTTAAATAAAAGTTCTATCAGTTAAATTTTTCAGCTGATTATAAAATCAAAACATTCGTAGAAGTTCTATGAATTGTTAAGCACTAAAAAGAATGTCATCTCTGATTTTCAGTTATTTAAAACAAAATCAAAATAACACATGCTTTTTTGTTTTGAAATCCAGCCAATTATTGAGTTCCAAGAAATATAACAAAATTTTGTTTTTATTTTTGGATAGTTAGTCTAAAATCGAATTAAATCTTGTAAAAAGAGGACAAAATTTCTCTTTTTAAATCGTGTTAAATCAAATTTATGTAAGAAAAGCTCATGTAAAAACAAAATTAGGTGTATTTAAATTAAAAGCAATAGATATTATTTCAAAATGAATTAAAAAATAACATCTTAAATTCCTTATTATTATTTATATTTTTCGAATTATTACAATACCACAAAGTATTCTATATAAATTTAATTCTGTAAGTTTAAATGATCGCATAGGTTCATAATACTGAAAAACCTACTAATGAGGCATTGAACGAAGCATATTTTTATAACAAGCAATTAAATATAGGAAAACGGTTACGATGACTTTTTGAAAAAAGAAATTTATTTTAGTTATCTTACTTTTTTCCCCATTTAATAAAAAGATAAGAAAAAACATAATATATATCCTATATATCCTGTGCTAGCTCCGCAATTAAACATATTATCAACGCTTGTATATTTTTCATCTTTGTTTATATTTCTAAGAATATAAATTCATAACAATGAATCCATAACAATGAATTTAAAAAAATACTCTTATCACAGCATTCTGCGCATAGAGAATTTCCGATTACAAAAATTATTTTTTCTCGGAAACCAATTTACATAGAATAATAAATCAAAACCTTCTTTAGGTGATTTTTGCCCCTCTTTTCGATGGTGCAAAATACATTTATATCGATAGAATTGAAAAAAAGCCATTTAATTATGTCAAAACCTACTTTACATTCTATAAGAAAATAAAAGTTCGGGGTTATAACTCAAAAATGAGTAGTTATAGAAAAACTCGAAGAAAATATTTTGCCCGATTATTTCAGAGTAAATTTATTATTGTCTGACATTAAAACGAATACTTAACGTAATTTATTCATTTCCCAATCTAAATTTAAAAAATATTACAAAATTTTTCGAGATTATTATTCAAGATAGACATACCATATAATATATATCAATAGAAAGAGGAGAAAAAATTCCAATAACTGTGCCAAAATCTATTTCACGATTCGTACGAAAAACAAGGTTCGGGGTCATACCTCAAAAATAGATAGTTACTGAAAAATTCTAAGAAAATATTCAAATTCTACATAAAAAGTTGGTATTAGAATTTGCAGATGAAAATAACTAAATTCTTATCAGTAAGAAGTTATTGAAAGAAAAAGAAATTTGGAATTATGGCGATAGCTCCTAAACTATTGGGAAGTTTGCACCACTCACCGGGAAGGGCAGAATAACCTTTGCCGCACCGGCTAGTATCTTTTATATATTTTTGTTATATAGATTTTAAAGGACAAGGTTGGATGTCAATAGTAAATTTAATATTTCACGGGAGGCCCGGGATAGTTTGTCCCTGGGGCCCTTGATTTCTCTCCACGGCCCTGTTTGCAACAGGAACATTAACAATTAGACACTTTTGCAACAGTTTATTATTCTTTCAATATAGGTTTTAAATAAAACAACATTCGTACAAATCTGTCTATTTACATCGTAGTAAAACGTCTTTTTTATCATAACTTATGAAAACTAAGATATTTTCCTATAATTTAGTAGAATATTCTCCCATAAAACAAGTCTCTTTACTGTAATTTAACAGTAAAACTTAAATCAGAACTACGATGTTTCACACAATTTTATTCTGTACACATTCGTAACCTCTTATATTTGACGAAAAATCAATTGCACCATATAATTGGTCATTGAAAAAGAGGCCAAATGGCATATCGCGCGTACTCTGTCTCAACCTCGTATCTGAAAACTCCCAATTTTTGGACACAAAAAAAAAATATTTTAATTCCGTGTTTTCATCACTCTGAGCTTAAGATTTATGCTAATTACAACCTTTAATGTTGGCTACCTATATATATATATATATATATATATATATATATATATATATATATATATATATATATATATATATATATATATATATATACATATAGATAAGTATGTATGTAAATACAGTATTTAATGTTTTTTGTGTCCTAAAACATGTAGCTTTTGATATACGAGGTTGGGGGTTGAGACAGAGAACGCGCGATATCTTGACAAATGTTTTGGAACAGACGTCACTATTGTCGTCAACTAGCAAAGATATCAGTAAAAGAGCGGTATGGGTTCTGTCGCACACTATCGCGTGAAAAGTATGGGGACACCCTGACCCAGGAGTGTGCCCACACTTTTGACGCCGTACTGTACTTAATGTTGTGGTACACTGCCATGTTAAACATGTGGGCACCCCCCTGGGTTAAGGTGTCCGATCACTTTTTGAAGCGTACTGTACTTATTTTGTGGACGTACAAACCTTGACATTTGACTCCAACACGCGCTCGCGTAAATAAGTACAGTACGCTTCAAAAAGTGATCGGACACCTTGCCCCCGAGGGGTACCCACACTTTTGACACGGCAGTGTACCACAACATTAAGTACAGTGCGGCGTCAGAAGTGGCCCCCCCTGGATGAGAGTGTTCGATCACTTTTTGAAGCGTACTGTACTTATTTATATATATTATGTACTTGTTTGTATAATAAATAATATTTACCGGCGCCTCAAATAAAAGTTTACCGACGCTCCCGATCTTCCGATTTTACGTACTTCCTCTTAAATTTGCACCGACCACTACGTACCATTGGATTTGTGGTGTACAGCACTGCGAACTCTAGTGTTAGATAGTTGTATCTTGGTCAAGTACGAGGGTATGCTGATAAAAATGTTACTATTTCAAAAAATAATTTTACACAAACTCGTATACCATATACCAGGTTTTGTCAGAAAACTAAATTAGGTTATGATATACGAGTTTGAATTTTATTGGATTAAAATTTTTTCCATTAACTATTTTGCAATATTTCTTAGTGCATCATTGGGGGGAGTCAATTATGTACATGTATGACTTTCTAACTCAAAACCGCCAAAAAACGTTATACGAGATTGAGAAGGAGTATGCGCGATATATGATAAAAAATCGGTACAAATAGAAAATACAAATTTATTCCATTTATATTTTTATATAAAAGGTCTGTTCTCGTACTTTTTTTTACCTGCTAATTTCTTCATGTTCCTACTTTATGTAGTGGGGATAAAATAATTAGACTAGATTTTTAAATCATTAAAAAGTTTAAAATTACTAATTTTTTTTTTAAATTTATGTGTATGTACAATAATTTTCATTAACATGATTAATAAATTAAAAAAATTTAAATTTGAGAGTTGGAAGGAACAAGCAGAAACTCTGAACTCACTGCTAATTTCTACATTTTCCTAATAGAGGGGAAGTGGACAACTAACTGACTTTTCGGTGTACAGGAACGACTTCCTACCTTTTTCTTCTAATACCTTAGTAACCAGTGCTGTCGTCAGACTGATATCAGATCTACGTACTTAGGTCTACATTACCCTTCGTCAGATTGACGTCCATCTGCGCCGTTTCTGACGAATATACAGACGGCAGACTGTCGACAGAATCTGTCGACAAAAAATCATGTAAGCTTATAAGCTTACATGATTTTGTAAACTGAATCTGTCACAAAATAACCTTAAAATGTAAGAAAATTATTTCATTTTTAAACGTTTAATAAAACTATATTCGTCAATAACTGAAAAAACTTATAATTTTTCAATTTTGTTTAATAATAAGAACTACTCTCATTTTTTTTATTATATATATTTTGGTACATATATATGGAAACAAGAATTTTTACAAAGGACTGACACTTTGAATTAACACAAATAAAAAAATGAAAATGAGAACCGCTGAAAACTTATGGGAGGGGAGAATTTAAAGCAGGTAGCTGCCGTCTTCCTGCCGTAAGTCTGTCGACCGAGTTATTATAAAAATTATTCGTCAGACTTATGTATCTCTGCTGTTTTTTCCTGACGTTAGATTCTGTTGACAGTCTGCCGTCTGTATATTCGTCAGAAACGGCGCAGATGGACGTAAATCTGATCCAAATTTCTGACGACAGGACTGGTTACTAGGGTACATTCACTTTCCTACTGGTACGGAAACAGACTAAAATTTAATCTATTTTCCCGGGAAATTTAAGAGGTATTAATGGCTTGTTTATTTTTATTTATTTATTTATTTTTGACCTTGATGAGGATAAGTTCCTTTTCCAGTTATATCACTTCATATACTTTATATTTTAATACTTAAAATAATTTTTTGTGTTTTAGAAATCAGATAAAAATGATAAACAGGATGGTAAAGCTGTTAAAAATGTACTCCTAGCTGGTTGTAAATCTGTTATATGGCATACAATTGCAACATTTGCAATTCCAACATTTTTCTATAATCAATTTATCTATGGAGCGGATTATGTATTATACAATACCAGAGTACCGCAACGAATACGTCTATATGTTCCAAGATTATTTAGCATTGTCGCTGTAATGGCGTTGATTACTACATCGGATAAACTTGCAAATCATATAATGGATGAAGCTTTCAAGAAAGATACAGATAAAGAGGCGACAGAGCCCACCAAATCCAATGAAAAAAAATAATTTCTTATTATAAGTACTTAGTCATAATGTCTCTTTTTACAAAGGCTTGAAATGGAAATTTTAAAAAATATTTTTAGTTTTGTCACTAATTGTAACATACATAATTGTTAAATAATGCAATAAATTTGAAAAATACTGTAAAATGAGAATTTTCCCATTTACATATATCTTTTATAGCATGAGAAAACACATACAGGTAGTATAATAAATTAACCATAACTGACTTTTATTAAAAGATTAGAAGCATGTAGTCAGTTTGTTTTTCCATTGGTTTTTAACGAGCCTTCCAGAATATTCTTAAATTTATACTCCAGTCAAAATAAACAAAATAAAGTTTAAAATGATAAGACTTATAAAAACAGTTTAGATAAATTTTGTAGATTATATAATTCTCTACAAAAAAGGTCTCAATACTTTTTTCCTAAAATCTATCCTTCATGAGATATTGTGATTTCAAAAATTGGGAAAGTAATATTCTACATAATACACACTCTTTTTTCCGCCACCGTCGAGGTAGACTTGACGCACTTTTCTTATGTGCTTTCCCTTATAGATATAATACACAATTTTTTTTTTAATTTGTTAAAATTATTTTATTATGTCTGATAAAAAAATTAATATTCTGAAAAGGACATCTTTTTGTCTTAAAATCAGTCTTCTTTCTTACCCCCTGAGGGCAGAACGAGGGGCAACTTTGAAATATTAAACAGAAACCCCCATTTTTATTGCAGATTCGGATTATACAAGACCAAATACGTAACTTTTGTTGGAAACATTTTTTTCGATTCGCAACAGAAAGCGCTGTAGGGTAGTGTCGTGTAAGACGGCGGATTTAACGTTTAGGTGGCTATAAAAAAATAACGGAAAATGTTATAGAAGTAAATTGTATTTATTCTAGTACCTTAATGATTAGATAACGCTGTGATAAAGGATTTTTATTATAAACTCAATACCGATCGAGTTATTAAAAAAATTCACAAAATGGGAAATGCGCACTCTTACACGACCGGTCATGTAAGAGTGCGCATTGAGGTCGGTAAGATGGCGCACTTATTAAAAAGCTTGGAACTTAGCACAAATCACATTTAAACAATTTGGCACCTACGTAACAGGAGAATTTCTTATGTCAGCACTTCAAATTTTTCGTTATTCTAAACTTTGATAGTAAGTGACGGTAGGTCGTAGTCAAAAAATAACGAAATTTTTGAAGGTTTAATTTATGGGTATTCCAAACGAATAGAAGAGCTATGACAGTACGGCGGCACACTACGCCGTCAAAAGTATGGTAACCCCCTGACCCAAGGTGTGCCCACACTTTTCACGCCGTACTATACTTAATGCTCTAGTACACTACCGTGTCAAAAATGTGGGTACACCTCGATATTACGATTGTTAAAACCTACTTTTCGTTATCAAAACTTATCGATACCGAATTACTTATCATAAATTGATTATAACTGGTTAATTTAGGCTTCATTAGTCCAATTAATTGGGTTAGCAATAACACATTTTTAAAAAAATTATTTTTCGTAACTTTTCGTAATGGAAAACTTTTGATTGTAAATATCTCGTAAACGACCATCGCAGCGAAAAAATAACGAAATTTTTGAAGGCTTAAGCGAAGTAAGTTGTGGGTACTCCATACATTTTGCGACTATTAAAATGTAGTTTTCGTTATCGAAAATTATTGTTATCGAATTGCTTCTTATAAATTGGTTATAATTGGTTAATTTTAGGTTCCACTAACTAATTATATTGTTAATAAGATACCACTGATTTTATTAGCAATAGAATATTTTTTAAAAAAACTACATTTCGTTATCGTTTGTTTTCGTAATCGTGCACTTTTGATGTAGAAACTTGAGTTACACGAATTTACGTTGTACGAAAGTTTTCTGTATAGAATTCCTTAGAAAAGTTAAAGAAAAACATAATAAAAGAAACTATCATGTAAGAATGAATGCGCCGTTTTACACGCCTTCGTACTGCGCCATCCTACACGCCTGTCTATTATCAACAAAATCATCCTGTGGGAACCATCCACGCGTACTGGCATGAATTAAAATGATCAAAGCTAGTTCGTGATTAACTTTACTAGCCTCAGGAACATTTATAATTTTTAACTTGTTTCGACATAAACCGTAGTAACACATTCAAATTCGAGAAAAATAATATCAAATCGTACTAAAAATTTTAAACTTATCTAGAACCACTGATTATATCGAGATTATGTCGTAAGCCAATATTTTTTGGTGAGTAATTACAAATACCCGAACACTTCAAAACACGGTTAAAGTTGGTTACAAATTTCGTTCCTGTTTCGAAAAAACAGGAGTGCGCACTCTTACCGACCGCGCCATCTTACACGACCCTACCCTAATTGTAAAACTAGGTTTTATCCTGATCCCAGAAAAAAGTGAGGAAACAGTGAAATATCTCGAGAAATATACGTCTGATCTAAAAATAAAAAACACACGTGTTTAATATTTTCAAAAAGTCTATTCCAAACACCAAGCACGACCTCTCTGCCCCACCCCGTTGGGAGGAGGTGGACGATAACTGAAATGTCAAATGTAAATTCCTATTTTTTATCTCTATTATTCATTTTATTTCCGATGAAAAATGATTTTGGCTAATCATATACAGTCAAACCTGGATAAGGGAGAACTGGGTAAGCGAGAAAACTCTGTAAGTGAGAGTAATTGCCAGGTCCCGTAACTTTACCACTCTAAAACCTCTTTGAGTGAGAAACAAAAACCTGTATAAGTGAGAGTCGTTTTTTGCTCGTGAACCTCTATAACTGAGACTGCTAATTGCCTGTACCTCTATAAACAACAGTTAAACGTCTTTAACATTTGCTATTTATGACTCATTCTTAAATTTCAAAGAACTTATACATATGTTTTTGTTTTCTTATAATAAGAGGAACTTATTTTCTATTCAAATAGTCAAAATACATTTTTTTGTAAGCTTATCTATGTCCAAATATGTATATGTATATTATTCTAATATATGCATGTTTCTCAATACATATTGGTTGTATTTTTTCTAGACCTCTATAAGTGAGATAAACCTCTTCCGTACTTCTGTAAACTAGAAACTCGGGTTAGTGAGAAACCTCTATAAGAGAAAAATAGATCGCGGTCCCTTCAACTCTCGCTTATCCAGGTTCGACTGTATAATCATATCTAATCGATCCATGCATAATTATATATGAAAAAATGGCTAGTCTTAATCATGCATACTCATGTATGATGAAGCATGATGTTATACATATTCAGATAAAATTATGCATGAACCGATTATGCATGGACATACATGAACCATTTTGATATCATCGAATTATGACATATTAATATCGTTGTGTGATCATAGTGGGGGAAACATTATTATAGAGTTGTATATCCATATTGAATAATTATAGAGTTGTACATCCATATTGAATAAACGCAAGAGGGCTGTAGAGTTAACAACTATAGAGTTAACAAAAAATCATAAATTAACACTTTCACTGAGGTGACATTACTTAGTGCGTGTCAAAAACACGCACTTAACGAATTTTTATTATTGTAAATGTTGACTTTTGCGGGATTCGATCACTGTTCATGCTGAAGGTGAAGTCTTCTTTTAAATTATCACAGCCGTTAACCACTAGACCACGCTATCTTTGTTTATACTAACTTGTCATTATATGCTATGTATATTAAATACATTTGATAAAAATAGTAAACATAAATTGTTGTTAGAATTTTCATAACCTTTTTATTTTTAAATTAATACCTAATAAAAAATTACTGTTAATATTAACAACAAAAATTTATTTTAACAATGAAAGTATTAATGGGAGGTGTACTGAAAATTTTAGATGTAACTCAGGGCCGTAACTAGGCTGGGGGAGCCGGGGCATTGCCACTGGGCCACCAGCCAAAGGGGGCCCCCAAGAGAATACAAGAAATTCGAAATTTATAAATTTCTTGGCAAATTTTAAGGGCGATATTTCTGTAAAATTAGACCAGCAAACGAGGAAACGATTGACAAGCAAAAAAAGAAGGTCATGAGGTGACTTGAGCCCGGGACTATGGCAAAAATTTATTTTGAGGTCCCTAGAAACCGAAAATAATATTCACTAAAATTTATATATATATATATATATATATATATATATATATATATATATATACATATATATATATATATATATATATATATATATATATATATATATATATAAGAACAAAATTTTCTGAGAAACTTAGTATAGAAAAGTTTTCCATATGTTGCCACCTTCGTGAATGACACTGTACACATATATATATATATATATATATATATATATATATATATATATATATATATATATATATATACATATATATATATATATATATATATATATATATATATATATATATATATATATATATATATATATATATGTGTACAGTGTCATTCACGAAGGTGGCAACATATGGAAAACTTTTCTATACTAAGTTTCTCAGAAAATTTTGTTCTTACTAAAAGTTGGTGCATGTTCTTAAATTAAAAATGCACCTATTAAAATTTGAACAAACTCTATTGTATACAGGGTGGACTTAAGAATGTGAAATTGACGTAAGAGTTAAGTACCCTAATTATTGAAACTTCACAAAAATTTTACTCGAAAAAGTTGTTTAGAATTAAAAATTAATGTAAAATACAGAATCATAGCCAACTACAACTAATAAAAAATTTTCCTATATTCTTCCGTTTTTTCCGTATCACCCAGTACATTATGAAAGCGGACGTACTTAGACGACTACTATTTATGTAGTACTGCAAGACTACACTCTTAATTTTTAAGTTGAACTATCTACTAACTTGAAATTTAAGTTTATTAATATTCATAAAAAAGTTATAAGTACTGAAATAAAATATACCAATATTTTAGTACTATTCGATGTAAAAATTAAATAATTAGTTAGTGTGAATAGTTTAAAAACAACTAATTATTTAATTTTTACATCGAATAGTACTAAAATATCGGTATATTTTATTTCAGTACTTATGACTTTTGTGATGGCAACAGATTAATTGTGTATTTTGATTATAATATTAATAAACTTAAATTTCAAGTTAGTAGATAGTTGAACTTAAAAATTAAGAGTGTAGTCTTGCAGTACTACATAAATAGTAGTCGTCTAAGTACGTCTGTTTTCATAATGTACTGGGTGATAGGGAAAAAACGGAAGAATATAGGAAAATTTTTTATTAGTTGTAGTTGGCTATGATTCTGTATTTTACATTAATTTTTAATTCTAAACAACTTATCCCAGTAAAATTTTTGTCAAGTTTCAATAATTAGGGTACTTTACTCTTACGCCAATTTCACATTCTTAAGTCCACCCTGTATACAATAGAGTTTGTTCAAATTTTAATGGGTGCATTTTTAATTTAAGAACATGCACCAACTTATAGTAAGAATAAAATTTTCTGAGAAACTTAGTATAGAAAAGTTTTCCATATGTTGCCACCTTCGTGAATGACACTGTATATATATATATATATATATATATATATATATATATATATATATATATATATATATATATATATATATATATATATATATATATATATATATATATATATATATATATATATATAGTTATGTTCACTCGTTCGCGAGGTTGATTAAAAAATAAATTTTATTTTTCGTTTTATTACAATATTTATTATAAAATATTTAATTGTTACAAATTTCAATAGTAGAAACCTCACGTCTAGCGAACTTTGAAATTGAATTGAATAATAGCGAAACTAAACTCATTGAAATTGACTTAAACTCTTGTATTTATACTATCTCGTAATATTCTAGAAAAGTGCATTTAGCTGACTTAAGAAATGAGGCTTCTAATAACAATTCTTAGAAGTAAAAAGTTAAAAGCTGATATAAGCTGTAATTGATATTATAAAGTGATTACATAAGCATATGATTGAAATATGATATATGTGTGAATGGTATGTAAAAAATGTTAGGTAACTGATACATATTAGATAAAATATTATATAGGGTGTCCATAAGTTGTGTCCATTACTCCTCCCTCCTTAAGACGAAAGCGGTGGCCATAGAAGTTTGACTTCTTGGGACGGCGCTTTTGGTTGGTATTGTACTTGAATTGAAGAATCCTCTTGAATATGTGCTTGAAGTGCTGTATTCTCTTGGAACGGCTTCCTTGTGTAACGAATAATGAATAGGATACTGATGATTAACATGGTTGCAAGAATAAAGAAAGTAGTAGATACGTGAATAGTGCCATGTGTCCGCAGTAGCTGGATTTCTTCTCGATTTTCTAAATGATAGTTTTTCAATTTGTTGAGGTCCAGTTTTTCTTCCAATTTGGATATGTTGACCGGAAGATTGTATGTTGGTTGCAAATAGATTTTTTCCCATTTTCTTAATATTTTACTATCGTAGGTAATGTCGTTGATTTTTACGGAATAGTTTTCAAAGCGTATTAAAATGGTTTCCATGATGGTTCGATTTTTGATGCCTCATGTTGAACTAATAACAATTCCATATGAGTTCTTGATGATGATGTGGTTGTTGTAGATTTGTTTGATTTCGGTTATGTTGTTGTAGTATTCATAGATGCAGGTAGGCGATTGATTGGAAAGTAGATTTCCGATGCACTTTGAATTTTTCAGTTTAATTGCTGCAGTTTTGGGCTCGCATACGTAGATTTCCTCTATTTTGGGGCACGCATTATCGACCTCGTACAACTGATATTCATTGGAAATGGTATATGGTTTGGGAAATTTTATTGTTTTTAAATGAACATTTGGTAAAGGTTCTAATTTGTTTAATCGATAGGTAGAGGATTGGAAATTAGGTATCTGTATGTTAAAAATTATGTTGCTATCGTTGTAATAAGCCTGCAGTTTAAGGAACTCGTATATTTGTTCGTATGATTTGATGGGTATGCCTTGTTTGTTCAATGAATTATAAGCGTACTCTAGTTCATCTGGAAGTAGAATAGGCTTTGCGACAATATTAAGTTTTGCCAAATTAATGGATTGTATGACATCTTTAATGTGGTCATTAAGTGTCCCAATATTGAAATTAATTCTGTACGCGTATTGTATAATTTTTAATTCGCTTTGTTCTTTTTGACCGATGTTCGTATATAAAAATTTCAAATATCTGTTAATAGAATTTTGCTGATCGTTTATGTGTTTGGTGATGTTTTCAAATCGTTCGATCATTTGGGAGTTAATGCGGACCTGCTTGTTTAATTGATTCACAATGTTATTTTGATTTAGTTTTAAATTTTCTATATTTTTATTAATTTCGATGGCATCGTTATGATCCATGTTGCCAGTAATCTGTTTAATGACTGTTCCTAAACCGTCTATCAATCCTCGCTTAGTAATTTTTCTTGGTAGTAAAATTTGGAGATTTTCTTTCAATTCTTTAAATTTTAGCCGAATAATTTCCTCGAATTCTGTATTAGGGAGTTTTTGTGAAATGAGATTGATTGAGTTTTCAATATTAAATAGATTTTCTTTGTAATTATTAAGATTAATAATGTGAATATAATGGTCATAACTATTCACGACTCGTGCTTGGCCTAGGTTCATTACTAGGATCCCTGGATTGTTGGTCTGGTCTATTATTTCTATTTTCTGTGCTGTTACCGACAGCATTATCCTGCAATTTAAGTGGGCGTCTTAATTTTTGTTTGTTTAACTTTCTATTCTTATTATCTAATATGGTTATTTTATTATTTTTGGATACAGCAGTTTGTTTTAATTTAGCATGTAGTTTGTTATTATGTTTGTTCTCAGTTAGATACGCGTTTGTGTCAGGTACGTAATTTAGGGGTTCATGTCTATCTCTATTTAATTTTACAATTTTTTCTTGTTTCTTTTCTAACACGTAGTCATTAACTTTGTCGTACAAGTTTTGTTGTTTTTCGTTTATGTCGTTCAAGTCAGGTTTTAAGCTCATGTCATATGTTCTACCAAAGAAAAGTTCAAAAGGAGTGTACCTAGTAGTTGAATGGACCAAATTATTATACGTGAAAATTGCAGATAGTAATTTTTGTTCGGGTTCCATTTCTCTATTTTTGGGATCTTTATGGATAATTCTGTAAATTTCTAACAGTGTCGAGTGAAATCGCTCGATGGGTGAATTTGAATTTGAACTTCGTACCGAAGTAATGTGCAAATTTATATTATAGTTATCGCAAAATTGACGAAATCGAATAGAATCAAATCCTTTTTCAGAATCTACAACTAGTGTTGTAGGTTTTCCATATGTGGCTATAAATTTTGAAAATGCTTCTATTAGGTGTATGCTATTTCTACTAAGAAGAATGCATCCTTGTGCAAATTTAGAAAATTTATCAATTACAGTAAATATTGTAAGTTTATCGATATAAAATATATCTGCATGTACGATTTCAAGTGGACGGACTAGTGTAGGGGTTAACTGAAATTTTTGTTTTGGGGGTCTCCTATCATATTTATTTTCTTAATATGTTTTACAATTATTAATGTAATAAGTTATTTTACTTTTTAAATTTGGAAAATAGTAATCTCGTTTTAAGTGAGCCAAAGTTTCATTAATTCCACGGTGGTTACTAGTCTGGTGATAATCTGAAATTATGCGGTCTTGTTGTTCGTCATCTTCAATATCTTCTAATAATTTTGTACATCTTATAATTTTGAATTGTCTACCATGAGAAAAGTATTGGTGATAGATTTCTTGTACTTTATTAAACAAATCGTCATCGGGGCGGTATATAGCTGTACGTTTGTTTGGTGGTAAGAACTGTCTAAATATTTCAATTAAAATTTCGTCAGTATAATTTGGACCTTGAAAAGTTTGTCTACGTTTTGTTTTAAACAAAATTTTTAATTTTCGGCTTGTCGTTTTTAGTTCTGGGTTAATAAGGAGAATGATTTGTTGAGTGAAATCATTTAAAGGATTTTCAGAGATTGGAATAAATAATGTATCGTCATCGTCAGCACTATGTACAGTACTGTCTTCGTCGTCGGTGTCATTTGTTCGAGTAGAAGTATGTCTTGTTACATGGGTTGAAGTATTACTACTAGTTTCGTGTGAGTTAATTTCTGGAATAATAACGCGTGAAAGAGCATCAGCATTTGTATTACTCTTGCCTGATTTATGTATGATTGTATAATCGAATTCCTCAAGTTTGAGGCGCCACCGAACCAGTTTACTATTCGGTTCCTTTAATGACATAAGCCACGTAAGAGGCTTGTGGTCTGTTATAATTTTAAATTTGCGACCAAATAGGTACGGACGGAAGTATTTTGTGGCCCACACAATAGCCAGAAGTTCTTTTTCTATTGTGCTGTAATTTTGTTCACTCTTAGTGAGTGTACGGCTGGCATAACAGATTGGGCGATCCTTGCCGATAGGTCCTTGCGAAAGTATCGCGCCTATAGCACAATTACTAGCGTCTGTTGTTAGGTTAAATTCTTTACTAAAATCAGGATATGCAAGTACTGGCTCATCAGTGAGTAATTTTTTGCATAGTTCGAAAGTCTTAATATATTCCGGGGTTAATTTAATTTCCTCTCCTTTTCTTAAACATTGGGTTAAAGGCTTAGTAATTTTCGCGAAATCCTTAATGAATTTACGATAGTACCCTAGTAAACCGAGAAAGCTCTTAATTTCTTTTGGTGTTTTAGGTAATGGAAAATTTGTAATGGCTTTGATCTTATCCGGATTTGGTTTCACACCTTCTGAAGAGACTATGTGTCCAAGGAAAGCGACCTCTTTATGTAAAAATTCACTTTTATCAAGTTGTACTTTAAGATTTGCTTTTCTAAGTTTTTCAAAGACTCTACGTAAATTTACAATGTGTTCATCTAACGATGTGGAGAAAACTATGATGTCGTCCATATATACTAGACAAACAGTGCCCTGTAGTTCTCGCAAAACGTTGTCCATAACCCTTTGAAAGGTGGACGGAGCGTTTTTTAGGCCAAAAGGCATTCTCAAATATTCGTAGTGGCCATTCTCGACGCTAAAAGCTGTCTTGGGAATATCTTTAGGATGGAGTTCAATTTGGTGAAACCCGCTGGCCAAGTCAAGGGTAGTAAAGTACATACATTTGCCAAGTTTGTCAAGAATATCAGTGATGTTTGGTAATGGATATTTGTCATCGACTGTCTTTTCGTTTAAGCGTCTATAATCTACTACAAGTCTCCATTTTTTCTTTCCACTTGCGTCGGCTTTTTTGGGGACAATCCAAATGGGGGATGACCAAGGAGAGTAGCTTGGTCGAATTATACCTTGTTTTAATAGTTGGTCAATTTGTCTCCTGACCTCTTCTTTATGAATTTGTGGATACCGATATGATTTTGTGTGTATTGGGATGTCGTCTTTAGTAATGATACGATGTTTGATTTCATTCGTAAAAGTCAGGTCTTGTCCTTCGCGATAGAAAATGTCGTCAAACTGTTTACAAAGGTTGATAATTTTGGACCGTTCTTCCATATTTAAATGATCGACTCGAATCAAATTGTCGATGCTATTACAAAAACTATTAGTTTGTGAGTTAATTTGGTTTTCCTTAAATTCGACTAATTCGTGATTTAGAATTTCTGCCTTAATCGGTTGTTCTATAAAAAGAATTTGTTTATCGTTTGTTAAATTTATGACTGTACAAATGAAATGCCAGTCGTTTGCTTTATAGATACCTTCAGGTATCAGAAGTTTATTGTCAATAAAAATGTTTTTTAAAATAAATTCTCCTGATTGGATATCAACCGGTAATTTAACTATCATTTTTGAAAAAGGTTGTAATGTAAATTTTCCAGACATAAAATTTGGTTTTGATAATAATTTTAATGTAGCGTTTTTTGTTTTTAAAATTTGATTAACAACGTCAATCTTTGCGTTAATCTTTTTCAAAATATCTAAGCCGATTAGACCGTCAAAATATTGGTGAAATTGAAAAATTAAGAAATCAATCGTATCGTTTGGTTGTCTAAATTCTTTAAACATAGGTAAGGTTACTTTTTCCTTTAAGTGATAGGTGTTCAATACTGCTTTAATTTCTATTGGTTCAATTTCTTCGCAATAATTTAGATCTACATGTTCAGGGTTTATAAATGAATTTGAAGCGCCAGTGTCAATAAGAAATTTTAGGTACTTGCCGGATGGGGATTGAATATGTACATAAGGAAGTGTGTTGCCGTGAGTGTTCAGGTCTAGGTAACCAAATTGTGGTCCCAGGTTGACTGAAAATTTGAATCGTCTAGTTCGTATTCGGAACTGACAACGGACATAGGATTTGTATTGTTTTCGTTGTCTTGTTCGTCATATACGTCGATATTTTCAACAATGTCAGTGTTTGCAGTTTCAAAGTTGTCTAAATTTTGGAAATCTTGTTGTTCATTATTATGTAATTCTTCACTAAGAAAAGTTGGTTTAGACATAGGGGCGAATACACGATTAGTATTTGAATTATATTGTTGTGTTCGTGGTTGTGCCCTAATACTTAATCTATTACTTCCTATTTCCATAGGTTCCGGTTTATATCGCGTTAATTGTTGCGGAGGGAATCTGGAAGTTGTTTGTTGTGGTGAATTTGTTGTTGGTTTATACGTAAATTGTCTTTGTACCATTTGTGGTCTATAGTTCGTTTGTTGCGGAATAAATGTACGATGTTGTGATTGATTTGGAACTAACCGATTGTTACTAGAATTAATGTGTTGAACTATTGGTTTTGGTTTATTAACTATGTTTGGGGTTTGTGATTTGGTATAGTAGATATTCTGTTCTTTTATGCAAAAGCTGAAGGCTTCTGATAATGTGCTTGGTTTCATTGCGCGAATGGTGGATCCTAAAGGTTCCCGTAATCCCGATAGGAAAACATTCAAACACATTTCACTGTATAAGCTTAGTTTGGAAGCTCGAACATCTCCATTGTTTTCATGTATTTTAACATGGTTTGATATTGTAGACAAAATTTCTATTATACTACTGTAAAATGTCTCAACAGTTTGATTACCTTGTCTAAGGTTATGTAAATCTTTAATTAAACTGGTTTCATTTCTCTTGTCCGAATAATAAGTAATTAAATTATTTTTGATTTGGACCCAATCGATAGGTGTCCCATACATATTGAGTTCATTAGCCTGTCCAGTGATTTTATTTCTAATAGCTCTAAGGAGAAGTTTGCCGTAACTAGTTCCGTTAACATTAGGAATGAGACTTAATATTTCTTCTACGTTATTTATAAAATCATACAATAAGCGTGTATTACCATCGAAGGTTGGTAAATCTTTAATAGCATCTGGGATTCTTAATGCATTAAAGACTTCACTAGGCGTTGCCATTGTTAAATTATTTGAAATATTATTTGTATTATTTAGATTAATTGTATTTTCGTTCAAATTAATTGGATTGAGATTTTCAAAATTTTCGTAAAAATTATTTAAAGAATTACTTAATTCAACACTATTCCCGTATTCTGCGGCGTTACTAGTGTTGGGGTAATTTTGGGTTTCAACACCGTTCCCGTTTACTGCGGCGTCAAAGGTGTTGGGAGAAGAGTTTCGCTTATAAGGAATTGCCCGTAGTAAGGATGATTTGGGTTTGGTATTAGGCATTAAATTTCCAATGAATAACAATTGAAACAAAATCGACTTACGTGAACAGCCAGAATGCGACCATAGTACGGATGGTTGTAGCAGCTCCACTGGATGATGTGCCCTCACCGTAGTTCTGCGTTGTAGTTGCTGGTTCCTTGTATGCTCCAAGTCCAACAGCTGTAGGTTCACGAAGATCTGCTGGTGTCCGTGTTCCCGTGAAGAGAAACCCTCGAGAGCCAAATAAACCGTTTAGCTCCGGCAAATGTTTCGTTATGCCCTCGAACCACTTGTCCGCAAGTTTAACTACTTTACACGAAAACGCGTTACAGATCCGAACGACTGCGCCAGTTATGTTCACTCGTTCGCGAGGTTGATTAAAAAATAAATTTTATTTTTCGTTTTATTACAATATTTATTATAAAATATTTAATTGTTACAAATTTCAATAGTAGAAACCTCACGTCTAACGAACTTTGAAATTGAATTGAATAATAGCGAAACTAAACTCATTGAAATTGACTTAAACGCTTGTATTTATACTATCTCGTAATATTCTAGAAAAGTGCATTTAGCTGACTTAAGAAATGACGCTTCTAATAACAATTCTTAGAAGTAAAAAGTTAAAAGCTGATATAAGCTGTAATTGATATTATAAAGTGATTACATAAGCATATGATTGAAATATGATATATGTGTGAATGGTATGTAAAAAATGTTAGGTAACTGATACATATTAGATAAAATATTATATAGGGTGTCCATAAGTTGTGTCCATTACTATATATATATATATATATATATATATATATATATATATATATATATATATATATATATATATATATATATATATATATATTGATATTTAATGATTGATATATTTGTTGATAAAATTGATTCAATAAAACAACAGAAATAAAAAATAAAAAAATAAAAATTTTTATCTTAAGTTTTTTTTTTTTTATTTTGCAACTTTCGCGCTTAAAAGTGATTTATTTAAGTTAATTTTGTGGAATTTAAGAGTGCTCTGTTCAAACAGGCATCGTTATTTACGTTAAATAATTGTGCAACTAAACAGTAATTGTCACAGATGAGGTAATTGTATTTATGCTACATAGATGGTTTTACCGTATAGGTTTACCTAGAGTCCCTATAATAAATAGAGTTGTGACATGTCATGCATTTTCTTTCCAAAACAGAGCGGGAAGCTTCGAAATTAATTATTACATGTTTGTGTAAATATTTTTGAGTACATAATTATTGTTAATAGGTTATGAATTCATGAACAATTAAAAAAAATATTAATTTAATTATTTTTTCTAGGTTAAACTAAATGATTTTTATTAAATATTTTTTAACTTACTTTCAATTTATTTTACCCAACGTTAGACAAAAAATGCCGGAACCAATCAGTGTTCACCACACATGTCACGATTCTATTTATTATAGGGCAAATTATAGGGGCTCTATTTTAGTATAAATGAAAATGGCCAAATTAGAAATTTAGAATGTCAGCTATTTAAATAGGCAAATTTTATTTATTTTTATTCAATTTTTTGTGTTCATATGGATTTATAACTAAAATGTATCTTCTTGGAATGTAATTATTAAAAATAAGTATAATTTTTAATTTTAATTGGAAATTATTTTATAGGTTAAATAAAAATGACAGAAAAGTGCAATTCGGAAACGAGAACAAAATTTATTTAGGAATTTAGAAATTTTGAATGCCTATGGAATATAAAATCTCCTTTATTTAAAAATAGAGCCATGCGGGAAATGTCCGATAAAAAAGTCGTAGAAGCAATGATCATATCAAGTGTACCAGAACCAGAAGTCAAATCTAAAATGCGAAATTTTCGTTCAACTTATTATCAGGAAAGAAGATAAATTGAAAAATCTATGAAATCCGGCAATGGCACCGAGGGAAAATTGTAGAACACGTCGACATACTGTAATTTCAATGTTTGCCGAAAAAAATAAACAATCTTATTCTATGAAAAATGTATCTTATTTTATATCCTGAAAAGTTCTAAATAATAATCAAAACGAAATAATTAACGATAAAATGACAATTGGTCATCCAACAAATAAAGTATACCAAGAAAATGATCCATAATCATTTGGTTACAAACTAAAATAAAAAAACTTCGCAGTTTTGTAGTTACTAAAATACAGTGGACTTTCGGAGATTGTCCTATCAAAAATTGTCAATATTGCAGTGATAGGGATTTAAGCATCGCATGTTTACGTCACAAGAATACTACAAACATACAATTTTTGTGAATACAATGTTCGTGTGACGTAAACATACGATGTTTAAATCCCTAACATTGAAATAGAGACAATTTGCGATTGGAAAATCTCCGAAAGTCCACTGTACGCTGCCAATGGGGTGTGGCACACAGCTTTCTCGTACTCGTAAAAGCACCTTGGTAATTTAATGCGCAATATATCTCTGTGTAATTTAATATAGGTATATAAATTAATAAAAATAAACAAAACGATTCATAAAAAATTGAGGGAAATGGGACTAGCAGTAAATAAGATATTGACACTTAATGGAATTTCATGGTAGTGTCGTGGATACTATTACTACTTGGTGCAATTTAGTATTTTAATGGAATGACATGGTAGCGACGTAGCTACCGTTTCTGCGATTTCGATTAAATTCATAGGGGACCATCTAGAAACCAAATTGCATAATTTCTAAAAATTTCATTACAAACAATCGAATAGTTCAGAAGTTATGGTGACACACAGATGGACGGACGGACAGACACCAAACCAAAATTATTCAGGAAGCTCTAAAACGTAAAATGTGCGTAAAAAATTGTATTTTGGAGGGGAAAAATTTTTTATTTTTCAAAACTGATCACAATGCTTCCGCTGCTTTAGTAGTCTCGGAAGCAATAAAACAATTAGGAAATTTGATTACACACTAAAGTAATTAGAATTAATAAAATTATACTTTAAGTATATTTATTTATTATATTTTATTTAGGAAGTGGTTGTAATTAAATAAAATTTGTGTAAATTATTAAAAACTTTATTAAATACTGTCGTTTTCATAATATGGAGAACCGTTTTAACACAGAACACGTTTTAAAGATGTTAAAATTGTAATAAAATCAGGATAAACGCATTTGTTTTAACACTTTGTAAATGTAAATGAGATAACTTTCCATCGTTTTAGATTTCTTTTTTTCATCACTTTTTGAAATATCGGTGACGGGATACACACATATGTAATGCGTAATCAATTAATCATTGATCGCGATCGGCCTCTGCGGTTGTTTTGATTATTTTCGGATGCCGAAAACGTGGGACTGAAAGTTTTAATCGCGAGTACCGTCCAAAATTTAAAAATTATTTACAGAGACATATATTTTAATTACATATATTAATTTGAATTTAATAAAATTTCAAAATTACTATATACTTTTAATTAAATTAACTTTTTTAAAACTGACAGCATCAAAGATATTAATATGCCCCCAACTACCTTTTTATATGCTATTAACCCTATTAACTATAAAAACTAGGTATCGGACATTTTTCGAATCAAACAGGATTCGTGTTTTGTGTATGCAGGTATATCGCACTTGATGTGATTAATGTGAATAAAAACGAATAGATATTTTGATAAAACATATATATACAACTCACGTATATACGTATATATACAAATCACACATATTATCTGTGTATCTGCCTGCATATACAAAACACGATGTTATTTGATCCGAAAAATGTCCGATACGTAATACAAACAGCTTATAAAATATTATAGATAGTTATAATCTCCTTGTTTAGTTATATTTATTTCTAAAATTATAAATTGTCATTTTTATCTCTGTTGCGGTGAATCTCATTTCTTAAAGAATAATAATTTAAAAAAAAGAAAAAGGAAACGAATTCTCTAACAGTCTAACCTATACTGAGAAACAAATATTTGAGACGAAAGTACAATACATGGACCATATATGTATAATGGACGTCCAAGTCAGTGTATTCAAAAAAGTGTCTAAATATAAGAGGGCATTCGTGTGACTGAAGATGCCTTTACACCGAAAAAATAGTAAAAACATGTTGAAAACAAAAATTTTAATAACAAAAATGTTATCGACATTTGTTTAAATATCTTTTGAAAATGTTAACATTCATATGCTAATAACCACGCTAATAACAATGTTTCTGATATAAAATGAGTAACATTTTAAATCACTTCAATGAGTATAGTTGTGGCATTAACATTGGGAGCATTCGAAACGCACCTAGCCAAAGTGTCTTGATCTTACTTTTAAGAACATTACACTTGTTTTGAAGTGTTTCTGTCTTACTTTGGAGATATTTGTATATTCCTGTCTCACTTTCCATGTTCTTGAGAGAAGGATGAAGGTATGTATACGATGTGATACGATGATTCTAGCATACATAGTTTATATGTAATCAACCCTTGTTTATATGTAATTCACCCTTCTTTCAAGAACATGGAAAGTGAGACAGGAATATACAAATATCTCAAAAGTAAGACAAAAGCACTTCAAAACAAGTGTAATGTTCTTAAAAGTAAGATGAAGACACTTTGGCTAGGTGCGTTTCGAATGCTCCCATTGTTATTCATAAAGTTAATAACAGTGTTACTAACATCTTTACTAACGATGTTAATTAGAAACAAAACATACTACTAACATACTTGTCTTTGAACTTTCTATACTTTTAGTAGAACTGTTAGTACTTTTAGTTTAAAAATAATTTCGTAGGAAGAACTAGCTTTCTATTGTAGTAGCTCCTGTGATGATTATTTAGAGTAAAAAATCAACGTAAAAAGAAAAAAAATTAAGGATTCGTCCGTACCTTCAAAAAAGAGACACACATAATGGACGAATTATATTAAATAATTTAAAAAGAAAAAAAAAGATAAATGAAACTAGGAGACTTGTCATTTGAGACTTGTCATTTGAGAGTTTTCATTTTTTTAGAATGTCAAGCATTGCATTATTAATAGTTATAAACATTATCATATAATTTATTTCTACAAGAACTAATGAAAAAAAAAAAAATTTACAAGAAATGTGCAGACATATATTTTGTAAAAATATTGCTACAAAATAATAACAGCTGATATGTATGCAATCGACCCTCTTACGATTAGCCAACACAAAATTCAAAAAGTTAAAATTATAACTTTTCTTCTATGTCAATCGTTTGTGAATTGTTTGTGAATGTTTGTGACACTTTTAAATTAGTTTGTGACTCATTAGTTTATTAGTTATTAATTTGTTAATTACGAGCTTACGATTAGCCAACACTTTAAAAATTAATTGTAATATAGGCTTCCAGGTACTCAATCGATCGGAAATTGTTTGTGGATTCTAAATATGTTCATAAAAACGTTTGTGACGGCGTAGTTTTTAAAAAAATTAGAAAATTCTGCTTAAATCTTACAATCTAGGGATGGGCGATAATAATCGGTATTTCGACTATCGATGTTTTTTTGAAGAAAGATCGATGTTTTTGGTCGACTTTTAAGTCGAAACATCGATAGTCGATGGAATTTACTGAACCATCGACATCGTCGAGCCGGTAGTAAATTAAATTTTTGTTTCATTACATTTTGTTTCAGTAAATTTCATTATTAAAATCAATTATTTTAATTATTTAAATAAAGAATACATAAACTGAAAATTTTAAATTATTGCGATTGTATGTATATTTTAACCTCGTCACTACTGATGTACTATGGTGCTACGCTTTCACCAAATTCCTAAACATTCGATTACTTGTCCTTTGACCATGAAAAACAACTTTCCAACCCTCATACGTCACTTAATTAAATAAATATTTTGTATATATAAGACAATGTAACTAATCAATATTGTTCATTTTTTGTATCATCAAAAGTAAGCCCGGATATTGTAATTTTTGGTTTTTGAAATAATAAATTTAATTATTACTTAAATTTAATTGTTGTTATTTGATAAATTCGAATCAAAGTGAAAAATAGTAAAATCGAAGATAAACTATATCAAAAGATTATACTTAAAAATAATACATCTTTGAGTGTTAATCCTCAAATAAAATAATTGATTAACTGGTGACAGCAACTGCATATCAAGCTGCCCAATAAATTGTCAACGTAGTTGCTAACTGGAAGCATCGAAGATCATTGGTCCACTTTCCGTAATTGTTCAAGACGACATCAAGGGATCAAAGGATCACTGGTTCATCACCTCCAATCGCTCGACACGACAAAAATTGGTGACAGCGGTGGGATCCAGCTGTCTACCGTTGTATCATCAAAGGCACACGGAATCATCTCCCAGGGATACCTGCACCGAAACCCGTGAATACTTCATGAATACAACCCCAACTGGATCAACCAAGGAACACATCCTTTCGACAACATCATCTTGGAGAGAATCGGAAACGTTAGAAGAAGGCAGCAGTAGCACAATTTCACAAGTAAGTGATTCAAGTTATTCTCGTCTTCCCGTTTCACATTCTCCAACCTTATATTTAACCCTTTCACAAGAATCTATTTATAACAATTTAAACAAAATGAACCTCGACAATACTATTCCGGACACAACAAACCTTACTAACGATGATACACAAAGTGAACCGGGCACATCTAGCTCTATTCACACAAATCGTAGGCCCAATTTTAATTATATACATTGGATTGACAATTTTAACCCAACCGCAGAAGGTGCTTTACACTTTTTAACTCAGGTCGGTAATACGTTGAAATTCGCTCCAGATTACTTACATGACGAAATTTTGGCTTACACGTATAATAAATTACCTCTTTCTATACAAGAGAATGTATCTGAAATAAATTATAATGAAATTAAACGAGTCATCAAACAAAAATATCAAACCACGCGCACTCAATTTTTAGTTGAAAACGATATTGCAAAATTAAAGCAATCACACGGAGAAAATATTCAGTCATACTTTTCAAAAGTAAATTCATTGAGAAATGAACTACTGAATATTCTTCGATCTGAATCACATATCACTCAATTCATGCAAAATAAAATATTTGTGGAAAAAAGTATTGCTAATAGATTTTTAGTCGGATGTAACCCTCAAATTTCTATTCATCTTATGAATCCACAATATGAATTTGCCAGTATAGATGATATTTTCCCTTACGCGTTACAATATGAAAATAAATTACAAGAATTAAATACTTTCAATAAAAATTCTAATTCTAATAGCCAGTTAGAAAAATATTGTAGGAATTGTAAAACAAAAACTCACAACACACGGGATTGTAGGAGGAAAAATAACCACCCTAATTCAAATAATAATAATTTTAATTTAAATAACAATAGTAATAATAATACAAGTAACCAACAGTTAAAAACTTACGAATCTAAATTTTGTAGTTATTGTAAAAATAGAGGTCATGTGATTGAAGAGTGTCGTAAGAAAAGATTTAATGAAAATCACAGAACCCCTCTTCCCCAATCCATTAGACAAATCGAAAATCATTTAAACTCCAACACATCCAATCCAGGGGTCGTGGATATGGATCTAACCCATCAAGACCCAACCATCACATCAACCAACCCTCAACAATCAATAACATTGGAAGATTTTACATATCCAGCTATTCCAATAATTCCCTAAATAACCTACATAAAATGCAATTTACATGTCCTCAAAGCAATTCGAACAAATTAAATCTACTTATAGACACAGGGGCTTCAATTTCGGTAGTTAAAAATAACGTCCTTAAAAATTCTCACATTGATAACAAAGAATCTATACCCATAAGTGGAATTGAACATAATATTCAATATACATTAGGATCAACACCAATAGAATTACAAATAGGGAATAATAAATATCCTTTCGTATTTCAAGTTATTGACGAAAAATTTTCAACCCCAGTAGATGGTGTAATTGGAATTGACTTTTTAAAAACTTTTAACGCAAAAATTGATATAACTAATCATTTAGTAACACTAATACCACAAAAAATAAATAATATTAACAATGAACGATTAAATAAAATTAAAGAAAACTTAAGACTTGACCATCTAAATGGTGAAATAAAAGAAACAATAACAAATGTCTGTTTAAATAATCAAAATATATTTCAACTTGAAGATGATCAACTTACCGTTAATAATATTCTAAAACATGAAATTAAATTATCTGATCCAACTCCAATATTCGTAAAAAATTATAGATTTCCTAAAATCCATGAAACAGAAGTAAAAACACAAATTAATAAAATGCTTAAAGAAGGTATAATACGTCCTAGTGAATCACCCTTTAGTGCTCCCATCTGGGTAGTGCCAAAAAAATTAGACGCATCTGGTAAACAAAAATGGCGTATTGTAACAGATTATAGGCGACTAAATCAAGTTACAATAGAGGACAAATATCCTCTCCCTAACATTGAGGATATTTTAAGCAAATTAGGCAACGCAAAATATTTTACAACACTCGATCTCGCTTCTGGTTTCCATCAGATAGAGATACGAGAGGAAGATAAGTATAAAACAGCGTTTACAGTTCCAGGGGGTCACTTCGAATATAATCGAATGCCTTTCGGGTTACGAAATGCTCCTGCAACTTTTCAACGCCTAGTCAATCTAGCTCTTCAAAAATTACTTAATAGTCAATGTTTCGTCTACATTGACGACATAATTGTTTACGGTAGTTCGATAGAAGAACATAACAAAAATTTAAATGATGTATTTAATGCTCTTCAAAAAGCAAATCTTAAGATACAGCCTGATAAATGCGAATTTGTCAAAAACGAAGTAGAATACTTAGGGCACGTCTTAACTCCTACAGGAATAAAACCAAATCCAAAAAAAGTAGATGCAATAACTAAACTTAAAAATCCGCGCAATCAAAAAGATATTCAGTCATTCCTTGGTCTTGTAGGCTATTACAGAAAATTTATAGAAAACTTTTCCGATAAAGCCAAACCATTAACAACATTATTACAAAAAGACAAAAAATTTGACTGGACAACTGAATGTCAAAATTCATTTAATACCTTAAAAAACTCATTAGTAACTTTACCAATATTAAAGTATCCTGATTTTAACAAAAAATTTATTTTAACTACTGACGCATCAAATTTAGGGATAGGTGGCATATTATCGCAAATGTCTGACGATAATAAAACCGATTTACCAATTGCATATTTTTCACGGACATTAAATAAAACAGAACAAAACTATTCCACAACGGAAAAAGAATTATTAGGCATTGTTGAATCTGTAAAACATTTTAGGCCTTATCTGTATGGTGTTAAATTCACCATAAGGACAGATCACAAACCGTTACAATGGCTGTTTAATTGTAAGGATCCAGCCAGCAAACTTGTTAGATGGAGACTGAAACTCGAGGAATACTCCTATGATATTCAGTACAAAAAAGGATCAACCAATACAAATGCAGACACACTCTCGCGTCCCATTATGCAAATAGCACGCGATTACACACTTGAAAAAACGTACGCAAATTTTAAAAAATGGCAGGAACTCCAAACCGAAGAAATCAATTTTAATATAGTTAACCTTCCGTTAGAAAATTTAGATAACGTTGTATTACCTTTTTCATGCGATAAATCTGAAAATAATAGATTTTCAAGTTTTATTTTACCAAAAATTCAAAATAAACAAAGTTTCCTTTTAAATCAAACTGAACTCATTAGTTATGATAATAAATCATTATATTTATTAATATGTAAAGAAACCGCCCATGAACACATTACATTAGAAAACCTGTTTAGCTCTCTATATACTTTATTTCAATATTTAGAAATCATACAGGTAGAAGAAATATACGTATACGATATACCCCAATTAAGTCTTAATATAACAGATTTAGATTTTAAATCCTTACTCGCATATTTTAATGTTGACAATATAACAACAATAAATATTTTACGCGTTTCAACAGAAATAGTTAGAGATCTTACGGATAGGCAAAAAATAATAAAAGAAGCTCACGATGATCTTCTTAGCGGTCATAAAGGAATTAAAAACACAATAGACAAAATTAGAAAACGTTATTTTTGGAAATCAATAAATAAAGACGTCGAAGAATATATAAAAAAATGCGAACAGTGCCAAAAGAATAAAAAACAAAAATTATCAAAAACCCCAATGGTTATTACCGAAACATCTACTTCTTTTAACGAATTAATTTCACTTGATATATTAGGACCATTTAAAGAAACCGAAAATGAAAATAAGTATATATTAACTTTGCAAGACCAATTAACAAAATTCTTAAATGCTTACGCGATACCTCGTAACAATGCGGAATATATTGCTATTAAGTTACTAGAACATTGCACAAAATATGGATTCCCTACATCTATTTTGACCGATAACGGAAATAATTTTATTAATTCCACAATTAAAGAATTAAATAAACTTTTAAATATAAAACATAAACAAACCACCCCATACAATCCACAATCGAATGGTTCGATTGAACGTAGTCATGCGGAAATAAAAAATTATTTACGCAATTACGTTAATGAAAACCAAAATGACTGGGATATTTATACTAATCTCGCATGTTATACTTATAACACTACAAAAAATCGACATACAGGTTATACGCCATACGAGTTAGTATACGGAACACGAGCCAAAGAAATAAATTATAAACCCCATCTTCCCACGTACGATAACCTCGCGAACGACATTAATAACAAAATTAAAAATATACGTGAAAGCGCAAAAACAAATTTGACCATTAATAAAAATATTGCTAAAGAAAGTTACGATAAGAAAACTAAAAGCAAAACCTTTTCAATAGGAGATCAAGTATTATTATACGACAATAAAAGTCATATTCACGACAAAGATAATAAACTCAAACCACAATACAAAGGGCCTTTTACTATCATTAAGATTTGGCCTGAAAAACAGGTAGCTTGTCTAGACACACCCACTAATAAAAGAAAGAAAACACAATGGTTCCATTACAAACATTTGAAATTGTTTGTTTCAGATGGACAAAACCATGCTAATGACACTAATACTATTAATGCTCCAGACTACGACCAGCCTAGTACAAGCACAGCTAGTAATTAAGAAAGTAGACAAGAATCCTGGCATTTATTATAATCACATAGGAGAAGCAAAATTAGTTTCTAATTATATTAGTTTAATTCATATATTTAATATTAGTTATGTAGAAAAAATTTTTAACTCAATACCTTTTCACTTAGGAAATAATTATAATTTATGTAAGAAATTGCCAATGGATACACATTGTGAAACAACATTAAAACTAATTAGAAATGAATACGAAAAATTACAAATTAAATATAACGATCTTAAAAGTATATACACCACACACAAACGTGACAAAAGAGAAATTTCTTACGAACACGGATGGCTAGACGCTATAGGTAGTATATGGCATAAAATTAGTGGAAGTCCTGACGCAAATGACGGACAATTCTTTACGGACAATATAAATAAATTAGTTAGGCAACAAAAAGATATTAATAATATTATACAAAATCAAATTAGAATAATTACTGATAGTATTAATTCCATTAATCATACTCAACAACAAGTTGAATTAATAGAAGCTAAACTAAATGAAATTGTTGTAAAACATAATAATTTAAGTCAGAATTTAGATACAAACTCTCGTATTATTGAGGTAAACAGTCAAACATTATTTATCAAAGAACTAATTTCAATTATTAATAGACAAATTAGTCAATTTGAAACTGCTATAATATTAGCAAAACATAAAATTATTGATTTCAACATACTACCACCGAGAATCCTAATTAAAGAATTATCACAATTTAATAAAGTCAATTTACCATTACCGGTCAATAATGACAATCTAGATAAATATTACAAAATTTCAGAAGTAAACATAATTAACATCAAAACAACCATAGTTATCGAAATAAAAATTCCTATAACTACTATCGACGACTACGATGTATATAAAATTTTTTCACTCCCAAGAAAAATTCCATACCATGATAACCTTTATAAAACCATTAAAGTCAATAAACCTTTCCTATTCACCTCAAAGACGAGATTGAATCATTTATTAGATACCACCATGGATAACTGCATCGAATACCAAAAGTCATCATACCTGTGCAAAGAAAATACATTGAAAGCGACGCAAGCAAGAGAATGCGAAACACTACTCTTCGAAATAACCACTCACGACATCCCACGTGAATGCGAGCAGCTCACCTACAAAGCCGAACAGGAAATATGGGAAATGATCCACCCAAACGAATGGATTTGCTCAATCAGTCAAAAAACGGCTTTAACAATCATATGTCCAAATACTAAACAACAAGTGGAGATTCAAGATACCAACATCATCAAAATCAACGGTCAATGTAAAGGGTTTACAAAAACAACTTCACTGTTACCCACCTTTGTCGCTTACACCAAAGAATTTCAAGACTTCGTTCCTGACATAAAAATACCCGAAGAAGAATGCAAGAACGAAACAATCAAACATTTTGCCGACATAACTCCTATACATTTGCAATATAGGACACTGGAAAAGCTAACTCAAAACTACCATCATCTCCAGGAACTAGACAACAAATTTTCAAGAGAAGTAAACGATCAAATACATTTCCTTGGACAAACTTATACCGCAAGTAACTGGTTTACAATTAAAATCATTAGCTGCGTACTAATTTCCTCGTTCATCTTCTGGCTGTTATGGAAATTGAATATATTCCAACTATTCAAATGGTTCACCAAAACAATAACCAAGGAGGGATCACCGTGTATCAACATATTCAATAACTGCTACGACCAAAGGCGTCAAGAAACTCTACATGAACCTGTTGTCCACTTCGCATCAGCCCCACTCATTGAAAACCAGAAAGAATTTCCGGCAGTACCAAAACCATATGAAGAACCACGAAGAAGTTCTACCAGAAGCTCTTCCCGGCATAGAAGAAAAATCAGCCCATTCCGTCTATAGTCTCATCTTAAAAGGGAGGATTATGGTGCTACGCTTTCACCAAATTCCTAAACATTCGATTACTTGTCCTTTGACCATGAAAAACAACTTTCCAACCCTCATACGTCACTTAATTAAATAAATATTTTGTATATATAAGACAATGTAACTAATCAATATTGTTCATTTTTTGTATCATCAAAAGTAAGCCCGGATATTGTAATTTTTGGTTTTTGAAATAATAAATTTAATTATTACTTAAATTTAATTGTTGTTATTTGATAAATTCGAATCAAAGTGAAAAATAGTAAAATCGAAGATAAACTATATCAAAAGATTATACTTAAAAATAATACATCTTTGAGTGTTAATCCTCAAATAAAATAATTGATTAACTGGTGACAGCAACTGCATATCAAGCTGCCCAATAAATTGTCAACGTAGTTGCTAACTGGAAGCATCGAAGATCATTGGTCCACTTTCCGTAATTGTTCAAGACGACATCAAGGGATCAAAGGATCACTGGTTCATCACCTCCAATCGCTCGACACGACAGTACAATAGGTAGGTATATTCCAACAAACACTCGAATTAATTATTGTATTAATGAGCATGCGCATAGTTAATTTTACTGTTCTAACTATGAAAAATTGTAATTCTAGTTTACAAAAAGCTTCAAATTCTGTGTTCCATCAAGTATTTAAATCTAATTCTGAACTCACCCGAATTGGTTTTTTTAAATTCTTGCTACAGAGTAAATCGGCGTGTTCGTTGCTGATCGGCGTGTTCGTTTTCTGCTCAAAGTAAGCTGTTAGCGTATGCGCAAGAACATTTTTATGAAGTACGAAATACTTGTGTATTCCATAAAAAAAGTTCTTGCGCATGCACTAACAGCTCACTTTGAGCAGAAAAACTCAGTAACGAACACGTCGAATATTTCAAATCCTAGACATACGCATTAACGAATATTTTATTTTTAACCTTATAATTTAAAAATTTAAATAGTAAAGACTGTTTGAACTATTTCACAAAAGGAATTTCAAATTTTTTATTTTATTTAGTTGCTTTAATATTTTTTTGTTTTTAATTAGCAAACAGATATATTAATTACTTCTTTTATAAATACTTATATTATTTTGGTAAGTAATAAGTAAAGTATGAAGAATTTTTCTTACTTATATAATATATATATATATATATATATATATATATATATATATATATATATATATATATATATATATATATATATATATATACAGGGCCGTAGCTAGAGCTGAATTTAAGGTAGGGCAGCTGTTGTTATATGTAGGGCAGAAGTAAAAATTTTATTTGATTTGATCTAGTGAATCGATTTTTCTCGTACTTTTGCGTATGTGTAAGTGAGATAGTACTTAATTGTCAAGAGGGGGTGACAGATAGATAAGAGCAAAGCAGTTATTTATTCAAATTTATATATAATTTCTTCAAACATATTGTATTCAGTTTGATAATAATTAGTCCTTCCTTAAAACAGCTGAATTTTTCGATTCGCCATATTATTAAAAATGCGAAGAACTTCATCCAGATCAATTAACTTCGTTCTTTTCTTTTCAAAGGCCAAAAATACCATGCCTGCCATTCTTTCGTGACCCATTGACAGTCGCTGAGGCCTATTGATTGCAGTCAAAGTTGAAAACGTAGATTCGCACACAGCAGTGCTACATCCTATGGTCGCCACAGATGCAAAAAGTTCATATGTATCTTTGAACGCCTCTCGCTGCCTGTACAGAACTTGTATTGTGTTTTCCATTGTATTCTCGCTACGACTCAAATAAGCTTTGACTACAGTAGCCTCTTCTCTTGATGGAACCGTTAGACCTAAAAAATCAGTGGAAATTGTGAGCTTATGTCCATAAATAAATAACACTAGTATTTTACAAGCAGAGATATAGTTTTGTTTAATTTTCTTACTTACCTAAATTTTTCAACGGCATCATTTTGTCTACATCCAACTCGTCGAGACTTGCTATCGAATTTAACAGACCGTCGTTGTCCGAAAATCTTCTTTGCAATTCAGCAATTAGTATATCCAGCGTTTCGAAATACTCAGACTTAAATGGCAGAGCATCTAGGCCTTCTAGGTTTTGTCTGGCAGAGGAAGAGGAAGGGCCATATAACAAGTAATCATCCATCTGATTTGATTTTTTGACTTGTCTTTGCTGGGTCTGGGTCCTATTTTCCAAATCGCCGCTTATTATAGACTTAGCTTCTTCTAAAATTTGATGATACATTTCATCTGATCTCAGTTTCGTCATTTCAATTTGGACGCACTTTATGATCGTTATCGCGTCTTTTAATCCTGTGCTTCGGGCTTGTAAAGCTGCGTCTGCAGGGTGAAGCATTGATAAAATTTTTTTGGCGACAATCATGGCCATTCGGAATTCCAAACTGAGCATGACTTTTTTAATGCCGACACTCTTGGCGACGTCATCACCGTTAAATCTATCATTTTTGATTTCATCTAAAGTTACCAAAATCGATGAATAATTATCATATATAACTTTTGTAACCGCCAGATGACCTGACCAACGCTGTTGGAGGAGCCGGCCAATCCTTTTTCCACCATACAAGGCAGCTATTTTGCCATGATGAAAGAATTCATGTAGCATGATGCATTGATCAAAAAATAAACGAATAAAAGTGATTTCCGAAATAGTTCTGATGACTATCAAATGCAAACGATGGTTATAGCAGTGAACGTAGGGAATTTTTCGGCCTAATTTATTTTCTATTCTGGTCGCAACTCCAGAAACTTTCCCACTCATTACACTTGCGCCGTCATAGCACTGGCTTAGCATATGAGAGAGGTTAATGTTATTTTCCGTAAGGGTATTTAACGTCAATTCCGTAAAAGTGGCTGCATCAAGGTTTTCGGTAGTTATAACTGTTAGCAAAGACTCATTGACAATTCCATCCTTAATATACCGTATTGCTATTGCAATATTTTCGCGATTATTTTTATCTCTCGTCCCATCTTCCATTAGAGTAAACCAGTTCACGTCAGATTCCTTAATATCTTTAACAATGGAACTGCGTACTGCTTGAACCATTGCTTAAATTATTTGATTTTGAATTGCAGGTGAACGATATGTTGCATTTTGTGGTATATGACTGAGAGCCTCCTTTAAACTAGGGTCTTTCATGCACGTGTATTCAAACAAATTTTGAAATAAACCTTGTTCTTTTTCTTCTTCTAAAATATAATTTCCACGCAAAGCTAATTCGTTTACAACTAGAAATTGTATTACTTCAATAATAGACTTCACGTAATACCTGTTTTTTTCTAATATTGTTTGATGTATTAACGTTTCAACACTACTAGTTGTAGATATTCTATGTAATTTTTCCTGCCACATAGCCATGGCTTGTGTATGAGAAATGGATTTTTCGTGTTTTGGAAACCCAGTTTTCGAATCAGTGGCATTTTTCCAGTTTCTGAATCCTGTAGAAGTGTACGAAGTCTGTTTGCTTCCATGAGGTAAAAATTGCTGACAAGGATAGCAAAAAGCAGCATCCTTTTCGACAGAATATTGTAACCATTTAAATCTTTTGAACCAGTCCGCTACAAAGGCCCTATTATTTTGTTTTGGATATGTGTCTAAAATAACTTGCTTTATCGGTTCTCCGATTTGTGCAATGTCAGAAGGAATACCATGGCTAACAATACCAATGTGTTTCATTGAATTTGTCTTCATAGGGCTAGGTGTAGCAATTGTATCTTGTACTTCCATCTGTTTTGAGGAATGAGGCTCTTCGTGATCAATTTTTTCTTCAATTCTTCGTTTTTTGCCAAAGAAAGCCCGTATATCCATCGCAAGATCAATTAATTTTCAGTTAACACTAATAAACAAACAACTGTGTCGATAACTAACTGCCACGCTGTGCTGTACACTACACTACTTATAAATTATAATTTATTAAACATGGGATCGTTGCTTTGTCACTTTTCACAGGAAAATTGTAGAAAAACACGAGTCGACTTTCGGCTTTTACACCATCGTCAGGTGAAAAACATAACTAAAAATTATTCTTTTAGGCGAAAAGTATTTATAATACAAACTGAAGTAAATAATATATTGGTGGGGGATGTTAGAGGCAGATATAATCAAACCAAATGTAAGGGAATTCCCAAGTTGAACAATTTTGATAAAACTAAAAATGTATTATTTGCAAAGGCTCCCGCAGCAAATTTTATTTTAAAACCAGTTAAGTGTAATATAATTAAAATGGCTAGAGTATGTTGGGGAAAACCAGAAACATGAAATAGTGGTGAACATTAATTGCAAGAAAAAAGAGAATAAAATATACAGGTATCTATCTGTGTTAATTTGTCAAAATAGAGAAATGTGTTGATTTACAAGAAAAGTTACACCCCCAGGTAGTTGCTTTTGTTAGACTGAAAGGATTGTAAAATCAGAAATATTGCATAAAAACTATTTTGAAATATTAATTACCAGGAATCAATAAAATTTTTAAAAATGGGTACCTGTCAGCTAAAACTATTCGAAAAACGTGAGATGCATCGTGTTATAAATTTAACAAAGGCGATTTGTTTAGATCAATTTGGTCATTTAAGATGACAAATTGCTGACAAAATATTACACATTTGTAAAAAAGGCCGCAAACTCAACATTTTGAAAGCCCTGGAAATCAACAAATTGAACAAAGACCCAAACCACGTCATCTTAAATGACCAAATGACCAAGAAATTTTATCTGAAATCTAGTACAATATTACTCGTGTATTTAAATTAGTACTCTGTGAGTAAAATCATATCGTGTACATCTCTATGATACGATGATTCTAGCATACATAGTTTATAGTCAGTAATAGCGTTCGGTATACATCGTATATATCCTTCACCCTTCTCTCAAGAACACGGAAAGTGAGACAGGAATATACAAATATCTCCAAAGTAAGACAAAAGTTCTTCAAAACAAGTGTAATGTTCTTAAAAGTAAGAGCAAGACACTTTGGCTAGGTGCGGTACGAATAGGCCCATGGCTTTTAAAATAAATAATATTTAATAAATTTTTAACACTAATTAACTGACATTCTGAAATGTTGTCGATGGTAAATCCATTGGATGGGTATACGGCTAGTTATAAATAAAACAAATATTACTTTGCATTTGAAAATATCACTCTTTTATTTTTACAAACTTCTTACATAGTTTGTAGAAATAAAATACTTAATGATTTTTTGGTAAGTAATAAAATTTGTTTTATTTAAAGAAATGAATAGCTGTTTTCGTAATAGATTTTTATTTATTTATTTATTTATTTATTTTTTTTTTTTTGAAATTTCGTTACGGGCGTACGTCAGTTTTAGTCAGTTTTGGGGGTATAATAATTGCAAGATAAAGTATAGGTATAAGATCCGTAAAAAATACTTGTGTGTTTGATATTTATCTCGAATAACGTTGAAAATTTAGTATGTTATAAGCAATGTTGGACTCGAAAAGCATATCTACATATAGTTTTTGACTCTTAGACAAACCATATGGAAAAATTTTTTTGTCTCAAAATGCCAGACTTTTTGCTGCTAGTGATAAGTACAATAGATAAAGTTACAAAAAAAAAAAAAATCAAAAATCCCAACATCAAAAAAGTGAACCCTAGAAATTTACAATATATAAATTATATTAAACTATATTAATAAAATTGAACATTATTTAGAATTATACCGTATTTCGAAAAATCTGTTATAAATGGCGGCACCTGTACCAGTGAATATATACATATTACAGCATTTTGAGCCACCATGTTGCAGGACGAGTTAACTCGTCTTAATCATTTAAAGCGTTGATAATTAGAGCAACTATTGATCACAGGATTGATGAATTTTCTCATCTAATGTTAATTATGATGTATCTGGTTGAAATTGATCGTCTCTAAAAATAATAAATTAGTATTCATGCGTTTATATGTAATTCTGTTGTATTTATATTTTTCGTACCCACCAACTACTAATTTTTTAAAAATAATAAACAATACAGAATTGACTCATTTATACAAATGTTTAAACATTAAAAACTATGTGTAATTATGTTTCCCTCACAATAACCAAAATTGGTAGCAGTTCCGTTAATTTTCTAAATAAAAATTTTATTTTTAGATGCTGTTCTCCAGTATATTGGTGTAAGATGGCAAAGTCAGTAAGTCCCAGAAAGAAAACTTTGTATTCTAGGTTGAATCAATTGAAAAGAAAAGCATACATACTAAACAAATCAAAAGTCAAGAAAAACTTGGAAATGGATATTACCGAATTTTATTTCGAGATAAACGGGATGAAAATCGAAAAAAGAGAGGATGTGTTTGATTGATTATCGGAATTGGAGTGGCATTCGAACGAATGGTCAGTGGCCTAATTAATAAGGCGCTTGGCTAACAACCAAGAGATCCGGGTTCGAGTCCCAGCCGATCCAGTTTTGATAATTTTTCAAACACTTTGTGAATTTTAATTAAAATTATCTAGTAAAAAGTCACTAAAAAATAATATTTCAGAATTTGATGGTAATAGTCCGGGAGGCAGCGTTGCAAAGAACACAATCATTTTAGGTCGTTTAATTCTCATCGCAAACTATTCTTATTTTGTAATCATCTAATAATCTGAGCGTCAACTGTTCCAGTAGCGGTGGACCTGGTCGTGAGGAAATGTCTATTACGTTAAAAAAAAGAGAGTCCAAAAACAATTTCAGGTCACTTGAAAATTTGTAAAACAAATGTTCATATGATGATAATAATTTAAAAAAAAAAGTCAGCTGAAAAGATAATGGTGGATTATGCGTCAGCCGCTTGTATTTACTTGTATAAAAATTAATTTACGTAAAGTTATTTCAGGCTCATTGAAACTATTACAGTTAACTCTTAATATCATAAATAAAATAAAAACAATCGTCAGCTATTCTTCCAGTGGTGGTAAGATTGTCAGCTGGGGGATTATAAGTATTGAGCGTACATTTAATATTTATATGGTGCTATGTCATGTCTGATCTAACTGACGACGTTTCCCCCGTTATACAAATAGCTGACGTATATTTTCACTTAATATAGTGTCGAAATAATCATTTCTATAAATTTCAAGTGACCTAAAGTTAATTTAAGTTAAATTTTACGATTTTAAAGTACTTTATATTATTCAAATATTAAGGTCATTTCAGTTTATATGTTAACTGACGATGTTTACCCCGTTATACAAATAGCTCACTATATTTTTACTTAAGTGAAAATATAATGAGCTAAAGCTAAGATATAGATAGTTCCAAGTGATCTAAAGTTAATAAGATTATAACTATTGATCGAAAAGGTTACTGGACTGACCGTACTACCTTTATTTTTTTAGATATTAAAAATTGTTTATCTCTTTTAGATAAAGAATTTTGATGCGATTTTAGATATAAACAATAGGTAATTATGGATACCTGTAATACCCTTTTATATCGGTATATTTTGAATATACTATAGATATGCGTGTATACATTTCTTGTCACAACTTGTTTGTCTGATTTTTGCGAAATATATACTGCCCTACTAAGCGCAAAGATGGTAACTCGCTTTTTTTTACGAAAATGAGTTGTTAGTTTTAGACAATACATAATTAATTTTGCAATATTTCTATCTAATAATTAAACAAAATAAATAATTATTTAATTAAATAAAGCTCTCTAAAAATAGCTGTATCTTACTTTTAGTCCCTAAATACTACGCTGTTCTGCCGCATTTATCAAATACTAAGTAATTTTTGTCGTATGTTCAAAAAAATACGGTGAAAAGCTTTAAACATTTAAATTTTGTCAGTCGAAAAGATTCAACATTAATTTAAATTTTGTTGGTTGAAAGGATTGCAAAACTAAGTCTTCAATTTTCTCAAAAACATCATTCAAATTACCACCTGTGCGCTTAGCACGGCAGTATATATATATATATATATATATATATATATATATATATATATATATATATATATATATGCAGTCCGCACAATAACTCTCGCACAAAATGTCTTACTTTTAAATTTGGTGAAAATATTGGACGTCCCAAACCGTTGGACCAGTTCGCTAACCAGACATGTCCGATGCCCGGAACATGTATTTTGGGAAATTTTGAAACGAGGAGAAAAAATCACACCAAAAAGGTCTTTAAACTATTATTCTATATCAACTAGTTTCCGAGGAAAACTAATTTTTGTAAACGGAAATTCGCTATGTTGTGCTGGATGCTGCGACAGGAATATTAATTTTATGGATTGTGTAAGGTATTTTTTGTTGTTGCAAGTAAATGATTTATGTGTACCAATTGTCTTGCTTCTTCCAGTAAAATGTGAGAGAGACAACACATTGTTTTTTTTCGTAATTTTTTTTTTAAATGACAGGATATTTTTTTATTAACAAGTTTTAAGTTACAGTCAGTCAGTTTTTGTTAAAAGCTGATGGTTAATAGAGAATATAGCGATACAATTTAAAAAAAAATGTATTTACCGCGATTTATTAACGTTTTAAGTTTTGAAAATATAAGTACGATCCTGTCAGCACCGCAAGATTTCGAACATTAATAATAACATAATAACATTTGATCGTTATTTTTTGCCCATCGATAAAAGATAATGAAAAATTAATTAGAGGTACGATAACAGGTGGACATTTTAATATAAAAAGCCCGGATCAAATGTCACTGTCTTATAACGAGAAAAACGTCGTCAGTTAACATATAAACTGCTGAAATCACCTTAATAATATTTGAATAATATAAAGTATTTTAAAATCGTAAAATTTAACTTAAATTAACTTTAGGTCACTTGAAACTTGTAGAAATGATTACTTCGACACTATATTAAGTGAAAATATATGTCAGCTATTTGTATAACGGGGGAAACGTCATCAGTTAACATATAAACTGAAATCACCTTAACAATATTTGAATAATACAAAGTATTTTAAAATCGTAAAATTTAACTAAAATTAACTTTAAGTCACTTGAAACTTATAGAAATGATTATTTCGACGCTATATTAAGTGAAAATATACGTCAGCTATTTGCATAACGGGGGAAACGTCGTCAGTTAGATCACACATGACATAGCACCATACAAATATTAAATGTTCGCTCAATACTTATAATCCCCCAGCTGACAATCTTACCACCACTGGAAGAATAGCTGACGATTGTTTTTATTTTATTTATGATATTAAGAGTTAACTGTAAAAGTTTCATTGAGCCTGAAATGACTTTACGTAAATTAATTTTTATACAAGTAAATACAAACGGCTGACGCATAATCCACCATTATCTTTTCAGCTGACTTTTTTTAAAATTATTTTCATCATATGAACATTTGTTTTGCAAATTTTCAAGTGACCTGAAATTGTTTTTGGACTCTCTTTTTTATCGCAATAGACATTTCCTCACGACCAGGTCCACCAAGATTCTGACAGCTGACGCTTGTTTCTATTACTAGCCAAATTTGGGCTATTGATTGCACGTAAAATCAAGTGACCTGAAATCACCATCAAAAATGCAACGCTACCTCCCGGACTATAAAACTTAGACGCCAAAAAACAAATCAAATTTTAAATACATATTATTTAATTAAATATTTTGTTCGTAATATCGTACTCCGGTTAACTAAGTCATAAAATTTATTTTTATAACACCCGCTTCTAAAGTTCAATATTCAAGCGTTGTGTAGTGGGCGTAAAGAGCAGTTTTCATATCATTGTAAAACAAACGACAGTAACTGTGCGCGAAAGTTACAACTGTGCGTGAAAGTAGCTAAAACTATGCGAGAAAATAATGATATTCATTTGTCAATGATAATCATATTCAAATTAAACATGGAAACGATCAACAAATTAATAAAAAAAATAAAAACGATCTAGAAATTAATAAAAAAATTTTTTTCGTATAACATTATAAAATAAAATTAACCCTACTATTTTCTAAAATTACTTAAAAATAATTAATTTTTTTCTCTCTATTAAGCTTTAGAAGCCGTCGTTATAAAAAATTATGTTCGATACGTATGCGTAAAGTCAGGTATCCAATAGGCTTAAACTGGGGCACTCGCTAAAGGGACTGACGCATACACAACGAGATCTCGTGCGCTTACCCCCACTCGCCTGACGGCTCGGAGGGGTATACAGCGCACTCGATCTCGTTGTGTATGCGTCAGTCCCTTAGACTCGTGCGCCAATTTAAGCCTACTAGAATACCTCTCTTTACGCATATGTATCGAAAATAACTATTGCACATGTTTTCTTAAAAAAATACATTTACAACTTAAAAAAGGAGACATGAAATATGCTTTATTAGTTCAGGTACTGTTTTCAAGAAACGTTTTCTTTTTTTTTACTATATTTTATTTTAAAAGAATTTTCACGTAAATTTTTTCAAAAAGACATGACCTAGTTTAATTTACAAATTTGAGGAAGGTATATGTAGAATTAAAGACCATAATTCAAAATTGCATAAATAATTCAAAAATTACTGTACTCTATAAAAGTATTTTAAATGTCAGCCGCAAGTCAGTCAGTCTTTAGAGCGACTATTTAGCGAAATATTATTTTGAAAAATGAATGCATAAATAATTCAAAAATTACTGTACTATATAAAAGTATTAAATAAAATATATTAAATGTGTTTTAATTTTATTTCTGAAATCCCTTGTTAAAAATCCTTTTAAGATAGATTAACTTTGCATTTTTCTGATTGATACTTGATTTAACTCGACAATTCCCAGAGTTATTTTGATGTGACGGATGTTTTTAATTTTTTTCAACGATAAGATAATTAAATCTTTACGTTCTGTTACCACCATTAGAAGGCTAATAGATGACTTTATATTTCTTTCTTGTGACAATTCTATACTATAAGTTAAGCAAACAAATTAATACAGTTTACAATTAAAAATGTCTGTCACCTACAGGTGACACTGGGAATTGCCGAGTTAATTGAATATGTTGATTTTTTTTTATTAGATTGTATTTTCAGATACCTCATTTGCAGTACTTTTCTAAAAATAATTTTTTTCAATGTAACAATCAAATATCAATCAGAAATATGCGTATAAGAGTAAAAATGTAAGATGAAATTTGAGTGTAGTGGCATTTCAAACGCGTGCTCCTAAAATTTTGTTTTCTTCCGGACCGAGAGATGGCATGTAAATAGTGGTTTAGCACCGTTGTACAGAGATAGTTTTCTTTAGTGTATTTGATCTGTGCATTGTATTATATGATCCATGGTACAATAATTCAGACAAAAGTATGTACAATAATTTTAATAAGAATCCTAGTGCAATATAGGTAATCTTGTTAATTTGTTAAAGAGCTGCCAACCCTGGTACCTAGATACAAATCGATCAGTGAATCTTGAAATATTTATGTATATCTCATTCAACAATTCGTTATGTATTTCGAATACTATTATAAAAACTAAATATTAACTCTGCACTCAAGTAAAAAAAAAGTGAGTTGTAAATAGGCTGGTAAGACATGTAGCACATGACAACGACCGACGTTCTTCTTTTGATGGATTCTTTTGACGTTCTAACCTTGTTTCTCCAAAGTTGAATACTAAATACGCTAAATACGTCCTCAGTGCTGTTTTTATTAGTTTTTAATTTTAAAAAGATAATTCAACGTGAATATTTATTATTTTATTTACTATTTTTCTAATAAATGAATGTGTTGGCAGTTATTAAATAGAATATTCATGTAATGTGAAGTATGAGCAGTCATTACAGTTCAACATTCAGTGTGTCATGTGGTACATGTCTTATGATCCAACAGACAAAATACCTTTAAATATGGCAGAGTTAATGGACAAACCACCTTGTCATGCTGTACATGTCTTATAAGTGCAAAGAGTTAAAAGATTGATTCTGATAACCACTTTGTAAAAAAAATTATTGTTAATAACGTCCAAAAGATACAAAAATAATTGAGAGGTAAAAAAATAAAAAATCTTACTTGTAAATGAAATTTTCAGGTTAAAAAATTAATATATATAAATATATTAACACAACTAAAATAATACATTTAATCAAGAATTTGTGTCTAGTTTCCTAAGCAGTCTCCACATTCTCGCCGAGGTTGGACGAAATGAGAATGTAGAGGATCATTTCGTTGTGTCTCGCGGTTGGTGTTTTAATCATAGTTTTAATGCTATTCATATGCCTCGGCCAACCTCAGCGAGGAACTTCGACGAGGAACCTCGTCCTACTTCGGCAAGAATGTGGAGACTGCTCTACAATATATCTATATACTTAATTGTGTAATTATATTTATTTTAGTATCAAGATTGAATACGTAAATATTGATATACTGTGTGTTAAAAAATAATTCGTACAAAAAATATTAGTTAAAATTGAAATAACGTAAATTAACAATCACTTTAAATTAATTATTAATTAAATAACAGTTTTTAATACGAATACATAATAAAGTATTAATCAAGAATAAAATTAAGTATTGCGATTAAAAATTTTAAATATAAAACGAAACAATGACAAAAAAAAATAATTTTAACCCTAGAATCATACGTTAGTCTACGAGAAACGTTAATCATACATCGTCGTCAATTTGACGAATGGACTTTTTACGGAGAATTTTAGAGTTTATTTGCAAAAAACATTTTTTTATATAACAATACTACAAAAGCGAAGAAAATATTTTAAAAATTGCATTTGGAAAAATTTTTTAATATAAATATTTATTAATTTTTTTTAATTTTTTTATCAAAGCATATTTTCATTATAAAAATTAAAAAATAGATAAATACATCAATTGAATCAGTTATTTCAGAAACAACACATGTAACAATTTCGGCTATTTTCAGTTAGAGGTGGATTTGTATATAGTTTATCAAGACGCATCGTTTGGTGCAGAAAAAACACCCATAACATTAACTCAACCCGTTGAAATCTAATCTTGAAGTTTGCCTTTAGAACAGACACAACACATGTGAATCACTTGTATTGTATTTACGGTATTTACTATGAAAATGAGTGAGGCTAATGTGACCACAATCGTAGATTTCCTGCAGAAACAACACATGTGAAATTTTTTTAAAATGTCATATTTGAATTTTTGATGAAATTTTTTCGGCAAAAACTTATCAACTGACGTAAATATAGTTTATTTACAACGTATATTTTTTTTCAGACTTCTAGTGCACAAATTGTATGAGCTACACAGTTGTAGAAAACGATTTCCTGCAGAAACAATACATGTGAAATTTCTTTAAAATGTCATATTTTGATTTTTGATGAAATTTTTTCGGCAAAAACTTGTCAACTGACGTAAATATAGTTTATTTACAACGTACATTTTTTCCAGATTTCTAGTGCACAAATTGCAAGATCATTTGATTAGTATATTGCACTATCAGTATGTTTGATGTATCTTGCACAAATTGTATGAGCTATACAATTTTTTGTAATTTGTTGTTTACTCAAAATTTGAAAAATGTAACATGTGTTGTTTCTGAAATAACTGATTTTAAATAAAAAACACACCGACATCACGCTAAAAATGATGGATTCGGATTCTAGTGACCTTGAAAATATGTGGAGATATGTCCAAATTAGCGATCCGTAAAATCGGACCCATTACAATAACTTCCAATAGGAAGTATTAATAATTGAAGAGTACAGGCGAAAAAAGATGAGAGTCCACTTTTTGTTTAAAATGTCATTTGTATCTATATTTATATATTTTTTTTTTTTTTTCATAGAATCTAAATAGCACCTCACAAAAATTGGAGAAAAGATGAAAGTACGAAGTTATTGCCGTTTAAAAAAAATGTACAGGCCAAGAAAGATGATACTACAGTAAAAGGGTCGCTAAAAACGATCGAACCGTGCATTTCGGGTAGGCAGCGATTTTTTTTTTTGGGAATTCGTAGAAGGACTTGTGATGAGTGTAAAACTGAGTTTTCGGGATTGTCGGTGTTGTCATGCAGCCGCCATCTTGGAAAAAAGGTCAAAACTAATTAAAAGAGCGTGAAAAATTTAAGGATGGAAAACTTTGAGGGGTTATAACTTTTCTATTTTCAACCCGACAAGATTAGTGCTTCTTATATTTTTCATAGAGAATTTCTTGACGAACAATTTGACCTATTAACTTTTATTATTAAGCTCACAGTTATCGAGTTTGCGCGTTGCAAAGATGAGTAAGTGAGATATACAACTAAATAAAACTGTTCACATTTTTTATTTAAATGATACATTTTGAAACATCTATACCTATTAATAATAGAATTAGGAAAAAATTTATAAAATTTTGTGACGAACACACACCTAATCTATCAGTAGAGGACCACCCCAAGGGTGGCATAAAAGATCCCAAATTTTGAAATTTTGCTTCCTTTTTATTTTTAAGTTACGTCTTCAAACTTTAAAATTTTTGTTAGAAAAATTATAGGTTAAATTAAAATTGTTTATTTATTTCTATAGTTACGAATAAAAGACAACTGACATCAGATAATTGTACTATTATTATTTAAATGAAAATTAAATACCCCTGTCGCAGCATCTGCATAACATAGCGAATTTTCAAATTTTGGGGACTGGCGGATCTCATCTAAGAACTGTACCTATTTAAAATAGTTTAGCTTTCTAAGAGTAAAAGATTTTTTAAAATCGGCTGGGTAATTAGTTTTGATATTTTTGGGACCCAAGAACCCGAACGGACTTTGTGCAGCATAGTTGTATCCATCTAAAATAATTTAGTTCTCTAACAGTGAAAAAATTTTCAAAATCGGTCGGTTAGTTTATTTTTTACAATAATGGGAACAGTAAACCCTGGCGGAAATCATACAACATAACCTTTATTCATCTAAAATAATTTTGGTAAAAAGTTTATCCTAACAGTAAAAAACGGGTCTTAGGGATCTCATATAACTTATGGTAGTCCGTAAGGTTCTTGTGGACATCATTTAATTACTTAATGAATTCAAATACTTTAACTTACTAACGGTGAAAAAATTTTCAAAATTTTCGACATTCGCTAAAAAAATCATTGAAAAATATTTGATATGTTTCGATCAATTAATAGTCAACATCAGCAAATAAAAGTTACTCAAATCGAAGAAAAGAATGAGTTATTTGTCCGTAGAAATTAAAATACAAATTCTGAAAACGAGCAAAGAAATATTGAAAAAACTAGATCGGCAAAACATTCTGACAAATAACACTACCCAACTAATACTCGCCAATTTGAATGAAACTTAACATACTTATTAAACAGCGAAAAATATTAAATACATGTTTTTTTTATTTCGGCTAAATACGCTTTTTAGGGGTAGAAAACACCATTCAACCTCTGTAGATGAAAACAGTTATAGCTAAATATTTTTGAAACGACATATTTTCTGAAAAAAGGGCTGAGTACCAAATTTGTAGAATTTAAAGCGATGCACTTGATAGTGACCCTGAAATCGATTTTCAAGGTCAGTTGAAAATGATTAGCCATTGCCGAACTTTGAACATATCCTGTACCTATAAGCAGTAATTTCATGTATTGACTCAATCTATCTTCAAAATTGATTTGTTGCGTTATTTTTCTAAAATAAAAAAAATAAAAATCTGACGAAATGGAAAAATAGGCGCAAATTTATAGAAAAAATTAGAAGAAAACATTTTTGTAAGTAATTTTAGAAGTAAAGTTAAGAAAAGATTTAATATCACTCCAATTGTAAGTTAAACATTAACTTTATGTTATATTAGAAATTTTCAAAATTTTTTAAAATTTTTATTGCTACTCTATAGTTATCATATTAGGAATTCAATTGAACATATGATTAACTATTATTTTTCCGATTGCGATTGAGCAAGTATTTTTCAAAATTACTTCTTGATCACTTATTTTCTATCTTGCATGTGAAATTCGTTCGAATATACTTTGAACCATTTAGGGATGAAAAGTAAACTAAGGTAAAAGACCCGGTAATTGACCCTGGCCCAGTTTCTGAACTTTTCAACTTTGTTATAAATTAATAAAAAAACTATATTTTAAATAAGAAAAAAAATAAATTCTTAATTTAAAGTAATCTATTCTGTGTCTAATGAACAGCAATTTAAAAAGTTTAGAATATATTAACTAAATAAAAAAAAAATTTTTAAGTTTAAAATGTGTGTAAACACTATTTTTTTGGTAGTTTCTTAACAGTTTATGTTACAAAGTACTCATTTTGATTTGTGCAATATTCATCGTGTAAGTATGAAAACTTAATTAAAAATATATGAGCAGGTTAATATTTGTTTAAAATTTATTTTAAAATATTTATAAAATACCTTAGAATGATTTTTATTATTGAAATATGAGGGTCAATTACTAGGCTCACTTCTAAAGTGGTATGGCCCAGTTAAATTCTAACCAGTTTTTGTTAGTTATTTTGTTATTTATAGTTATCTTCGATTAGTTTTTGTTATTTTTCATAACGTATTACATTAAACATTCATTTTTATCAATAAAAAATTATTTATAAATTAAATTTTAAAAAACTGTATTTTTAAATTTAAGAATCAGAAACTAGGCCACTGTCAGGGTCAGAAACTGTCACATGAGAAATTTTGAAGGTCAGAAACTGGGTCCTTTTTGTCAATTTTTAAAACATTAATTTAAATTATTAATTCAATTCAAATAATTATTTTACTTGTATGGCTTTATTTTGAAAGCCATAAACTAGTTGATAAAATTATTAATTGTCTCTTAAGTTGAAACTTATATTTATTACTGTCGTTTAACCTCAGCCGTCACTCTTAAAAGGTCAGAAACTAGGCCCGTTACCTTACTCCTTTTGAAAAATATTAAATGATTTTCAAGGTCAACTTCAAAGTCATCATCAAGTGCATCACTTTGAACTCTATAATTTTGGTCCTAAGCACTTTTTTCAGAAAATATATCGTACCATAATCCACTTCTATGTTGATTCCTGGTCTCTTTTCCTGCGTTTCTAATATTTATGTCAATAAAAAATGTGCTACCGTAGACAAGGATGAATAGGTACGCATTTAGACTTCACACCGTATTTTTTTGTATTTATTTTATGAGTACCTAATCTTTAATATATTAAAAATTTACGCGAAGATGGTCACTTTATCAGCAGTATCCAAAAAAATTTAAAAATATCGGTGGTTTTTGAAAAATTAACAAAAATCGTATAATTTCTTCTCTATGAAAAATTGGGGTCAAAAGAGACGAGAAAAGAGTAAATGGGGACAACCCGTAGGGTCGACCAAAATTGAAATTCTAATATAAAATAATTTCGAACTTTTTGTATTTATACATTCAAAAAAGAAATAATAGGTACTTGATGATTTTCTGTAAAAATAAACGTAGAATCTAAAATAAAGTTTATATACCCCTGTCGTTTACCCCTAAGTTTATATTCCTCCTATTCTTATTTTAGTTCAAAAAATAATTTTTCAAAAGACTAAGACATAATAATTAATAACAGTGAGATTCTACGTCCATTTTTCAGACTTTTGTCTAATACAGACGTTACCTAGAATTTTTTTTATCTACAAAAACATCAGTCTACAGAATTTAATTTATTAGTTAGGAAAATAATTCAAATATGTCTCACTAACAATAAATGTCTTAAATGAGTTTAAAAAATCAAAACGATACTGTTTATTAAATTGCGTAAAAGCTAGTAAATGCAATAACAGATATGATGAATTTATAAGGATTTTCTTGTACTACAAAATCTTAAAAATATGGGAACGCGTACTTTTTTTTCGTTAATTGTGTTTTATTTTTTTGCACAAAATTTTAAAAATACTTTATTTTCTTAAGAAAGGGAGGCAACTTTAGTCACAGATATGCCTATAAAAAGTTTTTGGTAATCCGGGAAAAACGAAAACACTTTTTAAAATTTTTTTATTGTTAAAATCGAAATGTTCTTTTAAAGAGGGTTAAAATTACCATATTTTATATTAAAATTTTGACACAATCACTCCCTAACTAACGAGCCTTACTTAATATTAGAAAATTGAGAAAAAACACGTCAATTAGATTTTTTTACACAGATTTTATTTGTTATATAATTCAAAAGGATATTTTAAAAATGTGTATGAGTGGCTTTCATTAAATAAATTTCAATATATTTTCCATTTATTTTAACAGTGGAATGTCCTTATTAGTGGCTATACTTTCGGCTTGGAGCGAATTAGACGAAGATTTTCTTCTAAAACCAAATTTAATAATTAATTAAAGAAATAAAAAAAAATTTGTGGATTTCCTACCGTTCAAATATAATCTTTATTGTATGTAAAAATGTTATTACATTTTTTCAAAAAACTTAAGTAAACTGGAAAATTTTCTTTACAAATATGTTAAAATAGAGAAATGTTTCCTTTTTAATTTATTTTTAACTCTTTTTAAATGATTCACTTTAAAATTTTTTAATATTTCTAAATCGAAATTTCATAAAAGAATGTGTCAAAATTTAAAAAAATTTTTCTTTGTTAAAAAAAAAAAATTGAATGTGCAAAATTATTTAATACTAGAATACTCTGATTATACAATTCTAATCATAACTGTATTGTCAATTGGATAGAAAATTACGTAAAAATATTATTGTTTGAATATGATTTAACGTAATTTTTATACGATTGAAGCAAACTCTTATTAATTTTAGGAAGGTGTAAATATAATCTAAATTCTGATCATATCACATAACAGATATACTCGGGAGTTTTTTTGTCAAAAAAAATGGAACAGAGATACATTATAAAAACATTTAACTGACAGAGAAATAGAATATAGCCGAATCGTTAAATTGGATTAAAAAAATCATGACACGCTACTTATAAAGCGGTTTTTTTCGAATTTAACTCGCAAAAAATGAGACAGAAAAAAAAAGAATGCGAGTGCGAGTGAAATGGAGAACGACATATTTCCTAGTTTTTCTCGAAAAGTAAGTAATTTAGAGCAACGGTATAAAAACATTTTTTATGCATTTTACCTTTTACTATGGCTTGGTGTAAAAAAAATTTGAAAAATTGCTTAATTCTGGCAAAAAACTCATTTTGTTGACAAAAAACGCCCGGAAAACCTACTTCTGGGCATCCGACGTGTCTGGCTAACGAACTCATCCAACGATTTGGAAAATCGAATTCGCACACAAAATTTCATAAGCATTAAACGTTTCGTTCGAGAGTTATCGCGCGGATACATATATATATATATATATATATATATATATATATATATATATATATATATATATATATATATATATATATATATATATATATATATATATATAAATTTTAGTGAATATCATTTTCGTATTCTAGGGACCTCAAAACATATTTCTGATATGGTCCCGGGCTTAGGTCGCACATGACACCAGGCGTAAAAGCTGAATTTCCAGTTTTGGAAATTCGCTAATATTGATTTCGTAGAGAATTTTGAAATATTTGATTTAAAAGTACAGTGAAGTCAAAATTATTATCTAGAAGTCTGGGGCCCCAAATACAGCCCAAATTAAACAGCTGGACAGACCTCGACAAAATGTGAAAATTATATATTACGTCATTCAAATATGAATATTACTTATTTTTGGTGGAAAGGGAAGTTAGGCGAGCGAAGCGAAGCATTATAAGTAACTTAGAATACATATTGTAAACTATTTTATACAGAATTTTAGAATATCATTTTAAAAATTGGAATAAGGTCAAAACTGTCTCCCAGAACCACAAAATATAAAGTTCAAATTAAAAAGTTGAATGGTTCTTGGCAAATTTTCTCTTATTGTTAGACACTATCAGGATTTTGGAAAAAAATGAAAGTGTGATTAAAATTTTCCATCAGGACCTCCGTTCCTCAAGAAATGCTTAAACTTGAAGTACTATTAAACCCATCATCACGGGTATCTGCACAAAAATTTCAAGGTGTGGAAATTAGCTATTCTATTGAAATATGAACATGACTTACTTTAGAGTAGAAATGTCTTTAGGGCGGAAAAATAGTCAGGTCGAGGTCTGCAGGTCACAATTTGAAAGAACAGGTTGACTTTTGAAATAAAAATGGACGGAAATAAAGAACTTTTTACGGAATCGAAAGCGAACGGGAATGGCATTGAAGATAATGTAACTCCATTTCGGGACTCGGAATAAAAACTGAGAACGAGATTAAAGTTGATAAATTGGACGGAATTTGACCATTTTTCTCGGGATTTGAAGCGGCTAGGAATGAAAAATTAATTTTTGGAGTGGCTGGGAGTGGGACAAAAACATTACTCCTTGAGGCTTTTCTACTTAAGAGTTATTTAACGAGCGAAGCCAATCACTATAAATAACTAATTTCGTAGAAACTTTCAGGATATTTGACTTAAAAATAATTAGATCTTTAATTCTGATCATTTTACGTAGGTGAAACTGCAGATCAGAGCTATAAAATAATAAGTGTTGTAGGAAATTATATAAAACACCAAAGTGTGTGAAAACAAAACAAACATCTGAGTCAGCGAAGCTAGGACAGGACGTTAGTTTATTACTATTATTATTACTAAATTTATATTTTAGTCTATTTTGAATAAGTTATAGGCCAAGAAAACTGATATTTAGCAGTTCTTCACACCATCTACATATCATTTTAGTACCTTTCATTAGAGATTTTTAAGGATGCGTAAAATTTTGAAAGCTAGTATTTTAGTTGATCTATTTTATTTTGAATTATCGTATTCAAAAAAATCAACCATTTACATTCCGCTAAAAAAATATGGTCAAATAAGGTTCTACAGTAAAAAATCGAAATTTTTTTAAAATTTTCTATGATCCATTCTACTAATATAGGTTTTAAGCAGGGCTGGGAACTATTTAAAATGATTTCATTTTAAATATGTATTTAAAATACAAAATGGAATTTTACATTTTCTATTTTAAATAAGTTCGGTAAAATCATCTTCCATTTTGTATTTAAAATGAAAATTTGAATCCATTTTACATTTAAAATGAAAATGCATGCATACACAAATTTATGTGTATATTTATGACACTTATGACTAATTAATCATAGAACTCGAATTGAATGCAATCTAACAAATTGTAAGTTAAATGTAAATTAATTCAATTAATTCCAATATTTTATAACTCGAGTTGTAATGTCACTTGGGTTAAATTTGTTACTAGTTCTCTCAAGTCAAACTTTTCTGACTCAACTTGTGTGCTATTCTCTTTAAGACAAGTCGATAAGAAATGTTTTCGTATTTCGAGTAGATGATCTTCATAGTTTTGAAGTCGTAGTTGTAGCGTAGTCAAGACTTAAATATGTTAAAGCTGAATTAAATTTTACAATATTTTAAAGCAACAATATTTCAAGAGTTAAATTTCGTTTTCATATCATGTAAACTTTATAAAATTTTCTCAAAAGACTGCTCTTATTTAATTTCAGTACGTTTGACATTTTCTTAACTTTTTTTTATATAAATAATTATCTAAACGGTCAATATAAATAATGATAAAAAATTTATAGAATAAATTTCAAGCTAAAAAAGCAATTTGCATTTTATAATCCATTTTAAATAGCTATTTTCCATTTGCTATTTTAAATATGTTCAGCAAAACCATTTTCCATTTTGTGTTTTAAATGCTTTTTTGGAAACCATTTTCCATTTTCAATTTTAAATGGTTTTTATGAACCATTTTTCCCAGCCCTGGTTTTAAGTAATAACAAAAATTAAATGAAAATGTAATTCATACTAGTGAGCGCTTAGTTATACATAGTTATAAACAATTTAATTTTCTAAAATATTATTTCTTATTAGTTATTACTTAAAAGAAAAGGGAGCGTTTTTACTGAACAAGTGTAAGTGGATGAGATTTATTATTAATAAGGGTTTAAGGTGTTAAAATAAAACAATTTACACCACAAATCCAATTTTACGTAGTGGTCGGTGCAAATTTAAGGGGAAGTACGTAAAATCGGAAGATCAGGGGCGTCGGTAAACTTTTGTTTTGGGGGGTTGGTAAATATTATTTATCTGAATTTATTTAAAACAATATTATCTTAAGAGACAATTTACACTTAAAATTCGGTTGTGTAGACAAAGGAAATCGAATGTTATACTAATAAATATGAGTGACAACTTTTAGAAAACTGTTCAAAAATCAACTTCACTATCGCATTCATCAGCGTAAAAGACGCCAAATAGCGGAAGCTGACAAAATTCTAGAATATTCTACTCGTGAACTGGCAAAGATACCAAAAAACAAACTTCACTATTGAATTGCGCACTAAAAATTAGATTAAGCAGCGCATTTTGACAAAAATTCTAGAATGTTCTATTCGTCAACTAACAAAGATATCGAAAAATCGATTGTACCATTTAATTGGTCATCGAATAAAAGACGGAATAGCACATTTTCATAAATGTTCTAGAATATTCTATTCGTCAGATAGCAAAAATTGTTTGTCAAAATCGGACATTTGGTTTACATTAGTTTAATTTCGGTTGGACAATTAAGTGGTGTAGTAGATTTTCCAATATCTTTGTTAGTTGACAAATAGAATATTCTAGAACATTTCTCAAAATATGTTATTTGGTCTCTTTTTTGGTACTCAATTCAATGGTGACGTTTGTTTTTGAATATCTTTGCTAGTTGACGAATAGAATATTCCAGAACATTTGTCAAAATGTGTAATTTGACCTCTTTTTCAATGGACAATTAAATAGTACAATTGGTTTTTCAATATCTTTACTAGTTGACAAATAGAACATTCTAGAATTTTTGTCAAACTACACTGTTTAATCTCATTTTTAATGACCAATTCAACGGTGAAGTTTGTTTTTTGATATCTCTGCTAGTTGATGGTTAGAATATTCTAGAATTTTACGTTACTCATTTTGCATTTGCATTTTGCCTATTACGTATACAGAATATGTGCATATATATCTTCAGTGAAATTATAAAATTTTTAAAGGCTACGAGACCCTCAGCCAATATTACCTACGGCCCTGACTCGGGCTTGGTACATAAATTTTCACCAACACAGACAAACAACAACATATCTGTGAGAGGAGAACCCCACTAAATCGCTGACGTCACTACGTAAAATCGGAGTACGTACCATTGGATGGCCACTGTAAATATCACACTCATCTCTGTAACCTTTGTACACTGGCCAGGTAAGTAGACAGGCCCTAGAGCTTATAGTTTCATCCAGTTCAAAACGGGAAAAAAATGTAATCTTTAAGCATGGTAGATTCGAAACGATTAACAGGTAATTAATGTCCTAAATAATCATCCGGTTACCATGGGACTAGGGGAGAATTTTTCGTGCCGCAAACGTGGCGAATTCTTGCCCCATGTCTAATGTTCTTGCGAGGTATTGTCCTCGTTAAGACGTAAGTATCTCGAATTTCCATTAGTGAGTTCCGAGAACATGAGGAGCGTTGATTTTGGTGCAGTTCTAAGTTTCTACGAGGGACTGGGCGTTATCTAGTTCCTTTTGAAGGATGTGGAGTATATTGAGTCCGTTTTGGTGACCTATATGTGACGGCAGCTTTGAATCCCAACCCACTTACAGCTTTCACTTATTCATTCATACATCCCACTAACAGTTTTGGAAAGAAAAGCTTTAAGCACTACGGATAGTGTGGAGAAGCATTAATACGTAGTATATAGTTTTAGTAATATCGTATTAACAAATAAAGTAAAGTAATGATATGTTTGATTCAATATCGCTTAAACGAATCAACAATTTTTTAGTTACAATTTTCACTTACTTATTTTTAAAAAGCTGTAACTCAGTAACTAGGAGCCCGATAATTAAATTTAATACTTCAAATTTTTCGTCGAGAAACATTCTACAAAAATATAAGAAGCAATTTTTTTGTCGGGTCAAAAATAGAAAAATTATCTGACCTCAAAAGTTTTCCTTCCCAAATTTTTCATCGTTTTTTGCTAATAATTTTCTTACTTTAAAAGCTACTTAAAAAAGTTAATTACAAAAGTTGTAGAAAATAAAATTATCTACCAAAAAGGTCTTTACAAAATTTTTGTCAGACTAACGGTTTTGGAGATATTCGAAGAAAAATAATTCGACCTTTTTTCGAAGATAGCGGTTGAACGACAACACCGACAATCCCGAAAACTCAGTTTTACGTTCATCACTGACCCCCCTACGACTTACAAAAAAAAAATTGCTGCCTACCCGAAATGCACGGTCCATCTACGCTTTTAGGCTAAGCGCGCACTACGTTTTTTTTTCCGCTCGGCGTTTTTCCACAAAAGCTGAAAAAGCGTCATCATCGCGCACTACGTTTTTTTTTCAATAGCGGAATTGGCGGGACTTACACATTATTTTTAAATGTACGTTCGTTAAGCTGGTTGCACTGGTGCTTTACATTAGCAATATGACGTTATAAAATTAAAAATAATTTTAAAGTATGTAAAACTTTGAATGTTTTAATATTAATACTTTTTTATTTTTAAAATATTATTAAGAAATAAAAATGATTCAATATTAATTATCAAAATATGTCAAACTTGTGAAGAGATTTCTATTTTCTTCCATCATTTACATATCTTAGATGATACCCACTCTTCTTTTTAAATAATTAAATTTGTAAAAATATTCATTTACCAAGATCTAAATTATCTTTTTTAACTATATTGTAGTCCAGTTTATTAAATTAACTATTTTATCAAATGCGGGACGCTCATTAAGCTTCTTTTACTGGGGCTTTACGATGGCAATGTAACATAAAATCAAAAATACTTTTTGTACGCAAAATTTGGTATAATTTAATGACTAAATAAACAAAAATACAAAACAATAAACATATTAAAACATTTTATTTTCAAAATACATAATTATTATGATTAAATACAAATAATACAAAATTAATTATTAAAATGTCACACTTATGAATGGATTCTCATTTCTCTCGCTTCTCCCATTTACATATTTAACAAGGGATTTAACCACTCTTCTTTTCAAGTAATTATATTTGTATAAAGATTTATTTACCAAAACCTAAATTACCTTTTTTATCTGTAATGCAGTCCAATTTATTACTATTTTTTAACAAACTTCTCGCCAAAAACATATTACAACGTTACCTTTATATCAGAATTTTATCCCATACTTCATATATAATTTTTTTCGTCAAATTTTCCATAAAATTCCAAATCTGGCGATATTTTGACTAAAATTTTATTTTACATACATTTCTGTTGCGTATTAGTGCATCATAATATGATTCATAACCACACTAATCAAGAAAACCGCTCGCTGAATTACGCAAGTGCGCGTGTTGTCATATATTTACACGAGTTACAAAAGTGACGCGTTTTTTTTTTTCAGCAAAAAAAAATGTAACTTTTTGCGTTTTTTTTTTCCGCCGCTGAAAAAAAAAAACGTAGTGCGTTCGCTTATATGGAGTATAATGCTTCACATTTTTTTGCTGAAAAAAAACAGCGGCGGAAAAACGTAGTGCGCGCTTAGCCTTACTGCACTATGAGGATACCAGTGGATTGTATGCGTAAGAGATGTACGTCCAATGAACGTCCAATGTAAGTACCAAGGGTACCAAGTCTTTAAAGTTAAGAATTTGTTTTACTCAAAATAATACCAAGTGGACCTTTATCCTTTTTCGCCTGTACTCGTCAATTTTTGTTATCGGAGGTTTCTTTCAGAAATAAGTTCAATAATATAAATGTCAAAAATGTTCGAGTATCGGATCGTGTTCGATAATAGGGGCTTTTACGTTATATTTAACTTCTATTTACAATATCTAAAAAAAAAAAAAAAAAAAAAAACTAAATTTGTAGTAGAAGAGTGGAATGACCACAACATTTGGTCTCGGGTATACAACTATCAATTACAGCCACTACAGAGTTACGAATTCTTCTGACTACCACCATAAGTAGGTGTTGTAGTCTTAATTGAAATTGAAAAGCACACGTTGTATCTTTGATTACATTTTATTTTGTAATTAGAACTACACAGCGGTACAACTTGAATCATAATACATGTGTCATTTTATTTTACAATATATATCATAGATATGATATGCACTAATATAGAAGATTATTACATAGCAGTGCTGCCAACTATACTTTTCTAGCGGGATATAACAATCTCCCACGCTTAACCGAATTTAATTGAATGAATGGTATTTAATTTTTATAACATGAATAATATTAGAAATTCAAAAATTGAGAAATAATGTTGTTATTGAAAATTATTATTCGTCTACGTATTCCTTCAAGTATGTTGGTCTGTGACGTAGTCGTTCAGACCTGCGCATTATTTGCTGTTGACCATCTTGCTGTTGCCTATTGTACGGCTGACGATTTCTTATAAAACATTGAGGCACTTCTTGATTCTCTGGCAATCTTTGTATTGCTGGCGTATCTTCATTTTGAGGCACTGGATCGTTTTGATCTTGAACAGCTGGAATATCCTGATCTTGTGGAACTGATAATTCGATAAGCTGCTGATAATGATTCTGGGTCGACTGACTTGAAGAAGCCGTTTCAGGATCTGGAGCAAAATGAACTTTACGTGGTTGAACTTTTGTGGACCTCAGTTGATCGATATGTCGTTTCAATATGTAGCCATCATCGAGTTTTACAAGATAATGTAGTTTGCCAAATTTACGTATAACAGTACCAGTCTTCCATACTGTTTTATTGTTTCGGACATGTAAAACTTGGACTCTTTCTCCCACGCTTATTTGACGCACGCCGGGAACAGGTTTTGTTGATTTGAATTTGATTTGAGGTTTTAATACATCAAATCGGATTCGAATACGTCTGTGAAAATAAAGTTCTGCTGGGCTTTTTCCACAATTTAGAGGGGTTGCTCGGTATCTCTGTAAAATTTCGTTGACTTTTGTATGTATAGATCCTGGTTCTGTGGACATAGCTTTTAATTTGCGTTTGAATGTTACGTTCTGCTAACCCATTTGTACTAGGATGACCTGGTGCTATTAGTTTTTGAAAAATTCCATTTTTGTTACAGTAAATTTTGAACTGGTCACTAGTAAAAATGGTTGCATTGTCAGATACCATTATAGAAGGAAACCCATGAGTCGCAAATATGTCGGAGAGAAGATTGATTGAAGTTTGAGTTGTCGGGGCATCGCGTATAATTTTCACTTCCGCCCATCTGGATTTTGCATCAACGACAATTAAGAAAAAATGATCCTGGAATGGTCCTGCATAATCAATATGTATTCTTTCCCAGTTTTCATTTGGCTCCTCCCATTGATGTAGTGGAGCTTTTGCAGGTTTAGCTTGAATATTTACACATGCTTCACATGACCTTACCATTCTTTCAATATCACGATCGATTCCTTTCCAAAAGCAATATCTTCTAGCGAGTTGCTTCATTTTTGTAATACCAGAATGAGTATGGTGTAACTCCTGCAAGATTTGAGGCTGGAGACTTTTTGGAATTAAAACCCTTTGGCCCTTGAAAAGTATACCATTATTGAGTGTGTAAATTTCTTCAGTTTCGTTACTGTTGATTAATTTGAACATAAGCTTGGAAAGATCTGGATCCTTGGCAGTTTCTGACGCCAAAATCTCAGCGTTTATGTGTTCACTTGAAATTTCAAATATTGATAAAAAACATAATTGATTTACTTCTTCATTGATGATTTTGTCCGTAGATTGCTTTTCACTTAATTGTGTCGCACGAGATAAACAATCAGCATTTGTATGTTCAGAGCCTTTTTTGTAAACTATTTCATAGTTGAAGTTTGACAGAAATTCCGCATATCGTAACAATCGGGCTGATGTAATTGCAGGCATCTTGTTATTTTGATGAAATATGCGTGTTAACGGACGATTATCGGTAACAAGTTGAAATTTTCTTCCGTAGAGGTACATAAAAAGTGATTAATGGTAAATATAATTGCTAATGCTTCACGATCTAATTGGCTATAATTTTTTTCAGCAGCTGTCAATGATCTTGATGCAAACGCGACCGGACGTTCTATCCCATTAATATTATGCGATAACACTCCTGCTATTCCCGTAGGACTGGCATCACAAGCTACAATTACCGGTAATTCTGGATCAAAGGGCATTAGAACTTGATCACTAGAAATAATATTTTTGAGTTTTAAAAATGCAGCTTCGCAATTAGCAGACCAATAATATTTCGTATTTTTCTGAAGAAGTTGGCGTAGTGGATACGTAATTGAAGATAATTTGGGAATAAATCTGGAGTAATATGTTACCATTCCTAAAAATCTTCTGACATCATCTACTGTAGCTGGACGTGGCATATCCATAATTGCTTGAATTTTTGCTAGAGATTTTGAAATTTTATTATGTTGAATGACGTGACCCAGATACTCAATCTGAGTTTGAAAAAACGAACATTTACTACGATTCAGGTGTAAATCGTGTTCCTTTAACCGCTGGAGACACGCAATTAAATTATTTTTACATTCTGCTTCTGTTTCACCATGTACAATAATGTCGTCGAAATATGACATGGTTTTCTTCAAACCGGATAATATTTGTTCTATAATTCGATTGAATTCTGAAGGAGCTGTTTTTATACCGAAGGAAAGACGATTTACGGTATACGTGCTTTTATGGGTCGATATTGCTTGAATTATACTTGATTCTTCACTTACACGTAGATGTAAATATGCCTTATATAAGTCTAGACGGCAGAAATACTTTGACCCTTTGAGGCTATTTAAAATTTCATCTATTCGGCGTATTGGATAATTTGCTGATACAAGTTGCGGATTTACTCCCATTTTGTAATCAACGCAGAGGCGCACTCCTCCGTCAGTTTTGGGAATGATTACAAGCGGAGATCCCCAGTCACTCCTTTCAACTTTTGAGATAATTCCTGACTCTTCCAGATCATTAAGTTCCTTTTCGACACGATCTCGGAGCGCATGTGGAACTTCTCGTTCCTTGTAGAAAATGGGTTTAGCATCTTTACGTAGTTGAAGTGCTACTTCGAAATTTGGAACACAACCTACTTTCTCTGTAAATACTTCATGGAAATTATTAATTATGTTTGAAATTGAATTTATTTGATTTATTTGAATTGAATTTATTTCAGGACGATTACTGTCCACTTGTTGAAGGCTTATGTTTAAATGTCGAATCCAAACACGTCCCAAAAGAGCATCAAGTTCACTAGGCACAACATACATTTGTTCCATTGATCGACGATTGTTGTATTTTACTTCGACACTGACTTTTCCATATGGAATTACAATTCCTTTGGTGTACGATCGAAATGCTACCGTAGGAGGTTGAAGGTTTTTGTTGATGTTTAATTTATCGAACTGATTTTTCGGTATTAAGGTGTACCCAACACCGGAGTCGACTTCGAATTCTTGAGGCTGTCCATTTATTAGCACAGTTATGTAATATTTACTTGCATCATCTTCGTTGTTGTAGTGATCATTTGAATAAATGTCGACAATCTGATTTATGCCATACATTTTATGGATTGATTCGTCGTGGTTCCCATTTTGTGCAACTGAATTATTATTATTATTGTTGTTATTTGAAGAATTTATTAGCGTTTTAATGCAGACTTGCTGTACATGACCTTTCTTCCCACATGATCTACATTTGAGGTGGTTTGGGTTAGTTCTACATTCTGTTGTTTTATGGTTATCTCTACCACACCGTATACATACATGGTCAATACCCAATTGGCTGTAATTAATTTTTGATTTCACACGTGCTGGAGGTCTTGATGATGAACGGTTCCTGGAACGATTTCTACGTCGATTTGAAGTTGTAGGCCTAGATTGAATTTTATTTATATCATTTATACTGGTTGGCTGCTTCGAGTTGAGTTCGCGGCTGTCAATTTTTGATGATTCTAATGACAATGCTTTTTGCACAATTTTTTCAAAATCTGACTCTTCAGATTGAAGAAGTTGTTCACGTATTGTATTGTCTCTTATTCCTCGAATAAATTGTGCTCGTAGAAACATACTTGAAATGTCGGCATTACAAGCACATGTTGAAACAAACTCGCAATCGTTTATATCACGTCGGAGTAGAGCTACATAATCAGCTAGTTTTTGTTCTTCCCCTTGGTACGTTGAAAGAAATCGATGCTGAATTACTAATATGTTTTTCTTCGGGCATAAATGTGTTTCCAGTTTCTTCACCAGTTCATCGTATTTCACTTCTGACACATTTTTGGGAGCACACAATGATACTAATAATCTGAAGTATGTTGAACCAATAGAATTTACAAGCATTTGATGGCATAAAGTTTTATTTGCAAATACACCCTTCATTATTAAGTAATTTTCGAATCGTTTATGATACAATTTGAAATTTTCTTTATTTCCATCGAAATTTTCAAATGGCGGCAACAGTACTTGTAATGGCAGTTGAATTTGTTGCTGTGTTTGTTGACTTGAAGAATTTGTACTAATCTGTTGCAATAAATCACGTTGATTTTGTGCGAACACATCTAATAATAGTTGTTGAAATTGATTTACATCCATGAGGCACTTGAATTATTATTATTTGAAGTTTAATTTTTTTTCTCTCGTCGCCAATTTTGTTGTAGTCTTAATTGAAATTGAAAAGCACACGTTGTATCTTTGATTACATTTTATTTTGTAATTAGAACTAAGGATGTCGTTTTTTAATCGATAAATCGAGAAATCGATTAATCGGAAGTATGAAAACCGATTTTTAATCGATTGTTGATTTTGAGATCGATTCACACATCGATTTTTATTTTATGGAAATCGCGAAACGATTTTTTTTTTCAAAACATAAATTGCTTTTTTATTTATACGTTGCTATTTGTTTATTAATTTAAATTTATATCTATTATCGGTACTACGATTATTAAATTTTAACCCTAGAATCATACGTTGGTCTACGAGTCAAGTTAATCATACATCGGCGTCGTTTCGACGAATGGACTTTTTACGGGGAGTTTTAGAGTTTATTTGCAAAAAACATTTTTTTTACATAACAAAACTATAAAAACGAACAAAATATTTAAAAAAATTGGATTTGGAAAAATTTTTTAATATAAGGTAACGGGCCTAGTTTCTGACCTTTTAAGAGTGACGACTGAGGTTAAACGACAGTAATAAATATAAGTTTAAACTTAAGAGACAATTAATAATTTTATCAACTAGTTTATGGCTTTCAAAATAAAGTCATACAAGTAAAATAATTATTTGAATTGAATTAATAATTTAAATTAATGTTTTAAAAATTGACAAAAAGGACCCAGTTTCTGACCTTCAAAATTTCTCATGTGACAGTTTTTGACCCTGACAGTGGCCTAGTTTCTGATCCTTAAATTTAAAAATACAGTTTTTTAAAATTTAATTTATAAATAATTTTCTATTGATAAAAATGAATGTTTAATGTTATATACGTTATGAAAAATAACAAAAACTAATCGAAGATAACTATAAATAACAAAATAACTAACAAAAACTGGTTAGAATTTAATTGGGCCATACCACTTTAGAAGTGAGCCTAGTAATTGACCCTCATATTTCAGTAATAAAAATCATTCTAAGGTATTTTATAAATATTTTAAAATAAATTTTAAACAAATATTAACCTGCTCATATATTTTTAATTAAGTTTTCATACTTACATGATGAATATTGCACAGATCAAAATGAGTACTTTGTAACATAAACTGTTAGGAAACTACCAAAAAAATAGTTTTTACACACATTTTAAACTTAAAAGAATTTTTTTATTTACTTAATATATTCTAAACTTTTTAAATTGCTGTTCATTAGACACAGAATAGATTACTTTAAATTAAGAATTTATTTTTTTTTCTTATTTAAAATATAGTTTTTTTATTAATTTATAACAAAGTTGAAAAGTTCAGAAACTGGGCCAGGGTCAATTACCGGGTCTTTTACCTTAAATATTTATTAATTTTTTTAATCTTTTTATCAAAGGATATTTTCACTATAAAAATTAAAAAATAGATAAATACATCAGTTGTATCATAAAACATGTGTTTCAAATAATTCATTTATGAGCTATTATGAGTCAGTGGACATGTGTGACTTTACAGAATGTGAAATTTCTCAGTCATAAATATTCCTATAGACATGTAGTTATTTCCCCATTAGGCACATTTGTAAATTTTCTAAAATTTGTTAGTAATTTTTCGAATAAGATCTCAAAAAATAATAAAAATTAAAATATTTTCCACAAAATAAATTGTTAACCTTTTATTAAGTCACTTGAAACACATTCTTTAGTTTTCGATTCAATATATTAAAACTTCAGTATTATGTCGTCTCTATAAGTCAAACAGCTGTAATCATCTTTCACATTATCATAATCATTGAATAAATTAATTATAACATCCATATCTTTAATAAATTTTAGAAAAATTAGGAAAACTTTTATATGTGGAGTGCAAAATCTTTAAAAAAAAATATAGGTTAATCATACATCGTCGTCCTTTTGACGCATACTATTTCAGTATAAAAAAAACGACAATAGCTATAAACAAAATTTATACGTATTATGTGTTATAATAACAAATAAATTAGATAACAGAAGTTTCACAGCAACCGGGCACCGACAAGTTGTAGTATTGGAGCAGGTAGAGAAGTTCGTTCGTCGTTTTGACGAGTACGTATGATTCTAGGGTTAAGCATCAAACGCATCAAATACATATAATCAAATCTATGCATCAAATCAAATTGTCAAAATTGACAAACTGACAACTGTACCAAGTACCTACCAAACAATAAAGTTTAAGCGGGAAATTTAAAAAAAAGAAATTATAATTATTTTTTTATCCCTTAATCTATAAAAAAACTTTGTATATAATTAAATAAAAAAAACTTCTCAACATTTAGTACAATTTAGATAATGTTTATACAATTAGCATTTTTATATATGAAAATAAAAATTGTCAACTTTGCTGTGATGTTGTGATTCATCTCTACACCATAGAATAAAATTTTTAAAAAATGTTGGTAATTGGCGACGCAAAAATTACACGAGCGCTCCTGGTTTTTTAAATTAGAAGCTGTATCAAGTAAAAAATTTTGTATACGTTTAATTGTCGTTAACAAAATGTACTATACAAATTATGCGCGGATTACTAGATTTTATATCGCACATTAATCGTATACTTACCATATATGTAGTATACATATATAGCCAAATGGATATGAAAAAACGTCCCAACATCACGGTGCAGATTTGGAAGTATTTTGTTCGTTTTGCGCAAACGCGACTTTTTTAGTGGTAATATGAACCAATCTGAACAGTAAACACGGTAAACACTAATTGATGCATCTACGCAAAACAACTGAGGTGCCTCTGCCCGATGTCTATCCGTCTCACTTCATCGGAACCACTGCCTCTTATAGGGACTGGCCATATAGTTATAATACATATATGATACGTATATTTTTACTTGATGCTAGTTCTAATTTTACCACCAGAGGCGCGAGTGAGAATCTATGCGTCGCCAATTAAGTATGTACAGTTGTATACGCTTATTTTTCTTCTTAAAAAACTTCGAAAGTTCATCTTTCTGAATTATAAATTTTTACTTAAAAATTACCGCTACTTTTGCAACAGCAAATTTGAATCGATTTCGTGGAATCGATTTTGAATACAATCGATAATTTAAGTATCGATTCTTTTGTTGGCAATTACGAATCGATTCAAAAATCGATTTTTTTTTTAAAAACGACATCCTTAACACTTTCAGTCCCACGGCTTCGCCATCCGAAACCAAACAAAACTTCCCCAGAGGCCGACCGCGATCAATGATTAATATTGATTAGTTGGTTACGGACTATGTGTGCGATGTTTACCATCATTCATCACACGGATGTGTTCCTACTCACACTACTTTTTTGGTTTCTATATGTATAAAAAATTTTAAGATAAACAAAAAATACATAAAAAATATTATTTATATTTTTAAATAAAATTGATTTGAATGTTAGTGTATATGTAGTATGTACGTATGTTTACACTTTTACACATACATGCTGAACTGTGTTGAATCTATTCAGTGTTTAAATCATTGTATTTTATGTATTTGTTTATAGTTTTTTATTTTTTTAAATATTGTCGGCTTCCGGGGAAGTTTCCTATAAAAGTGCTCGGGCCTCATAGTGTTAATTAGAACTACACAGCGGTACAACTTGAATCATAATACATGTATCATTTTATTTTACAATATATATCATAGATATGATATGCACTAATATAGAAGATTATATTTATTACATAGCAGTGCTGCCAACTATACTTTTCTAGCGGGATATAACAGTAGGGATGGCGGTTTTTTAAAAATAACCGGTTTTCGGTTATTTCGGTTTATTTTGTGCTCGGTTTAACTTGACGGTTAAAACCGCTTAAAATAACCGGTTTTTAAATAAAAAACCAGTTTTCAAACTTTGAGAATGGTCATATTGACCGAAACATGTCATAAGAGCTTTTATATCCAATAAAAGTGGTATTTTGTGAAGTTTTTTTATTTCTGGTCCACTTCACTTAAATTTAACCATGCTTCATCACTTATGAATTGAAATAATTTCTGTACCCTTGGCTTTATCTATTTCATTATTGCACTTACGTTAATTTTAAAATTGCAGTTTGTTTTTAGAAAAGAATAGAAGATTGATTTATTTTTAGTATAAGAATTATTTAATTTTTTAACTTTGAATCGTGATCAATTGCAGGGCTGGGAACTATTTAAAATGATTTCATTTTAAATATGTATTTAAAATACAAAATGGCATTTTGCATTTTCTATTTAAAATAAGTTCGGTCAAACCATTTTCCTTTTTGTATTTAAAATGGAAATTTGAATCCATTTTACATTTAAAATGAAAATGCATGTATACTCAAATTTATGTGTATACAATGTTAATTATAGAACTTGAAGTGAACAACTTGAAGTCTAACAAACTGTAAGTTAAATGTAAGTTGATTTAATTGACTCAAATTTTTTATAACTCGAGTTGCAATGTCACTTAAGTTAAATTTGTTACTAGAGCTGCAGTTCTCTTAAATCAAACTTTTCTGACTCAAGTTGTGTAGGTACTACTATTTTTAAAACACGTCGATAAGAAATGTACTTCGAGTAGATGGTTTTCATTATTTTATTTAGAAGTTGCAGTCGTAGCGTAATCAAGGTTTAGATATGTTAAAGTCGAATTAAATTTTACAATATTGTTAAGTAACAATATTTGAAGAGTTAAGTTTCGTTTTCATATCATGTAAACTTTAAAAAAACTTTCTCAAAAGACTGCCTTTATTTAATTTCAGTACGTTTGAACTTTTTTTTAAAATTAATATAAATAATGATAAAAAATTTATAGAATATTTTTTATAAAGTACTGTAAAACACCCTATCTTTACCTATTAAACCTAACTTTACCATACCACACTTTACGTTAAAAAAATTAAAATTTCATAGTTTATATATTCTTTAGCACTTTTTTTTAATGATGGAGATATTTCTAACAAACTACTGGTGTTATATAAGTTTTTCTGGCATTGCCAGCCGCAATTTCTTCAAATCATTGAATTTTTTTAGTTCTTATGGTACATTTTGGTTTTAAGCAAGTGTGCAAACTTTAGTTAGTATTTCAAAAAATATACCAGTGACATAGATAATTTCATCATATGAAAAGTTACATAACCTCGTAAGTATATAAAATGATTTTTACGTTTACTTATTTGCGTATTATCGAATAATTCGTTTAGGTAAAATTATAGCAAATTTGGTAAAATTAGAGTCCTTTAACAAATCCCAACTTTACCACTCAGCGCTGCCAACAGTCAGGGTTGTCAAAAATATACGAATTGCATTATATTTTTACACGAATTGAGATGTTATAGTAAAAATCTTTGTTATAGGTTTACATTTGTACAAAATGTCTGGTAAACATCATAAGAAGAAAATTGGTGCAAGGACATACAAAAATTATTCTGCAGAATGTTAAATCTAGCAATTGATATGGTAAAAAGTAAACAAATTACAACATTATACACTGAAAAACAATTTGGAATCCAAAGAAGAACAATAGAGAATAAAATTGAGTATCTTGTTTCGGTTAAAAAGATTCTGATTTTGTAAGTTAGACAATTTGATTGAAATTGAACATTGATTGATTTAACCCTGCTTAAACTGTCCTACTGGAAAAGATACAATCCTATAGAATATTTGTCAAATTTTAATGGGAAAAGGCGTATTTCAATAGGATTAATACGGTACTTGACTGTATTCAAAATTTGTTTTAAGTGTGAAATAATTTTATGTATTATCCTTAAATATATTCAATTTTAGCAGTGACAAATAAAAATATTCTTTAGTTATTTAAAAATTCTATTTTGAAAACTACAAATTTTTAGCCTTCATTTAAGTGACTAAAAACGCGGTGGTATTTGAAAATGATGTCATTTTTTTTTTATCAAATATTTTGTATGTAGCAGAGTAAATAAATATTTCTTTCCTTCACTTCAGTATTTTTATTTATTCTAATTTAATATACATAAGAAAAAAAATAGTTCTTGCTTTCAGAAAAATCATATTTTTCTCTACTGTTTTTTATACATAACAACTACTGTCAGTTTTTATTATTTTTTAATACCTACTTAGTTTTTTTTAAATGAAAAAAAATAAATAAATCTCACTAGAAATTGAATTTCAAAGGTTTCTTTTTACATTACTTTTAACACTCCGCCTCAATTTCAAGTGAGATTTGATACATCAAATCATACTGATAAATTATACTAATCCTATTTGTAATCTTAATTTCTCAAATAGATCCTTGCTTAAACCCTTTGTCAGAATATCAGTCTTTTGCAGTTTCGTAGATACATATTTCACTTCTATTGTCTTGTGTTCATCATAGCATACATTAAACATCCGATTAATTCCCTGTATGGTATTTTTCCAGTTTCTTGTTTATTTACTTCACATTCATCCATTGTAGGTAGTATTGCTTTGACAACATCATTAAAGCGGGCATTCCAAGTTCGTGGAGCTTGTTTTAATCCATAAAGTGATTTGTTTAATCTACATACTAGATTTGGATCAGCTACATTTCCTTTTGGTTGATGCATATAAATTTCTTCCTCGAGTTGTCCATGTAAAAATGCATTTTTTACATCAAGTTGACATGTGAGAAGATCGTGATAATTTATAAATGATAAGAATGTTCGTACGGTTGTTGAATGTGCTACTGGAGCATATATTTCTTCATAATCCAAACCTTTCCTTTGTGCACATCCTTTGATAACTAGACGTGCTTTGTATTTCATGATATTTCCATGTTCATCTCTTTTCAGTTTAAATATCCATCTATTATTTAATATTTTCTTTCCAGGTGGTGGTTTTACTAAATTCCACGTACGATTTTCTTTTATAGCATTTAATTCTTCCTCTACCGCATCATACCATTTCTGTTTATCTGGCTTTTCTTCAATATCTTCGAAATCTACAGGAATATCATCATCAACTATTGAATCCGTATTCAGTGCAAACACAGAGTAATCTTCTAAATATTTTGGCGTAGATCTGGTTCTTTTACTTCTTCTCAATTCACCATCATCAACTTGTTCATTATTAGATTCATTAGACTCATCATTTTCAATCTCTTCAACAATTTCTCCGCCTTCACTCACACCGTTTTCTTCTTCAGCAATTTCTTCATTTTTTTCTTGTTCTGTTGTCACCCACTCATTCCCTGTAGCTTTTTCTTCATCATGTGTAAATCTTGTTTCATCGAAAATGACATCTCTTCCTTTGTAGATTCTGTTTTCTTCCGGATACCATAGACGGTATCCATTATTACAATAACCAACCATTAAACATTTTTAGTCGAATTTTCTCCGAAAAATTAGACTTATACAGTCTATACGATAAGAGCTGCGAGAGGCGAGAGTAGGGGCGCTATTCGTTTTCGGACCCGTAGAACACGAATATGTAGAAAAAAAATGTCATATATATATATATATATATATATATATATATATATATATATATATATATATATTCTCCCGCCACCTTTTAATTTGTGTAGGGCCCCCCTATGGAAGTTAAGAGATGAAATTTGGTAAATGGGGCTCATTTTCAAGGCACCTCATACTATCAAAGTGGGGTCAAATTTTGGGTAAATTTTTTTTCTGACCCGACCTTTAAGGGGGTGGTGGGGGGCGGAAAAGCAATAAAACTTTTCCAAACCGGTTTTAAATAATGTTTCGGTCAATTATCTACAACATATCCAAAATTCAGCTTCCTAGGATGATTTGGTGGAAGTAGAGGGGGGAAAAACGATTTTCGCTGGATCTAACAGGCCCGCAGCCCCCCAGAATTAACGTAGAGGGTTGAAATTTGTTGTGTTGATAAAGTTCGTACCTAGGTTGTGCTTTTTGGAGGTTTTAATATTTTACTCCCACCCCCCTCATTTTTAAGCTACAATTTCATGCATTTTCGACGTTTTCGAAGTTTGTACCACTCGCACAGGTCACCCAAATAAACCTAGAGGGCTGAAATTTTGTATTCGGGCTGAGTTAGTATCAAGGGGGTGCCTTTTGGGGGTCTCGACGTTTAGCCCCCACCCCCACCATTTTTATACCTAATAAAAAATGATTTTTCTTGTTTTTAACAGTTTCGTTCGGGTCAAAATCTCCCCAAATAAACCTAGAGGGCTGAAATTTTGTGTACAGGTTAAGCTAATAGCCAGACACTGTTTTTTGGGGGTTTCAACTTTTAACCCTTACCCCCACGATTTTTACGCCAATATTTCCTTAATTTTTTTGCTTGTTTTCTAACACGTCTAGAGACTCTCTAAGGAAACCTAGAGGGCTGAAATTTTGTGTATTCAGTTAGTATCCAGCTACTACCTTTTAGGGAGTCCACATTACTTTTCCCCCCACTTCTTCCATTTTTACATCGGAATTGAATGCTATTGTTAAATGTGTTTTAAATGCATTACTTTTATTCTAAATACAAGTAGGCGAATAGTAATTTTAAAAAATTTAAAAAAAAGTGAATACAATTTTTTAACAAATGAAATACATACATATTAAGTAATTTGAAAATGTTATTAAAGTCACTGTTTATTTATAAATTAGGAACTTTGAATTTTTACTATTTATAAAATAGAAATTTTGGATTTTTTTGGAAAGAAAAAATACCTTCATAAAGGCCTTCTAGTCTACTATTTAAGGTCCTTTTTTAATACTTAAAAATAAAACACAAAGGCAATTGGCGGATAAGCATGGGTAGGAATGCTTTCGTACGAATTGTGTTGGCTTTTTTCCTGCTAACTGCTATCGGTATAAAATTGAAATTTAGGGGAGAGCGGGGCTATACCGTACAGCGATGCTAAACCGTACACTCATTTTTCGTGTCTAGATTTCAAGCTAGACAAGTTCAATCGTTGTCGCAACCTAGCGCCTGACCGCGGAAAATCACAGGATTGAGTTCGTTCCGCTGTGCGTATAAATGCCAATATGACGGTGAAAAAACTTGTTTTTATTATTTCTCTTATAATTTTGGGGCACTGCCAAATAAGAGTTGGGTGGAGAACCTTTACTTATGAGCTAATAGCGATAAGATCATGAGAAATTACTTTTCTTAAGCTCTCTCTTGATCACTAGTGAAGACTAGTTAGGCGACGGAATTTGAGGTTAAGTTATGAAACTCCCAAAAGGTACAGGATGGGGCTAAACCGTACAGAAGTGTACGACTTAGCCCCAAATGGTTTAATATGGTAACATTAATAAATTGTAGTTGATGCAGGAAATACAATAAAGTCTGCCGAGTCTGCAAACAATTTTACTTGTGATTTTTGTTTAAATGTATAAACTTTAAATAAAATACTTTCGTTCTCTAAAATTTATCAATTTTTTTGATAAAAGTTAACCTAACACTTTTTATACTTTTATAAGCTGAACTAAATATACCGATAATACCAGTTACGTTATGTTGTTTCTTAGTTGAGTCGACAATAAATAATAAAATGTGTTTTCTACAATAATTTATTGCATTACTCTTATTTACTTCCTTAACAAGATGATTTTTTTACAATAATTTATTGCATTACTCTTATTTACTTCCTTAAAATGATTTTTTTACTGTACGGTATAGCCCCTCCTACCGTACGGAATAGTTCCGACCCCCGGGGCTATTTCGTACAGAGACACTTTTTTGTAATTTAAATATGTAAACAGTGGAATAATTCAAATTTCTTTGTGTGAAATCAGTAGCCAATTGTCCAAATTATATATTGCTAATTTTCTTATAATTTTATACTCAATATTAGATGAACAATAACAGCTCTCCCTTAAGTGTACGGCATAGCCCCGCTCTCCCCTACTGAGATTCAGCCCTTAAAAACTTAAAACCTTTTTTTAAAGCCCCGATCAACCGGACACTCATCAGTTTTGAAACCATCAAAATGGCAAATCGCTTGTGGACTTTCAATTACATTTCGCTTGTAGACATTCAATACCGAAGATGAAAGGAAAAATTCGACTTCCGTGATGGGGCTCCGCTGCTCACGGCGTTTTTTGGTTCTGCTTTCAAATTTTCCTCTTACCAATTCATGGGGAATATGTAAATATGCTACACAGCCAAAAACTTTTAATTTCTTGAAATTCGGTTTTTCCTGATACCACATTTCCGCTGGAACTTTATTTTTAATTGCAACAGTTGGTGACCTATTTATTATGTATACAGCAACCAGAACTGCTTCGGACCAGAAACATTTTTGCAACTTTGAGCCAAGCAACATTGTACGAGCTTTTTCCACCATGGTTCTATTCATACGCTCGGCAACTCCATTTTGTTCTGGAGTATAACGTATAGTAAATTCAGTTACGATTCCTTTTTCTTCAAAAAATCTTTGTAGCTCAGTAGACATATATTCCCTTCCGTTATCGCATCTGAAACGACTTATTTTATTATTAAAATGTGAACTTGCCATTGCTTCAAAATGTTTGAAATAGCGTGGAACTTCCGTTTTATCTTTTAGCAGATATGTTGCCGTGAAATGTGTGAAATCATCAATAAAGGTCAGCACATATTTCTTTCCGTCATATGATTCAGGTGAAACTGGACCTAATAAATCACTGTGAATTAGCTGTAATGGCCTGATTGCACGACATCTTTGTTGGTTATGTGGTAATTTTGTCTGCTTGCCTTCAATGCAAGTTGAACATATAGTTGAAACCAAGTTTCCCTCCAATATAATATTAACACCATAATTTAAATATGACAACTTTTTCATATTGCTGATGCCCATGTGACCTAATCTTTTATGCCACAGATCAGCAGTTTCTTTAATTGAACACATATAAGATTCTTGGCATTCATTGTTGAAGTTCAGTTGATACAATTTGTGTAACCGTACGGCTTCTGCAATAATTTCCTTTCCTTTGATTATCATGCCTTTTCCGTTTTCAAAAACAACTTTAAAACCATTTAATTCCAGTTTTCTCACTGACAACAGATTTACTTCTAAATCAGGAACCAAGAGAACATCTTTAATTATAATTTTATTTGTTTTTCCTCCTACAGTTGCTGTCACTTTCATATCTCCAATTTTATTTGCTTTTAACGATTGACCCGATTTTGCGACTTTTATTAGTATCGATTTATTTAGGGTTCTTATATTTTGCAAAAATTCTTCATTATTCGACAAATGTTCAGAAGCACCTGAATCCAAATACCACACTTCCCTGTTCAAACCATCATCCACTGCCGGAAAACTATATTCATTTGGAGCCGCTGCACGATCACTGTCAGCACTGTCAGAAACACAATAGGCACGTTTCATGTTTCCTTCTCGATCTTTCTTATATTTCCTACATTCTGCACGTTTATGCCCTTTTATACCGCAATAATGGCAACGATACATAAATGCTACAGTTTCACGCTTGTTAGATTTTTCACTTCTGTTCTTAACGAATGATGTTGCAAATGCTGTTGATAGTAGTTGTTCTTTATTCCTTTTCTTTTGATTCATTCTTTTTGTTTTTTCTTCCAGAAGCCTGTTTTTCACAAAACTCAAATTCAATTCTTTTGCGGATAGAGTTTCTAGTGCAGTGACTACTACTTCATATTCCGTAGGCATTGTCAGTAGAAGATGACACACTACATCCATTTCTTCCAATGTAGCTCCAGTTGATTTTAAATCTCTTATAAGATTATCAAACTTTAATAGATGTGAACTCATTGATTCCACAGAGGTATTAAACTTCATTGTTAATAGCATTTTCCTGATTAGCAGTTGACTCGCAATACCCTTCTTTTCAAACGTTTCCTGAAGTGAATTCCATATTTCATACGATGCGTTTTTATTTTTTACATATTCCAAATAGCTGTCTGCTATTCGTTGTACAATTAATGATTTACATTTCTTATCACTTTTCTTTAAGTTTAAAATTCTGACTTGCTTCATCTCAACAGTCTCTTCTTCACAGGCTTCCACACTTTCTAATTCCACCAAAGGCGTTTTCACAAATTTCAGGAGATCGAACTCATCCAATAATGTTTCCATGCGGAATTTCCAATTATTAAAATTTTTCCCTTCGAACAAAGGTATTCTATATTTATCTTCTTCCGCCATGTTTATTCTTTTGAAACTTTTCCTTTTTTAAAACAGTGCACCTGGGCCCATAACCTTTTGTATGTAGCAGAGTAAATAAATATTACAACAATATTTTTTTGGGATATATAAATTTCACGAAGAATTTTTTCAACCTTCTCCCAAATTGCGTGGACTAGCTTTATAGAAGGATGGACATAATGAAACCAATATCTTCTATTTCATAGCTTTTCTTTATTAAAATTGCCAAAATATTTTCGATATGTTTAATATCATCTTCAGTGGCTAAACATCAAAAAAAAAAAAAAAAAAAAATTTTACAACGTAATAATAAACAATAACATCATTTTTATATATTTACAATTCTTCGTTAACTTATACTATTATTTTTTAGGTTATAAGCTACATATTGGATAGGAGGATTATTTATTTATTTTTGTAAAAACAACAAGAATTTGTGATTTAGTTGATATATAGGAAATTTTATGTTTGGAAGAATATCTATTTGTGTTAACGAAACAAACAAAACCTATTTTTTAATATTAGCGGATTTGAGACAGGACAAACTGAAACAGTGTGTATATTGAAATGTTAAAAAATTTTTTTTACAATCTTACTCACCAGAAATTATCTAAATTTCAGATTGTCATTCTTGGATAACAACCAACCATACCAACAATCCATTAGAACAATTTAACTAGTTTTTTTGCATTTCACATGGAAATTTGTCAATCAAAAAAATTTTTTATAAAATAATTACTTTAATTTAAAACAATTAAAAAAGTCAAACATATTTAAAATGTAAAATCAAAAAAAATTTCAAGAGAATTTTTTTTTTTTTTTAAATTATCACAGTTTGTACAATGTACTCCTCAAGTACATTGTTATTGGTATGGTAGCACAGTGATCAACTGAACTAAATTTGTAAATTTTTTGTTTAAAGATAAATTTCTCGAAAATTCTAGACAAAATTAGTCCGGTCTCAATTTACATATTGGTATGTGTTTATTGTTTATGTTTTTTGATTACAATGTATTATATAAGCATCTTTTGGAAATATTGTTTATTGATTTCTATTATTATTATTATTTTATTTTTTTAATAATCGGTAAATAGGCATTATCTAAAGCTAATGATTCTATCTGCTTGTTGCAATTTTTTGATTCATTCAGTTTTATGTAAAAACCTTCACTTAATAATCTTTTTTGGTATTTATTTTCTCTGTCTAATATTTCGACTTGGTCGAAATTAAACCTGTGATCATTATTTATCGAATGTTCAGATAATCCAGTTGCCTCTTTGCCCCTTTTTATGTCATATTTGTGTTGGGCTAATCTATTATTCAACGACTGTGACGTTTGTCCATAGTATGATAATTCGCAATCTTGGCAGTTTATTTTATATACTATATTGTAATCTTGTTTTATATCTGTTTTTACTCTTTTTTTAGTGTAAATGTTTGAAATTTTATTGTTAAAAGAAAAAGTTATTTTATTTTTGCTATTTTTTTTCTATTATTGGTTTTAATTTCTTAGTTAAATTATTATAGGGTAAACAAATTCTATTTTTATGTTCATTTATTGTATCTACATTAGTTTTTGTTGTATTATATGCTAAATGTATAACTTTTTCTTTTATCATGTTAATTAGATTTATAGGATAGTTATTTTTAGTTAGAATGGAAACAGCTAATTTTATAGATTCTTTTCTATTTTTTATGCTACTTAAATGTACCGCTCTATGCATTAGATTATGTATCATGTTATTTTTTATGTATTGTGGATGATTCGAGTTGTAATTAATGATTCTGTCAGTGTAATTATCTTTTTTATGCCATATTGTGTTAATCACGTTATGCTTATCTTTTTTAACTAAGTTAAAAAAAAAAAAAAAAATTCTTCGTGAAATTTATATATCCCAAAAAAATATTGTTGTAATTTAATATGAATAACCTAAAAAATATCAAATTAAAATATAATATATATGTACGGAAATATATTAACAAATTTGTGAACAATAACATAAAACTTACAAAATTAAAAAATCATATTGCTTGTTTGACACAATACAAAAGAAAGGGAATAATTCCTGAATTCATAAAAAATAATATTAAGTTATGCCTGCCATATTGGGATAGGAAAACGTTGATGAAATTAGATTCTGCAAAGAACATTTTTTCATTAAAAATCTTAAAAATAATTATTACAGATTCTTATATTAAACAAAAAAATTTAATTAATTTAAACAGGAAAATTAAAAATAACCTACAACATTTGATTAGTAAGGATGATATGGTTGGTCTGTCCATGGCATCGTCACATATTGAAAACAAAGTTGATTCGTATACCAGCCGGAAACAAATAAATAAAATTTACAAAACTGAACAAAGTTTATTAGAAAAAATACACATTGATGAGGGTTGGGTAAAAAACTTATCTAACGTAATAATTCCGAAAGAGGTTAAATTTATATTAGGATTAAGTCCGAATTTCATTATTGATGACAATTTTAACAACAATAAAATAAATAAAAACAAAACAATATTATCAATAATTAAATCAATAGAATCTAACATTGACAAATTTCCAAAAAATCAACAAAGGATTTGGAAAGAAAAGTTAATAAACAGCCTCACTAATAATATTAATAAAAAATCATATATTGATCCTTTACATAAATACATTAACGATTGCCATAAACAGACCAAAAATTTCATCAAACAAAATTCTGACAAAATTATAATAACTAAAGCTGACAAAGGTGGTTCAACGGTAATTTTAAATAAGGAAGAATATCTTAATAAAGCTATGACACAATTAAACAATAAAAAAACTTATTTAAACATTAGAAAAGATCCAAATGAAAATATTTTGAGAAAAATTAAACTATATACAGATAAATTATACAAAAATAAATATATTGACAGCACAACGAAGACCAAACTTCAAAAATCAGGAAAAACTTTACCCGAAATCTATTTTTTACCAAAAATTCAAAAAAAGGATATACCATTACGACCAATTGTTAGCCAGATCAATTCCCCTATACAGGGAATAGCAAAATATTTCTCTGAAATATTAACTAAATCTGAAAATAGTCAATTTTCCATAAAAAATTCGTATGATTTCGTAAAGAAAATTAATAACATTCAACTTAAAGATTCTAATGAAAAAATTTTTTCATTGGATGTCAAATCTTTATTTACAAATATTCCTCTAAACTTAGCAATAGCTGTCATTAAAAAACAATGGTCCAACATAAAAAAATTTACAGATATAGATAGAGAATTATTTATTGAGGGAATTGAGTTAATTTTCGAAAATAATGTTTTTAGATTTCAGGATAAATTTTATAAACAGTTATTTGGCTGCCCAATGGGTGGGAACCTTAGCAGTATCATTGCTTCGTATGTAATGGATTTTCTTTGTGCTGCCAGTATTAAAAAAGTCAAAAAATGGAATCCAGCTTTTTTCTATAGATACGTAGATGACATTTTAACAGTAGCGCCAGAAAATTTAATAGAACATATTAAAAATAGTTTTAATAATTATCATCCAACTTTACAGTTTTCCATTGAAATAGAAGAAAATAACCAAATAGCTTTTCTTGACACCTTAGTTAAAAAAGATAAGCATAACGTGATTAACACAATATGGCATAAAAAAGATAATTACACTGACAGAATCATTAATTACAACTCGAATCATCCACAATACATAAAAAATAACATGATACATAATCTAATGCATAGAGCGGTACATTTAAGTAGCATAAAAAATAGAAAAGAATCTATAAAATTAGCTGTTTCCATTCTAACTAAAAATAACTATCCTATAAATCTAATTAACATGATAAAAGAAAAAGTTATACATTTAGCATATAATACAACAAAAACTAATGTAGATACAATAAATGAACATAAAAATAGAATTTGTTTACCCTATAATAATTTAACTAAGAAATTAAAACCAATAATAGAAAAAAAATAGCAAAAATAAAATAACTTTTTCTTTTAACAATAAAATTTCAAACATTTACACTAAAAAAAGAGTAAAAACAGATATAAAACAAGATTACAATATAGTATATAAAATAAACTGCCAAGATTGCGAATTATCATACTATGGACAAACGTCACAGTCGTTGAATAATAGATTAGCCCAACACAAATATGACATAAAAAGGGGCAAAGAGGCAACTGGATTATCTGAACATTCGATAAATAATGATCACAGGTTTAATTTCGACCAAGTCGAAATATTAGACAGAGAAAATAAATACCAAAAAAGATTATTAAGTGAAGGTTTTTACATAAAACTGAATGAATCAAAAAATTGCAACAAGCAGATAGAATCATTAGCTTTAGATAATGCCTATTTACCGATTATTAAAAAAATAAAATAATAATAATAATAGAAATCAATAAACAATATTTCCAAAAGATGCTTATATAATACATTGTAATCAAAAAACATAAACAATAAACACATACCAATATGTAAATTGAGACCGGACTAATTTTGTCTAGAATTTTCGAGAAATTTATCTTTAAACAAAAAATTTACAAATTTAGTTCAGTTGATCACTGTGCTACCATACCAATAACAATGTACTTGAGGAGTACATTGTACAAACTGTGATAATTTAAAAAAAAAAAAAATTCTCTTGAAATTTTTTTTGATTTTACATTTTAAATATGTTTGACTTTTTTAATTGTTTTAAATTAAAGTAATTATTTTATAAAAAATTTTTTCGATTGACAAATTTCCATGTGAAATGCAAAAAAACTAGTTAAATTGTTCTAATGGATTGTTGGTATGGTTGGTTGTTATCCAAGAATGACAATCTGAAATTTAGATAATTTCTGGTGAGTAAGATTGTAAAAAAAATTTTTTAACATTTTAATATACATACTGTTTCAGTTTGTCCATGTCCCTGTCACTCTCCATTTAGTCTATTATAAAAAAATGGACCGTTTTTTGACGTCGCTGTAACTAATATACCAGATGGCGTTGATTTACTAGGGGATAAAATTAGAGTCGAGACATGAGGTTTAATAGTTCGCTATTTTTCATTTCAAATAAATTGGAAATAAATTAAATATTTAAAAAAATACTTTAATTCAACCTAGAAAGATTAATTAAATTAAAAAAAATTTAATTCTTCGTTAACACATAACTTGGTGCCGATACTTTTGTACTCAATCATATGATAATTAATTTTGACATCTATTTGATGAAAAATGCTCACATGTCCCAACTCTATTTAGTATACCCCCTATACCATTAGCGCCACGTAGCAAACGTAGCAAACTGTGACATGAAAAGGTCCGTCCTTGAAAACAAGTGGCAGGGACATGAGTTTGTCCTGTCTCAAATCCGCTAATATTAAAAAATAGGTTTTGTTTGTTTCGTTAACACAAATAGATATTCTTCCAAACATAAAATTTCCTATATATCAACTAAATCACAAATTCTTGTTGTTTTTACAAAAATAAATAAATAATCCTCCTATCCAATATGTAGCTTATAACCTAAAAAATAATAGTATAAGTTAACGAAGAATTGTAAATATATAAAAATGATGTTATTGTTTATTATTACGTTGTAAAAATTTTTTTTTTTTTTTTTTTTGATGTTTAGCCACTGAAGATGATATTAAACATATCGAAAATATTTTGGCAATTTTAATAAAGAAAAGCTATGAAATAGAAGATATTGGTTTCATTATGTCCATCCTTCTATAAAGCTAGTCCACGCAATTTGGGAGAAGGTTGAAAAAATTCTTCGTGAAATTTATATATACCCCAAAAAAATATTGTTGTAATTAAATATTTCTTTCCTTCACTTCAGTATTTTTATTTATTCTAATTTAATATACATAAGAAAAAAAATAGTTCTTGCTTTCAGAAAAATCATATTTTTCTCTACTGTTTTTTATACATAACAACTACTGTCAGTTTTTATTATTTTTTAATACCTACTTAGTTTTTTTTAAATGAAAAAATAGTATATTGTGCAATAAGTGCGGGAAATTGTCGATTGCCCACGAAAGCGAAGTTGAGCGCACGAACGTAGTGAGTGCGCTCATTCGCTTGAGTGGGGCAATCGACAATCCCGCACGAGTTGCACATACTATTTTTTATTACGAATTTCACATACTTTTTTCTATTATTATCACTATTTTTGACAAATTTATTACTTTTTAAAATGATATTTTTAAGTGTTCGTCTTTTTTTTCTGAATTAATTATCGTTTAAATTACTTTTTCGGTGGTTTCTATAGAAATAATTATGAAATATTTATTAAATGAAAAATTAAGAGGCGGCTTTGCGTGTTTTGATTAAATTTTGCGTGTTTTATTGTCAATTTGCGTGTGGAAAGTTACTTTCCACACGCAAAAAAAGTATGCGGGAAGAGTACAGTGGGCAAACAGCTATTTTGCGTACAGAAATGTGTGCGCCAAGTTAGTACTTCTCCCGCATGAGTAATAAAAAATAAATAAATCTCACTAGAAATTGAATTTCAAAGGTTTCTTTTTACATTACTTTTAACAAAATATTATTACCGTAGTTACAATTTGCATTTTCACATTGACATTTTCACAATTCTAATTGACCAAGTGAAGTTGTTTTTCTTTTTAATTTATTTTGAATTTTTTGGTTTGTAATTAATTTTGCACTCAAATTATATTGATGGAAGAAATACACCGTCACTTAATATGTAAAATATCTTTATCAACTTGTTGTAAATATTATGTTAAAAATGCTTTGATTTTTGCTACAATTTTAAAGTTACGTAAAACTGTTTTTTTAAAGTGCATTTAATAATTGTAGGGCTTTATGAAAATCTTACGGTGATAATACTATTGGTTACATCCAAGTGAAACAAGAGGGGATCATCTATACTGTTAAGTGTAAAATATTTGCTTGAAGATAAAATAAAAATCCGGAACATATTCTGGTACATTAGCTGTAAATGAAGAAGAAAAAAGGGTGTGCCGAAAAAAGTAAAAAGTTGTAAATACCACTAAAACTGAGCATAATGAATGCTGAATATTGTATAAAAATTTGACATGACACCGTGAAAGCGAAATCTGTTTGAGTCAAATTGTGACGTCATTGCATACGTCACTACGACGAGTCGTTTTTCGCGCCAATTTGTTCATTTAAAATTGAACGGTGGTTTTTTCAAGGTTTTTAAAAAATTTAACAAAAATTAACTAATTTGTACGTAAGAACAAAGCATTTAGAATCATTTTTCAATTGCAGTCAAGTACCCTATTCAGACATTGTCTGCGTCCAAAAGGAAAATATTATATTTGAAAGGAACATGAAATAAAAATTATTACCCTATAGAAAATACACTTTTCCCGTTGACAACATTCAAAAGGGATCAAGATATATCAAAAGGAAAATAAAACTTGGAAAATTTTTTCAAACGGAATTATTTTCTCAATAGGATCTGTTCGAGTTTTATAGGAAAAAATAAAATATATTTAAAGAAAACGAGTGATTTGAGCAGGGAAAAAAACATCGAAATTTTTTGGCTACCACAGTATTCTTCAATAGGATTTCGAATAATTTTATAGGAAAAAACTCAATAATTTTTACAGGAAATGTACCATTCTTACAGGAAAATATGACTTAGAAATTTTTATTTCACCAGTATATTGTTCAATAGGATTCTATGCATTTCTATAGGAGGACATTGAGGAACTTTTAACAGGAAATATACCATTTCTACAGGGAAATACGATTTAGAAATTTTTATTTCACCAGTATATTGTTCAATAGGATTCTATGCATTTCTATGGGAGAATATTGAGGAACTTTTAATAGGAAATATACTATTTCTACAGGGAAATAAGACAGAAATTTTTATTCCGCGAGTATATTTTTCAATAGGATTCTATGCATTTTTATGGGAGGACATCGAGAAACTTTTAATAGGAAACATACCATTTCAACAGGGAAATGCGACTTAAAAATTTTTATTTCACCAATATATTTTTAAATAGGATTCTATGCATGTCTATAGGAGGACATTGAGGGAATGCCAATAGGAAATATACCATTTCTACAGGGAAATATGACAGAAATTTTTATTTTACCAGTATATTTTTCAATAGGATTCTATGCATTTCTATAGGAGGACATTGAGGGAATGCCAATAGGAAATATACCATTTCTACAGGGAAATATGACTTAGAAATTTTTATTTTATCAGTATATTTTTCAATACGGTTCTATGCATTTCTATAGGAGGACATTGAGGGAATGCCAATAGGAAATATATTGTCTCTACAGGGAAATGCGACTTAGAAATTTTGATTGTAGTATTTATTCTATGTAATTCTTTAACTTATAAAAATTAATATGAAGCAAATAAATATATGTTAAGTAACAAGTTTATTTACATCTAACTTACACATACAAATAAATTTATTCCAATTGGTCCATTTCTATTGTAATTCAATATTATTAGGTGGTAAACATGCATAAGGCTGGTCGTCCTTTGGATGCGGAAACGTGCGATATTTAATTCGAAGGAATACGCATGAAAACGGACGAACGATCCAAGCAACTGTGAAGCTATACATCCTCGTCCATTGAAAGCGTCTCGTTCGTCCGTTTCCATGCGTATAATTGCGATTTGCGAACAGATCCAATTTTGTTTGGATTTTGTCGCGCGAAGAAGTCCGTTCCATGAGATTTTTATTTTTATTGAAATGAAACTGAAGGTAAATTACAATTATAACTGTGTACCTTTGCATACTACGTGCCATAAATTGTTTTTTACGTATTTTTATAGCATCTATAGCTTGAGAAAAAGAAAATTAAAAAGAAAAATACTAACGAACATTGGGCTAGTGGACGGACAGTAGACATATCATTTCGGACGAACGACAAATGTGCGTATTCGTCTGTATTAAATATCGCACGTTTCCGCATCCAAAGGACGACCAGCCTAATTCTTGCAAACAACAACAACATCCCCAAACAACATCCGTATAATAGTTGTAGGATGAAGATCAGCAGTCTCAAAATTGTTTATAAATTCATCTTTATAAAATTTTTTTCTTTCTTCAACATCGTTGTTTTTATTTATATAATTATTATATAATTATCAATACATTTTCATAAAATTTTATATTAATCAAATACTTGTTTACGTCGTATAACGTAAACCATATATGTAGTATACATATATAGCCAAATGGATATGAAAAAAACGTCCCAACATCACGGTGCAGATTTGGAAGTATTTTGTTCGTTTTGCGCAAATGCGATTTTTTTGGTGGTAATATGAACCAATCTGAACAGTAAACACGGTAAACACTAATTGATGCATCTGCGCAAAACAACTGAAGTGCCTCTACCCGATGTCTATCCGTCTCACTTCATCGGAACCACTGCCTCTTATAGGGATTGGCCATATAGTTATAATACATAGAATGAACGTAAACAGATGCTGTCTTTGTTGTTTTGTGTCAGCCGTTGAAAAATATAATACCGACGATACCGACGGTCAATCATAAAATCAAAGTTCATTATTTTTGATATACCTAGATGGCAGTCTAATGTATATCGCATTTATCACATAATGCAAGCAAAGAAGAAAAAAATAGCAGCCATCATAGATAATTTATATAACTACGTTATATAGATATATATCTATAATATAAGGATAGAGAATATCACTTTATTTTCTTCCAGGCCGTCAATAAGGTGAGGTCGCTAGTGTCCGTCTTGTTTCGCTTGGTTTCGCCTGGTTTCGTTCCATGTAGATCGTTTATGTTTTGTTTCCGGTTTCTGTCATTAATAAAATAGTGGTTTGATAAATCTATCTATCATATGTGATAAATATAGATATTTTGTCATTCGCGAGTTTGTGAATTTGTGAATTTCGCGAGTTTGTGAAATCGTGAAACACTTTGTGAATTTTAATTAAAATTATCTAATAAAAAGTCACTCAAAAATAATATTTCAGAATTTGATGGTAAAACTTACACGCCAAAAAACAAATCAAATTTTCATTCATTGTCATAAAATTTATTTGCACATGTTTTCTTAAAAAAATACATTTACAACTTAAAAAAGGAGACATGAAATATGCTTTATTAGTTCAGGTACTGTTTTCAAGAAACGTTTTCTTTTTTTTTACTATATTTTATTTTAAAAGAATTTTCACGTGAATTTTTTCAAAAAGACATGACCTAGTTTAATTTACAAATTTGAGGAAAGTATATGTAGAATTAAAGACCATAATTCAAAATTGCATAAATAATTCAAAAATTACTGTACTCTACAAAAGTATTTTAAATGTCAGCTGCAAGTCAGTCAGCCTTTAGAGCGACTATTTAGCGAAATATTATTTTGAAAAATGAATGCATAAATAATTCAAAAATTACTGTACTATATAAAAGTATCAAATAAAAAATAATAAAAATATATTAAATGTGTTTTAATTTTATTTCTGAAATCCCTTGTTAAAAATCCTTTTAAGATCGATTAACTTTGATTTTTCTGATTGATACTTGATTTAATTGAATATGTTGATTTTTTTTTATTAGATTGTATTTTCAGATACCTCATTTGCAATACTTTTCTAAAAATAATTTTTTTCAATGTAACTAAATCAAATATCAATCAGAAATATGCGTATAAGAGTAAAAATGTAAGATGAAATTTGTGTGTAGTGGCATTTCAAACGCGCGCTCCTAAAATTTTGTTTTCTTCCGGACCGAGAGATGGCATATAAATAGTGGTTTAGCACCGTTGTACAGAGATAGTTATCTTTAGTGTATTTGATCTGTGGCAGCCATGGCGGCCATGGCAGCCATTATGGCCATTATTAGATATGTACATACATGGAAGCTATTAGAACCATATTAGAACAAAGTTTATGACCGGAAAGAAGTTGGCGCCGAAAGTTTGAAAATCTTTCTGTTTTTTATATGGCTAAATTGCTCCCAAATTGCTCCTTTGGAATCAGTAATTGCTCCACCTGGAACTTAATTACTTAATTAGTTATTTACAAACAAAAAAACTTTTTTGTTTGACCATTTCTATTATCAAATCTTGTCAATTAATGCATTTTTATACAATTACTTTATATCAAAAAATTGCTCCCAATTTGCTCCATCTAATTTAAAAGTTAGTTATTAATTTCTCTGAATAATAATTAAAATATATTAAAATAAAAAATATTATGAATTAGGTTATGTATTATTAAAACGTATAGGCAATCCATTATACCTTTAAGTCGTTTGCATATATTTAAGGATAATTGAATTTTGACAAATTAAATAACATTATAAAAAAACAAAATATTTTAATAATTATTCAAAAAAATTAAGATTTAGCTTTTAAATTAAATAGAGCAAACTGGGAGCAATTTATTGACGTAAAGAAATTATATAAAAAAGTATTATTTTAGGAGAATTTGATAACTTAAATAACGGAAAAAATTTTTTTTCGTTATAAATAACTAATTAAATAATTAAGTTTCAGGTGGAGCAATTACTGATTTCAAAGGAGCAATTTGAGAGCAATTTAACCATATAAAAAACAAAAAGATTTTTCAACTTTCGGCGCTAACTTCTTTCCGGTAAGTTTATGTGAAGATAAAAATTTTATAAAAAAAGAAACATTTAGAATAATGAAACAATGGCTAGTCGTAAGTATTTTATTTAAATTTTATTATTATTTTTATCGTTATTGTCCCGTGAAACTTTAAAACTTTAAAGTTAATTGTATGTGTGTAGTGGAATTGGTTAGCCTGTGTAATTGACATGTGCTTTTCGTTATTTCAGAAGACCTAGTTACTAAAAAATATGAATGGGCATACGCAAAATGCAATAAGGAGAGAGTACGCGTCTTAGTTGAAGATATTAGAAATTTTAATCCGGAGAATATCGATTCAAAAAAAAAAATCTAACATGAAAGTTGCCGGCACAATGACCACAGGAATAGTTATGGCGGTTGCTGATAAATATACCCTTGCTATTTTAATAATAATAACAATGTTTTTAGTAAATGTTTATACTTTTAATTTCAAACGTTATCGAGTGCCTGTGAATCATTATTAGTGTATGGCGGATTTTTATCCGTATTTAAACATACACCAATATTCATATGTTCAGCAACCAGCCAAGGACAAATTCCAATGTTACATCATTAGAAAGCGGACAATAGAACTTTCAAGAACGATTTCCCTTTGTTTTAATGATAATAAAAATTGTATAAATACGCAACCCCAAACAATAAAAATATTCAGTCAATTCTGATTCAGTCTGCACCGTTACTATATAAAAAATTGATACTTATATTTTAAATAAAATTTGATTGTTAAAATTTAAACTTATCTTTCATTTCTTAAACTTAGAGCAATATCTTTCAGTAAAAGTGTTTTCAACAATAAGTGATTATAAAAATTCTTAAAAAGGTTTTTGTTGCATTTTAATTAACAAATGCATCTGGCGATCCTATATAAAAAACTCATCGATCAATCAATCAATCATCCATTTATGTGGTCCAAATACGAGTAAGCTTCGCATCTACGAAGTTATATCCGGGACGGTACTTTATTCAACGGATAATCTCGTGGTACGACATAAAAAAACTGGCGATCCTGCCAGGATACGATTGAAGTTAACCGTGGAAAGCAGTCCAGCGCAGCGACCAAGAAAACACTACACTTGCAGTTGGTATTCATTGGTACGAGCTACACAACGTCACATTGGACCACAAGTCTTCACGCTCTACAAGTCCATGAATTGAAAACGAGAGGAAGATCAATAAAACTGTAAGTCTTTTTTCGTATATGCTTTTGTTCGACTTGTAATTGACTTACCCTTTAACATTGATTCCTCACAAGATAGTTTAGATTTTTCAATTGCAACTCCCAGATCCTATCATTCTACTGAATCATTAGATAGTCTGGTATTTTCTTTTCAAAACCTAAAGCTAAACGTAACAGACACAATGCCGAATAATATGGAAGAACCAGAACCTTCTAGCTCTAGTTCAACGGTTGTTGATTTCTCAAAATTTTCACCTGAGCAATTGAATCAAATTAAAGAATTTGCAACTAGCTTAAATAGGTCAAATAACGATGAAACACTTAGTGAAAGTAACTATCCAGGCTATAAACACATAAATTTTAGAGACTGGATAGGACGCTTTGATAATACACCAACAGGTGCATTAGACTTTTTGAGACGCCTACACAACACTATAAATTACGCTCCAGAACAGGAAACTGAAATAATTCGGTTTACCGCGAACCAGTTACCGTATGATTTAGGTATACAGCTTATTAGTAGGGACCTAACATACGATAGTTTACGTGATATAATTCACACCTTTCATAGCCCGCGTCGTACAACGATTCACATAGAAAACGAACTCGCGACCCTTTCGCAAAAACCAAATGAAACTATCATTTCGTTTTATACGCGAATCAATCAATTAAAAATGGAAAGAATGTCCAACCTTAGATACGAATAAACTAAGCATCAATATAACATTTTAGCTCCCATAATAGAAGAATCATTTTGTAACCGTTTTATAACAGGCTGCATCCCTCAAATCTCACAAAGACTACGTCTAACAAATCCAAAATTAAAATCATTAAACGACGCATTAAAAGAAGCGCTTGAAGAAGAAAGCTTCATTCGCACACAAAATAGAAGCAGGAATTTACAAAATAATAATCCACATCAACAAAATAAATATTGTAAAAATTGCCGCGTAAAAACACACAACACACGCGATTGTAGGAACAAACCAGTAAATAATAATTTTAACCAACAACATAACAATCCTAACATAAAAATCTGTAATTATTGCAAATTTAAAGGGCATATAGAACAGGAATGTAGGAAGAAAAAATACGCACAATCGTTTAGTAATAATAATAATCCTCCACCATTTAGGAATAATCAAAACGAGCATTTAAACTCGAATCAATCGACTGTCGGAGCCGAACAGCCGATTCAACCAACAGGCTCACAAGTAACCTACGAAACATACGATTCGAATCCTATCGAATACTTAACCTATGTAATCATAACACGCAAAAATTAACATTTAGATGTAACGAGAGCAAAGATAGTCAGCTAACTTTTCTTATAGATACAGGAGCGAGTATTTCCCTCGTACATAATAAAAAACTATCAAATAATATTTACGATCCCTTAAACAAAGTAATAATTAGAGGACTAGAAACGGAATATAAAGAGGCGCTAGGATCTATTAATTTAAATCTTTTTATGCCAGATGGGAATAAATTCCCATATAAATTTCAGGTAATCGATGAAAATGTCATAAATACCCCACATGATGGCGTTCTTGGAATAGATTTTTTAACACACTACGGGGCAACAATTAATACGAATCCATCCTCAATAACATTTAAAACAAACAACATTTATAATGTACAAAATAGTAAAATTAACTTTATTTGCGAAAACATAAGACTCAGTCATATAGACGATAATTCTATACGTGACAAACTAATTAATTTGTGTAAACAAAATGTAGATTTATTTCATTCACCTAATGAGAAATTAACTCATACAAATACCCTATATCATGAAATCCAGGTGACTGATCCTACCCCTATACACGTAAAAAATTATAGATTTCCGAAAATTCATGAAATTGAAGTGAAAAAGCAGATCAAAGAGATGCTTGACAACGGCATAATTAAGGAATCAAACTCTCCATATAGTGCACCTATATGGGTGGTTCCAAAAAAACTTGATGCCAGTGGCAAGCAAAAATGGCGGATCTTTACAGATTATAGACGACTCAACAACGTCAGTATAGAGGATAAATACCCCCTACCAAACATTGAGGATGTCTTATCCCATCTTGGTAACGCCAAATACTTTAGTAGTCTTGATCTCGCGTCCGGTTTTCACCAGATTTTAATAAATCCCAAAGATTGTCACAAAACGGCTTTCACAATTCCCGGAGGACATTTCGAGTATGTCCGAATGCCATTTGGATTACGCAACGCTCCGGCAACTTTCCAACGCCTAATGAACATAGTTTTAAAAAAAAATTCTTTACGAAGATTGTTTCGTTTACCTAGATGATATTGTTGTCTTTGGAACAACAATTGACGAACACAATCAACGATTACAAAAAATATTTAACTGTTTAAGAGAGCACAATTTAAAATTGCAAATCGACAAGTGCGAATTTCTCCACGACAACATCGAATATTTAGGGCACGAAATTTCGTCAAACGGTTTACGACCTAATTCAAAAAAAATTAAAACTATACAAGATTTAAAAACTCCAAAAACCACAAAAGATGTACAATCTTTTTTAGGGCTGGTAGGCTACTACCGGAAATTTATTAAAAATTTTTCGGAGAAAGTAAAACCACTAACGTTATTACTTAAAAAAGATACAAAATTCAAATGGACAAGTGATTGTCAAAAAACATTTGACACGTTAAAAAACGCTCTAATAGAAAAACCAATATTACAGTACCCTAACTTTGATAAAATGTTCATTCTGACAACAGACGCATCAAATTTCGGGATAGCCGGAATTTTTAGTCAAATGAATGACGACAATACATTCGACTTGGCCATAAGTTACTATTCGCGCACCCTAAACTCAGCCGAAGAATGTTATACAACGACAGAAAAAGAATTACTTGCAATTGTAGAGTCAGTAAAAAATTTTCGACCATACCTTTACGGACAAAAATTCCTTATACGGACTGACCATAAAGCCCTGGAATTGCTAATGAACAATAAAGATCCCTCTTCACGACTTATTAGGTGGTGTCTTAAACTTGAAGAGTACGATTATCGTATTGAGTACAAATCTGGTAAATCAAATACTAATGCTGATACACTCAGTCGACCAGTATTAGTCATAGACAACCTTGTACTAGAAAAAACGTACGAGAACTTCCTACTATGGAAAGATAATATCCAAACACCTCAATTTAATACGATAACTACACCCTTAGAAAGTATTGATAATTTAATTCTACCATATAGCTCCATAAATTCGGATAATTGTAAATTTTCGTATTTTGTAAAAATAAATACTAATTTAGCTAGCATTAATTTATTTAAAGATGTACATTGCTTCACTTCAAAGAATAATAAAACAATTTATCTATTATTTACAAAAGAAAACGCTCTTGACCCCATTTTACCCGGTAATTTATTTGAATGCCTTTATAACCTATTCATGATTTTAAATATGTCACAAACGCAAACGACTAACAAAGTTGAATTAACATTTTATGATATACCATCACTAACCTTATCAATAACTGATGAACAATTTAAAAAATTATTATATTATTTTAATACAGACGAACAGTATAAAATAAATATCCTTAAAATAGAAACGCAAATCGTCAGAGACAAGGACGAACGCCTTCAAATTATAAAACACCACCATGATGACATTACTAGTGGACATCAAGGTGTTAAAAGAACGTTGCAAGCAATTAAGCAACGTTATTTCTGGAAAAACATGTCTCGCGACATTGAAAAATACATTAACGAATGTGAACAATGTCAGCATGCTAAGAAAAATACAAAAAAACAACAAACCCCCAATGCTAATTACAACTACGGCATCCACTTTTAACGATAGCGTAGCGGTCCACCTGATTGGTCCATTTAATATTACTCAGAATAATAATAAGTACATTTTAACTATTCAGTGCGAATTAACAAAGTACCTGCAAGCGTACCCAATCAATGATCAGCAAGCAATTAATGTAGCCATACCCTTCATTGATACTGGTTTGGGTTCCCCACCACCATCCTAACTGATTAGCAATTAACAAAATACTTAATATACGACACAAACAAACCACGCCTTATAATCCATCTACCAATGGGTCATTAGAACGTGCACACGGTCCTTTGAAGGATTACTTAAGAATATTTACGAATGAAAATAAAGATAACTGGGACCAATATGTTCACTTAGCTTGTTTTAGTTACAACACCTACATAAACCGATCAACAGGTGAAACACCTTATAAACTCGTATATGGTAATAATCCAAAATTAATTTCTAACACAACTCATACACCATCTTATCACCAATTTACGGAAGAAATCACAACTAAATTAAAAACATTACGCGAAATAGCCAAGCAAAATCTACAAGTTTCCAAAGAAACAAACAAAAAATACTATGACAAAACCAGTAAACAATATAATTTTAAAATAGGCGACAAAGAATTGCTCGAAACGAAATTATTAAAGAAAGGTATCAACCCAAGATACAAAGGGCCTTATCAAATTCTGAAAATAAATAATAACCATACACCCCTTTTAAAATTAGGCAAAAAAAAAAATGTTAACTACCATTTTAAACACTTAAAATTATTTGTTTCAGGTGAAGAAACAAATAATGAGGAGAACAATGATGATCAGAATCATCCTCCTATTGTTAACAATTATATCAATGAACCAAGTAGTTAAAAATCGTAGTTACGAATTAACAAAATTAGATAATAATCCCGGTGTCTGTTATAATGTAGAAGGGGATGTTAAATTAGTTACTAGTTTATAAGTCTTTTACTCTATAATATTAGCTATTTAACTAAAACGATATCTAGTATAGAAAATATTTATTCTCAATCTACTCATATGTGTAATTTAATTGAAGAAAATATTAATTGTAAACTAAATTTCCAATTACTCAATAACGAGCTAGCAGAACTAAAAATAAAATTTAGTGATCTGACAAATCTTTATAATTTAGATAATATTCATACGCGCAAAAAACGGTCTGTACAAGTAGAATATGAGCATGGATGGTTTGATGTAATTGGGTCTCTTTGGCACAAAATTACTGGAAACCCATCCGCAAACGATGTACAATATTTCACTGACGCGATAAATAACCTAGTTAACAATCAGGATAAGATTCACATGATGGTACAGTCTCAAATACGTCTTATAAGTGATTCATTGTCAAAGATGAACAAAACACAAAATGAGATCAGTACAATCGAGACTAAGTTAAATTCGTACATAACGATATACAATAAAAATATAAATCAAACAAAAATTGCACTTGACCGCGAACTACATAGTATTATCATAAACGAACATATCATCCTATTAAGAAATTTAATTAATAAAGTTTACAAAGAATTAGAAAATTTTGAAAATGCAATCACGTTGGCTAGACATAATTTAGTAGATTTCAAAATTTTACCACCTAGAACACTGCTAAACGAATTAATTCAGAGTCAAAAGTTTAATTTACCATTCGAACCTAAATGGGAGAATTTAGAAAATTATTATAAGGTTATTAAAGCCAAACCAATCAATTTAGGTCATACTTTGGTTATTGAAATTAAAATACCAGTAATAAAATTAGATCAATTTATTCTTTACCACTTATTTCCACTACCTAATCACAATCCAACAGACCTGAAACAAATTTCCATAATCCACGTTAACACTATGAGGCCCGAGCACTTTCATAGTAAACTTCCCCGGAAGCCGGCAATATTTAAAAAAAAAAAAAAAACCAAAACAAAAAAAAAACTATATAAACAAATACATAAAATAAAATGATTTAAACACTGAATAGATTCAACACAGTTCAACATGTATGTGTAAAAGTGTAAACATACGTACATACTACATATACACTGACATTCAAATCATTTTTATATAAAAATATAAATTATATATTTTATGTATTTTTTGTTTATCTTAAAATTTTTTATGCATACATACAAACCAAAAGAGTAGTATGTGTTGGTATCTTGGTATGTATTTGTATGAGTAGGAACACATTCGTGTGATGAATGATAAACATCACACACATAATGCGTAACCAACTAATCAATTAATCATTGATCGCGGTCGGCCTCTGGGGATATTTTGTTTGGTTTCGGATGCCGATGCCGTGGGACTGAAAGTGTTAATTACCCTTACCTAATAATCAATTTAAGTCGGACCACGCATATTACGTTAAAGACGAAGGATAAATGCCAAGAGTACGAACAAGGAAGGTATTTGTGCAGCGACATCCATACCACGTCAAGCTTAACACAACAAAACTGCGAAACAAAACTGTCGAATCCCACCACGAAGAAAATCCCGAAAGAATGTGAAATCAAGACATACTACGCCGAGCAAGAGATATGGCAGGAAATCAACGATAACACTTGGATATGCTCCACCAGTGAACCAACTGCATTGAACATAGTCTGCCCAAATGAATCCGATGCAATCGAGCTACTGGGAACGCAAAAGATTCAATTACACAATTGAAACGTATCCAACCATCAAAAACCACTCTATTCGCGACTTCATTCCTAACATCAATCTACAAGAGGAAGATGATTGTATAAAAAAATTAAATAAATCAGACATCGAACTATCTTCAGTCAATCCAATCAAACTCACTCACATCAACTTAGATGAATTAAATGAATTTCAACACAGAATCAAGGATCTGAATAAAGAAGTTGAAAGAAGACTCGAAAACACCATCAAAATAATGGGACAGCGCATCTCCACATCCACGTGGACCTACATAAAAAATACGCTACTTTTGTTTTCTGTTTTAGGTACAATATTCGTCCTCTATAAGCTATCATTTTTTTCATTTATTAAGAACCTTCTTAATAAATCATGTACCAAGGGCTGCGTCAACATTTACAACTGCGTTCACGACCCCAGCATCAAAAACGAGCCAAACGTCCACTTCACGCCAATAAGTTCAGATGAAAATCAACACATTCCTTGTGCTCCGTCTCGTTATGACGACGTCACCATTAGCCAAACCCACTTACCAACAAGAAGACAGCCGTCACGAACAACCAGCCGGTCAAGACCGCTCGAGCCATTTCTTTAACGAGCAAACCTTTCAAGTTATGATCTACTCTAAACATAGAGGTGTGTGGTGCCCACAGCGAAGTACATTCCACGCCAGTATGCCGCAACGTCAGTAACTACACACAGCAACCAGCCAAGGACAAATTCCAATGTTACATCATTAGAAAGCGGACAATAGAACTTTCAAGAACGATTTCCCTTTGTTTTAATGATAATAAAAATTGTATAAATACGCAACCCCAAACAATAAAAATATTCAGTCAATTCTAATTCAGTCTGCACCGTTACTATGTAAAAAATTGATACTTATATTTTAAATAAAATTTGATTGTTAAAATTTAAACTTATCTTTCATTTCTTAAACTTGGAGCAATATATTTCAGTAAAAGTGTTTTCAACAATAAGTGATTATAAAAATTCTTAAAAAGGTTTTTGTTGCATTTTACTTAATAAATGCATCTGGCGATCCTATATAAAAAACTCATCGATCAATCAATCAATCATCCATTTATGTGGTTCAAATACGAGTAAGCTTCGCATCTACGAAGTTATATCCGGCACGGTACTTTATTCAACGGAAAATCTCGTGACACAACATATATGTATATAAATTACATATGCTTAACTTAAATTAACATTAGGTCACTTGAAACTTATAGACATGATTATTTCGATACTATATTAAGTGAAAATATACGTCAGCTATTTGTATAACGGGGAAAATATCGTCAGTTAACATATAAACTGAAATCACCTTAAAAATATTTGAATAATACAAAGTATTTTAAAACCGTAAAATTTAACTTAAATTAACTTTAGGTCACTTGAAACTTGTACAAATTGTTATTTCAACACTATACTAAGTGAAAATGTACGTTAGCTATTTGTATAACAGGGGAAACATTGTCAGTTAACTAATAGACTGAAATAAACTTAATAATATTTGAATAATATAAAATATTTTAAAACCGTAAAATTTAATTTAAATTAACTTTAGGTCACTTGAAACTTATAGAAATGATTATTTCAACACTATATTAAGTGAAAATGTACGTAAGCTATTTGTATAACGGGGGAAAAATATTCAGTTAGATCACATATGACATAGCACCATACAAATATTAAATGTTCGGTCAATATTTATAATCCCCAGCTGACGATCTTACCACCACTGGAAGTATAGCTAACGATTGTATTTATTTTATTTATGATATGAAGAGTTAATTGTAAAAATTTCATTGAGCCTGAAATGACTTTACGTAAATTAATTTTTATACAGGTATATACAAGCGGCTGGCGCATAATCCACCATTATCTTTGCAGCTGACTTTTTAAAATTATTATCATCATATGAACATTCGTTTTGCAAATTTTCAAGTGACCTGAAATTGTTTTTGGACTCTCTTTTTTTAACGCAATAGATATTTTCTCACGATCAGGTCCACCGCTACTGGAACAGCTGACGCTCAGATTATTAGATGACTACACAATAAGAATAGTTTGCGATGAGAATTAAACGACCTAAAATGATTGTGTCCTTTGCAACGCTGCCTCCCGGACTATAATATAATAAAGAGAGAAAATTTGTTTGTATGTCCAAAGTAAAATCAAAAAGTACTGGACCAATTTTAAAAATTTTTTCACTGTTAGACAGCTAAACTATTCCAAATCAACATAGGCTATGTTAATGAGGTCCCTTGAATCGTGGCGACCCCAAAAAAACCTAAAGTAAACTTAAGTTAAGTAAACTACCAATTTCGAAGATTGTTTCACTGTTAAGCAGCTAAACTGTTTCAAATTAATATAGGCTACGTTATATGAGGTCCTCTGGATCCTGGGACCCCAAAAGGACCTAAAGTAAACTATCCAACCGATTTCGAAAACTTTTTCACTGTCAGACTTTTAGATTAATATAGACCACGTTATATGAGGTCCACTGGATCCTGGGACCTAAAAATAACCTAAAGTAAACTATCCAAGCAATTTCGAAATTTTTTTCACTGTTAGATAGCTAAACTATTCCAAATCCATATAGGCTATGTTATATGAGGTTATGCGGACCCTGGAAACCCAAATAAAACCTCGAGTAAGTTACGCAACCGATTTTGAAAATTTTTTCACTGTTATAAAGCTAAACTAGTTTGAACTGACATAGGCTATGTTGCATGAAATTCTAAGGTCCCGTGGACCCTGAAGACCTTAAAATCGCGTAAAGTGAAATCCACAAACGATTTTGAAAATTTTTTCACTATTAAGACAGCTAAACTATTCCAGATCGACATATGTTATGTTATATAAGATTATGAAATCCCCTGGAGACTCAAGAGGCCTAAAAAGAATCTAAAATAAACCGCCTAAACGATTTTGAAAATTTTTCCACTGTTAGAAAACTAAACTATTTCAAATATAATTAGGCTATGTTATATGAGATTATGAGATCCCGCAAGGCCCTGAAGAAACAAAAAGCACACAAAATAAACTACTTATTGTTTTGAAAATTTTTTACTGTTAAGGAGTATTCAATTATTTCAGATTGACATAGGTTATGCTATACGAGATTATTAGGTCCCCCAAGCACCTGGAACCCAAAAAGCACTCAAAATAAACTACTCAATCGATTTCGAAAATTTTTTCACTGCCTGGCAGGCTAAACAATTTTAAACTTTTATAGGCTATACTGTATTAGATTGCCTAGAGTTCTGGAGACGGGTAACAGGTCTTAGTCAATTTTTTTTTAAGTACTATTGAAATATAATAGAAGTAAACGTGAGGTCAAAATTATCCGTCAGAGCCTTAGAGATCAAATTTTGTTCGAATATTATCGAGATCCCCTAAAAAAAGAACGTGAGTTAAAATTGTTTATCAAGGCCTTAGGGACTCAAAAAAAGGTCCGTAATGAAGATGATTACTCTGGGATAAAAATGTCATTCGGGTTGGAAGAAAGTGGATTAAATCGCAGCTCGGAGAGTTCCATTTGAATACCTTGTGAGCGGATTTATTGTCTGAAAACTGGCGAGAATAATGGATTTTTTACGGGATTGGCAGCGGATGGAAATGGTATTGAAGATAATATTGTTGGGACCCTACTGTATTCTACATTGCGTACGGTATTGCCCGCTTCCGACGGCAACTACGTTTTTCAATTTTTTTTCTAACACAGGATTTCTTTTATTTTTATGTATTGGTGGAATGTTCTAGAAGAATCGAAAAGTTCTACCATATCAAAACAACTGTGAAGACAACAAAATACGTAACTAGAAAAACAACCTACGTCAGCTCCAACAATAATACAAAAGTAGGACCCACCATGCCATTAAAGACAGTTGGAATTCAGAGTGTGTAATGAATCGAAGTGGATAACAGTGGATAATCAAGGTGTCGGAACTAGTAGAATGAAGCTTGGAACTGGAATAGTGGAATCAAATTGGACTTGGGAATTGGAACCAGTGGAATCATAATTGGACTTGGACTTGGAATTGGGACTAGTGGAATCAAATCGGACTCACTGGACTCAATTACATTGAAGAATTGCCATTTCGTACTTCAATTGTTTAATAAAAATTGTTGTTTGAAATTTCTGTTTTCTTATTTTCGGACAATCCACACATTGGGAACGTTGGGGGCTCCGATAGCGTCAATAGACGAACCAGAGTACCACAACAATGTACTTAATTCTATATTTGGACCCGGAATAAAACCGGGAAGAGGATTAAACCTGGTAAATTTGACGGAAGTGAGACTGGAGAGATTTAATAATTGAAGAGGTGGATTCCAAAAGGCGCTAAGTCATTTTTTGTCTAATGTGAGATTTTAGTTGATGCAGAATGTTCAAGTCCAACTCTACACGATTTTCGTAGTGTCTCATAACTGCTATATTCATCACTTAGCAGATATTTCTTTATCACAAGCGACGGTTCAATAATATTAGCTTTTTCCAACCCATCGATTATTGAAAATATTTCTCGACCCACATTAGTATTTTTCAGCCTATTAATGCTCTTAAGTAAATCGCCGTGATTTTTTATATAATAACTAAATGTAGCCGGTTGCAAAGAATCACCTTCAGCTTCTCTTATACTTAAACTGCGTAAAATATCCAACATTTCTTGTCCAGTTTCTGTGGTGGTAATTAGTTCTAGTAACTTATACATTGTTTTTGGAATGCGCCAATTATTAACATACTCCAAGTTTTCAGTATTGCTATGATGATCCATAGCGTTGGTGTACTTGAACTGTTTAGTTGGTACTTCTGTTTCAACATATTCATTTGAACTAGATATTCTTTGACGCTTCAGACTTGCTGGTTTGACTGAACTGGAAGTTTGTTCGTCATCTTTTCTGCATGTGTTTTCAAGCTCTTTGATCATTAAAATATCTAGAGCAGTTTCGAAAAGGTTAGTTAATTTAGGAAATAAGGGTGCTTCATTAGTAATAGATGTTTAATTATTTTCTCGCTCGTTTTCATTAGCCAAACTATCCTTTTCGTTCATCAATTGCAAAGAGTTTTGTGATTTCTTTAAGGAATCAAATTTAGCTTTAATTGATTCAGTTGCAGCTATCATTCTTTGATCAAAAGGATTCATGGTGCAATCAACATTATTTGCTGAGCTATTTTTAATTAGGCATGATGTATTTTCTTTATCATTCATTGTTTTATTACTGTAAGAGTTATCAGAAGAATCAGAATCATCATTCTCACGAACATTTTGATGAAATGGGTATTTATTTCCCTCATCAATATTTTTTGAATTATAAGTATAATCATCACCAAAAGCGTCGCCATCATAATTAGACGTAGAGCCATCATCCTGTACTGATAAAGATGTATTTGATAAGGCAACATCTTTGAATTTATTCGCTCCAGTCTTAGCACCATTAACGTAATTTAACGAATGATGTTGAGTACGTAAATGTCGAGAAAGATTGAACTTTCTTGTAAATGCTCTCCCACAAAATTCGCAAGTATACATAGCTTAACAGTGTAACTTGTTTGCGAGTAACTTAGCAATTGACTAGAAATTCGTTGTGCGCCAATACTTATACACTCCTGCTTCTACTCTTTCTTAAACAACAAAAGAACAGCTAGAGTTAGATAAAAGTAAGAGATGAGTCTAAAATACAATGTCCCGGTCGACCGGAACATCGGTTGAGTCGACTACAACATCAGTTGAGTCGACTAGAACATCAGTTGGGTTGATTGAAACATTAGTTGGGTTGATTGAAACATTAGTTGGGTCGATTGAAACATTAGTTGGGTTGATCGAAACATTATTTGAGTCGACTGGAATCAAATTTTGAGTTAAACATAATTTTGAGGGTGACTCTTTCTGGTGTGAGTCTTTTAGAGTGGCTTATTTTGTTGCACCGAATGACTCATTTGGCTCTACTGAGGGACTCATTTGCTCCACTGAGTGACTCTTCTGGAGTGAGTCTTCTAGAGTGGCTCATTTTGCTGCTCCGAATGACTCATTCGGCTCTACTGAGGGACTCATTTGCTCTACTGAGTGACTCTTCTGGAGTGAGTCACTCGTACATGCTCCTAAATATAGGCAATTACTTTGCGTTGCCAAGTGGCCCCATACGTAAATAGAGTTTCCGGTTAACCCGAACAAAATTTCATTCAAAAATTCAAACAATTTGAACTTGGATTTTTCTGAAGGTGAATTTAATGTATACACGCTGTATTTCATGTAATACAGTAGACGCACTGTATTATTTTATATAGACTTCTGATAATATATATGTGATAATACTGATAATTAACAACACTGCACTATAGTAATTATTGTCTAACATTTGAGATAAAATTTATATTTAGGACATAGTTTTATAGTAAAAAACGACCTTTCTGAGGGTCGCTAAAAATAATTCATTTTTATTTATATTATAAAAGATATTAATTAATATATATGTCAATTAACATTTTGCATCACTAATTGATCTGAATAAAAATATTGTTTTTAAACCGTATTGTTCTTGCTTTTTGTCGCAGAATGTGGGTGATATAAAATCCGTTTGCTAGTTCTACACATTGTTTTATAAAACACATCTTTAACGCTATTGGGACCCACCACCTCGCTTAATTTGCATTACTCCAAATCGAAATGGAGTTGAGTTGGCTGAAACAGTATCCTCAAGCCGTTTGAATAACTAATTCTACTATAAATTACTCACTTTGCTCGCATGAGTAACCCATTTAATCATTTAGACGTCTGAGCTCAATTTTAATGAGGCAAGGCTATATTTACTATATACACCCAGTATTTTGTGAAGAACATATATGCTCTATAAACACACAGGGTATATTATGCTTACAATATGATATTTCTGTTTTTTAGATATTAGATAATTTTTAACTGCTTATAATAAATGCAATAGAAAACGATATTTTATTCATAGTCAAGATATTTTTATATAACTGACATCTAGATTGATAATAAAATTGTTAGATATTACTAAAATTTCAGGTGGTGTTAAACAATTAGAGGATTATCTCTAGTCGATTTATTCTTAGGATATATGAAATTGATCCTATAAAGTATGTAATTGCATACACATTATGGTTACAGAACAGCAGCTGAAGCGAAAAATGTTAAATGTAGCTAAATCCAGATGTGCTGAATATCGCACACTGAAAGATATTGATCTTGAACGAGAAAAATATTTACAAGAATCATTTAAAACAATTACTGAATCATTTAAGGAACTAGCTGTTGAAATAAAATATGATTCAATAAAAGTTTCTTGCTTAAAGACGAAAAAATCGATACATCCTAAAATTAAATAACCACATCTTTTCGTTGATTCTAATACTAGTATAAAACAGCGCTTTCTTACAGCCATTGACATATAACTACCACCACCGCAACACAACCACCACCTTTGGTTTACTCAATTTCTAGTCAGGTGGAACGAAATTTGATTCAGCGGGAACAAAATTTCAATCAAAAAATTCAAAAAATTTGAAATTGGATTTTTCTGAAGTTTAATTTAATGATAACACGCTGTATTTCATATATCTCTCTATATTATATTATACATTTGGTATATAAAATTTTTTTGATAAGAATATTGTGATAAATATTTTTTGTATTTGAGATAATACATTTTTATGTAATAAAAATTTTAATTACTATATGTTAAAAAATTTTTCACTACAATTTAATCTAAATAAAATATTATATCAAAGAGATATAAGGATGTAAATAGATTTGTTTAACCGGGTTATATTTCCTTGATGTATATTTCAATCTATAGTTAGGTATAGGTGCAAAATTGTAATTGAACATTTACAAATCCTGCGCTTTGCTAACAATGTATAAGTTACTAGAACTAATTACCACCACAGAAACTGGACAAGAAATGTTGGATATTTTACGCAGTTTAAGTATAAGAGAAGCTGAAGGTGATTCTTTGCAACCGGCTACATTTAGTTATTATATAAAAAATCACGGCGATTTACTTAAGAGCATTAATAGGCTGAAAAATACTAATGTGGGTCGAGAAATATTTTCAATAATCGATGGGTTGGAAAAAGCTAATATTATTGAACCGTCGCTTGTGATAAAGAAATATCTGCTAAGTGATGAATATAGCAGTTATGAGGTTTAAGTTTTCAAATTTATTTGCGATTAACTGATTAACTAAGACTCTTACTAAATTAGTGTGAATAAAGCAAAAAACAATGTATATATTTATAACTATTTATACGGATGTATTTAGATAACAAAATAATATATGTGTAATATGCATAGTGTTTAAAATAAAAATAACTCACAATTATGTTTAATAATTTTTTATTTTAAATGTTATAAGTATGTATACAGAAATATTTTACAATAAATAAATATTAAAAATTATATAATTTGCGTATATGTTCTATTACCCCAGAACGTGATTTTTTTACATTTTCAGGTAACTGATCCCAAACTGCACAAATTCTTTTAGCATAATCTGGCTTAATATAATCATACATATATAAATGTTTTATCCAAATATCATAGTTCATTAATTTTATCGTTAAATACAATAATAAATCTAAATTGTTAACATGTATATACAAATCAGGTTGTAATAAAAATATATCTTCGATTCGTAAAATTTGTGTAGTAAATGTTAGCGGTTGACCAGCGGGCGGTTGAAAATCTTCCTCCATTTTAACACCATTTTTACACATTTGACAATGTTGTTTCAAACTTGGTGGACCATCAACATGATCTTGCTGCCACGGTCGATTGTAGTGCTCAAAGCATGGTTCACAATCTTGAAATATTTTTTGATAGTCAGCCGGTAACCAAATCCATGTGCGACGTATGATTTTTGCACCATAACTTTTCAATACGTTCAAATTGATTATTTATAGATTTGCAGAAATGTGCTCAAAGTCAACTCGTTTATTAACGTTGGCTTTTTTTCAAAAAAATTCACCAATTGGCATATCTATTTCATCAAAATCCATCGGTTCAGATGATAGATCCAAATTTTGAATTTTCACAATTGCATCAACCATTTTTTCATATGTATCAATTCGTTTGCGTAATTTATCCAATTCACTTGAAAACACTTGTAAACGCTTCCAGTAGGCTGACGATGATGATGATGATGATGATGATGATGAGGACGACATTGTTTTTAAGTGTTTAAGCTGAAGTTGAAGCTGAACCAGTATTTATTTCATTCAACGAATAGTGTCCCCATAAGTTGTTCAATTCCTCCACCACCACCTGTCACCACCCGTGACCTGCCACCACCGCTACCACCACCACCACCACCTGCCACCACCCGCCACCTAGCACAACCCACCACCCACTCAATAATATACTAATGAGCTCAAATTATCAAATTGTTTATGATGTGTTAAAATTTATAATATTTCAACTATGTATATACCAATTTAAATAAATAAATATGTAATTAATAAAACAATTTTTTATTCATTTTTCACCTACAACTTCTCACAATTTCAGGTATGTAATATTACTTACTCGAGTATGTAATATATCTTACAATTTCAGGTATGATGTTTAAGAAATATAAGAATATTTCTTAACAAACAATCGATTTTTTTCTTTTGATAATAAACCGATTGAATGAACTAAAACTGCCTAGAGCTGAGATACAAAACAGATTTCTCAATTCTGGACGCTTGGAAACTATTTGTCAATTAATTAAAGTTCCTGCGAACACTTAACAAATACTAAACCCCAAATGCGTTTAAGTTGATGATGTGTTTCTCAATATTATGGTTAGTTGAGCTGGAACTACATTCTATTGATTAATATTGATTAGTTCATGAATGAATAGCTATATACAAAATATGGAAGCATCAATTTACATAGTTCATTCTCAAGTAGCTCCACCACAACCAAGAGCAATACTTGTTCCCAAATATTGGCCCATTTACTTCTCTAAATTCGAATTTTAATGGAACAAGCTATATTTACTATATACACCCTGTATTTTGTGAAGAACATATATACTTTGTAAACATCCGGTATATTATTATTATTGTTGTATGCCGCTTCATTCAGATTTCATATACATATTAGATAATATTTTTATTTCCTTTACATAATTGTATCAGAAAACATTATTTTATTCATAATGGAGATATCTTTATATAACAGACGGCTATTTTGATAATTATTAATTAGTTAAATATCACAAAAATTTCAGGTGGTGTTAATGGCTTGCAAATTTACATATTCGATATATTCTTAGGAGATTTTTGATATGAAATTAACATAACGAATATCTTTACTAGTAATTGCAAAGAAATTAAATTCTTGTTTATTAAAACTCAAATGATATGTGTGCGCGTTTTCTATAATTAAAATTTAAATAATTTTAAAATTGAGCCTGTTGATAGAAGAAACCATGGGAACTATGCCAATTAACTTATATCTTCACTTAAATAATATAAAATACAATTTTCTGTGAATTTTATGAGTATATCTGGATAATTGGAGGGCTACAAATTTTTTATAATTTGTTGTTTATACCACTAAGAATATTAGATTATAAATTACTAAGACTGTTCTACCTAAATATGCTTAATTTGTATAACTTTTCTGATAATATTCATATATTCAATTGGATATATCAATTCAAAATATTATTAATAAATTTAGTGTTTAAAGCAACTTAAAGTTCTCAAAATATGTTGATAACACAGACTAATGAACACTACTTATTATACTACTAGACAAACTGTAAAGCCTAAAGTTACATATTATATAAATAGGCATAATATACTTATCTCTTTTAATTCTTTTTGTTATAAAATTATTTTTATTCTTATCTGTTGATAAAATTAATATGTATGTATACCCCGAGCCTACAATAAATTTGATATCTATTGCAATACAACATGCATACATTAACTTCGTTCTGTTTAAATGCACACTTTGTATAATGAATGAAAATATGGAAAAATACCTAGAACTGGCGGCGTTGTAGAAACAGATTTCTCGATTGTGTACGTTTGCAAACAATTGTTATACGCTAAAAGTAGAAGCAGATTTCCGATCCCGCGCTCTCATAACAAGTCTTAACGTGTGTGCTAAAAATAGAAACTGATTTCCGATTAAGCATTCCGCTAACAAGTTGTAACATGCGTGTGGACAATAATTCTAAAAATAGCTATGATATCACAATTCCGAAGTCCGGAATGTCTTATCGGCGCCAATTAACTTTAATGAGCGCGCAACGTTCAAAAAACTAGCCAATTAACTTAATTAGCTTCTAAAAAAATATTTATATCACATTTCCGAAGTCCGGAGTGTCTTATCAACACCAATTAACTTTAATGAGCGCGCAACGTTAAAAAACTAGCCAATTAACTTTAATGAACATAAAAACCCACACATAGACCAATTAACTCAACCAAACAACAACGGTTTATCACACACAGACCAATTAACCGACTCAACAAACAACAACGGCTTATCGCACGCTGATAATAACTATACAGACCAATTAGCCGCCGGAAGTCTGATAAGCCAAGTACAGTGCGACACAAAATTATTCGGACACCCATTATGGGGGTCTATACTTTTGACGCGCAGTGTGCTATAGAACATACGTGCTGTAGTAACGACTCAGCTTACCTACTTTTTACATTTCCTGAAAAATTGCAAAAAGTGACTTAGCGAGTTTTGGAATCCACCTCTTCAATTGTTTTGGGACTAAGAGCAGGTGGGAATGGAAAATAAATTTTAGGAGTGGGTGGGAATGCGACAAAAAAATTACTAATGACGGCATCTCTACTTTAAAATCGTTTGATGAGCGAAGCCAACCACTACAGGGTGGAATCAACTAATGTCGGCCGGTGCCCTAAGATCGGCTATTGGTTGCTTGTTTTTTTAAAAAAAAAATAACGCATTAAAAAATAAATAATGCTTAACAAACATATAGAAACAGGAAGTTCTCGCGAGAACCTGAGCGAAGCCAGAACGGGCCTCTAGTATGTAATAATTTTAATTATAATGGGTTTTATCTAAAAGGAAAAATTATTGCGGGTGGATGAGGTAAGGGGCGTACATGGCGTATATATACAGGGTTAGTCAAAAGTATGGAAACAGTGATCTCAGCGGGAAAACATTTTTGAAATAAATGATGGTGGCAAAAGATTCAGCATTTTTTACAGCGCATCCTATGGTGATCTTGACTTTGATCTCAAGGTCATACCAAGGTCAAGTCAGTTTTTTTTAATTGGTAACCTCCACTTTCGACCCTGGAAATGGAAATATCCGAATATGACCTTGAAGTCAATGATCAAGGTCAAATGCTGATTTTTACTGTGATGTTTAATTGAAAATTCTACTGTAATTTTTCAAATTTTGACGTTCCGCAGTAGGTGCAGACAGGATGTAGGCCTGCGCAGTAGGTCTAGCCAGGAATAAGATTTGCGCACAAGGTGCAAGTAGGATGTAGACGTGCGCAGTAAGTGAAGTAGGTAGGAATAAAGTTAAAGAAAGAATAAAAAGATTAAATACTTCAAAGTTACCATGCAACCTTAAAACATATCAAACGAACGAGTTAGCCTATAGAGTCCAATATTTTAAAGTTACAATTTTATAGACTAATTTTGAAATATTTCATTTTTTTATTCTTCCTTTAACTTCATTCCTACCTACTTCACTTACTGCGCACGTCTACATCCTACTTGTACCTAGTGCGCACGTCTACATCCTATCTGCACTTATTGTAGAACGTCAAAATTAAAAAAATTACAATAGAAATTTCAATTAAAAATTACAGTAAAAATCAGCATTTGGCCTTAATTTGACCTTGATCACTGACTTCAAGGTCGTATTCGGATGCAGAATTTTCCGCTCTTTCCATTTCCGAGGTAAAAAAGGGGGTTACCATTTAAAAAACGGTGTTGACCTTGATCCTTGACCTTGAGGTCAAAGTCAAGGTCATCATCAGATGCGCCGTAAAAAATGCTGAAAATTTTGTCATCATCATTTATCTCAAAAATGCTTTTCCGCTGAGATTTTTCACTGTTTCCATACTTTTGACTAATCCTGTATAATACCACATGCATGATCGGTACATACCTATATATGTCGCAGATGGTTTGTAGAAGCAACCCGATTACAAAATGCCTAGACGCTTTAGAAAATGTTGCTATTTTTTAAAAATTCTAAAAACTTAGTCCTATTTTACTAAACAACTGAACTAATATATACTCGTACGTCAATTTATATTAATGATTTGTATTCTTCAATGCGGCTAGCTAAACGTTTAGCCGCTTTATAAAACTGGATTTAGTTCAGCTACGCTACATTGACGCCACGACATTTTTTTTCTTTTTTAAATCAACTTCTAAATTAACGTGTGCTTAAAAAATTGCCCTTTAAATGCCCTTTCCGAATATAAAATTGCCTTAGCTGTATCTTTTAGCAATAATAAGTTATCATTATACAGTAGAACCTGTTTAAGTTGGACACCCGCGGTGCAATCAAAAACTGTCCAACATAAACAGGTGTCCAACATATGCAAAATACCAAAATCATCTACGCTTAGTAATTTTAAGGTTAACACTAATTTAGAATATAATGCAAAATTAATTATTTTTAAAGTAATACATATACACACATCTACGTATCAATATTTATTGAAATAAACTATCGAATAACAATCGTAATACATACATATTATAGATATTTAAACATTATCTTTCGTAAAAAAATCACTTATCTTAGTTTGTTTGGATACAATTTTTAGGAAAATTTTGCTTTCTAATTTGCTTTGAATTTTGACTTCACTTCAAAATATTCCCAACAGTTGATTTGGAAATTCCAAATTGGTCGGCTGCCTTTCTTAAACTAACACCATTTTCTACTAAGTCTATAACATTTTTTTTCTTTTCAATGGTCAATTCTACTAAATATTTTCGCTTCGAACTCATGGTGCTAAATTTGTAACTAATAAATATTCAAGAGATCTGTACACATGAAATCACTGCTGATTATTGACTAATAACCATTGTGACTGCCGAGCTTTTATATTTTTAGGATATAACTAACACGTGTTTCGGTCACGTGTAAAAATTCAAATATTATAACTGTCATAACATAACTAACACGTGTTTCGGTCACGTGTAAAATACATGAATGTCCAACGTAAACAGGTCAAAATATCAAAAATCATTTTAAAAAACTGTCCAAATTAGACAGGTTTTCAACATATAGAGGTGTCCAACTTATAAGTATTAATATGCATTTAAAACAATGTAATTTCGCCAGGAAAATTGAAATGTGTCCAACTTGAGCAGGTGTCCAGTATACAGAGGTGTCCAACTTGGCAGGTTTCACTGTATATATTATTTAAACATTTTGACACATATAATTTATCATTAAAACAATAAAAAAAAGCTTTTTAATCATCAAAATATTTTTCCCTAATACTCTTAAATTTGCCCCATCGCATCTAAGCGTCAAATTCGTTTTTGATTTGATTATATAATTCTTTTTTTAACACAATAGATATTTTCTCACGATCAGGTCCACCAAGAGTCTGACAGCTGACGCTTATTTCTATTACTAGCCAAATTTGAACTATTGATTGCACATAAAATCATGCGACCTGAAATCACCATCAAAAATGCAACGCTGCCTTCTGAACTATTAGTGTAGAAATATTTCTATAATATTAAACAAACGACGGCACTGTTTTTTAATTAACCCTTTGCGCTTATTCGCCACGGGAACTGATTCTAGTGTCATCAGGTGGTTAAAAATAAAATCTCTCTATGACAAGTCAATTTTAAAAAGAAATAGGAAAGTACAAACGCAACTAACTTTTTTTTAACATAATTGATAATAAACAATTTGAAATAAATATCAATGATATTATTAAGTATTTCGGTAATTCTAAAAGACCTTTAGTTGAAGGAGAACAGGTTTATAAAGCAAACCACATTATTGCATGTGGTTTGAAAGAAACAAGAAGCTCGGAATGCATAAAAATAGCTGCTCTTTGTCAATCATCGTCTCAGGTGCAACAAGTGCATCAAATTGAAATGAAGCTAAAACTTATCAGTAATGAGATAAATATATGTGCAAAATGTTCTTGTATTGCGGGTGCAGGTGGAAAATGCAAGCACATTTTTGCAGCATTAGTTTTTCTTTATCGGTTGGTTCTCTTGTTTTCTGTTTATATGTACTTACATAAACTAATTTTTCGTTTCTTTTTTTTCTGCTAAATAATGATAAAATTTTTCTCCATGATGATACAAATTTCTTAATTATTATTATGAAATTCTTTCTAAACTGAACTTAATCCGACATTTCTATCCTTTCTTTTAAAATTTATTTCTAGCAATGATATGACTGAGTTAGAAAATGGGGGAAATATAAAAAAATAAATGTGATGAATATGCTGCTGGTATCCCTCTTACTGAAATGTGTCATTTTCAGGACAATAATGATGAAAGCTGTAAAGATTTAGATGACGATGAACGTAAACTTTACTCCAAAATGTTAATCCAAGGTACTTCCTTTATTATAATTAATACAAATATAGAATAAAATATTGTATACATAGAAAGGTAAATATTCTTTTCGAGTACATTTAAATCTATAAAAATAATTACTAGTAGGAAACAAATCAGATTTTAAAGTGTCGATGACAGATTGGCATTCTTGATAGCATACTGCACTTTAATGCTTTTAACCATTTTTTATTTAATTTTTCATCACTGGAAAATTTATAAAGTCTTTTTTTACATTCTGGTACATTACATAATTTAAGGTGGTTACCTTGTGACATGCTAGTAGAAAAAATTGCGAACCAAAATTACTTTATGTCATTATTGTCTGTATTATTGGATAGATGTTCATACGTATTAGTTTTCATACCAACATGTAGATGCATACTTTCAAACAGCCTGTATATACACACTTATACTATCAAAGTTTTTTATTATAAATACGCTGGCATCCTTGTAATTTTATCCAACAAACATATTAAGTGGTATGCATATGCGTTTGGAACCCTGTATTTTTTCACCTGTACAAGATAGATATATGCTCTCGCGGACTTTTTTGTAGAGAATTCGATTCTCTACAAAAAAGGTCTTAACACTTTTTAATGTATCTATCACCGTTTTCGCTACGTAAGCGGTAAAAGGTCAAAAAACGCGATTTATGAATTTTCAATATTGTTTACAAGTAAATACGAATAAACCAGTTATTTAATATACAGGGTTGTCAGACTGCTTCGGTTCAGTTGCTTGAAATTGATGTACTTATAAAAATACTATAATTTATCTGATGATATCTTCAATCCAAAACGATCAACAAATAATTCAATTTTTTCTTTACATTCAGAACTTATTAATCTTCCTTTCCCTAGTTTTTTATTGAATTCTGTCGACTCATTATATTGTTAAATACAAAATAAGGGTACGTAGTGAGAATTTTGAGATCTAATACATAAGTAGATACAAACTTTAATCCTAATTATCTTAACTCAGAAACGATCAATCTTTCCTAAATTACAAGGACAATCAGATATAGCATTCTTCTTTATACTATTAAAATTTGAAATTATTCTGTCGAAAAGTTGAATGTCGAGGTAACTACCTTAAGTAAATTCTATTTACTTATTTCACTCATCATTACAAATCACAATAAACAATTGTCACAGGCCATGTATAAATACGACTTGTCATAGATAGCTTTTATTTTTAACCACCAGACGACACTAGAATCAGTTCCCGTGGCGAATAAGACATGTACAGCATAACAAGGTGGTTTGTCCATTAACTCTACCATATTTAAAGGTGTTTTGTCTGTTGGATCATAAGACATGTACCGTACATGACACACTGAATGTTGAACTGTAATGACTGCTCATACTTCACATTACATGAATATTTTATTTAATAACTGCAAACACATTCATTTATTAGAAAAATTGTAAATAAAATAATACAAAATCACGTTGAATTATTTTTTTAAAATTAACTAATAAAAACAGCATTGAGGACGTATTTAGCGCATTTAGTATTCAACTTTGGAGAAACCAGGTTAGAACGTCAAATTCGTCAAAAGAATCCGTCAAAAGAAGAACGTGGGTCGTTGTCGTCGTTGTCATGTGCTACATGTCTTACCAGCCTATTTACAACTCACTTTTTTTTGCTTTAGTGCAAAGAGTTAAAAACATTTTTATGTATACCTCTTTTCAGATAAAATTGATCATGAGTTTTCGTTAAAACATTAAATAATTCTTATATTCGAAACAAATCGATCTTCTATTCTTTTCTGAAAATAAACTGCAAATTTAAAATTTACATAAATGCAATAATAAAAGAGATATAGCCAAGAAAACGGAAATTATTTAAATTCAAAGTTACGAAGCATGGTTAAATTTAACTGAAATAGACCATATATTATACATATATACTGTATTGGGTAAATTGCAATATGGCATGTGTTCAATAATTTTGATGTTTGCTGCAAAAAAGAAACAAATGTGACTGGAAATTATTGTATCTAAAGAGTTAAAGCGCGGACACATGTTTTTATTAAAAATAATTGTATTTTATTATTAATTATCACACTTTAAATGTGACTGACATTTTTGATATAACAACTAATTTAACGCAATTAATTGTATTATTTATTATTATTTACTAATAAAAAACCGTAAAAATATAGAATTGTTAAAAAAAACCGTTACAAACGTGTAATAAAAGTTTTAAACAAATTTTTTTTTTTAATAAATATAACCATTTAACCTTTTATTTTCAGCCATTTTAAATGTGTACGTCGTGTACGTCGTAAATACTCAGAGAGAATATACCACATTTACGATATATGCGATGTATACCGTGTGTATACAGAATGAAGCGTGGTTTATAAAGTAGGACGCACAAAGTTGTAGAATATAGGGTGCTTCACACCGTATTAAGATAACGCTAGACTTCAACTTTAATATAAGAATTTGTTAGCTTTAGATTATAGATGGTGAGGTTAGTTAAGGTTAGGTTAGTTTAGTTAGTTTTAGGAATATACTTCGACTTTGATATAAAAACTAGGTGGTAAGGTTGGTTCTGGTTAGGATAGTTTAGTTAGTTTTAACAATATACTTCGACTTTGATATAAAACTAGGTGGTGAGGTTGGTTTTGGTTAGGTTAGTTTAGTTAGTTTTAACAATATACTTCGACTTTGATATAAAACTAGGTGGTGAGGTTGGTTTTGGTTAGGTTAGTTTAGTTAGTTTTAACAATATACTGCGACCTTGATATAAAACTAGGTGGTGAGGTTGGTTTTGGTTAGGTTAGTTTAGTTAGTTTTAACAATATACTTCGACCTTGATATAAAACTAGGTGGTGAGGTTGGTTTTGGTTAGGTTAGTTTAGTTAGTTTTAACAATATACTTCGACTTTGATATAAAAACTAGGTGGTGAGGTTGGTTTTGGTTAGGTTAGTTTAGTTAGTTTTAACAATATACTTCGACTTTGATATAAAACTAGACGGTGAGGTTGGTTTTGGTTAGGTTAGTTTAGTTAGTTTTAACAATATACTTCGACTTTGATATAAAAACTAGGTGGTGAGGTAGGTTTTGGTTAGGTTAGTTTAGTTAGTTTTAACAATATACTTCGACTTTGATATAAAAACTAGGTGGTGAGGTTGGTTTTTGTTAGGTTAGTTTAGTTAGTTTTAACAATATACTTCGACTTTGATATAAAACTAGGTGGTGAAGTTGGTTTTGGTTAGGTTAGTTTAGTTAGTTTTAACAATATACTTCGACGATATAAAAACTAGGTGGTGAGGCTGATTTTGGTTAGGTTAGTTTAGTTAGTTTTAACAATATACTTCCAGTTTGATATAACAGTTTTACCTTCAACAATTTTACCTTCGATTCTTAATTAATATTTCTAAAATTATTTTAATCAGTCTGTATATATTTTTATTTTAGTTTCTTTTTTTTCCTTTATGTTTGTTATCGTGTTTTCTGTATTCCTGTATGTATGTATGTATGTATATTGTATAATTTATATGTGTATTTTCTCTATGGTGTAGATAAGTAAAAAGTAATGTGTAATTTTTTTTGGAAATAAAATACCACTTTTTATTCTTTTTTTTAAATTTTTTATTTTTTGTTTTGTTTTTTTTTATTTAAATTTACTTCTGTTTTTCATTGTTTTGTTATTTTTGTTGCGTTCTAGTTCATAAATACTACAATAACTTTCTTTAAAAATTGTGCAATATCATACAAATGTCAGTATTAAAAAATTTGTAAAATATTAATAAATTTGAGTTTTTGAAAACAAAAATAGGCTTCCGCGCTTTAATTTTTCACAATTAAAATTTTCCACTAGCTTTGGTTCGTTTTTACTGGTTAAAAAAAATTTTTGGCAAGACATACCATACTGCAATTTTCCCTACTGTATTTCAGTTACAATTGATCATCAAGTGATCTTATATTCGAAACAAATCAATCTTCCATTCCTTTCTAAAAACAAACTGCAGATTTAAAATGTACGTAATTGAAATAATGAAAGAGATAGGGATGTGAAAAAATAATCGATTTTTATATTAATCGATTATTTTTTTCTTATAATCGATTTTTAATAATCTATTTTCCAAATAATAAAAATCGATTTTTAATAAATCGATTGTATAAAAAATAATAATAATCGATTTTTAATAAATCAATTATAGAAATTAGACTATTTTTTTAATTTATTTTTTATCAAAAGTAAATGCAGACAGCCCCATCTGTGTGACGAATGAAAAAACTTAAAACGCGACATTTGTTCACTAAGGGCGTTTTCGCGTTGGGGCTACCGTAGCGAGGAGCGACGCTACTTTGTGATCGTGTACTCGCAACCATTGATTCCGGTGGTCATTAGAGCTATGTTTAAAAATATTTTGACATGACTAACGCAATATGGCTCCCGTTGACAAATAAGTCAGTTGAAAAATAGTGCCATCTATATGTACTTATATGAGTTATATGTATATAAAACAGTTTGATATCTTTACAACGGTTTTCTTTCTTTTAGTGTAAAATTATTTGTTTAACATTAACTGTCATTAACAATGTTTTCTAACGGTAAGACACATAAAAGCGGCTGGCGCAAGTATTTTATAATGAGGAAAGAAAATGCCACAGCTACATGCAAATATTGTCCAAAAGAATTAAAAGCATGTAGTAATACTACAAATTTAAAACAACACATTGAGCGAAAACATCCCACTATCCTACAAGTGACGCTGAACATTTGTGGCAATAATTTTTTTAAAGTTTTTTTATTGTTTTAAAATTAGTTTTTTTTTTTTTGTATTTTAGTTTTGAGACCAGAAGAAAAGGTTGTCATTTTATTTTTTGTACTTATCGTTTTGTTTATTTTTATTCTAGTCGAATGATAAGTGATACCAAACCTCTGTGGTAATAATTTGTTTTTTAGTATTTTTATTGTTTAAACTTGTTAAAGTTTGAAGAAATATTTGTTTTGTATTTGTTTTGAGACTGATAGGTAATCATTTTGTTTCTTGTACTCGTTTTGTTTTATACTTTTATTTATATCCTAATAAAATGTTAAATAGTACTAAAAATTTGTAGCAATAATTCTGTTTAGTTTCCTTATTATTTAAGCTGAAAGCTAAAAGAAAAAGTTGGTTTGTTTTTTAGTTTTGTAACCAGAAAGTTGTCGTTTTGGTTATTTTTGACACTTACTATTTTAATTATTGATCTCCATTCTAAAAATATTCATCTGGTAGTTTTATGATTATATAAAAACAAGTATGCAATTTTTCGAATAATTAAAAAAAATCGATTATTTCTTCTAAAATCGATTTTTTACAAATCGATTTATATTGAAAAGATAAAAATCGATTATTTAATAATCGATTTTTTTCACTCCATGTCACATCCCTAGAAAGAGATAAAGCTAAGAAGGAATGTCCCAATGTATTTGTATAGGAGACGTCCGGAGACGTCAAAAACGTTTGCCGATTCTTATGTCTACGTTTTACACATTTAAAATTGTGTTGCCAATTTTCAGCTTTTTAAAAAAGATCGATTTTTTTATTTATACCTCTTCTTATTAAAATTAAAAAGCAAATTACATTATTTTTAAAAATAAATGACTTTGTTAATTGTAACTTTAAAATTTATTTAACTCTATCGTTTTTTATTCGAACTTTTTTCTTCGTTTCGTTAAATTTGGCAACAATCAAATAATTCAAAGAGATTATTTACATTGTATCATTTAATTGTTTAAATATTTACGAAAGAATGACCGGCAAAAGTGTCTTTATTTTTAAAATTCGTGTTATGTTTTTATTTATATTTTTTAAAACTTACAATGTTACATTAAAATTGTCAAATAAGTAATCTATTCATTAATTAATATTGTGTTTATTTCTTACTGTTAAGATTATTAAAAATTTTAGTAAATTGTGTATTCGTATTTTGATTTTGTACGTTTGTGGTAAAATTTTGTGTGTTTTTCGAACTGATTAATAAACATTTTGTATTCCAGTGAATTTTTTTTTTGGTTTTGTAACACAATCCTGTATAATTATTAGTGATTAATAAAAAATTATGTTTTGTATTATTTCATATTGGTTTGTTTTTGTAACATAACCTCATATTACATAGTAAATTTTGTATTATTTTATTTAAAATAAAGTTAAAATAAAAAATATGTTTTGTTTTATTTAATTCTTAATATAATTTGTCGAATATAAGTTTTATATTAATTTATTGAGAAAGTACGTAGGGTTTTACTAATTATTAACCATATTCTTGGTTTGTACAGTACTTATATTAGAAAATCGTTAACGTTTTATCATATAACTTAATAACTATATCTAAAACCTATACTTGTATTTTATAATTACAGTTTTTTTTGTTGCAAATTCACTTTATTTTACTAATTTTGAATTTTATCAGTGAATTAAAATTACTGTTATGACTGTTAAAATCACTCTTACCAAATGCATATGTATTATTACATTTTTATGTTTACAGTTTTAAGTATTTTAAAACCGCAGAATGAAATCAGTAGTGATAAGAAAAAGATGCTATAAAAATATTATTTTTTTTATTGTTTATAGACGTAGAAGGTAAAAAAAGTCACATCAAATGGCAACTACATCATCTACATAGCCAAAATGACCAAAAACATAAAAATGCTAAGAAGATTATGACTTTAATTAAGCTTTTTATTTCAGAAAAAACTATATCCCTCTAATTTTAAATAACTATATTTAGTATATTTGAATGTAAAGAAATACATTTTGACTCAATAAGTTTTATGATTAATTTTATTAATTTAAATAGGTATGTATAATTTTTTTAAATTTTGAATTGTCCGCTTGTCAAATTCTATTTTCTAATTGGTTATTATAAAACAATAACATTATCAGAAACATTTTTAGTATATTTTATCCATAGAAATTATGCTATTACCTAAGACCATTGATATAGAAGAATATGGATGGAGACTATTTCTTAAGAGAGGGACAAGATATAGTTTAATATGATATGTTAGAATGAATACGTAGATTCTTTTGAATGTACCACAAAAAATAAAAAACAAAAGAGTAAATATACACTATAACACGTGCAAATAAGCACTAAACATCCAGTCCTACAAAAAATTAAATTTAAAATAAAATTAGTAAACGTAATACACCGTAAATATAATATTTGGGTAAGTAAATATTGTATTGATCAATAAATGCAACCATTTCTAGGGAAAATTTGTTAATTTTTCTACATTTTTCATCTAAAAAAACAGGTTTATAATAAGCGGAAAAATACCAATTTTGACATTACACAAAGTAAAGGAAAGATCGAAAAAGGAATCATTCTACATAAATAAGGAATTCGTTTTTTAGTTAAAATATGTGATAATAACGACAAAAATTTTAAAAATATTGTAAAAAATAAAATTATGTAAAAATCAAAATATAGGTTAGTTGGACCCTTCATTTCAGTAGCGTCTTATATGTAAAATTAATGAGCATATAAAAATTTAACTTCAAGATTATGTATTTTGTTTGTATTTATTTATTTATTAATAAAATGATAATTTAATAAACATATAGTTTTATTTATGTTTGTGTCTACTTTTATCAAAAAGATATGTCTTATTAGTGATGGAAAATTATAAACCAAAACGTAATCTTTTTACAAAAATTGTTATAAATTGTAAATAATCGATTAATTTGAGCAATTTTTGTTTTCAGTTTATGGTAATTTATAATATTCTTTAAGCACCGTTAAAAAATACAATAATTTAGTAGACAATTAAGAATTCGAAAAATTAACTGATAAAATAGTCGAACAGCATTCTTAAGGAGTTGATTATTGAATTAACTAGAACAGATATTAAAAATAATTAATTAATTGTTTATGTTTTTATATAGAAATCACAATTATAAGAAAAATATACTAAATATATTGTTTTAAAAGCAATGGCAATGTTTTAATTAAATTAAAACCGTTACTGTATATTTACAAAATGACGTCATTCATAATACGCACGTTTAATATTCATAATATGTTGATCAGTATTTTGGGAAATGCTCCTTCCTTTACAATATTATATACCTCTCCTTCTTCCATGCCTAAGACAAATGTTTTCTTAAAGTTGTAGCACTGGAATTCCTTAAATTCCTAAGTAATGAGTCATGCTTAAATTTAACTGAAAGCGCCTATACGTACATATGTATGTGTATGTATGTATTATAGACAGTGATAGATTATAGTGAAAATGATTTTTATTTTACGTATTTATTTTAAGATATACATATAAATTATCATGTTTACGGTACTTATTTACAGCTTATAATTAAATAAACTGATATAAAAATTTTATTAGTGACATGATAGCCTGAAATCGCTGAAATTACGTCCATATTTTTTTTTTAAATTTAACTGTACTTTCGTTTACGTAAAACTATTTAACATTTTATTATTTTAAATTACCTAACAATGGCAAATAAAATAGAAACTGAAAGTCTTGAACACATTTTGAATGAATATATACCACCCGAAAAGTTACAAGAAGTTAAAAGAATTCTGTACGGACGAGAGTTAAGGTAAGAAGTCAAAATAAAATAGAAAAATTGGTTCATACTTGAGATTTGACTGCTGAAATTTGTTTTCAGACAACTCCCCATTCAGCATATTAATCAACAAAATGATTTAGATATTCAAGGCTACATATTTGACTGCCCTCTTGAGTCGACAAGATCACCCAGAATTGTTCGAGTAGGTGCTATTCAAAATAAAATTGTTGCTCCTACAACTGAACCTATATTAAAACAACGGCAAGCAATATTTGATAAAATTAATGAAATTATTGATGTTGCTAGGAATAATAAAGTTAATGTTTTATGTCTGCAAGAAGCATGGTGTAAGTTCTGTTTAAATTAGGAGGTTATATGCATTTACTTTCTCCAGGAATATCATTTTTTGATTATATTTCCTTTGAGTAAATAACATCAAGAATATTTCCATAAAATTTCATAAGAATTGGAGTACTATTTAGAAAGTCATGGGTATTTAAAGAAAGTGACCTCTACAATTTTTTGATCCCTGTTACATCGCGTCGCTGCCGCTATTACGAAAAGCTATTGGGATTTTGGAATTGTAAAACAGATATGCAAACTAGTGGTCAAAAAAATAACTATTGGCAGTATGCAAGGTCTGTTCATTGGGTTTTGACAATTCAAAAACAAATTTACGTTGTTTATAAAGTATAAACTGGCATATTTTTTTTTAATGTTATTCTTATTTTTTCATATTAATTTACTGTTTCCAAATAAAAACGGACAATAATTGCTAGCATATTTTTGGATAGAGTCCCTATACTAAAAAATACCCCTGTCGCAGCATCTGCATAACATAGCGAATTTCCAAATATTGGACACTGGCGGATCTCAAGCCGGGTCTACATATAACGAACGAACGCGAACGAATGCGAACAAACGTAAACGATTGGTAGCGAACAAACATAAACGAACAAATGTGGACGTAATCACGAAAGCGAACAAACACGAACGGTTTCGAACACTCACGAATGTTTTCCATTTGTTGTCGGTACATCAAAGAAAAAGATTCGTTCGTGTTTGTTTGTGTCTGTCAGATGTGGACGATTAAAAATTATTCTAACAATAAATTAAGATAGACAGTTTAAAATAAATTGAGTTAAGAATTTAAAATTGACAAGATTTGAAATTTTATTTCGATGTTTTGGAATGTTTTAGATAATTTTTACAAAATTACCAGAAAAAGAAATGACGTGTGGGAATCTTTGAAGGGGAAATTTTATTAACAGAAGTCGATTTGATTAACAGAAATCGCAACGCAATGTGTAATAACACTGAAGTCTTTCTTTAACAGGAATTGCTTTCCGATAATAAGTGTATATTTTGTTAAGATGTTTTTGGTCCAACTATTTCGGTTAACTTTTCGAAATCTGATAGTGACGATCTTCTGAAATTTACAAAAAATTAGGAAAGTATATTAGAGGCTAATTAGTAAATTAGAGGCATTATAACGAGTTTTGCTTTTATGAAACAAAACCATCTGCCAACAACTTTTTGATTTGTTGGTTTTTAAAGATCGCATGATAAAATTGAGGTTATAATGTGGGCGATATAAAACTCTTACTGCAATAACTTTTCATTTCAAAATTTATTAAACTTATTTAAAAAATTATTGTGTAGCCGGAACATAAACGAACATCAACGAATTGAGGTTAATTGTTCATTCGCGTTCGTTTGTGTTTGTTTCTGTTTGTTCATGTTCGTTCATGTTGGTTCACGTTCGTTCACGTTTGTTCGCATTCGTTCGCGTTCGTTCGTTATATGTAGACCCGGCTTCATATAACAATCTGTATCCATCTAAAATAGTTTAGCTCTTTAACATTAAATGTTTTTTAAACATTTAATTTATTTCCAGTTTATTTTAGACAAACCTTTGATGAAAAGTTGCGGACTATCAAAATTCATGTCCCGACTCTTTTGCCATCTGGTGACGAATGAAAAATCTACTGCCGATAGGATAAATATTAAACCATGCCTCCATTTGATTTCCCAATTGTTATGGCACCTAAGTGTGCCTAGGATTAATAATTCTGTTTAAAAATATCAATGTTTTTAATTTACTTATAAATATTACATTTACAAATATTTTTTTAATACAAATACAATGAGCACGATCAAAAAGAAAAAAGATCATAAGAAAAAGATGAAATTTCGTTTCGGTTATCGGAAATGACGATCGTTTTTGACTGATTTCAATGTTAATTACACGTAGCCTCACCACCCCGTACCAATAAAAATCGTACTTTATTTAAAAGGTCAACAAAATTTGATATACAGAAATTTTATGATTCAGTTATTTATAGTTTTCGATTATATCTTGCAATATGAGTATATAGTTCGCCGCTTTAATATTTTGTCGAAAACATATCTGACAAAAGATTTTTAGATCTTAATTGGATTCTATATGACAAAAAATTTAAGAAGAAGGGTAAAAATATAAATTTTGTTGACCTTTTAAATAAAGTACGATTTTCATTGGTACGGGGTGGTGAGGCTACGTGTAATTAACATTGAAATCAGTCAAAAACGATCGTCATTTCCGATAACCGAAACGAAATTTCATCTTTTTCTTATGATCTTTTTTCTTTTTGATCATGCTCATTGTATTTGTATTAAAAAAATGTTTGTAAATGTAATATTTATAAGTAAATAAAAAACATTGATATTTTTAAACATCATTTTTAAATATCTTATTAAAGTATCCTACAAATTATGTAAAAATAGGCTATTTATTTGCCTTTAAAAATAAATAAATAGATAAATAAAAAATGACCTTTTTGACTTAAAAAAGCAGGTTTTCCCCTTAAAAAAGAACATTTTTTATTTTAATGAAATATAATAATAGGTAAAACTAAATAGTGAAAATATTTTAATTACAGCCATGCCCTTCGTATTTTGTACACGAGAAAAATTCCCATGGTGTGAATTTGCAGAATCTGCTGAAGATGGACCATCTATTGAATTTTTGAAGCCTGTTTGTATCGGTTTATCATAGACTAATACGTACATAAATTTAATTATTATAATTTACAATTATTTTTAGTTAGCATTACAATATAACATGGTAATCGTATCACCAATTTTAGAAAGAGATGAAAATCACGGTGATACTATTTGGAATACGGCGGTAGTTATCAGTAATACGGGAAAAGTAATAGGAAAACATCGAAAAAATCATATACCTCGAGTTGGTGACTTTAATGAATCAACATATTACTTTGAAGGAAACACTGGCCATCCTGTATTTCAAGTAAATATAAAATGTATTAATTAAAATTGACATAGTGTTTGAAAAATTACCAAACTAGATCGGCTGGGACTCGAACCCGGATCTCTTGGTTACCAGCCAAGCGCCTTACCAACTAGGCCACCGATCACTTGTTCGAGTGCCACTCCAATTCAGTAATCAATCAAACACAACCTCTCTCTAATGCGAGACGCAGTTTTATACTTTTAATTTCAAATGTTATCGAGTGCCTGTGAAACATTATTAGTGTATGGCGGATTTTTATCCGTATTTTAAACATACACCAATATTCATATGTTCACCAAATGCCCAGCTTTGGCTGATACTTGAACACTCGATGTACTTTGGCAAATGGCCAATTCATTATGTTACATAACATAATGAATTGGCCATAAATAATCAATCATACATAAATAATCAATCATTACATCGATACATTTACAATATACAGATAGATATCACGCGACCATTGAGTCGGATATGAAAGTCTTGCTTGAATTCACTTATATTACATTAGAAATATTGAGAGCATTCGTAACGCAACTAGCCAAAATGTCTTGCTCTTACTTTTAAGAACATTACACTTGTTTTGAAGTGCTTTTGCCTTACTTTGGAGATATTTGTATATTCCTGTCTCACTTTCCATGTTCTTGAGAGAAGGGTGAAGGTATCATATCGTGTACATCTCTATGATACAATGGGAGCATTCGAAATGCACCTAACCAAAGTGTCTTGATCTTACTTTTAAGAACATTACACTTGTTTTGAAGTGCTTTTGTCTTACTTTTGAGATATTTGTATATTCCTGTCTCACTTTCCATGTTCTTGAAAGAAGGGTGAAGGTATGTATACGATGTGATACGATGTATACCGAACGCTATTACTTGATTACATATAAACTATGTATGCTAGAATTATCGTATACATATCTTCACCCTTTTCTCAAGAACATGGAAAGTGAGACAGGAATATACAAATATCTCCAAAGTAAGACAGAAACACTTCAAAACAAGTGTAATGTTCTTAAAAGTAAGATCAAGACACTTTGGCTAGGTGCGTTTCGAATGCTCCCAATGATTCTAGCATACATAGTTTATAGTCAGTAATAGCGTTCGGTATACATCGTATATATACCTTCACCCTTCTCTCAAGAACATGGAAAGTGAGACAGGAATATACAAATATCTCCAAAGTAAGGCAAAAGCACTTCAAAACAAGTGTAATGTTCTTAAAAGTAAGAGCAAGACACTTTGGCTAGTTGCGTTACGAATGCTCCCATAGTTTTGATAAAAATAAAAAAAAACGCTTTTTTGGAAAAAGTTGATATAATCCTGATTTGACTTTCGGGTAATATTGTTCTAACCGCTATATACAAGTGACGCATTTGGTTTTGTGTAATATTTTGATTTAGTAAAAACGTATAATTTTTGAAGTACACAACGCATTAATTTTACGTTCGTTGTTTTTCACTAATTGTTAGTAAATTTTCGGTTTCGTAGTAGTTGCAATAAGTGAAAATTCCCTTCCTCTTTTCCAACCGCCATTTTCCTAATTTTTCTGTTCTTTCTTTATGCAAAGCCGGCTACTACTACAGTAAGGTAAGCTTCTGTCAGTATTATTTTCGCATGAACCAGCATTGATCTAATCGGGGAAATATTTATAATATTTTTTTGGATACGGTCCTTCGAATACACCCCCCCCCCCCACGGATGTAAAACTTCGTCCTGGACGAAGTTTTAGATCCGCGCCACCATCATTTGGCCCTTCACGCCGGATTATATTTTGGGCCCTTTGCATTGGATCAGATCAATATTTTTGATCTCGCGGTCGAGTAGATCGGGTTTTAGGGAACCGAATTATTAATATTCGACTTGAATTTAGATTTAGAAACGCATTATTTTGTGGATCGGGAAAAATTATTGCACATATTAATTTAAAAACATGGTTTTCAAATCGAAAATAACATTTCGCTTAAATATTTGATCATTTTTTTTCGCTAAAATTTTGAATTTTCTATTTGAAAAAACGTGGTCGCATAACTTGTATATACTTGTATAAGCATACTTGTAATTACAAATACAGGATTGATACATATATAACTAGTTGCAGAGTTTTTGAGGTATCAAAGTCCAACAAAAAGGAAAGATGTATTTTTAGTAAGAGATATACATATTTTATTATATTAAGAAGATAAAATACTTTGCAATAAAGATGGATATAGAGTAATTATGTCTAAACTCCCCCTATTAGTTGTTATATCTCTCACTCAGGTAATATTGAACGATACATACAATGTATAAAAATACACTACGTTGTAAAAAAAGTAATCGATTTTGAAATAGTTTGCTTATTTATATAGTAATGCTATGATGTACCTACTTAAATAAGTAATTTTAAATTAAATAAATTTCCTACGAATGTTTTTCAATATGGGAACAATTTTTTCCGTCGTAAAAATATTTTGTATAATATTATTAAGTACTCCCTTATCGAAGCTGTCCAGATGTTTTATGTTTTACATGTTTTTTTCTTTCTTTTTCAGCAAAAATAGCTTCCGATCCATCATTTTTTTTTTGCTTCACTAGCTATTCTAGTTAAAGTTGCCAGCGATATACCCGTAGCTGCAGTAACACGATTTTTAACTTGAGTTAATGGGGTTTTCACACCATCACTTTCACTTTTCATAAACACTAACACATTTAAAATGATAAGTTTTGCTTGTGGACTTAACATTTTATTTTTAATACTCGTATTCATTTCCATATTTAAATTAATTAAATATCAATAGATAAAAACCCGATTAAAATAGAGGGTATAAAAAAGTATAATAATAATCAAGAATACGATAAGTTAAAAAAAAATTGTTAAAATATCGAAAATTGTATCTCGCAGGTAAAGCACTTGACTAGCCAAAACTAAGTAAAAGTCCTGATTCTAAAAATTACAAATTTATTTGTAAACATACAAATTTTGTAAAACTAATAAACAGATTTTATTGAAAAATTCATAATAATAGCAATATTTACAAAGGTAGGTTTTATGCAGGTTTTATGACTGTATCAGGTAGTTCAATAAAATTGAATACATTTCAATTAATTAACCACTGAAAAGTACAGATTTTAAAAGAGAAAAATTGTAGACCCTTTTATTATTTGCAATATTTAGTAAATTGTTCAGAAAGTATAAAATATTAAAAATTAAACGTTTCTAAACTACAAGAAATATGTAATATAATTAAAACTAGAAATACCTATGATAAGAAATTTAATGTTTCAAAACGATTTAACGCTACCAATTTTAAAATATTAAATACTAACAGGAAAATTTTTTCTGAAAAATACCCTTACATAGTAATAATAACATATTTTGGTATTTATAAATGCGATTTTTTTTAATGGTGTAGACCCTTACTTTCATTTATTTAACGGAGTACTGTAGTAAAACTGGAAGTGGACTTTAGTCGCTCAGAAACTTTGCAACTACCTATACATACAATTGAATAACACGCACTACGCCGGCTTTCATAACACACATACAAAATTATTCATATTATCTGTACCATAGACACAATCACAGCTGAACAACGTAACAACGTTACGTTCGCATAGGTGTATGTAGATATTATGTACGTACGTATTCAATTTATTCGCATAAATACAATAGTGGGCAAATTAATTTTCGAATACTTATACATACAGTAGAGGATAAAAATTTGTATACCGTTTTGTTACATTTTTTCCATTATTTTACTTTGTTGAATTTTGAATTCCAGACTCTTTTGTTTATAATTTTCATTTGTGTAGTATAAATTATGGCTACAGACAAGACTATTGTGAGAAAATTAAAGCTTGCTGAGGCACAAGTACGCAGCTCTTTTACTAGATTGCAAGAAATTTTCGATTTTTCTAAGAAAATTTCTGACGCAAACGCATATTTATTTATCACTAAAGCTAAAAAAGTTCTTGAAATTCGCAAGGATTACGCAAACGCATTGAATGAAAGCGAAGCCATCAAAATAGAAACAGACGAAAATTATATACCTAATTTTGATCGATTAAAAGCTTTTGATGAAATGGCCGATCAAATTGAAAATGTTCATGATCGCTTGGTAGCAAAATTGGATAATGTTAAAGCTCCAAGTACTAGTTCCCAAGAAGCGCCTGTTGCTAGCACTAGTTTTAAAATAAAATTGGAACCAATTCAAATTATTGATTTTGATGGTTCACCTGAGAATTGGATTCCCTTTTATCAGTTGTTTTCTAAATTAATTCATGAAAATAAAGATTTGAGTAATTTACAAAAAGTGAATTATTTAGTAAGGCATCTGAAGGGAAGCGCAAAATGTATAGTGACTGGCATTCCACCTACCGCTGAAAATTATCAACAATTATTTGATACTTTAGTATCTCGTTTTAATGATGAACGAGCTTTGGGGAACTATTACTTGGACAAAATGATGAATTTTCGTTTGTTAACGCAAGAATCTGAAAATAATTTAAATCTTTTCTTGGAAAATTTTGTTGAAGCCGCAAACGCAATTCGTAAATTAAATATAAATGATGTCTTCGATCGTGTATTTAGCCGAGAAAAAATTGTATCCGGAAACTTTTCGTTTGTTCGATATGACACACAGGAATGAAGCTATTCCTGAATTTTCTAGTTTGGTTACTTTTGTTAGAGAACAAACCAAAATTCTAGCTTGGAATAAGAGAGCTGTCGTATCTGCCCCCGCAAAATTATCAAATAGTGGAAAAAATGCGCATCATGTTTTAGTCGCGCAGTCAATTGACTCACCCCGCTCTTATAATAATAAACTTGATAAAGCCGCAAAAAATTGTTTGGTTTGTAAAGATGGATCGCATCAATTGTACAAATGTCCATCCTTTTTGGGCTTTACACCACGCAAACGCTTTGAATTTATTAAAAACAATAAATTTTGTTTTAATTGTTTATCAGATTTGCACATTTCTAGCAAATGTAAATCGACGCATGTATGTTTACACTGTAATTGACGACATCACAGTTTTTACATTATTTGAATTCACAACCCGCAACAAATTCTGGTCAAAATTTGTCGAATTCGCATTTTACTAATCAGGGTAATTCCGCAGCTAATATTCCTGATTCGCTACCTGTCACCGCTACTTCTTTTGATTTGTATCCCACGATGGTTTTGTTATCTACGGCTCAAGTTGCTGTAAGGGATAGTCACGGAAAGCCTATAATTTTGAGAGCATTGTTGGACCCAGGATCGCACCCAGATTCGCTCGTTGGTAAAATTTTTAGGGAGAAGTATCGCACCAATTCTAGAACAGGTCACCATTAGTTTTAGCTCTTTATCACAACCTCAAAAATCGTTTATGTTAAACGCTTTAGTAATGGAGGATCTTACTGATAAAATGCCCTCAGTACCAGTGAATATTTTGAATTTCACACACCTTTCTGGTTTAGAACTGGCTGACAAAAATTTCCATACTCCAGGATCCGTGGATTTGCTTATCGGCGCTTCCTTGTGGCCGGTAATTGTTGGAACACACAAAATTGAAGGTCCTGCCAATACGCCTACTGCTTTGGAGTCGGTTTTGGGATGGTTGCTGATGGGTACTGTACCAGTTAAAACGCAAATTGACAATTCGCCATCGTGTCACGCTGTGGTAGAAGATCCAGCTAACTCGCTTTTGGAAAAATTTTGGCAGCTGGAGGAAATCCCATCCAAACGCAAACTCGAACCTGCAGACGAAGAATGTGAGAAACATTTTCTTCAAACTGTACATCGTCATTCTGACGGTCGCTTTATGGTATCGTTACCATTTCGTCTTCCACCTGATCTATTGGGTGACTCGCTACAATCCGCCACTCGTAAATTTTTGAGCTTAGAACGTCGACTTTCAAAATCCCCCGCATTGAAACAACAATATTCTTCGGTTATGGAAAACCAAATATATAATGGATATATGTCTCTTGTTTCACAAAAGGAATTAGATAGCACTCCAATCGCTTATTATTTGCCGCATCACGGAGTAATGGAACCAAATAGTTCGAGTACCCCGTTACGGATTGCGCTAAATGCTAGTTCGCCTACTACATCAAAATATTCCTTGAATGACCTTTTGCATGTCGGATCGAAACTGCAAACGGATTTGGTACAAATATTGCTCAATTTTCGGTTGTTTACCTTTGTTTTAACCTCAGACGTTAGACAGATGTACCTCAGAATCGAAGTAAATCCCGCTGATCGTTGCTTTCAACGCCTTGTTTAGAGATTTTCGCCACAAGAAGAACTGAAAATTTATCAAATGAATGTTGTAACTTTTGGGATGACTAGTTCGCCATATTTGGCTCAACGAGTCGTACGCTACTTGGTAGAATTAGAAGGTTCTAAATTTCCATTAGCTGCAGAATTAGCATCACGTGATATTTATATGGATGATATACTTTGTTCGTTACCTGATGGACAAACCGCTTGTGATGCCCAACAACAGCTTAAAGCGCTGTTCACTTCAGGATCATTTACGCTAGCTAAATGATGTTCTAATTCGGAGTTAGTGCTTTCTCAAATTCCCGCAAATGAGTGTTCATCTGATTTTGTCTCGTTTGATTCGGAGATATCGTTAAAGGTTCTTGGATTACGATGGAATCCAGTTCAAGACACATTTTCAGTTCAAGTTGGTACAACGCCCTCTCATTGTACAAAACGGACGATGCTTTCCGTTATCGCGCGCATTTTCGACCCATTGGGGTTTTTGGCACCGCTTACAATTTTCGCTAAAGAATTCATCCGCACGCTGTGGTCGATGAAACTTGATTGGGATGAAATTCCGTCAGACACTCTTAGCAAACAATGGCAAAATTTTGTTGAAGAATTGCCACTTTTGTCATCTTGGTCCATACCTAGACACTCTTTTATTTTTCCTGGGTATGCAGCTCAACTTATAGGTTTCGCAGACGCTTCGCAAACCGCTTATGGTGGTGTGGTATATGTTCGCTGTCAGTTACCTGCTGGCGAAGTGAAAATGAGCCTATTATGCGCGAAATCGAAAATCGCACCGATGAAAACAATAAATATACCACGTTTAGAATTATGCGCCGCTCTTCTACTGTCCAAATTATTACGTTTAGTTTTGACAACTTTTGAGTCACGCTATAAATTTGAAAAAATATTCGCATTCTCAGACTCTCTACTACCACCACCTCTTACTACCTCTTCTCACTGGTACCACATTAATGGAAAAACAAATCCCGCTGACTGTTTGAGTAGGGGTGTATCCGCACGCACACTTTTGAATCACCCGCTTTGGTTTCAGGGTCCAGATTGGTTACTAGAAGAAGAAGATATCTGGCCTATTACGCATATTTTAAGCCTTCTGGGCACTTCGCAGGTTCCTAAGGAGAAATCTGTTGTTTTAATTGCTACTTCGGAAACTACGCTAAATTGGCCTTTTGAAACGCTCTTAGATCAGGTTTCTTCATATAAGAAATTAATTTATACATTACCGCTTACGTTTTGAAATTTTGTAATTTGACTGAAAATCGACAGGGCTTGTTAACAGCTGCCGATTTAGATGTAGCTGAACATCGCTTGTTAAATTTCATACAACGCAAACATTTCTCACATATTTTTACAGAATTACAAAGGGATACACCGCAACAGTCTAAGAAAAATTCGCTTATTTTACGCTTAGATTTATTTATAAAGGACGATTTGATACGAGTAGGAGGTCGTTTACAATTTTCAAACCTTCCGTACGACCAACGCCATCCGATATTACTCCCAAAAAGGGAACGCTTTGTCGAATTATTGGTAGATCAGTGGCACCAAGATAACTTACACACCGGTCCGCATTCATTATTTTCGCTGTTACAGTTACGCTTTTGGATTGTGTCCGGTCGTGATGTTGTTCGTAAACGTGTGCATCTTTGTAATACTTGTTTCAGGTGCAAACCGAAATCTATCGAGCCAAAAATGGCACCACTTCCCGCGGTGCGATTTCAACAACTGAAAGCTTTCGCTACTTGCGGAATTGATTATTTAGGTCCATTCGCTATTACCTGGTCTCGACACCGTGGAGTCAAAACGCAAAAGGCATATGTTTGTTTGTTCATTTGTCTTTCGACCAAGGCAGTTCATTTTGAAGTTGCCTCAAATTTGAGTACTGATTGCTTCCTTGCTGCCTTTCGACGTTTCTTATCACACCGCGGTCTTTGTTCCGTCATATGGAGTGATCAGGAGACTAATCTGGTTGGTGCTAAATGCGCTCTTGATGATATGTATCAACTATTAATATCGTCGGAATTTAATACCGCCATCAGAAATGAGTTGTCACATCGAAAAATTGAATGGCGTCTCAATCCGCCCTCCTCTCCGCATTTTGGTGGCATTTGGGAGGCCAATGTTAAATGCTTAAAAACGCACTTAAAAAAAATTATAGGCAATCATCTTCTTACATATGAAGAACTGAATACCGCAGTCGTACAAATCGAAGCTCTTTTGAATAGTCGCCCACTCAGTGTTCTTAGTAACGATCCTAACGCACCTACCGCTCTTACCCCCTCACATTTTTTGACTTTGGGATCGCCACTCGATTATCTCCCCAGTGAAGATCTATCGACAGTTGCAACCAATCGCTTAGATCATTATCAAAAAATTAATTGGATAGTACAAACATTTTGGAAGCGTTGGCAAAATGAATATTTATATACGCTGCAAAAACGTTCTAAATGGACTCAGGACTCAGTTCCAATCGCTAAGGGAACCGTTGTGGTTCTCATGAGGGAGAATGTTCCTCCGCTCCGTTGGCCACTCGCAGTAGTGGAAGAATTGTTGGTTGGTCCGGATGGAATAGCCCGCATTGCTAAAATAAATACAAGGGATGGATATTTGGTGCGCCCGCTAGTTAAATTGTGCCCACTCCCTACACAATAAAATTTAGTATTTTGTTTAAAACGCAATTTGAATAACCGCTTTTGAATTATCCGCTATTTTGTTTCAACCGCATTTTTTGAAAACTCGCTAATTTGGAAAAACGCATTTAGACATATTCGCTATTTTGATTTACTCGATTTGAATTTGCAAGTTCATTTATATTTCTCAAGTTCCGAAAGGTGAGATCCTTTCGGGGCGGGCGGAATGTTAGCGCCATCTTGTCACAAAAGGTTGACGTTAACTTATTTTCATAATTGGTGCATATCCGCACTAATTTGAGTACGTAATAATAAATAATCAATCATTACATCGATACATTTACAATATACAGATAGATGTCACGCGACCATTGAGTTGGATATGAAAGTCTTGCTTGAATTCACTTGTATTACATTAGAAATATAGTTTTGATAAAAATAAAAATAAAAAACGCTTTTTTGGAAAAAGTTGATATAGTCCTGATTTGACTTTCGGGTAAAATTTGTTTATTCTGGATAACATACACATAATAAATTTTCTTTCTCTGTTTTGCACAACTTTTCTTATCTTCTTTAATTTTAGCGAATTTCGAAAACTCGAAATTCAGCTATTACAGTAGGTCTCATGACGCAATCTGAGTCCGGGACTATGGCAGAAATCTGTTTTGAGGTCCCTAGAATACGAAAATGATATTCACTAAAATTTATATATATATATATATATATATATATATATATATATATATATATATATATATATATATATATATATATATATATATGTGTGTGTTCCCACGATAACTCTCGAACGAAACGTCTAACGCTTATGAAATTTTGTGTGCGGACTGGATTCTGAATTGGCTTGGCTAAGTTCGTTAGCCAGACACGTCGGATGCCCAGAAGTAGGTTTTCTGGCCATTTTTTATCATTCGATCCTATCATAAGACAGTTCGATTTTTACATCGTTGAAAAGGAAAAAAAAATTATGAAGAAAATGTTCTTATAATTTTCTTTCTATGTTAAGTAGTTTTCGAGAAAATCGTAATTTTCACTATTGCCTTATTTTACTCTCTTTGTCATTGTAATAAGTAATTTATATTTCTATCTCAGTTCTTTATGAAGTATAAAAATATTTCACTTTTTTATTAAAGAATTTTGTGAGAACAAGTGAAGTCTATTCACATACATGTGTTATAACACACATACATGTATAGAGTTTTGTTTCTCATTTATTGCATTATAATTAGCATGGTTCTATCTCATGTTGAAAAATGTAAATTAAACAGATTTTCTAAGCTAATGTAATGAAGAATTTTTTTTTTTTTATTGAATTTTTAAGTAAACAAGAAATTGAAGATTATGTTATGATATAATATTATTAAATATGAAACAAAACAAAATATGTACAATGTACATATGTATGCACGGAAAAATATTTTGAATCGATTTTGAAAATTTTTTCACTAATAATTAATAATGTTAAAAAATTAAACCATTTCAAATGGATTTAAGGTATTTTATGTGAGGTCAAGGTTTTCGGGACCTAAAAAGGCCAGAAATTAATTAACCAATCGATTTAAAAAATTTTTTCACAGTTAGTAAGTTAAAGTATTTGAATTAATTAATTAAATGATGTCCGCAAGAAGCTTACGGACTGCCATAAGTTATATGAGATCCTTAGAACCCTTTTCTTACTGTTAGAGTACTAGACTTGTATGAGTTTCGCCAGGATTTCGCCAGGATCCCATAATTGTAAAAAATAAACTAAACGACCAAATTTAAAAATTTCTTCACTGTTACAGAGCTAAACTATTTTAGATAGATTTAGAATACATTATGTAAGGTCCGCCAGGGTCCACAGGACCCAAAAGTGTCAAAAATAAACTAACTGACCGATTTTGAAAATTTTTTCACTGTTACAGAGCTAAACTATTTTAGATAAATATCGATTACGTTATGTAAGGTCCGCCTAGGTCCATAGGACCCAAAAGTGTCAAAAATAAACTGCCTGATCGATTTTGAAAATTTTTTCACTGTTACAGAGCTAAACTGTTTTAGATAAATATAGATTCCGTTATGTAAGGTCTGCCAGGGTCCATAGGATCCAGAAGTGTCAAAAATAAACTAACTGACCGATTTTGAAAATTTTTTCACTGTTACAGAGCTAAACTATTTTAGATAAATATAAATTACGTTATGTAAGGTCCACCAAGGTCCATAGAACCCAAAAGTGTCAAAAATAAACTAACTGACCGATTTTGAAAATTTTTTCACTGTTACAGAGCTAAACTATTTTAGATAAATATAGATTACGTTATGTAAGGTCTGCCAGGGTCCATGGGATCCAAAAGTGTCAAAAATTAACTAACCGACCGATTTTGAAAATTTTTTCACTGTTACAGAGCTAAACTATTTTAGATAAATATAGATTACGTTATGTAAGGTCTGCCAGGGTCCATGGGATCCAAAAGTGTCAAAAATAAACTAACCGACCGATTTTGAAAATTTTTTCACTGTTGGGGAACTAAGCTATTTTAGATAGACATACATTACGTTATTTAGGGTCCGCCAGGGTCCATGGGACCCAAAAGTGGTAAAAATAAACTAACCGACCGATTTTGAAAATTTTTTCACTGTTACAGAGCTAAACTATTTTAGATAAATATAGATTACGTTATGTAAAGTCTGCCAGGGTCCACCGGATCCAAAAGTGTCAAAAATAAACTAACCGACCGATTTTGAAAATTTTTTCACTGTTGGGGAGCTAAGCTATTTTAGATACATATAGATTACGTTATGTAAGGTCTGACAGTGTCAGTGGGACCTAAAAGTGTCAAAAATAAAATAACTGACCGATTTTGAAACTTTTTTACTATTACCGAGGTAAACTATTTTAGATAGGTACAGGTTGTGTTATCTGAGATCCACAACTGTCCTGCGGATGCAAATGCGGCGTAGAATGCTACACAACGGGTTTTGAATATATATATATATATATATATATATATATATATATATATATATATATATATATATATATATATATATATATATATTACATAAAGTCCGCCTAGAATATACGGTCGAGCTGATTTTTTAATGAGGTCCACCGGGATCTTGCAGATCCGAAAACGCCAGTAATAAGCTATCGAACCGATGCTAAAAAATTTCTCACTGCTAGAGAACTAAATTATTTTAGATGGATACAACTATGCTGCACAAAATTCGTTCGGGTTCTTGGGTCCCCAAAAATACCAAAACTAATTACCCAGCCGATTTTAAAAATTCTTTTACTCTTAGAAAGCTAAACTATTTTAAATAGGTACAGGTCTTAGATGAGATCCGCCAGTGCCCAAGATTTGGAAATTCGCTATGTTATGCAGATGCTGCGACAGGGGTATTTTTGATTTATGGCAATAATAGCCTTTTTATAATAGGTACATTTGGTATATATTGTTAAATATATCTATCTGTTTTCGTATGACGTCATAAATATTTTAAAATGTAGTTATTCACGACAAACGATTTTTAATTAATTTTAAATTAGTTGGAAAGAAATGCATATACAATTTTTATTGCGATAACTAAAAAAAAAGCTTGACAAACAATACGCCCATTTTTATGCTAATTAGATTGCTATATTTACAATCAAAGTGTTATATTTTCCCCTCATGTTTACTTTGAAATGATTTATGTATCTTCCATTTGTGAAAAAAAATTATAAAGGAAGGGTACAAGAAAAAAAATTATACAAATTTTATACAAAAATAAGAACAGTTTTAATAGGTATTTGCCTAAAATTTGTTAGAAACCTTAATTACACGCTTCTTTTACTAGTTTTAGATACTACATCTGTACATGACTTTCTTATACAGTAATCTTATAAATAAAAATTTCTCTCTATATATCATTGTTTACAACGGTAGAACTTATTAACTACAGGACTTATAACTATAGGACTCTTTTCAGAGGAAAAAAATCTATAACCTAAATTAGAATAAATATAATCAACATTAAGCAATTTTTTCGGGAATTACCAAAACTGAAAGGGAAAAAAATTTGTTTACTTCAATTAAAGTTCGCTGATGTGGCAATGATAGAAACCAAAATCTTTTCTTCTAGTAATAAGAACGTTTACCTGAAAAAAATTTTTATTCCGTTGCTTAAATGCCAAAAACTTGAAAACTTGTCAGTTGTGATTACTAATGGCTATATGTGCGTGTTTTTTTCTTTTTTTGTTATAAAATAATTTTTTTTTAAAGTGACCTGCTAAAACTTCTTTTGAAGCATTTCAATATTAACTTAAGATTTTGTAATACTTAATTACCCCTTTAATTGGGTCACGTGATTTACTGAAGCCCTAAACTGTGGAACCACTCTTGGATCACCTATTTCATTTATGGAATTTTGCATAACGCAAACAGAGACATAAAATTAAAAATTTTCTTTTTGAGTGGTTCTCACACTACGTAAGTACATATTCAGTAAGATTAGCACTTACTGATTATTTATTACGTCTTTAGATAACCCTTTTAAAGGGACTTTACTGAAAGAAGTTGATATGAGTCTGATGAGCCATAACATAGAAATCTCTCAGGCTGCATATCCGTGAAGGTGTTATATGTAAACTAATAATGTTCACAGTTAAGTTTAGTATGTAATTATCACAATTTAAAATTGTGTGAGTGTAAAATAAAATTTGTACAACAAACTGTCGGAACTGTCCTAAAATTCATAAACTATATCTACCAGAAGGAAGCAATTTAATATTAAATAACTAGATTTTCAGATAAAGACTAATAAGAATTAATATATTTTGGACTGATTTTTAGAGAATATTGTATCTGAGGCATTAAATATATTACACTAATAATAAAAAAAATATCTATTTTACATAGATAGAAACCTCTGGTATGGTTTGTTCCTATACCCTATATTAGTTTGCAAGTTTGCTAATCCCTATAATTAATAGTCCAAAACCCCAATGTAAAAGAACGTAGTTGATTTCTTTATCAATAAAACTCAGAAAGTGTAGTTTAAACAACGACAAAAGTGGTTCCTAGAAACATCCTGCTCGGGCAAATTTCATTTCCGGTACAAGCAAGTTACTTTCTGTTGGGGTAAATATGAGAATACCAACCTGTAGTTATTCAGTTGTGGAAAACTTTTCCTTTCAGCCAGTGTATATTTTCCTTATAAAATCTTGGTCAAACGTATATTTAGTGGGAACCTAATTTGAGAAAAAAATGTTTTCTTTGTCTACTATCTCGATGTTGAACATCTAATTAATACGAAACAAAGAGTAGAATCGCTCTCATCTAAATAAAGATACAATATATTGATCCGAACAGTCGGTATCCGGTTGCATTGTATTCGATGTATGATATCCCCTCAGTTAAATTGAGTCCTTTCAGTTTAATTGCAACAAATTTGAGTTGTATAATATACAAAACTCAGAAAAAATACAGAACTTAAATGTAATATGGTAAGACAATTTGACGAATAAAATAAGTTTAATTTATATTATAACTTAATATCTTTTTATTATAGTTTTGAAATCAGTTAAAATTACCAATAAAAATTTTCGTTTCATTTTTATCGCGTTTACTTGTTAATAAAAGGTTTTGTACTATTTTTTTTTTCGCTATGATAAAATTTGTCCTATATATTTTTTTAAAGCTAGGCTCTCGCTCTGTAATTGAGTACCTAATAAAATAATCTATTATGTTCAAACACATCTGCCCTCACACCTGACACCTGGCCCAAAGGTACTGGCATATAAAAAATCTTAGAACATATTTAATAAATAATGTATCTTTTATAGTATTCCATACCAAAATTGGCAAAACGAAACATTTGTCCGGGTGTCACAAGCAATTTTCTCTGAAATCACTCGACGCGAAAATTTGAAACTTAGCACAGAGATAGGGTGTGGTGGCAGATTACAGATGTGAAATTGAATTTTGATTCTGGGAATTAATTTTAGAGGATAACCTGGAAAGTAAAAACAAAATTTTTCTCAAAGAGCATTGAGTAGAGTATCAAACGAAAGCCTATTAAAGTACGAATTCAGTAATATATGTACCTAACTGCATACTTTTCGTCCTTTTTTAGGGGTGGGGACGTAAATCATAAAAATTGCTGTTCCCGACCCCTATTATCAGAAGGGTTGCTCAGAAAGATCTGAAAAAATTAATGAACATTAAGAATGGGGTGTAGATTAAGCGAAAATTATCAGGACTGAATTTCCTTGTACAATTTTTTTGGTATATAAAAATAAAAGTTGGTGACATATTTTGCTTTAATAAAGAAGTTGTTGATCAATTGCATTAATAGTATCTATGTTATTTTGGTAATTTTTTTATAAAGTGAGTTTTAGAAATTAAAGAAGTAAGGAATAGCAGATAAATCTGTACGGGCAAAATATATTACAATCTCTGTATCTAAATATTATCTATAATAATATTATTTGTAAAATTTTGTTAGGTATCCAGAGAAATAAAGCAAATTCAATCTATTCAAAGAAATTCACAATAATATTTAAATAATTTCCTGACTTGCAATATTATCTAATACAATTTTTATAATTAATAGTACTGCTAAAAATTATTATTGAAAAAAAGAAAAAACAGAGTTTCTTAGTACATTCCATTCAGTAAATATCACTGTGCGTTTGTGATAAAGGTAAATAGACCAAAATAACGATACCATCATGTTGAAACCGAAAAATATGGTTTGTTTTAGAAACAAAATGTATTCATTAGAAAAAATATTTCAGCCACTTTCGTATACTATTATATCAAATTTATAAAAACAACTGATTGTACGGAACACTGTTTGCACAAGTACAACTTACCTTTGACGACTTGTTTAGATTTTCGAAGGGCGTGTCATTAATAACAAAGAGGGAGGAAACACTGGGCGTTTATTTTAATAAAAACTTTTCTTAGCTACTTTATTGAAAATATTAGACATCTCCTTTCAACTAATTACGAAGTAATTACTTAAACGTATGTCGTAGATAATAAAAATTGCAGGGATTATGATGTCATATAAAAAAGAATATAAATATTTAGCTGCAAGGATCTTATGTTTTTTTACTTAAGGGTCATTATTGCAAAAATGTTTAGAAAGTAGAGGAAGACGAAAAATAGACAAGGAAAGTTATGACGTATATGCTATCCAGAATAAACAATCTATAGTATTGTTCTAACCGCTATATATAAGTGACGCATTTGGTTGTGTGTAATATTTTGATTTAGTAAAAACGCATAATTTTTGAAGTATAAAATGCATTAATTTTACTTTCGTTGTTTTTCGCTAATTGTTAGTAAATTTTCGGTTTCGTAGTAGTGCAATAAGTGAAAATTCCCTTCCTCTTTTCCAACCACCATTTCCCTAATTTTTCCGTTCTTTCTTTATGCAAAACCGGCTGCTACTACAGTAAGGTAAGCTTCTGTCAGTATTATTTTCGCATGAACCAGCATTGATCTAATCGGGGAAATATTTATAATATTTTTTGATACGGTCCTTCGAATACACCACCCGCCGACGGATGTAAAACTTCGTCCTGGACGAAGTTTTAGATCCGCGCCACCAGCAGGAGTGGGCAAATATTTTGTGCATTGGGTCAAATTAATGGTCAGAATGAAGTGGGTCTAATGAAAGTTAGAAATTTAGATAATCTTCAGCTTTTTAAACACGCATACCATATTAAGGGGAGGGGAGGGGAGTAACGTATTTAAATTTTTTTTCTATTTTTTTTTATTGTTTCATAATTATGATTGTACATCTTAAGATTATTGTGTCAAAATTTGAAACAAATCGGAGTAAAACTAAGATATGGAACTTCGAGGGTTTGTTGTTCCGATACGTTTTTGTATCCCTCCCAGCAGGTACGTGGCTTTGTGCTCTCAGAATCCCTAAATTCTTTTATTCATCGATGGGTCTTTGTAAGTATACTAATGTATACTACAACCAGTGATGTAGGTATGAAAAAATTTTTGATATTTAATATTGGATTTTCAGGTATACAAAACTTTAAAGCGATTTTCTGACACTTGTCATTTTTGAAATCGGTGAACAGTTTAAATCAAATTCTACTCGACCGATTGTTTTGAAATTTTGTATACAGCTTCCTTACATAAATGACCAGGTATCCCTGGGAGCATTTTTTTTATTTTTCATAATTACCTATTGATTTTACAATAACAAATAGGTCCATTTTCTAGGCGAAAATCGGTGTTTTCACTTCTAAGTATATCACCAAAATTTTAAAATTCGAAAAAAAATTTCCTCCCAGGGATACCTTAGGAAAGAGGTTATCTAATGATATAATTTTTTTTTTATTATTTCGGATGATCTATTCATGAGTTATATTGTTCACCGGCAGACTAATTAAATTTGTGTTACCTGTAGCGTCTGAAAAAATTCTTAAAAATGGGCCTTTTTATGTCGAATTAACGTTACCCTGCCCCCTTAATTAAGTAAATTTAATAGCTGAAACTTTATACATATTACAAAATCACAATACACTGGATTATCTCACTGATAAAAAAAAAAATCAGGTCACGACGCACTAATCGCGGTACACTCTCCTTCATAGTTTTTATTAAGACTGTCTGCATAGACGCTTTTAAAGAAAATATTTTACTATATAATTTTCCTTCAAAATTTCAAATATATATTTGTAATAGTTACATGAAAATCTATATACGGACACATGTATCTCTGTGAAACAGATAACCGTGCCGCTCATGGATAGTCAACCTAATTAACGGTACAGTTTTGTAGCTGTTGTCACAGGTTAGCGTGTGTCTTTTCCTACTGTGGTCACCACCAGTGTTGTGCTTATCTAGATAACGTTATCTGAAATTTTATCTAGATAACGTTTTCGTTATCTATTATCTTTTATCGAGATATTTTTAAAAGAAGTTATCTTTTATCTTATCTTTTTATTAGGCAAAGGAAAAAGATAAAATAATAACAATACATTTTTATTTTTTCCTAAAAAAGGAAATTTGAAGCTAAATTCACCATTTCCCTATATTCACTTGGTCGACCATGTAATTCAGATAACTTTTAACACTTTCTTAAGAATTACAAAAATATATTTAAAAGGAGTTATTTAATTTTAAAATAGAATTCTTGTAGCCTGGAATCATTTTCGTCATTAGTTGGAATCACATTTAGTCGTGGAATATGAAATGTCGTATTCTGACCACCTGTCGGAACCTGATATATATCTCATTTCAGATACAATTGATCATGAGTTTTCGCTAAAAAATTAAATAATTCTTATATTCGAAACAAATCAATCTTCTATTCTTTTCTAAAAATAAACCGCAAATTTAAAATTTACATAAATGCAATAATAAAATAGATAAAACCAAGAAAACGGAAATTCTTTAAATTCAAAGTGACGAAGCATGGTTAAATTTAACTGAAATGAACCATAGCTTGGAATCATTTCCGTCATTAATTAGAATAATAGTAGGTTGTGTAATATGAAATGTCGTTTTCCGACCACTTTTTTAAACACTAGAGAAATGTCGACACTTTTTTAAACATTAGAGAAATGTTTACGTATTTTAAATGGAATTCTGGTAGCTAGGAATCATTTCGGCCATTAGTTGAAATAACATTTAGTTGAAAACATGAAATGTGGCTTTCCGACCACTAGGTTGATCAATGATCATATAATTCAGAAAAATATCGTCACTATTTTAGCACTTCTTTTTAAACAAAAAATTTTGTAAGTACTTGACTGTACTAGACGTGTGCTATTACGGGCCGTAAATAAAAAGAAAGAAAAAAAGAAAAAAAAAAACAAATTTTAGGCGATTTTGTCGCCAAAAATCTTTCTTTAACATTTTTATAATTCACTATACAAGAAGGATTCTTTTTATAATACACGTGCGAGAAAGAAACAAACATATTTCATAATCTTTTTCAGAAAGAAAGAAATATATTTTTATTCCTTTTAAGAATGTACTACAAATATATAATTTGTATATAGCAGGATGCTTCATGTATTAAATATGAAATGCGTTTTTAATATGAAATACATTTATTTTTTTATAACAGTATAAGTTCTTAACTGATTATTAAATATTTTTCACTAAAATGTATTATAAACAATTATCATATACATTTGTATTCTATACACATCGAAATCGCAAGTCATAGTTATCAACCTGTATATTCTGAATTTATGTTTAAAAAGGGATAGAAATATAATTGCATTTCTATCTGATCAGGGTGTATTATAAAAAGAATCCTTGCTGTAATTAACACATCTTTCTGGGAATCGGCCACGTATCTTCTCAGCCCAGCACCAGTCTAGGAATCGGCGGTTGAGGAAAACTGAGCTAGTGCATTATTTCTGTAAATATTATCTTATCTGTTATCTAAAATTTTATCTAGATAACAGTTAAATTATCTGTTATCTTTATCTAGATATTTTAAATTATGTTATCTATTATCTGTTATCTAGATAATAAGATTCGATATCTTGCCCAACACTGGTCACCACTGAGAATGAGAATACTTGAGTCTCTTATCGAGGTAGTTCTTAATGAGATAGTCCACTGTAAAAATTTCTGCAGTTATAAAGTATTTGATAAATTCACCTCCGTGGATAAATTATTTTCTTTTTTAATAATTTACTAATAATAATATTCATTCAAAGTAAGAAAGTTTAAAGATTAAATAAAAACCACTCTTTGAAACTTTAAACTTTTAGAATAAAAGTAATTATTGGAACAAAAATAAAAATGTTTAAAAAATCGTTACTGCTTTATAAATTTTGAACCTAAAATTAAGTTTTTCTTAATAGGTATTCATGCAACTGATCAAAATGTATATATTTGCGGGCCGGCTTTTGTACTAGTACGTATAGAATTATTCATTTCTTTCTTCTTTTTAGACACAGTTTGGAAAAATTGCAATAAATATCTGCTATGGAAGACACCATCCACAAAATTGGATGATGTTTGGTTTAAATAGCGCAGAAATTGTTTTTAATCCATCAGCAACTGTACGTACTTATCTACCCAAATTTTGACTATAATACTTAAGTATATAATTTATTGTATTTATTTCATACAGACAGGCACACTAAGTGAACCATTATGGGGCATTGAAGCAAGAAATGCAGCTATTGCTAATAGCTATTATACCGTGGCTATCAATCGAGTAGGTACTGAGGAATTCCCTAATGAATTCACATCTGGCGATGGAAAACCAGCTCACCGTAAATTTGGACACTTTTATGGATCAAGTTATATATGTGCACCTGATGGATCCCGTACACCAGGACTGTCACGTGTTCGTGATGGTCTTCTGTTTGCAGATATTGACTTGAACTTATGTCGGCAAATGAAGGATCAGTGGGGATTTAGAGTAAGTTATATACAGTAGAATTTCGATTAACCATCACTCAACTATCCGTCAGTTTCTGTTGTCCGTCAACGCCTAATAAAAAAAAAATGCAGTCTCTAGCATTGAGTATACGAACCTAGTTTCCAAACGCATACATAATCCCATAGCAAAATAAATATTATGTTACAATAAAGAACATGATTACAGAGAATATGAAATTATTTTATACTAGCGGGCTATTCTGGCTTAACTCAGGTGTCTATTTTGTTTTCATTTTAGTATTTTATATAATTTTCTATATATAGGGTAGGGCGCGGTAAAAAAAAGACAAAATCAAAACTTTTTATTTTTCATGTAGAAAATATTTGAATTTTTACACACAAAAAATACTGTATGATGATAATTGTTTGTATTTTGCCATTTTGCATGTTTTTTCACTCAAACTAATGGCATAAATCTATAAAAAAATAAAAACCTTGTCTTTTCTTTACGCTGCGAATGGGCTAAAGAAAAGACAGTGGAGGGCAAATAAAAGGCAGACCTCTAACTAATAGGAAACTGCATGTACATGATTGGAAGGCTAAAAAATAGACAGCTTGGATAATTAGCAATACAACACTTTTTATTTCACAACTCTATCTCTACTAAAAAATTTTTAACTTCCCATTAGAAGTTATTGTAATGGGTCCGATTTGGTGAATGGCCAATTTGGACATATATCCACGTTTCAAAGTCATTAGAATCCGAATCCATCGTTTGTAGTAGGATGTTTATGTGTGCATTCGTTAGTTAGTTCGTTCGTGAATTTTTTTTCATCTCGCATATCTCGAGAACAAATGATGATATCAACTCCGGACTAATTTCATTAGATGCGTAATTAAAAAATGAAGACCAGATAAAGTTTTCAACAAATTCGGATTAGTGGTTTGTTTTTTGTGATAAAAAAACGGAATTAACTTTATTAAGGGGAGATTCGCTTAAAAAAAAAATCCCTTTTTTTCTTCACAATTATATTCTATAAGGTGTTAGAATTAGTCTCCTAAAATTTTATTTAAGAAAAATGAAAAATCAAAAAGTTATGGGCATTTTGGTACACGCACTTTACTATAATTCAATAATAAAAAAAATTTTAAATGCTTTTTTCTCGAAAATACGTAATATTTGACAATTTTAGATGTCAAAAACTAGCGCAAAATTAAACCCACTGCCTCTTTTAGGTCCACCGCGGATGCGACGGCTGACGCCCGTTTTGATGATTATTAGGTACTAATCTGATATTTAAAGGAGAATTTATTCGGCCTAAAATCAGTAATGAAAATACAACGCTACCTCCCGTACTATATACTTAAAAACATAAATAAATTTTCATGGGTCAAGAATCTGGGGGCACGGCAGTGCCCTTGCCAAGACGAGACAAAACAAAAATACCCCTGTCGTAGCATCTGCATAACATAGCGAATTTTCTCCTATTAACTTATTTTAGTTCAAAAAATAATTTTTCAAGACATAAAAATTAATAACAGTGAGATTCTACGTCCGTTTTTCAGACTTTTGTCTAATACAGACGTCACTTAGAATTATTTTTTTTTATATACAAAATCATCAGTCTACAGAATTTAATTTATTAGTTAAGAAAATAATTCAAATATCACTAACAATAAATATCTTAAATGAGTTTAAAAGAATAAAAACGACACTGTTTATTAAATTGCGTAAGATCTAACTCTGACTCGTTAAAAGTGGTCAAGTGGGAGTAAGCCACCCATAAAACCTGTAAGTCTAGCAAAACACATTAATATTTTTTGTATATAATTATCAACATCTAATAGAATGTTAGGGGCTAAAGTGTGATCCCGAGTAATGCCGAGTGTGAAGTTTGTTGCCAGAGGGCCTGTAAAGCCCGAGGGCGACAATTCACAGGAAAGATCAAAATAAACACTTTAGTCCCGTGGAGTATATACTATTTTTTGCAATTTCGGATTATTTCAAGTTATAAATTTAATATCAAATAAAAAAAAATCAATAATATTACACCCCTCAATTCAATAATATTACACCCCTTCTATATTTTTTTCTTGCCTATAAATTCTCATCATTTATTTTCGTCATTCTACTCTGAGGATGGCCGAAAGGGCTGAAACGCGTTCAGTAAAAATAATTTTTAATTTCGTGAAATAGAGAAAGTAATTTAAACTTTAAATATTTTCAATATTTAAAATGAAATTTCACAAAGTAAATCTCTCAACAGTGAATTATTTAAAAAAAAAATTCTTAAAACATTGTTTATACTATATGATAATATTATATGAATTAAGTATACTTTGAAGAAATTAACCATATTATTATTATACGCATTTTTTGTTTGTCAACAAAACGTAGCGCGTAGCGTAGCAACGTTTGTCAACAAAATTTATTTACTTTAGAATTTTAGCCATTTGCATTAGAAATTTTGCATGTAAAACTTCAAATTATTACTTTTTGATTTAAATTTAAAAAAAAAGAAAAATAAATGGATAATTTCGATCAAGTGGATAATTTCGTGCAGTGAAAGTGCATTTGCCAAACTGCCTCAAAATGTAGCCACGTTTTTAAAACTGGAGAATCCATCCTCATACAATGGGCATTGTTTCAGGCGTACATCTGCATATTTATTATTTGGGGGCAAACATCGACATTGTCAAACGACATGGGGGGGGGTGGAAATCTTCGACAGTAGCAAAAGGCTATGTTGAAAATTCAATTAACAATAAAAAAGATATAGCAGACAAAATTTTCGGACAAAAGGATGTGAAATCCAAGATACTTCTGAATTAACCCTTAATGGAAATGAATCTTCCAGCTTAAGAGTGTTCAACCAAAAATCTCCAAAAACAACGTTTACTAGAAACAATTTTGAGGCTTTATTTTAACTTAAAAAATTAAAATAAAAACATAATTCGGTAGAAAAAAGACTGTAATTTTTCGGATGGTCATTGATTTTTAAAAGTTAAATCATTTTAATTACAAAAAATTGCTCTAAACATCACCATTTTTGAAATAGTAGAAACAAAACTGAAGCTTTAGTATTTACTTAAAAAATTTGATTCTTTTTTAAAAATTGCGTAAATACCTTATCTTTTTCGGATGGTCATTTAAAAACCATTTACATTAAAAATGACCTTAAAAAAAATTAAAACCTTAAAAATTGCCAAAATCGGTTTGAATATTTCAAATTAAGTTTAGTTTTAACAGATAGCATTGAGTTCGTTATAATATTTGTAATTTTTACTATAGGGACATATTTACAATTTTTATGAAAAAATGAATTTGTGGTCATTTTTGCTGGGATTCTCAACATAAATATAATTGATTAAAATATATACATGGGCTACTACACGTCCAAGGAAGGTTTTAAAATTATTATTATGTTTGACTTGATTACAAAAATCACAATTATTATTACCAGGTGATGGGGCAGTTGGAAATAACTGAAAGAATTTTGAAAAGATTTTTGTTCATTTGTGCTATAGATCACAAACCACAAAAGGTCTCTTATTTGAAATTTGTAAGGATCAAAATTTTTGGAAAAATAAAATGGAAGAAAAACTTATTGAATTTTATGACTCAAAATTATTACCCGAAATATTAGACCCACGACATACACAAAAACTTAAAATTTGTGACTAATTTTTATTTTTTATTTTTCTTGTAAGGAAAATTGTATTTTCATATAATAACACCCATTGTAAAATTTATTCAATTTTATTGTAAATACTATAATATTTTTTATAATATAATAATACTATATAAAAGAAATGCGGCTCTCTAGACCCAACAGTTGACGCTGAAAACGTTTTGGAGTTATTAATTAAAGTTTAAAGTTAACATTTTGTGTGTAAGTTTCTTTATTATTTCTCATTCTCTATTAAAATTATATAAGAAGGGCACAATTAATGAAAATATTTTAGCAAAAGATTCTTCAAAAATCTTTCAGGTCAAGATCAACACTCAGATCAAATTTCTAGTTTCTAGCACTAGCAGAAGTTCTCTAACAAAATAACCATTTATTTGGAAATATAAAAAAATATTTGTTTTTTAAAAAAAAATCAACAAACCTTTTTTCATTCATTTGTGTTACTATAGTATTAACCGTATTAACTGGTATTAATAATAATACATACACGCATACATATACAGGCTGGAAACAGATTTATCGAACATAGGGCAAGTATAGTGAGAAATTTTTCTCAGGATCAATGTGATCTCTGACACTTTTTGATCAATAATGTCGATTCTCTCCTCAATGTCAAATATATATTTCATTTTTAAATCGTGTTACCATGGATCTGCAATATTTTTGTGTTTGTCAGATTAAAAATCCAAATTTATTGCGAATTTATCTCTTGCAAGAAAAAGAAGAAAGCTAGAATGAGAAATTATGGTTCATTATGCTATCGAAAAAAAAAATTCAGCTTGTCTCATGATGTTTGGCGGGCAATAGTTATCATGAAACACGTGAATTATTTAGTGTGTTTTACGAAAATAGACAAGTCCCCAGTATAAGTACTATAAAACACATGTAAATAGTGCTTATTTAAGACCACAAAATGATCCAAGAAAATTACTGAAGATTTGGAGATGGATGTTTTAGCTGATTTTGATCTAAATCCCAATACAAGCATCAGAACAGTTGCTAAAGAGAAAAATATTAGCCATACTAATGTACATAGAATTTTGAAAAAAGCAAATTTACTGTGCATCCAAGTATAAACATTTGCATTAAGTTTTCCCTGAAGATTCGGATGTGAGAAACGAATTTTGCAAAATAATGATGAACAAATCAAATCTAGATCCTGATTTTTTGAAATTTTTGTATTTTACCAAGTACACTTACTTTACAACAATGTCCCAATTTCCAAAACTGCAGGTATTGGACAACTGAAAACCCACATGTTTATGTAGATTGTCACACGCAGTATCGACAACAGCTGAATGTATGGACAGGAATTTTGGAAGGCAATATTATAGGATCATCTTTTATGAATGGAGCACTTACGGGCGATAAATACCTTCAGTTAATAAACGGCATTGATCCAACAATCGAAGCTGTGGTAAATGGTGAAAACAATATAGTCTGGTTTAAATTCGATGGAGATGAAGCACTTGGACATTATTATAGATCAGTGCGTGATTTTTTAAATCAGCATTTTCAAAATACTTAAAGTGGACGTGGGAGCGCAATTAAGTGGCTCCACATTCTCTCGATTTACCGTTAAATAATTTATTTCTTTGAAATCACTTAAAAAGCAAAATTTACACATCAAGGTCCCACCCAAATATGCAGTCTCTGCAAGGTATTATTGTAGCAGCCTATTTTAATATTACTACCAACAAAAACACTAAATATTCGCAATGAATTTTACAATAAATTGGGATATTTTTTAGCGGTTAATGGGGAAAAGTTTGAACATTTAATTTAATAAAAGTAATAAAATTATTTATTTATAACAATTAGTTTGTTTACTTTTAATTTTTAATTTTATTTCAATAAACCATAAAAAAATATATCTGTCATTTTATTCTAATAAACGGCGTAATAGAAGTACACAGTTATAATGTTTTTTAACACTAGCATATTACATTAATGATCCATACAAAATCTTCCATTTTATTTGCCCTATGTTGAATAAATTTGATATATTTGCACAAAACATATGCATTTTTATGATATTGCATAAAATGGATACAAATTATCAAATATTAATCAAAAATTTTTCTAAAGTTCTTTTAGGTCAAAACCTACACTTATATACTAAATTTTAAATTTCTAGTACTGGTAGAAATACCCGAACAATACGATTACATTTGAAATTTGAAATAAGTCCCCATAAACGTTTTCAATGTTAAAAATAATTTTTTATGTAAAATCAAAATTATTGTGTAATTTCTGTTGTTCTTACGGTTTTTGAGAATCCTACCACACATTTATATGAAAGTTAACAATAAAAATACCTAATAAAAAAAGATGAACATATTACTAACTACTAAATTATATTAAACTACCCTTATTTGAAGCGCTGTTGTTAGGTTTTTTTTGACAGATAATTTGGATATATAAAATAATAAAAAAAGAGGTAAAATACATTTTAAATTGTAAACATATATTTCGACTCTTGTTAGCACATTTGTTTCCTAATTAAACGGTTAAATATTACAATTTTCAAAATTTTACCTCCGCCTGCTCGCCCCAAAACAAGTTGCCCGGAAACAAATACGCTCGTATAGCCTTAAATAATGATTTATTTAAAATATCGAGTTGCAGTAATATAAATATATATGTAAACATTAATTCTAAATAAAATTTCCTCAAGACATACATATATCTGTTCTGTTATCTTTTGTCTACATAATAAGTTTAAATTAATTTATATATTCATAAATGCTGTGGTCTATAAATTAAACTTACTGACTGCTGCCATTCTATAAATTAAGTTTGCTGATTGGCTTAAAAGTAGCAGCAAAATAATGTTTTAGTCCCTTGGGACTAAAAGTGGCACTTTATTCCCTGTTAGGAGGGACTAAATCATGTCTTTTAGTCCCGGAATTGCAAAAAAACATTTCAGTACCTTTTTGGCAAACCTGGCAGAATTAAAACACTTTTTAAAATTTTTTTTTTGTTAAAATCGAAACTTTCTTTTGAAAACTGTTACAATTACTATATTTTACATTAAAATGTCGACACAATCCCCCTAGTTAACCACCCTTAGACTTAATGCTAGAAAATTGAGAAAAAACAAGTCAATTACATTTTTTACAGAGATTTTATTTCTTATGATTGAGTTACAAAAATCAAAAGGATATTTTAAAAATATGCATTCGCTGTGAGCTTTTGCCTGGAGGGGATACAAAAATCGACTACAGCACTCAAGGTGGACAAATATATCAGTTTATCAGGACGGTATCTGTACATAATTTTAATATTTTCTTTAAGAAAAAGTATTTTTTTTTAAATACTTGTTTGATTTTTTCAAGGCGAGTACTTATTACGATTTCTATTTACCAGATTCTACAAAGCAATAAAAAAAATCATTTGTAACACTACTGCCAAAAGGCATTTTATTTTGAAATTTTCAAAAAAAAATATCATAATAGTTACCTCATATACGATTTTTCTGGGTTAATTATTGAAATATATTCTATTTTCAGGCATTTTTGAGGTATAATGAGTAGATATATGCCTTTCATTAAATAGATTTCAGTTTTTCAATATATTTTCCATACATTTTAAAATAGTACGATGTCCTGATTAATTGTAAATATTAAATAATCATTTGATATACGCGGCTATACTTTTAGCTCGAAGCAAATTAGACGACGAAGATTTTCTGCCGTAAAGAATAAAATTCTAAAAGAAAATAACAAATTAGTGAAAAAAAAAATAAAATAATTTACCCTTAAATTACCTTTCGAATACAATTGTTGTAAGTACTTATGTAAACTGTAAAAATTTTATTACAATTTTTTCGAAAAACTGTAACTTAACGTAATTTAACTCTTTTTAAATGATTCGCGTTAAAATTTTGTAATATTTCCACAACGAAATGACAGAATATGTCAAAATAATTTTTTTTTTTTAACAAAAAAAAAAAATGAATATGCAAAATTATTTAAGATAAGAATGCTATGTTTATACGTTCGAATCATAACTGTATTATCAATCTGGCAGAAATTTACGTAAAAATTTTATTATTTTAGTATGGTTTAACGTAATTTTTATTCATTTGTAGCAAACTCTTAATAATTTTAGTAAGGTATAAACGTATTCTAAATTCTAACCATATTACATAAGACAAATATTCTAAAGTATTTTTCTAGAAAAAAATGGAACAGATAGATTATAAAAACTTTAAAACTGACAGAAATAAAATATAGCCGAATCGTTAAATTGGATTAAAAAAAAAATCATGACACGTCACTTATAAAGCCGTTTTTTTCGAATATATCTTGGCAAGACATGAGACAGAAAATAAAAGAGTGTAAGTGCAAGTGAAATGAAGAACGACATATTTCCTAGTTTTTCTCGAAAAGTAATTAACCTAGAGGAATGGTTTAAAAACATTTTTTACGTAATTTGCCTCGTCCTTTCAATTAGTGTAAAAAAAATTTGAAAAACTCATCTTTTTGACAAAAAATGCCTGAAAAACCTACTTCTGGGCATCCGACATGTCTGGCTAACGAACTCGTCCAAGAGTTTTGAATTTCGAAACTTTTCACCAAATTTCATAAAAATTAAATGCTCCGTTCGAGTTATCGTATTCATATATATATATATATATATATATATATATATATATATATATATATATATATATATATATATATATATATATATATATATATTTTAGTGAATATCATTTTCGTATTCTAGGGACCTCAAAACACATTTCTGTTACAGTCACCGCCGGAGGTCGCACCATGACACCTGCTCTAATAGCTGAATTTCCAGTTTTGGAAATTCGCTAAAAACAAACAGAGCACTGTATCTTTTCTCGAAGCAATTCAGCCTATTTTTGGACCCTGATAACTTCGGTCTGGATAATACTTCAGAGCTCAAATTGTCAGGGTAGAATGTAGTCACCAGTCTAATGAAATATACCAAATTTCAGTTTTGTAGCTCTATTGCTTTCGATTTTATTAATATGTAAATTTCATTAAATTCGTCACTCACTCACTCACTGATGATCATCAAAATTATAGAGTACTTCTCGAAGTCTTAGAAAGTTGAAATTTGGTATGTAGAATGGGTTTAGCATACAATTAACAAGAAAATTAACAAATCTGTGATTTTCCCTCTTTAGCTTCTTATAAATAATAAAATATATTGTAGGTATGCTTATAGATAAATAAAAAAAAACTAAAAAATCAAATCAAATGGCTCTTGGTTTATTTTTTGTATTTGTAACTAGGAAAAAATAATTATTTACTTTTCTTGTTACTATGAGAAAAATTGGTAGTTTTTAAAAATCTTTAAAAATATCTGACACTTTTAAGACGTCAAAAAATGTTTTATCCGATTATTCGCTTAATGACGGCAATTTACCTACCCTATCTGATAACTTATAATTACATTGTAATTGTAAGTAGAATTCTGATGTCTAGGAAATAGTCCTTGTAAAAAGAAAAAAACACGAACAACCTACAAAAAGAACTGAAAAGAGCTTCTTATGTCCAGGAAATACACCCTGTAAAAATAGAAAAAATAAAAAAACATGAACAACTTACAAAAAGAACTGAAATCCCACGAAAAACTTTCATTCCGCGACGATAAACTTTTTCAGTAAGTAAAAAATTTGATAAGATAGAGTGCTGTATTTTTTCCTTGTTATTCTACATGCTTTAGTGGTGTAAAGAACAAAGTTTTATTTAAGTGATCCAACTGCTTGTAATTTTTTTTTATGTTAAAAAAAAAAGACAGAAAAAAATGGGGCAAAAACAAGACAAAACAAAGGGTTAACATAAAGAAAAATTAAAAATTATTAACAAGGATTTTCATTTTAAAACTATAATGACATGTTTATGGATATTTTATGAATTAAAAAAATATTAAGATTCTTCAATATAATAATTTTTTTTGTTAGTGAGGAGACGGTTTCCATGGATATCAATTTCAGCTTATTCGAAAATTTGTACCCACCAAAAAACATTTCATGTTAAAAATTTAGCCAAGACTCGCAACTATTTTACTCTTAAAAAGTTATGAGATCTAATGCAGCGCCAAGCCCTAAATAAGTCGACATCATGGTTAACTCAAGTTATAAAGCTTGGTCGTTTCGCGAAACTATGGTAAATAAAACCAAACATTAACAGCTCATAGAAGATTATTGTGTTATTGACCATTGGCTATTTATCATAGCTTCGGCAATCAGCCAAGCCTTATAACTTGAGTTAACCATGATGTTGACTTATTTAGGGCTTGGCGCTACATTAGATCTCATAACTTTTTAAGACTAAAATAGTTGCGAGTCTTGGCTAAATTTTTAACATGAAATGTTTTTTGGTGGGTACAAATTTTCGAATAAGCTGAAATTGATATCCATGGAAACCGTCTCCTCACTAACAAAAAAAATTATTATATTGAAGAATCTTAATATTTTTTTAATTCATAAAATATCCATAAACATGTCATTATAGTTTTAAAATGAAAATCCTTGTTAATAATTTTTAATTTTTCTTTATGTTAACACTTTGTTTTGTCTTGTTTTTGCCCCATTTTTTTCTTTCTTTTTTTTTTAACATAAAAAAAAATTACAAGCAGTTGGATCACTTAAATAAAACTTTGTACTTTACACCACTAAAGCATGTAGAATAACAAGGAAAAAATACAGCACTCTATCTTATCAGATTTTTTACTTACTGAAAAGTTTATCGTCGCGGAATGAAAGTTTTTCGTTCCGGAATAACAGGGGTTTGGGAGAAATTTTTTTTATGTTGTAAAACCCTCTCCAAAAAATAATTTTTTTTGTCTCAGACAACTTAAAATACTAATGTATTTTGTAATATTTTTTATTTTTCAAATTTAACATTGTTGAGTTTAATACAAATATGTCTTTTTTTTACCCTACTTAAGCAGTGTCTTTTTTTATCCCGCCCTACCCTACCTATATTTTGTATTTTGCAACTGTTATACATATTTTACAGCTGGGACTCTCGATTTTATCTGTGAAAAATATCTGAATTATGGGTTCAGTTACTTCTAAATCAGATATTTCGAAATTCTGTACGAAATGTTATTTATAGTGATTGGCTTCGCTTGCTAAACAAGTCTAAAATATCACCGAAAGTAATTTTTTTGTCCCATTTACGACCATTCTGAAAGGGAAGGGTTGGAGTCAGCAGCTGATAGGGGATCGATATATCAGTATTTATTAATAATAGCAACAAAAAAAAAAAAACGCAAAGAAGAACCACTCCACTCAAACGTTAAAAAAGATCAAAATTCATTTTAGATGGTTTTAGTGATTCTTAAACACTATGACTTGACTACCCAGTAGTCCCTAATCACTATGACTTTACTACCCAGTGATCCATAGTTACTATAATCTTACTACTCAATGGTCCACAATCGCTATGACCTTACTACCCAGTGGCTCATAATCACTGAAATTCTACTACTCAGTGGTCTACAATCACTTTGACCTTTTTACCCAATGGTCGATAATCACTATGAACTTACTACCCAAATTCCGTCTAGCTGTTTATTTTAAGTTCTTTCTGAGTCTATAATTCCCTTATGTTCAATTCAATAGTATTTAAGATGAAATTTCTCCAGAATCCCGGACAATCTAATATAATATAGCCTATGCCAGCGTGGAATTGCTTAGCTTCCAACAGTAAAAAATTTTCAAAATCGGTTGGGTAGTTCATTTTAGAACTTTTGGGGTCCCCAGAACCTTGGCGGATAATACAACATAATCAGTGTCAATTTGGAACAGTTAACTTTGTAACAGTGAAAAAATTTTCAAGATCGAATGAGTAATTCATTTTAGACTCTTTTTGGGTCCCTAGGATCCAGGAAACTCCATAATCTCATATAACATAGCCTATATCAATCTAGAATAGTTTAACTCTTTAACAGGGAAAAAATTTTTAAAATCAGCTGAATAGTTTATTTTGGATGCTTTTTGGGAGCCAGGACCTCGCAAGTCGTCATTATTGGCTCCATGATGCTAGCACACCATCTAAAGAGTTGAACATTGAAAAAATTTTGTCTAATAGGTCACAAGTTGGTCATAATTGGTCACTTAGTCCCACTAATTGGTTAGCAATAGAAAATTTTTAAATAAATTTTAAAAAATTTGTAAAAATTTCAAGGTCACTCAAAAATTTTGGCACACCTTCTAAAGAAAAAAACAAAAATAATAAGAGGAATCGATAGGATTTTAAATCTTGATAATTGGTCAGTTAAAATAAAAAATTGGTCAAGTCCCCAAAATTTTAAAAAAAATTAAAAAGGCTTTTTCATTCTGTAGCTCATGCGTAAAATCTATACTGGTAAATCTAGCTGTCAGTAAATCTTGTCGATACGTTGAATTTTTCAATAGGATAAAGTCACCAGTATTCTATCAGCCTATATATGCATTATTTTTATATGTTAAGGCATTTTAATGAAGAATTAAATTAATAAAGAATTTATTAAGAAAGAATTTTCTATCGCTGTCCAGGTAATCAAACCAGTTGACCTTTTATGACCAATTTCTGACTTTTTAAATGATCCAATTGGTCATTCGAAATTTTATATATGAGGTGCTAAAATTTTTTTAATGACCTTGAAAGAACTTTAATCCTTTGTAAAAAATGTTCTATCACTGATCAATTAATCAAACCAGTTCACCTTTCATGACCAATTTCTGACCTTTTGAATTATGTAACTGATCATTCGAAATCTCACATTTGGAGTACTAAGATCGCGGTGCCCTAACAATGGGTCATAAGAAATAACGTTTATTTTCCAAGAAATACAGTAGGGCAAATTTGTGTGGACAAAAATTCCAATATTCCTTAATTAAAGATCTTAGTATAATAAAACATAATTGATAATTAAATGAAAAATTAAATTAATTACCAAAAAACCAGAAAATAAAGTTGAAATAAAAATAATAAATATAATCAATGTTTGTTGATTATTTTCAATTTTATTGAAAATTTTAATGAAAAAAAAAAAAAATAAATAAATACATAATTTACATAGAAAAAATGATACTTTAATTTCAATTTTTGATTTAAAAGCAAGTTTTTTTCTTAATAAAATACCTTAATATATAAAAATAATAATAATATAGGCTTATAGGCTGGTCGAATACTGGTGACTTTACCCTATTGAAAAATGCAACGTATCGACTAGATTTACTGAGAGCTAGATTTACCACTAGAAATTTCGCGCATGCGTCAGAGTATGAAAAAGCCTTTTTTAATTTTTTTAAAATTCTGGGGACCTGACCAATTTTTTATTTTAACTGACCAATTATCAGGGTTTAAAATCCTAACGATTGGTCTTATTATTTTTGTTTTTTTTTATCTAGATGGTGTGCAAAAATTTTTGAGTGACCTTGAAATTTTTACAAATTTTTCAAAATTTATTTAAAAATTTTCTATTGCTGACCAATTAGTGGGACTAAGTGACCAATTATGACCAATTTGTGACCTATTAGATAAAGTTTTTGCAATGTTCATCTTTTTAGAGGGTGTGCCAGCATCATGGAGCCGTCATTATCTCATATAACATAGTCAGTGTTAATCTGTCTAACAGTGAAAAAATTTTCAAAATTGATTAGATAATTTAGTTTAAGCGCTTTTGAGGTCTCTAGAGTTCAGGGGACCCCAAATAGCATACCCTACGTTAATCTGGAATAGTTTATCTTTCTAACAGTGGAAAAATTTTCAAAATCAGCCCAGTACTTTTTGAATTTACTTCGAACAAATTTTCTCTCTTTATTGTATTAGTATAGATTGATAATGGGATGTAGGAGTTTTACTCTTTTGTAACCTAAAGTTTTTTCTTATTATAATCTAAAGTTTATATAAATAACATCGTAAATGTATTAAATATGTATTGTCAACATGTAAACATTTTCGTCCTGAAGACAGTAGTATAGTAAAATCAATTTATTAAGAAATTTCGGTTATCCGTCTAATCCGATTAACCGTCCCAGTTTCAGTCCCGACGGTGACGGGTATTCGAAGTTCTACTGTACTTATATATGTTACATTTTGCTTACTGAGGCTTAAAAAACTAATCTCTTTTTTAGATGACACAACGATTGGACTTGTATGCAGAATCATTTACAAAGGCTGTGGATATTAACTACCAACCACAAATAATTAAGAAACTGTAACTGGAAAAATAAACTCATTTTCGTTTGTTTTTACATATTATGACTAATGAGTTTCTTATAACTTTAATAAATATATATTTTTAATAAATTGTTTGTAAAAACTTGTCTCTTTCTTATTAGAGGGAAATATTTATTTTGAAATTATATAAACTTTTAGAAGATTTCTCAATAATCATTTGGATACGATAAAATTTTTCTTTTCTAGCGTCATAAGATTTATTTTAAGTAGTTTCTCTCTTTTTCTTAAAAAAGAAATGTAGATATACATGTTAACGACGGACGTACGGACCTTTTCTGTAGGGAGATAAATTGGTGTTGTTGGTAGCGTTGAAAGCCCTACAGAAAGGCCGGGGTTCGAACTCCTTAATACTACAGTAGACTTGCGGGAATTTAAGGGTGCGCACTATTCACTTAATAAAATAATGGTTTCAAATTTAACAATTTTATTAACAAAATCCAAAATAAATGATTTACAAGAAACAAATAAATAAAACAGTTAACTTATATAAATGTAGGAAAACAGCAGAAAGAAATAGGACTTACCTAGACACACGTTAGAATTTTATTCGGACACAAACTCTCACTTTAGGCCACCAACCCAACTTCCCAACTCCGATTCTTTTGTACGTTAATGACAACTAAGCGACGTTTTACGCAGAACCCGACTAGCGACCCTCATACTGTATTTCACTTTACTGTCCTACAGCTCACTACCTCTTACCCCGTTTATTTACCCACTGCCCGATTATCGTCTTTACGAGTCTTTTTATATTAATCGTTTGACCGACATTTTTCTATTAGTCGGCAGAAATTATGTGATACCAAACTTATTATTGATAACACATATTTTAGTTGTTTGTTTCAGTTTGCTGGCCTCGATAATAATTTGTGTCCCAATAAATAGTTACCGATTGCAACATACACATTAAAATAATCAATTAAAAATTTATACATAAAAGGTATTAAACATAGACCACCAATTTCTACATTCAAAAAAATATTTTTCAATCATTGATTGGCCGACGACCATAGAAAATGTTATAGTTTATAAACCAACTAGCCGGATCACCCTCGCTTTGCTCAGAAAAAGTCAGCGGACTTCTGTTAGGTAATGCACTTAAATACTTAATACTCATGCACAGTTATCATTGAATGTAATAAAAGAAAACTCTATTTGAATAATAATTACGTTATTCTACTACAATATTTGCTTATAAACCATATATTTTGTTGTTTTATTAGTTGATAATATATAAATTTTTTGGGCTTTCTATTCTAGAGCAAGCTACGTATAAATGAAAAAAGCATGATTCTTTTAAACTGATATAGGTGAAATTATCTAAACTTGGACTGACATCCTTAAACTAATGCAACAAATTCAGCAAAATTAACGTACCAAAATTTTTCTGTCTCTTTTCCTTTTTGTTATTTTTGTACACTGAGCACTGAATCGAACATATTAACATATGTTTCCTAGAGATACCACAGGCATTAAATTTTGAAGCATGAATTCATTTTAGTAAGCCCAACTTGTAGTCACGGAGACTTGTTTATAAATATTAGATAAACCATTAAATTAATGGTTTGACCGCCCTTAAAGTAATCCCATCAGGCAATTTTTTTGCACACATCAGTCAATTTTTTTGCTTCAGTTTCTTAATGTACTTGTAATACACAGCATTTTCTCTAGTCGATTCTCTCTTCAATGTTTTTGTATTAGAGTAACTATGGTAATATAAAATTGTACATATAATTTTATTTCATTTGTTAATGACGACAGTCCAAGTTTAGATGGGCGCATGTAATTTCCGCACTTTTTTAAAAATGTATCCACTGTTTGTTAATTTATGTGGTAAATTTCACACTGGTAAGAAAATTAACATAAGTATGTACACGACAAACCTACATACCGGGTGAGTTTTTTCATAATTGCCATTCGATTTATTCCTACAATATCCACAACAAAAACGAAACCACTTTTTAGTCGAATTTTCTCCGAAAAATTAGACTTATACAGTCTATACGATAAGAGCTGCGAGAGGCGAGAGTAGGGGCGCTATCCGTTTTCGGACCCGTAGAACACGAATATGTAGAAACAAAAATGTCTGATATATATATATATATATATATATATATATATATATATATATATATATATATATATATATATATATATATATATATATATTCCCGCCACCTTTTAATTTGTGTAGGGCCCCCCTATGTAAGTTAAGAGATGAAATTTGGTAAATGGGGCTCATTTTCGAGGCACCTCATACTATCAGAGTGGGGTCAAATTTTGGGCAAATTTTTTTTCTGACCCGACCTTTAAAGGGGTGGTGGGGGCGGAAAAGCAATAAAACTTTTCCAAACCGGTTTTAAATAATGTTTCGGTCAATTATCTACAACATATCCAAAATTTAGCTTTCTAGGATGATTTGGTGGGAGTAGAGGGGGGAAAAACGATTTTCGCTGGATCTAACAGGCCCCCAGCCCCCCAGAATTAACGTAGAGGGTTGAAATTTGGTGTGTTGATAAAGTTTGTACCTAGGTTGTGTTTTTTGGAGGTTTTAATATTTTACCCCACCCCCCTCATTTTTAAGCTACAATTTCATGCATTTTCGACGTTTTCGAAGTTTGTACCACTCGCACAGGTCACCCAAATAAACCTAGAGGGCTGAAATTTTGTATTCGGATTGAGTTAGTATCAAGGGGGTGCCTTTTGGGAGTCTCGACTTTCAAACCCTACCGCCACCATTTTTATACCCAAAAGAACATGATTTTTCTTGTTTTTTAACAGTTTCGTTCGGGTCAAAATCTCCCCAAATAAACCTAGAGGGCTGAAATTTTGTGTACAGGTTAAGCTAATAGCCAGACACTGTTTTTTGGGGGTTTCAACTTTTAACCCTTACCCCCACGATTTTTACGCCAATATTTCCTTAATTTTTTTGCTTGTTTTCTAACACGTCTAGAGACTCTCTAAGGGAACCTAGAGGGCTGAAATTTTGTACGTGTATTCAGTTAGTATCCAGCTAGTACCTTTTAGGGAGTCCACATTACTTTTCCCCCCACTTCTTCCATTTTTACATCGGAATTGAATGCTATTGTTAAATGTGTTTTAAATGCATTACTTTTATTCTAAATACAAGTAGGCGAATAGTAATTTTAAAAAAAGTGAATACAATTTTTTAACAAATGAAATACATACATATTAAGTAATTTGAAAATGTTATTAAAGTCACTGTTTATTTATAAATTAGGAATTTTGGATTTTTATTATTTATAAAATAGAAATTTTGGATTTTTTTGGAAAGAAAAAATATCTTCATAAAAGCCTTCCAGTTTACTATTTAAGTTCCTTTTTTAATATTTAAAAATAAAACACAAAGGCAATTGGCGGATAAGCATGGATAGAAATGCCCTCGTACGAATTGTGTTGGCTTTTTCCCTGTTAACTGCTATCGGCACAAAATTGAAATTTACTGAGATTCAGCCCTTAAAAACTTAAAACCTTTTTTTAAAGCCCCGATCAACCGGACACTCATCATCAGTTTTGAAACCACCAAAATGACAAATCGCTTGTGGACTTTCAATTACATTTCGCTTGTAGACACTCAATACCGAAGATGAAAGGAAAAATTCGACTTCCGTGAAGGGGCTCCGCTGCTCACGGCGTTTTTTTTTAGAAATTTGGACAAAAGGAAATGCAATTATGAAGGCGATTAATATTCAGCTGGCTCATTATTATCATGAAAATTTAGGCAAAGGAAAATGTTAAAACTGTTAATTAGACAGGTCACTCATTTTCAATTAACTGCTTTTATTTTATAAGAATTCGGGCAAAGGGAAATACTAAAAACTGGGGATTGTAATACCGGTAAACCGGTTTACCGGTAAATTACTAAAAATGTCTTAAAATTTTTACCGGTAAATCGATGATTTTTTACCGGTAATTTGATAAATTAAAAATAATATATTTGAAAAGTTTTATAAGTTTTTATTTCATAAAAGAATGATCAAATTTATTGAACGTAAATGTACACAATCAAATTACCCCTTATTCATAATAAACTATTCTATGATACAATAAAATAGCACAATGCAATGGTCAGTTTTAAAATACATAATCTATATGCAATAAAGCGTCCTTTTTGTATTTACTTACATATTATTTAAATCAGCTGTACTTTTTCCAAAATACATTACGTTAAATGATTACATTGTAAGAAGCGGTAAGTAAATTTTTGTTACAGGTAGGTATAATTGATTCATATTTTATGACTAGCTGTGGCCCGTGGTTTCACCCACGTTAAATATTCTAAATTATAGGTCCAACTAGATTTCTTAAAATAAATTAAATCAGATATTCCGAAATTCTAAGCCAAGTCAATTATTTATAGCGCTGGAGTCTGCTCGTCCAATGACTTTATAATCCATCTTCATATTTTAATAAGGTCGCTAATATTCGCACTGCAAAAACTTCACGTACGTAGGCCTTTCAGGGAATCAAGGCCTTGGGGAAAATTTTAACCCCCTCTTTCATCTTTTTCGGAGATCTCTATAGTATTTGGCAAAATTTTGTCAAAATTTCTTCAGCTTTTTAATTTGGAATTTATTTGGTGTCACTGATGGACAATTTCGACCACATGTTCATTTAAATTTGATGTTCTGAAATTTTATACAAAATCAGTTCCTTATAGTACATCGCTTGGCACGCCCAGCGACTTTAAAATAATCTTATTCTTATTTCAATAACATAGTTTGATAAAATTTTGTCAAGATCGGACCAGTTGTTTTATTAGAGTCCTATTCGATTAGCCTTGCGGATTAATTTTGACCTCAACTTACTTTTAAATCAGACATACTGAAATTCTCTGGTATTTTCATATTTCAATAACATATCTAATTTTCATACCTTCAGATAGTCACATTGATAACTTTAAGAGTACGTTAATTTGCGAGACAATTCGAGCTCCCAAGGTTCTGGAGAATATTTACAAACTCGCGTTAATTTCTTTCAGTTTCTTAATAATATGTGAGTAAAGGTTAAGATCCATCCAGTCGTTTATCTTGGGTTTTTTTGAGTCTCCAGAACTCTAGAGGGCAATTTTAACCTCACGTTCACTTTTTTCAGAATCTCAGTACTATTTGAGCAAAATTAAGTCAAGATTCGCCCAGCCAATATTATTTTTAGTTCTTTTTGAGACCTTCGGACCTTAAGGATTAATTATAAAGTAACGTTTATTTTTTTCAGCATCTCAATAGTATTTACGAAAAATTTAGTAATGATACGTCCCACTGTTTTCTTTAAACCCTTTTTTGGGGCCCTACGGTCCTGCGGGACAACTTTCATTTAACTCTAACATTTTTCTTTCGATTCGTATGTCAAATTTACCTATACTTTTCTTTCATCATTTTTTGATCTCTACTACCGTTTTCTCGAAACAATTAGGAATAGATAAAGATAGTACATATTTCGCTTTTATATATATACCAGGGTTTGTGGATTCAGCCAACGGAATTAAAATATCGAAATGTCCTGCATTAAAATCTCCTGTGAATCGGATTCGTTTAACTCCTTGTAGTGCTTCCCCAAAGGTAGCAAGAAGAATGCCACCCTGAAACACTTGAAACTCATAAGGGAATATCTCCCCCGCCGCCTTAAGTTCGCAAGTAGTACCATAGGTGTGAGGTCTAGACATTTCGGTGACGTACCGACGTTTTGTAATATAAGGAGATCCCGATTGCTCCTGAATAAAAAGTCTAAATCTTTCCCAGTTATTTGACACGTGACTGACAATGTTAGCACGAATTTGAGCAGCCATTAAGACATGACCGTACATCAAATAGGAAAGGGAGGAAAATAGGCAGGCGCCATCGCCAGGAATTTTTATTATTTGGCAATGGGTTTGTGTTTGGTTGACTATAATAATTTCCTCTTCCATAACTGATAATAGGAATAACTATTTCCAATTGAAAAATGGCTACCTTATTCAGAATTTAAAGAGTTTATTTTTATTTTAATAAAAAAAAAAAAAATTATTTAAGAATTGCTACTGAACAATTCTATTTATTAACTCTAGCTTATTTATGATACTTAACTTATATCCTTTTTTGTTTTATAATTGCTTCTTCATTACCGGATCAAATTTTAATACAATTTATCTTCTTAATTTGAGATACGATAGAGAAAAATGAAAGAGTTCGCTCGTCAACGTCACTGTGATACGACACTATTGAGAATTAGATTTAGCGCGCTTTTCATATCACGTGATTGGAGCGTATGAAACCAATCAGCGCGCACCGGCGTGCGCAACGTTGAGCCACGCCGCGGTTTAGTCTACATATTGTTCTTCGTTTTGTTCTCACGTAGTACTTTTGTAGTGTAAAATTGTTTCGTCGGTTTCTTTTGTAATTGTAACCTTTCTATTTTCAATTATGTTCATATTTGTCTAAAATACAGTGTTCTTATTTCGTAAAGTTATATTTCGTGTTTATAATTCACCACTGCCCCAAAATATTCAATAGGTTATGGGCACAGTAATCGCGAATTAATAAGTGTTCGAGAATGTTCTGTGCTTAATCGAAGTGACTAGTGAATCCATTTGAAAATTCGTCTTTTGTAAATCCGAGGACAATCCAGTTATTTCGTAAAGTTACGTCATGGTCTAAAATATGATTTTTCAAGTTTCGTGTTATTGCGTCATATTTTGAAATATGATTTTTCAAGTTTCGTGTTATTGCGTCATGTTTTGAAATGTGATTTTCAAGTTTCGTTTAATTGCGTCATATTCTGGAATATGATTTTTTCAAGTTTCGTGTAATTGCGTCATATTCTGAAATGTGATATTCAAGTTTCGTATAATTGCGTCATATTACGTAAATTTATTTTCAAGTTTCGTAAAGTGTTATTTTTTTCGTAATAATTCGTCTTTCGAGAACATTCTTTGACTATTCGAAACAAAGTTCGTGAATATTTTGTACTTCGAGAACGTTCTTTAAATTTTAGAAAAGATTTTCGTGAACATTTCGTGCTTTATTCTGTTCTTTTAAGAATCCTGAGAACATTTTCGAACATTAGAATTATTTAGTGCAGTTAGAAAGGTTATTAGAATCTTAATTTCGTAATAATTATTCCTTATAAGTATCAATATGTCCGAATTAATTGACGTAAGAAATGTATCCAAGTTTTCTGGTGTAAACTTCCAAGCATGGAAATTTCAAATGCGTGCGATCTTCATTGCTAATGATATCCTGGGTATTGTGGAGAAGACAGAGTTGAAGCCAGAGGATGCAGCGCAAAAGAAAATCTGGGAGAAGAAAGATGCAAAGGCGATGTTCATTATTTCATCATCTTTGGAACCTGGTCAGTTGGAGTATCTTCTAACGTGCGATTCGTCGGCCGAAATGTGGAGTAAGTTATCTACGTTACATGAACAACGCAGTGCTTCGAATAAGTTATTACTGTTGACACGTTTCCATGAATACAGAATGAGCTCATCAGATTCAGTTGCTCAACATATAGCAAAAGTTGAAAATATGGCCAGACAATTGATAGATTTAGGAGAAAATGTATCTGATGACATGATTATGGCCAAACTAATCGGAAGTTTGCCATCGAAGTACAATGCATTTGTCAGCGCATGGGACAGTGTCGAAGCAGAGAGACAAACCATTGAGAATTTGACGACACGTCTCATCAAAGAAGAATCTCGATTAACATCAGTTGATGATGTTACAAGTGCATTGGTTGCAGTGAACGTTCAGAATCCGAATAAAAAATCACACAATTATAAAAAACCGAAAAAGTCTTTCAGTAAAAAACAAGAAGTAGAGTGCTTTTATTGTCATAAAAAAGGACATATGATTAAAGACTGTAGAAAACGGTTATTCTCAGAAAGCAAAAATCCTGCTCCAAATAACCAGAATAAAAACGGCAATTCCAAGAATATGTGTGCTTTATCTACAGAGACATTTTCACAAAACATGGATATATCCGAGAAGTGGTTTCTTGACGGCGCAGCTTCAAAGCACATGACGTTCCAAAGACATTTGTTTGCTGAATTTGAAGAATGCAAAAATGAATATGTTTTATTTGGAGATGGTACTACACGTGAAGTCGAAGGTCGTGGTATCGTTTACATCAAACGTTTTGTCTCAGGGGAATGGTTCGATGGAAAACTTCAAGATGTTTTGTTCGTCCCAAAGCTCAAAAAGAATCTAGTTTCAGTGGGAGCTTGTGTGAGAAACAATTTTGAAGTCAAGTACAAGGATTCTTCAGCAATAATTTATAAGGGCAAAGAAATCATCATGTCTGGTGATTTACAAGACAACAATCTTTATCTTTTGAAGATGACAGCGATTCCAAGGTTCGAGGTCAATTCTGTCACTTTGTCGCAGTTGAAACTTTGGCATGAACGTCTTGGACACGTCAATTTGAAGATCTTACGTGAGATGAAGAAACAAGGAGCCATCAACATTGAGGAAATTCCTAACGATATGGAATTTTTCTGCGAAGCATGTCAATTGGGTAAACAACATAGGCTGCCTTTTCACAATGTTGCTCCGAGAAGTACAAATCCAGGTGAATTGATTCATTCAGATGTCGGTGGACCCATGCAAGAAGAATCCATAGGCGGTTCCAGATTCTACGTCATCTTCAAAGATGATTCGTCAGGTTACACGCAGATTTACTTCATGAAACATAAATCTGATGTCTTTGAAAAATTCAAAGAGTTCAATGCATTGATAGTGAACCAGTTCGGAAGTTCCATTAAAACGTTACGTTGTGACAATGGAACTGAATATGTTAACAGCAACATGAAGAATTATCTCGTTTCAAAAGGTATCAAGATGGAAACCACAGCTCCGTTCACTCCAGAACAAAACGGTTCTTCTGAAAGACAGAATCGTACCTTAGTTGAAAAGGCAAGATCGATGTTATATGCGAAGAATCTCCCGAAGAAACTATGGGCCGAAGCAATGAACACGGCAGTTTATATTTACAACAGGACTCCGTCAGCTGCGAAGAACAATGTCGTCCCATATGAAGCATGGACTGGAAAGAAGAATGAAGTTGGACACATGAAGATATTCGGTTGTACAGCTTTTGTTCATGTTCCAAAACAACTTCGAAGAAAATGGGATCCGAAAAGTCAACAGATGATCTTCGTGGGATATCAACAAGATTCGAAGAACTACCGATTGTTCGACTTGAAAACAGGCAAGTTCATGGTTTCCCGAGATGTTTCCTTCAACGAAGAAAGCCTTACTTCGACTGTTCCAAAAAACGAAGAAAGCTATCTTCCCTTTAACAGTTCAGAAGAAATTGGAAATGTTCCAGTCGGTCCAAATAATCCAGAAATTCCTGTTCCACAAAACAATCAAGATATTCTTCCAGTTCAACAAATAAATCAAGTTCCGATCCAGGAAATTCATCAAGATGAAGTTCAGCCCGCTAACAACAATCAAGATCATGTTGTCCAAAATTCAGGTAGGCAACTGCGAGATCGCAATTCTTTGCAGAGACCTGCACGTTACGAGCTGAATTTCATCGAGTATGCAGAACCACAAACTTACGATGAAGCAGTATCTGGACCGAATTCAGGTGACTGGAAAGCGGCCATCCAAGAAGAATTGTCATCACATCGCAAAAATGGGACATGGCAATTAGAACCATTACCAGCAGGAAAGACTGTAGTGGGATGCAAGTGGGTTTTTAAGATAAAAAATTCGTCATCTGAAGAAATCCCAAGATTTAAGGCTCGTCTATGCGCAAAAGGTTTCACTCAGAAGAATGGGATTGATTACGAAGAGATTTTCTCTCCAGTAGCAAGGTACGAATCTATACGTGTATTGTTAGCAATGGCCGTTCAAAAGAATTGGAAGTTAACACAGTTTGATATTAAAACAGCGTTTTTACATGGCGATTTGAATGAAACGATTTATATGCGTATTCCCGAAGGTATTGTAGCAGAAGAAAATTTTGCTTGTAAACTTCTCAAATCAATCTACGGTTTAAAACAATCTTCGCGTCAATGGAATACCAAGTTTGATTCATTCTTAAAAGATTTTAATTTTGTTCCCAGTTCAGCTGATCCGTGTGTTTATCGCGGATTGATTAAAGATAGTCTGATCTTTTTAGCGTTGTATGTAGATGATGGATTGTTAATGAGCGAATCGCAGGATGCAATTGATGAAATCATTAGCGTATTAAAATCATCCTTCGAAATTACAGTTAATAAGTCATTATCTTTTGTTGGATTGCAAATTGAGCGCTTTGAAGAAAATAATTCTATTTTCATTCATCAAAAAGATTACATCAAGCGCATCCTTGCTCGTTTCGGAATGACTGATGCCAAACCTATAAGTGTACCATTAGATCCTCATTCTGTAACTTCATTAATGGATGAACAAGAAAATAAACTATCAGACAAAACCTTCCCGTACAGAGAAGCAATTGGTTCACTTCTATTTTTGGCTCAAGTGTCACGCCCTGATGTTATGTTTGCTGCTAGTTTCTTGAGTAGGTTCTTGAATAATTATTCGGAAGTACACTGGAACGCTATTAAAAAGGTCCTCAGATACCTTGTGGGCACAGTAAATTTGGGTATACTTTATAGTAAGTCGGATAATAACTTTTTAGTTGGGTTTACAGATGCGGATTTTGCAAATGATACATTAACGCGTCGTTCTACAACTGGGTATATTTTTAATTTTTCAAATGGACCTATTTCATGGTGTTCACAGCGTCAGCGTCTTGTATCCCTCAGCACAACTGAGGCAGAATATATTGCTGCGAGTACTGCAACAAGAGAACTTTTATGGTTAAAACAACTTTTGACTGATGTTGGATATCAATGTGATAAACCAGTTACTTTAGAAATTGATAACCAAAGCACGATTAGATTAGTTAAAAATCCAGAGTTGCATAAAAGGAGCAAGCACATTGATATTCATTATCATTTCATTCGTGAAAAATATCAATCAAAAGTTTTAGATGTAAAATATGTAGCATCTGAAGAACAATGTGCAGATTTTCTAACTAAAGCGTTACCACGAAATAGATTTGTGTATTTGATCGATAAAGTTGGTATGAAATGCGCTTAAATAGTGGGAGTATTGAGAATTAGATTTAGCGCGCTTTTCATATCACGTGATTGGAGCGTATGAAACCAATCAGCGCGCACCGGCGTGCGCAACGTTGAGCCACGCCGCGGTTTAGTCTACATATTGTTCTTCGTTTTGTTCTCACGTAGTACTTTTGTAGTGTAAAATTGTTTCGTCGGTTTCTTTTGTAATTGTAACCTTTCTATTTTCAATTATGTTCATATTTGTCTAAAATACAGTGTTCTTATTTCGTAAAGTTATATTTCGTGTTTATAATTCACCACTGCCCCAAAATATTCAATAGACACACATCACAATCATATCTCCGTAGTACTGTTTTGCTTAATGATCTTCTAATTATCTGTTTGTATATTATAAAAAATTGTAAAACATATTTATTGTAGTATAATATGAAAATAGTCGGCATCAAACTTACACTGACTTACTCTTCTGTATTGGTAACAGTAAACAGGATTAGTAAATATATTTACACAACCAATAATAGTAATTAATTTAATTAAATTTGAATAAATTTATATCAGAAATATTCAAATTAAGAATGTCAATAAGAAGCAATAATATGTATTAATTAAATATAATAGTAACCTTAGCTATTAGTTTTTATTACAAAAATCATTTTTCTGCAAATACATGGTAACTAACAATTTTTTGTATGATATTTTGATAAATTGGCCACAGACTGCTGTGTACAGCAATAGAAAATTAATTTTTTACGGTTTTTCGTAAATTTCGACAGTTAGACAAAAAATTTTGCAAAACCCTTTCTTAGCGAGCGCCTACGACCCAATAGGCACCTACATGCCAAATTTCAAGTTTGAAGGTATTGTAGTTTTGGAGAATTTGTGATGAGTGAGTGAGTGATATTTCTCTTTTATATATATATATATATATATATATATATATATATATATATATATATATATATATATATATATATATAATTTAACAAAATTTAAAATTATTTTTTCAATAAACAATAACAATGGGTGGTATATTTCTATGAAGGAAGCTGTAGAGGTGTCGTGTCCGGACAGCGCGTGTTCACAGAGCGAACATAATTATGGTGCAATAAAAATAAATTGACCAGATGTACAAATATACATTGATAATACAGTGCCGTGCCAAAAATGATATTGTCATTCTGTAATTTTCAATTTGTTAACAAAATTTAAATTTTGAATGAAAATTCTAGTTTGTTATTTTACTAACTGAATAAGTAATCATTTACTCATATTTAATAGCTTTATACCGACCACGTAAACCTTAGTTTTATTTTAACGTCTAATTTTCAATATTAGCTCATACAGCCAGAGGAACAGTGATTTTAAGGATTTACCTATATATAACATTTATAAATTCAGAGATTATTGCCTAAATTTGAAATATGAAATAAATTTTTATGCATCGATTTCAATTAAAAAATATATACTTTCCCGGAAACATTTACAGGAAAAAATTATTTTTAAAGTTACCATTAACTTAATGCTATTTTCACCAGAAGTGTCCAAATTTGAGGGAAAATTTAAAAATTCGTAATGTTTCACCAAAGATATATAATTAAAAAACTGATTTTTAGTTACTATGTACGATCTGATTTTTTTAAGCTTAAAAAATAAAGTAATAATGTAATTATTTGGATTTTGATAAATGTAGTTTGTGCTGAAAATATATGTTTACTACTCACCAACATAATTTAATAGGTAAATATGTATTTTGCTCGATGAGTGATTATCGCAGGTTTATCTCATTGTCAGTCATTGGATAAAATTACAAACCAAAACTGGTGAAAATAGCATTAAGTTAATGGTAACTTTAAAAATAATTTTTTCCTGTAAATGTTTCCGGGAAAGTATATACTTATTTTTTAATTGAAATCGATGCAGAATAATTTATTTCATATTTCAAATTTAGACAATAATCTCTGAATTTATAAATGTTATATACATCCTTAAAATCACTGTTCCTCTGGCTACGTGGTCAGTATAAAACTATTAAATATAAGTAAATTATTACTTATTCAGTTAGTAAAATAACAAACTAGAATGTTCATTCAAAATTTAATTTTGTTAACAAATTGAAAAATATAGAATGACAGTATCATTTTTGGTACGGCACTGTATAGTACCTGATTCCATACAGTACCATATAGTACCTGGTCAGTTTATTTTATTGTGTATAGTTTTATGACCCTTATGCGCTCTTAAAACACCGTATTTACTTACGCTCTGTCGACACGTGCTCTCAAAGCACGTAATCAGCTGTAGATACCTACAAAGTCGTAAAATCAAACAGATAAAATTTTTTTTACATAATTCTTATCTTATTTTTTATACTGTATAATGACCTTAATAAAATAATTTTACGTTTTTATTTTTTTTTTCTAATATTTATTCTTATATTTTCCGTGTTTTAAAAAATACCGGTAAATTACCGGTGAACCGGTTTTGCTAAAAAAATTTACCGAATTACCGGTAAATGAAAAAATCGGTAAATTTACAATCTCTACTAAAAACGCTAATCAAGTGGATAACTCAAAGTATTTATTTTGGCCAGTTTCACCAGAATGTACATATAAAGTCGAAGTATATTGTTAAAACTAACTAAACTAACCTAACCTTAACTAACCTCACCACCTAGTTTTTTATATCAAAGTCGAAGTATATTGTCAAAACTAACTAAAATAACCAAACCTAAACTAACCTCACCACCTAGTTTTATATCAAAGTCGAAACATATTACCAAAGCTAACTAAACTAACCTCACCACCTAGTTTTTATATCCAAGTCGAAGTATACTGTCAAAACTAAATTAAACTAACCTAACCTTAACTAATCTCACCACCTAGTTTTTATATCAAAGCCGAAGTATATTGTCAAAATTAACTAACCTAACCTAAACTAACCTCACCACCTATTTTGAAAATTTTGTTAACCTAACGTTAACAAAAGGGATCGCATTCAAAAAATTAACATGCATTACATATTAAAACAAAAATTTCTAACATGGTGACTAGTTATTTTGATTCCATAGTCTTTGAATGAGTGTGCACTTTAGAAGTTAAGTATTGATACCGCGAAAAACTATGAAAAAATATTTAACGTGCATTAATTTTTTGAATCAGAGCCCTTTGATTTGTAACGGTGCAAGCTCCGTTAGCTAACGTTAAATTAACAAAATTTTCTAGCGAACGCGGAATTTTAAGTTTTAATTCTATGTATATTGTACATACAGTGTCTTTCATAAAATTAGATGGATCTACTTACGTCAAAGTGATCTTCAAAACACAAAACATTAGAATTGGCTACTATTTTATTTGAGTTTCTACAATCTTTCGGAACAGATAAAAATAGTTTATCCGGAGTTTTTATGGTTTTGTATTGTGGCATTATACACCATTTTTATGAATAAATATGTAATAAATTCTAAAAACAACTCAAATGTTAGAAGTAAAACAACTTCCGACTCGATGTTTACTTGCCACTGACGTCATACGATCTACAAGTAACAAAAAGCATCGTTGTGGCGGTCTTTTTTAAAATAAAATTTTATCTCTATATTTTATTCTTATTAAAAATATAGTATAAAATAATTTAAAAATATATACTATGCCTGTACATTCTTAAAGTGATACATAATATATATTATAAATGGACTCTCATTTGTTTGGGTTGAAATAAGTTTTTATTTATATATTAAAAATATTAGTCATCAAGTGATATTTGTAAAAAAAAATAACAGTAACAATTGATATGTGATTTAATATTGTAGTGAATGTAAAAGGAAAATAAAATTTGAATTTTTTTTTGTATACTAATCCTTTCATTCTACAGTCCATTGAAGATATTCACAAGAAACATTTTGGTCCAGCAAACCGGATTTTGAAGCAGAAATTAATTATTATTGTACAACGGGATTTTGTGCATGAAGAAAATTCAAGAATATTAACTGTCATATTATATACAAGATACAACAAAACAACAGACAACGTATCGCTGTTAGCAGTTTTCATTAAGAAAATACATGGTCGGCTGAAATTTTTCATGGTCGATTTTCACAACATTCTGGCTGTATACAATCAATTGAATACAGTATAGCACGTGTAGCAATCAGTTGAGCAAATCTGGTAAGTGAGCCACAAATTGTGTTATTTATCGAATTTTTGACTTTATTCTATCAGCATGTCTCAAATTAATGCAAAATTATTGTACAAACGTACATCAATAAAAAGTCAACTTACTAAATTTGGTAAATTTCTTGATCAATACGATGACAGTAAATTACCACAATTAAAAATTAGATTGCAAAAAATTGAACAAATATGGAGTGAATTTGATAATGTACAAACAGAAATAGAATTAGTAAATGTGGAAGATGTCCAACAAGGCATTGAAAGGCATGATTTTGAAGAGAAATATTACGAATTAGTTGGTAAAGCAACTGAATTATTAGAAAATAAAGTTGAGATTCTAGCAAATAATATAACACAAGCAAATACATCTATGCAAAATACACAACAATTTAATGTTAAATTACCAACCATTTCATTACCCAAATTTTCGGGTGATTATGAACAATTTTTGAGTTTTCATGATACATTTAAATCAGTAATTCATGATAATCCAGATTTATCAAATGTTCATAAATTCCATTACTTGAAATCTTCATTGGAAGGTCAAGCAAAACAAACCATAGAATCATTAGAAACCTCCAGTGAAAATTACATAATTGCTTGGAATTTAATTCAAGAAAGGTTTAATAATAAACGGCTGATTATTCAAAATCATGTCAGATCTTTATTTGAACTACCTGCAGTGGGTAAGGATTCACATAAAACTTTTCGTCAGTTTTTGGACACCTTTTGCAAACACATTAGAGCTTTAAATGCGTTAGGAGAACCTACTGATAAATGGAGCACTTTACTCATTTATCTAATCAGCAGCAAATTAGATAAAGAATCAGTAAAAGAATGGGAATCATCTTTAATTATTGGAACATTACCAACAATGCAACAGATGGAATCTTTTCTTCAACACAGATGTCAGATTTTAGAGACATTGGCGTCTGACACACAAATTAATTCAGCTCATGGCCACAAGGCAATCACTAATAAAACAGCTTTTGGGCAAAACAAAAGACACTCGTTTATTGCTAAAACACAACAGAAAAAATTAGAATGCCCATTGTGTCGTCAATCACATTTTTTATTTCACTGTCCACAATTTTTAAATTTGTCAGTGGAGCAAAGGGTTCAACATACTAAAAAGGCAGGACTTTGTTATAATTGCTTACGAGGAAGTCATCCTGCATCGAACTGCGTGTCAGGACATTGTAAAAAATGTTCAAACAAACACAACACATTACTACACAAGGAAGCTGAGGAATCTAGTTCAAATAACAATAGTACACAACCTGTTACGTCATCATTAACAACAAAGAGTTATTCAGATACAAATGAAGTTTTGTTATCTACAGCAATTATCAATGTCATTGACGTAAGTGGTAATTACCATCCATGCCGAGCAATTCTAGATTCTGCGTCACAATCGAATTTCATAACCAAAAAATTAGCAAATATGTTGAAATTACCAAAATTTTCAATTGATATTCCAGTAGTTGGAATAAATCAATCTGAACTATCAATTAAAGATTATGTAGTAACAAAAATCAGTTCAAGAGTTAGTAATTATTGCACTCGAACACGATTTTTAGTTATACCTCAGATAACTGGTACAATACCTACGCAGTCCATTAATATATCACACATTAAAATTCCTGAACAATTAAAATTGGCAGATCCACATTTCTCTACACCAGCAGAAGTTGATATGTTATTGGGCGTAGATATATTTTACAATGTTTTAGCTGGTCAAAAGATTATAAATAAAAATGGGCCAATAATACAAGAAACACAATTGGGCTGGATTGTTTCAGGAAGCATTCCAAGTAATTGTCAGGCAAATAATAAAGCTACAAATAGTATCAGATGTCACTTATCTCGAGACATTTTAGCAGATCAGCTAACAAAATTTTGGGAGATTGAACAATTTCCGAACAACAAATTAATGTCATTTGAGGAAGAAAATTGTGAAAAACACTTTCAAATGCATACAGTTAAGGATAATTTAGGGCGGTATGTTGTAAGGCTGCCATTTAAGCAAAATATACAATCACTTGGTCGTTCATATGACATTGCTTTAAAACGATTTGAGTTTTTAGAACGAAAATTAATGAAAAATACTTGTTTGAAAACACAATATCAGGAATTCCAACAGGAATATCAAACTTTGGGTCACATGGTAGAATATACAAATTCTGAAATTAATGACGGTTTTTATTTACCACATCATGCTGTAATAAAAGAAGACAGTGTGACAACAAAAGTTCGTGTTGTTTTTGATGCTTCAGCTTCAAGTACAAGTGGTCTTTCCCTTAATGATACGCTAATGACAGGGCCTAAAACTCAAGATGACTTAATACAAATCATAATGCGTTTTCGATTACACAGTATTGTTTTAACTGCTGATATAGAAAAAATGTATCGACAGATACTAGTGGATGAGCGTGACTGTCAATATCAAAAAATAATTTGGAGACCAGATCCTGGAAAGGCTTTAAAAATATTTAAACTAAAAACAGTTACATATGGCACCGCATCTGCACCATATTTACCCAGTGAACATAGAACGTAAATGTGATGTAACAAGGAAATAACAAGTTACGCAACTTTTTTGACTTATAGGTGACATAACAATTATATAAAATTTGAGTTTTACGTTATATCCCTAATTGGTACCTGTACGTTACGTAACAGTTACGTGCCATTGTGACTGTAATAAAATGTCACATTTGTGACTGCTATGTTACGTTTAGATGATGTATCAAGGTTGCTTCGATAAAACGTCACAGTGTGACTTTTATGTTATGTCTTCGCAACCTAACAATGTTACTTTAATAAAACCTCACAGAACTGACTCTTATGTTATGTTTTTGTGACGTATCAACGTTACTTTATTGAAATGTCACAATCATAACTCTTTTGTTATGTCCCGATGACCTAACAATGTTACTTTGAACAAAACGTCACAACAGTACTCTTATGTTATGTTTTTGTGACGTATTAACTACAGGTATCTTTAAATTGATAACTCCTCGCGAATTGATACATTTAAAATTAATATGGTAACAAAACATTTCACAAAAGTGACAAGTGAAATGTTTTATTAATATTGACATGTCACAAAAACATAACAAAAGAGTCATGATTGTGACATTTCATTAAAAAAACGTTAATACGTCGTTAAAACAGTTAATTTTGTTATTAATTTAAAAATTAAATTCTTATGAAAATTCTTGTAAGGCTTTATTTACTATTTTGTGATATATATTAATATATAACGATGAGAATAAATAAGTCAGTTTGGTCTAGTGGTTAAGACTGTCGATAATTTAAATGATGCTTCAGCTTGGATAACGGTTCGAATCCTGTAACAGTCAACAAAAAAAAAGAAAAAAAAAACAGTAATAATTTGGGTGTATGTATATGAACAAAGTTGGTAATATGTGATGTAATGTTAATAAGAAACAAAAAAGGGGAATTTTGAATTTGCTTATTGCAAAAGAAGGCGTAAGGCGTATTTTTATCTATAAGGTAACATCAAAGTTATATTTTCCTGAAACGTAACAAGAACATAACAATGTTACGTCACATTGTTACGTTTATAAGTGGGAAATTGTAAGTTACATGTGAGTCATATGTGACTCATATTTTATGTAACAGGTGACTTTCAGTTCTGTCACTTTGACATAAAATTTACAGAAAAATGTTCACTGGGTAGCCACACGCTGTTTAAAACAATTACCCATAGATGAACAAGATCAACATCCTATTGCTGCTAAGGTGCTATTGTAAGATTTTTATGTAGATGACTTGTTGACTGGAGTAGAAACAATTCAAGAGGCTATTCAGGTACGAGATAATTTAATAGAATTGTTGCAGAAGGGTGGTTTTCGACTACGAAAATGGGCATCAAACAGAGCAGAAGTGATAAAGGATTTACAAGAAATATCTACAGACGGTATGCTATTGCTAGATACATCAGAAACATTAAAAGTATTGGGATTACGTTGGGATGCTCAAAATGACAGTATCAAATATTCAGTAAGGTTGAATAATATAAATCAGGTACTTACTAAACGAGTCATATTATCCCAAATAGCAAAACTATTCGATCCTTTGGGATTATTAGGACCCGTAATTACGACAGCAAAATTATTTATGCAGAAGCTTTGGCTTTTAAAAACTGGTTGGGATGAAGAAGTTACTTCAGAATTAACACAAGCATGGCTTGAATTTATAAATGATTTAAATTCTTTAAATTTATTAAATATACCTCGAAGAGTATGTGATGGTATATTTAAAATGGAACTTCATGGTTTTTGTGACGCATCGGAGCAAGCATATGGTACTTGTGTATACATTAAATCTTCAAATTATTCAATTTATCCTAAAATTGAACTTATTTGTGCAAAATCAAGGGTAGCTCCTTTAACCCGTTTAGGACCACCATCTACGATATTTTTCCAAATAAAAAAATTCATACTTTTATAAGTATTATTACAGACTTCTATACTGAAGGGTGTGTGTCTCTGATATAAAGTAGGCCATACATCATCAAGCGTTTCAATTGATACGTCTGACTCAGTTGCTTTTTATTTATATCTTATACTTACCGTAGTAATGTTGAGATACGTAATACAAGCTCATAATAAATATACACACACGCAAAAAAATATATTTTATTGGTTTTCTTTACAAAAATATGTAATGACAATTTTTACAAAAATTTATATTCAGAAATAACGAAGTAAAAAAATTACATAATAAATATATCACACACACACACACAAAAAAAATAATATATTTTATTGTTTTTCTTTACAAAAATATGTAATGACAATTTTTACAAAAATTTATATTCAGAAACAACGAAGTAAAAAAATTACATAATAAATATATCACACACACAAAAAAAAATAATAGATTTTATTGGTTTTCTTTACAAAAATATGTAATGACAATTTTTACAAATATTTATATTCAGAAATAACGAAGTAAAAAAATTACATAATACAATATATCACACACACACAAAAAAAAATAATTAAACAGTAGCCTTTATCCAATAAAGTTTCAGAAAGAGTAAGTACTATCTTACTACAAAATGGCAATTCTGAAAACGAATCGCTTAATACGGTATCTTTGCCAGTACAAATTATAAATTTATAAATATATGACGACGAAGCTTCGCATAGTTTAAAAATTTTTATACCAAATCGGACACGTTTGCTCGGAATAAATTGTTTCCAGCTCAATCTTCCCTTGTAAAGTAGTAAGCTTTCATCCACACATATTTCTTGCTCCGGTGTATACATTTCCTAAAATCTTGATTCAATAATTGGCCAAATTTTCTTCAATTTCGTTGAGTAGTTGTCTGTGGGTTCTAATTCTTTACTCTCAAAATGAAGAAATTTTTTTAATAGAAAAAATCTTTCCCGCGACATCACTTTTTTGAAAAATGGTGTTTCAACTGATGGCCTCTTTGTAAAATATAATTTTTTACTTGGTTTGTGTACCACACCTTCTAATAAAATTAATGCCAAGAAGCACATTAATTCATTAACATTTGTTTTGAAAACTTCTCTATGAGAAGAATGTGGTTCATTTTCTTTATTTTTATTCATAAACTCCTCAGCATATATATTCGTTTCTTCAACGATTTTTTCCACTATCTCGTCGGTTATGAAACATCTGCAAAAATAAAAAATAAATTTACAATATTAATATTATCTTTTATTTTGATGTGGTAGGTAAGTAAATTGTTTTTTGATAGTTTTTTGTTTGAATTTTAATATCAAACAAATGATTTCACTCGACGAAGTAGGTTTACAACAACTTCATCGTTGCATCCATTGAATGATTTATTGCTTAATTAAATAGTGCAGTACAAGTAAACCTTTTTTTGTGCGGTGGATACGGACCGCATAAAAAATCGCACAAAAAAAAAAATATTTAAGAACTTCATAAATTGCTATAAAAAGTATAGTTCGATCCAGATTGTAAGAAAAAACTTTTTTTATGCGGTGGATAGGAACCGCATAAAAAAAGTTTCATCGAAAATATGTAGCTCAGAACGCTCAAAACCTCACGATTTGCTTAAAAGTTGCTTTTCTAAACAAGATAAAGTATTAATTTACACATAAGAACAATTTATTTCATTTTTAAAATATTATGAAAATTCTGAAAAATGCATCTGTAAAAAAATTTAACGATATTTTCTTACTTTCTCTTGCTTTTGATTTACATTATGCACTTGAGAAATTTTTTCAAAAACCGCATTAAAAAAATCGCACAGAAAAAGGACCGCATAAAAGAAGGTGTAACTGTAATTAAATTTTTGTACTAAATATTTAAAACAAAAATTAGTAATTTATTACCAAGATACATCAATCTGACACTATTTGCTATACAGGTAGGCCAGTTACATGTTATTGTCCTATACCCGTGCTATACCCAATTTTCTTACTACGGCCAAGCAATCTCCGTAATTACAAAAGTAAACAAACTTTTAATTACCACAGTAAATACCATAATTACACAAAAATTCTGTAATTTCCATATATTATTTTGCCAGTGACGTTCAACTTGGTAAAAAGTATAATTTAAAAATGGAAAACAGATTTTGTCTTGAAAGTATAAGTAAATATTCGCTAATTCACCTTCATTTAGACGAAGTTAGAAATTAACCAATTTTCCATTTCCGAAAGCACACATTTGTAAACATTTTTCTTTTTTACGTACGTATATCATAAAAACTTATTTAGTTTGCAATTTTTTAATAATTAGATTCCACGCCACTGAGTTATAGATGTATATTTTAAAACAAACATATAAACAAATACGTACCTAAAAATATCCAGCATATTATTATCCTCAGGAAATTCAACTTTTATTCCTGAATCACCAAGAAAATCAAATTTTTGGCAATGTTCTCGTTGCCCTTCTATTCAAAGTTCTTCGCCATCGTCTTCTTGTATCTCCCCTTCTCCTTCTTCACTACGGCTTACGATATTTTGAATATCTTCGATGTCGAAATCACTTTCTGAACTTTCATCGCCACTAAATTCGCTTAAATTAAATTCTATATCACTATCTTCGAGAATAGCTAATAAATCTTCTTCACTCTGTATATATCCTTGGGCCATTATGTATTTTTTACGATTATATAATTATAGGTTATATATAGTTATACAAAAAAAAAAAATTATAATGCAAAAATTTTGTCTTTTCTAAGCACTAAAAAAAAAAAAAAATTCACACACAAAATTACACACACACTAAAATTGAAACAGACCTAACCTATGAAAATTATTTTAAATATTATTAACGTAGAAGTTTTAAAATATTCAAAATAATATTCAAAAAAAACTGTCTTTTAATTATAAATGTCATTAAAAACAAAAAATAAAATTGAAAATATAAGGATGACAAGGATAATTAATAAAACGCATAGCACGAGGTAAAAAATAAGTACGTAAACGATGTAACGCATGTGCGTATGTGGTATAATTTACTTCCTATATTTACAATATTATAGCGTTAGATGGCAGTAGGCTCCAGTTATCGACACAAGACGAGCCAGACTCGTCAATTGGATTTTTTATTAAAATTGCTATGACGAGCTGAGCTCGTCATTAGTCCTAAAAGAGTTAAAAAAAATTAGTTTACCCAGATTGGAACTATATGCCGCATTGCTACTTTCTAAATTAATTAATGACATTTTGCAAGCTTTAGGTCATCAATTTGATAAAGTAATATTATGGTCTGATTCAACTATCACATTGTGTTGGATCAACAGTCCGCCACACATTCTAAATACATTCGTAAGAAACAGAGTGGCAGAAATTCAACATTTGACATATCAATTTTCATGGAGACACATTTCTTCGGCTGATAATCCAGCAGACATTATATCTCGAGGTTGTTTAGGAAGCCAATTGTTGAATAATGATTTATGGTGGCATGGTCCACATTGGCTTAGCAGCGAAAAAACAAGTTGGCCAGATTCAAAATTACAATTAAATTCTATTCCTGAATTAAAGAAAACCACATTAATAGCAAAGAAAAACAACGTACAATGTGAATTTCTGCAGCGATATTCATCATATATAAAATTAAAAAGAATAATGGCTTATTGTTTACGTTTTATTTCTAATTCTAGAAAATCATCCAATTTTATAAATTTTAATTTATCCATAGAAGAACTTGATAGAGCTGAGGTGCAAATCTTAAAGTTAGTTCAACAAGAAGAATTTTCAAGCGACTTGAAATTTCTTAAAAAAGGATTGTTTGATAAAAAATCAAAAATAGCCAAATTGAACCCGTTTTAATCGGGATTATATTTATATTATTAATAAATCGGGATTAATAAGAGTGGGAGGAAGACTCACCAAGAGTAACGTGCCTTTTGAAATGAAACATCAGATATTACTACCAAAAACACATTACATCACCACATTGATTATTCAACATGAGCATAAAAAACTCTTACATGCTGGCACATTAGCCACCTTGTATAACATTCGATTAAAATTTTGGCCTGTGGATGGTCCAAATATTGTTCGCAGAGAACTACGCAAATGTCTCACATGTTTTAAGAATAATCAACAAAGTTATCAATATAAGATGGGTGATTTGCCATCAGTTAGAACTGAAGTAGTTCGACCATTTACTAATACAGGAATAGATTTTTGTGGACCATTCTTTATAAAAGAAAAGAAATACAGAAATCAGAAAAAATTAAAAGTTTATATCGCTATTTTTATTTGCCTTTCAAGCAAAGCTGTTCACATTGAGGTAGTGTCTGATTTAACTACACAAGCATTTCTTGCTGCATTGAAGAGATTTTTTGCTCGTCGAGGCATGGCATGTCATTTATATTCAGATAATGCAACAACCTTTGTTGCTGCAGATAAAGAGTTAAAAGAATTATTCAAGAGAATAATTGTACCACAAGAAATCACAAAAGAATATCTTAATGAAGATGGCATAACATGGCATTTTATTCCTCCTCGTGCGCCAAATTTTGGAGGAATTTGGGAGGTAGCAGTACGTTCATTTAAACACCATTTTAAACGTGTTGCTGGAAACACACTATTATTTGAAGAATTCAATTCATTATCAATTGAAATTGAGGGAATTCTCAATTCGCGACCATTAACCCCATTATCTTCAGATCCAAATGATCTGTCCGCATTAACACCTGCACATTTTTTAATAGGTGGTTCACTAAAACAAATACCAGAAACTGATTTGATAGATTCAAACACAAATAAATTAACAAACTGGCAACATATTGTCCAGCTCAAACAACACTTCTGGAAACGTTGGCATAAGGAGTACTTGAATCAATTGCAACCAAGAACTAAATGGAAGCAAGCAGGTCCATCCGTGTTCAAAGTGGGTACAATGGTATTGGTCAAAACAGACAATTCACCACCAGCAAAATGGCCACTTGCACGAGTTACCGAGTTATTCCCAGGTGATGATGGTCAAGTTCGTGTAGTATCAGTCAGAACCATGGAAGGAAATTTTAAGCGTCCAACTTCCAAGTTATGTATCCTGCCAGTTCAATAGTTTTCAACCAGAGTAGTGTTGAAAGTGTCCTTTCAAGGGTGGGGGTATGTACATTCTTAAAGTGATACATAATATATATTATAAATTGACTCTCATTTGTTTGGGTTGAAATAAATTTTTATTTATATATTAAAAATATTAGTCATCAAGTGATATTTGTAAAAAAAAATAACAGTAACAATTGATATGTGATTTAATATTGTAGTGAATGTAAAAGGAAAATAAAATTTGAATTTTTTTTTGTATACTAATCCTTTCATTCTACAGTCCATTGAAGATATTCACAAGAAACAATGCCCTTAGTATGAAGTAATAAACACATTAAGATGATTTTTAAAAAATAGTCAAATATCGTATTGTACTTAGTTGATAGCTTTTTAATTTTAAAATCAATTTTATAACTATAACGAAGAAAAATGTCCACAATTAGCTATTTTAATAATCTATTTATAAAATCAGTGTTAGAGTCTAGAAAAAACCATGCTTTTCTATCAACCGAAAATCAAATTAAAAAATATTCAGCAGAAAACAGTGCGATCTGCTTTAGATTAGAAAGTTAAGTAATTATATTAGGATATTATCAACTCTATGATATACATATTTACTAATTAGTGGATTACAGAAAAAAAATAAAATTTATTCTTTTGGTTTAGAGCAACAACCAGTATTCAAGTCCTTACTGCCATGGTACGGTATTTACATTCTCATAGAAGCTGACAAAACCCCTGAAATGCTTTTTCAATCAAAAAACATAATAATAAAATAACTATTTAATTAAACAGACGCTGTTGTACATGCAATACAATAAAATTATTCATTATATATATATATATATATATATATATATATATATATATATATATATATATATATATATATATATATATATATATATATATATATATATATATATATACATATATATATATATATATATATATATATATATATATATATATATATATATATCAAAAAAAGTCGGCAAAAGTCCTTATAATCCAAAAAATAATAAGTATTTCGTCATAGAGAGAAATCTATACTTTCTAAAAAAAATGTATCAAAATTAGAAAATTAGATAGTATTAATAGTATATTGTGCAATAAGTGCGGGAAATTGTCGATTGCCCACGAAAGCGAAGTTGAACGCACGAACGTAGTGAGTGCGCTCATTCGCTTGAGTAGGGCAATCGACAATCCCGCACGAGTTGCACATACTATTTTTTATTACGAATTTCACATACTTTTTTCTATTATTATCATTATTTTTGACATTTATATTACTTTTTAAAATAATATTTTTGAGTGTTCGTCTTTTTTTTTCTGAATTAATTATCGTTTAAATTACTTTGTTGGTGGTTTCTATAGAAATAATTATGAAATAATTATTAAATGAAAAATTAAGAGGCGGCTTTGCGTGTTTTGATTAAATTTTGCGTGTTTTATTGTCAATTTGCGTGTGGAAAGTTACTTTCCACACGCAAAAAAAGTATGCGGGAAGAGTACAGTTGGCAAACAGCCATTTTGCGTACAGAAATATGTGCGCCAAGTTAGTACTTCTCCCGCATGAGTAATAAAAAATTAATACTTTATTTTGAACAATTCCATATACAGGGTGTTACTGAATAAGTGCGAAAGATTTTAGTAGGTGATTGCTGAGGTTGTTTTATGTAAAAAAGTTCACATAAAGCCAGGTTCGAAAATGCTTAGGTTCCAAAATACAGAGTAGATGGGTTATTAGATAGCTCATACGGATTTTGTGATGGGAACAATAAGCGAAAATTATTTTTTATCTTGAAAACGACAAAATACAAAGAGGTTATTTTTGTCAACAATTTATCGAACATTTAAAAAAATATTTTCAAATTAGAAGAAATAATTGGTGTGCCGTTTTTCTTAAAAAATATGTCATCGCATGGCCGTACGGACGTCACTAGTTTGAGTAGGAATATTCTGTCTACTTCAGAAAATGGGTATTTAACCTGTCGTAGCGAGTTACAAATTTTGTGTGAATATCTCAAAACGTTTTTAAAATTTAAAAAAAAAATGAGAAACTTAATACTTCGTATCGGGGAAACTAAGCGTTTTCGGACCTGAGTTAATATGAACTTTTTTACATAAAAAACTCTCAGCAATCACCTATTAAAATCTTTCGGACTTATTCACTAACGCCCTGTATAAACCGATCACCCAAAAATGACATTCGCCAAATTTAATTTCCCTGTGTGTATAATAAGTTTATATGTGTTGAGCTATGTACTCGTATATTATTGAATTACCTTCTATTTTGTCGGAGTTAGAATTATTTAAAGTTACGTTTAAAATCACAAAATGGCGTTTTCACAAAACATTTTATTAATTTTTTCACAGTCTTAACAGCCGGTTTTACATTCATAATTTTAAAGGTTCTTTAACTAAAGCTACTTTTAATTTAAAGTCGACTTTATTTTTAGCATTGTTTTACAATGATCAGGTCTGCTTACTTTTGTTAAAGGACTTTTAAGTGTTGCATGGATAAAACGAACTATGAATTATCGTAGCCAATCTTATATTTAAAAAAAAATAACTATAGAAACGAAAATATCAACATGATTGAATTTCAAAAAATACACATTTCACTCATTTCGCTACTACCAATGAGATTGGAATAGAAAACTACATTATTTCTTTTTAAAAGAAATTTATCATAAATACAGAATCATAAAATAAATCGCGGGTAATCCAGAAATCGTTCAGCCAGTTTAGCCCAAAAGGAATGTTTGATATTAATTGAAGACGTAAAAATAATCAAAAATATTATTGAAAATAAGCAAACAAATAAAATTTTTATTTTATTTATTTAAGGTACGAATATTTTATAGAAAAATTATGCTTATAAACAAAATTCAATGATAATAATCAGCAATAACAAATATGTTAAAGCTGACTTTAAGCAGTAAAAGTCGAGATAATTCTTACTTTAGTTTAAAGTCGACTTTTACACTAACGGGGCTTTAAATTTGATTGTAAAACAGTACCAAAAATAAAATCAGTTTTAAAGTTGGCTTTAGTGTTAAAGTCGGCTTTAAATGTGAATGTAAAACCGGCCGTAGGAATAATTTTAAAAAACCCGCAAAGAAATTTTACTTTTAAGGGCATTGAAGTCAACCGTGCCAGCATTACGAGTTACGACCTTACCATCCAAATCATAATGATGCCATTAGTGTTTCGTTCCAGCTTCGCTGGTACGAAACATTAAAAATGATTACATGTACCATCGAATGTACTTTACATACACTTTCAATCAGACCAATTTCCAGTACATGCACATAATATATTTAAGTAATTGCAAGTTTTATTTTCTTCTTTAGTCAAACAGCTATTTTGCGTAAGAATGGTCAAACAGTTATTTTGCGTACAAAAATGTGTGCACCAAGTTAGTACTTCTCTCGCATGAGTAATAAAAAAAAATTGTTGTAATTTTTTAAATTTTTTTAGTTATCTCCATAACTACTCAGATTTGGCCGCCAATATTGTAGATATCAATTACTTACAGCCTCACCATATCGTTAATATAGGCAGCGTGCGAAGTATATGGTGGGGACAATTAAATCGATTGCAGCGTGAGTAGTGGAGAAAACAAGCATTAATACGGGCTCATATGTGTTTATAGTATAATGAAAAATATTAAATAAAAATATTTACATTGATTCACTTTGATTATAAACGCAGTTGCAACTAATATGTCATTCCTTATTTATCTGTCAACAGTATTAACGTCTACAAGTCAATCCATAAATACAGAATTAAAAATATTTGATGTATTTTAACTCACATAGTCACATGAAATAATGTTTCATAAGGAGTTAAAGTTTGTCTTATGACTCTCCATTAAACTAAATGACTTATACCAGCATTTTTTAATTCTCGAATTTTCCTGACGTACTTCACCGGCACCAGCAACTTTCTCCTCTGCATAGTCCGAGGTTGGAAGGAAATACTGTCTTGATAATTATATCCATATTAACGTCGAAAATTGTTTAATTACTTTTTCAATATAACTGTTATACTTCATCCAGTATTTTATTGTTCAAAGTGAACAAATCAAATTGTTCAAATTTATTTACAAAAAAAATTAATTGTAAATAGCAAACATTTGTATTCAGATTTTACAAGTTTAAAAATATTTTAAATTTATTTATTTCCACGGTTACCATTATTTATTATCGTTAATGAGCCCGGAAAAAATATATATTATAGATGTCGTTGCCATCACGCACTCAGCCTATAGTTATTAAAATAATCCGCTTCCAGGGCCGATTCACCTATACATTTCCGGCTATACCCTTTCTCCCCATAAAAATAAGTGAGGAGCAAAAAGAAAGTCGTTTTACCATTTCCTGAGCCCCTACTGACTCCCACGGGCCCTTTAATTCAGTCCGAGCCCCGGAGATGCAACCCCAGCTACTCTACTCTCTCGTCGAATGCTGCATCACAGACACGTATCGTGGCAGACACGACAAATATTGTTTAATGCTTTTCTTATGAACACATTCATACATACAGACGATACGTGTCTGTGCGGTCACGCTACGCTATATATGAATACATCCATAAGAAAAGCATTGAACAATATTTGTCGTGTCTGCCATGATACGTATCTGTGACGTTTAGTGCCTGTAGATATGAATGAAGCTTACGTTGCGTCGGTAGTAAAGCTTGAGCGTAAAGATCATTATATATGTATACTATACTAGTTTACGTGAGTCAACACTTGTTTATTCCATTTTATTTATTTTCATTTAATTATTGGGCTATACTTATATTCTAAATAAAACAATTTAAGGCTATACGAGCGTATTTGTTTCCGGGCAACTTGTTTTGGGACGAGCAGGCGGAGGTAAAATTTTGAAAATTGTTAATATTTAACCATTTAGTCAAGAAACAAATGTGCTAACAAGAGTTGAAATATATGTTTACAATTTAAAATGTATTTTACCTTTTTTAGCGAATTTCGAAAACTCGAAATTCAGCTATTACAGTAGGTGTCATGACGCAATCTGAGTCCGGGACTATGGCAGAAATCTGTTTTGAGGTCCCTAGAATACGAAAATGATATTCACTAAAATTTATATATATATATATATATATATATATATATATATATATATATATATATATATATATATATATATATATATATATATATTTATGTGTTCCCACGATAACTCTCGAACGAAACGTCTAACGCTTATGAAATTTTGTGTGCGGACTGGATTCTGAATTGGCTTGGCTAAGTTCGTTAGCCAGACACGTCGGATGCCCAGAAGTAGGTTTTCTGGCCATTTTTTATCATTCGATCTTATCATAAGACAGTTCGATTTTTACATCGTTGAAAAGGAAAAAAAAATTATGAAGAAAATGTTCTTATAATTTTCTTTCTATGTTAAGTAGTTTTCGAGAAAATGTAAATTTTCACTTTTATTCTTTCTTTGTTAGTCTAATAAGTAATTTATATTTATATCTCAGTTCTTTATGAAATATAAAAATATTTCACTTTTTTATTAAAGAATTTTGTGAGAACAAGTGAAAACTGTTCACATATATGTGTTATAACACACATACATGTATAGAGTTTTGTTTCTCATTTATTGCATTATAATTAGCATGGTTCTATCCCATGTTAAAAAATGTAAATTAAACAGATTTTCTAAGCTAATGTAATGAAGAATTTTTTTTTTTTTTTATTGAATTTTTAAGTAAACAAGAAATTGAAGATTATGTTATGATATAATATTATTAAATATATGAAACAAAACAAAATATGTACAATGTACATATGTGTGTACGGAAAAATATTTTGAATCGATTTTGAAAATTTTTTCACTAATAATTAATAATGTTAAAAAATTAAACCATTTCAAAAGGATTTAAGGTATTTTATGTGAGGTCAAGGTTTTCGGGACCTAAAAAGGCCAGAAATTAATTAACCAATCGATTTTAAAAATTTTTTCACAGTTAGTAAGTTAAAGTATTTGAATTAATTAATTAAATGATGTCCGCAAGAAGCTTACGGACTGCCATAAGTTATATGAGATCCTTAGAACCCTTTTCTTACTGTTAGAGTACTAGACTTGTATGAGTTTCGCCAGGATTTACTGATCCCATAATTGTAAAAAATAAACTAAACGACCAATTTTAAAAATTTCTTCACTGTTACAGAGCTAAACTATTTTAGATAGATTTAATTATGTAAGGTCCGCCAGGGTCCACAGGACCCAAAAGTGTCAAAAATAAACTAACTGACCGATTTTGAAAATTTTTTCACTGTTACAGAGCTAAACTATTTTAGATAAATATCGATTACGTTATGTAAGGTCCGCCTGGGTCCATAGGACCCAAAAGTGTCAAAAATAAACTGCCTGATCGATTTTGAAAATTTTTTCACTGTTACAGAGCTAAACTGTTTTAGATAAATATAGATTCCATTATGTAAGGTCTGCCAGGGTCCATAGGATCCAGAAGTGTCAAAAATAAACTAACTGACCGATTTTGAAAATTTTTTCACTGTTACAGAGCTAAACTATTTTAGATAAATATAAATTACGTTATGTAAGGTCCACCAAGGTCCATAGAACCCAAAAGTGTCAAAAATAAACTAACTGACCGATTTTGAAAATTTTTTCACTGTTACAGAGCTAAACTATTTTAGATAAATATAGATTACCTTATGTAAGGTCTGCCAGGGTCCATGGGATCCAAAAGTGTCAAAAATAAACTAACCGACCGATTTTGAAAATTTTTTCACTGTTGGGGAACTAAGCTATTTTAGATAGACATACATTACGTTATTTAGGGTCCGACAGGGTCCATTGGACCCAAAAGTGGTAAAAATAAACTAACCGACCGATTTTGAAAATTTTTTCACTGTTACAGAGCTAAACTATTTTAGATAAATATAGATTACGTTATGTAAAGTCTGCCAGGGTCCATCGGATCCAAAAGTGTCAAAAATAAACTAACCGACCGATTTTGAAAATTTTTTCACTGTTGGGGAGCTAAGCCATTTTAGATACATATAGATTACGTTATGTAAGGTCTGAAGTGTCAGTAGGACCTAAAAGTGTCAAAAATAAAATAACTGACCGATTTTGAAACTTTTTTACTATTACCGAGGTAAACTATTTTAGATAGGTACAGGTTGTGTTATCTGAGATCCACAACTGTCCTGCGGATGCAAATGCGGCGTAGAATGCTACACAACGGGTTTTGAATATATATATATATATATATATATATATATATATATATATATATATATATATATATATATATATATATATTACATAAAGTCCGCCTAGAATATACGGTCGAGCTGATTTTTTGATGAGGTCCACCGGGATCTTGCAGATCCGAAAACGCTAGTAATTATCTATCGAACCGATGCTTAAAAATTTCTCACTGCTAGAGAACTAAATTATTTTAGATGGATACAACTATGCTGCACAAAATTCGTTCGTGTTCTTGGGTCCCCAAAAATACCAAAACTAATTACCCAACCGATTTTAAAAATTCTTTTACTCTTAGAAAGCTAAACTATTTTAAATAGGTACAGGTCTTAGATGAGATCCGCCAGTGCCCAAGATTTGGAAATTCGCTATGTTATGCAGATGCTGTGACAGGGGTATTTTTATTATTTTATACATCCCCATTATCTGTCAAAAAAAAAACCTAACAACAACACTTCAAATAAGGGTAGTTTAATATAATTTAGTAGTTAGTAATATGTTCATCTTTTTTTATTAGGTATTTTTATTGTTAACTTTCATATAAATGTGTGGTAGGATTCTCAAAGACCGTAAGAACAACAGAAATTACACAATAATTTTGATTTTACATAAAAAATTATTTTTAACATTGAAAACGTTTATGGGGACTTATTTCAAATTTCAAATGTAATCGTATTGTTAGGGTATTTCTACTAGTACTAGAAATTTAAAATTTAGTATATAAGTGTAGGTTTTGACCTAAAAGAACTTTAGAAAAATTTTTGATTAATATTAGGTAATTTGTATCCATTTTATGCAATATCATAAAACTGCATATGTTTTGTACAAATATATACAAAGTGGAAACAGATTTATTCAACATAGGGCAAATAAAATGGAAGATTTTGTATGGATCATTAATGTAATATGCTAGTGTTAAAAAACATTATAACTGTGTACTTCTATTACACCGTTTATTAGACTAAAATGACATAGATATATTTTTTTATGGTTTATTGAAATAAAATTAACAATTAAAAGTAAACAAACTAATTGTTATAAATAAATACTATTATTACTTTTATTAAATTAAATGTTCAAACTTTTCTCCATTAACCGCTAAAAAATATCCCAATTTATTGTAAAATTCATTGCGAATATTTAGTTTTTTTGTTGGTAGTAATATTAAAATAGGCTGCTACAATAATACCTTGCAGAGACTGCGTATTTGGGTGGAACCTTGATGTGTAAATTTTGTTTTTTAAGTGATCTCAAAGAAATAATTATTTAGCGGTAAATCGAGAGAATGTGGAGCCACTTAATTGCGCTCCCACGTCCACTTTAAGCATTTTGAAAATGCTGATTTAAAAAATCACGTACTGATCTATAATAATGTCCAAGTGCTCCATCGAATTTAAACCAGACTATATTGTTTTCACCATTTACCACAGCTTCGATTGTTGGATCAATGCCGTTTATTAACTGAAGGTATTTATCGCCCGTAAGTGCTCCATTCATAAAAGATGATCCTATAATATTGCCTTCCAAAATTCCTGTCCATACATTCAGCTGTTGTCAGTACTGCGTGTGACAATCTACATAAACATGTGGGTTTTGGGTTGCCCAGTACCTGCAGTTTTGGAAATTGGGATATTGTTGTAAAGTAAGTGTACATTCGTTGGTAAAATACAAAAATTTCAAAAAATCAGGATCTAGATTTGATTTGCTCATCATTAATTATCTCACATCCGAATCTTCAGGGAAAAATTCATGCAAATGTTTATACTTGGATGCAGAGTAACTTTGCTTTTTTCAAAATTCTGTGTACATTAATATGGCTAATATTTTTCTCTTTAGCAACTGTTCTGAAGCTTGATTTGGGATTTAGATCAAAATCAGCTAAAACATCCATCTCCAAATCTTCATTAATGTTTCTTGGATCATTTTGTGGTCTTAAACAAGCACTATTTACACAACTCGTGATACGAAATTGATCTACAATGTGTTTTATAGTACTTATACTGGGGACTTAATTTTCGTAAAACACACTAAATAATTCACGTGTTTCACGATAACTATTGCCCGCCAAACATCATGAGACAAGCTGAATTTTTTTTTCGGTAGCATAATGAACCTTAATTTGTCATTCCAGCTTTCTTCTTTTTCTTGCAAGAGATAAATTTGCAATAAATTTGTATTTATCTGACAAACACAAAAATATTGCAGATCCATGGTAACACGATTTAAAAATGAAATATATATTATTGATCAAAAAGTGTCAGAGATCACATTGATCCTGAGAAAAATTTCTAACTATACTTGCCCTATGTTCGATAAATCTGTTTCCAGCCTGTATATGTATGCGTGTATGTATTATTAATATTATTATTATTAATACCAGTTAATACTATAGTAACACAAATGAATGAAAAAAAGGTTGTTGATTTTAACGAATTTTCAGAATGAAAATTCAGCTATTACAGCAGCTCTTATGGTAAGACCTAAGCCCGGGACTATGGCAGAAATTTGTTTTGGAGCCTCTAGAACCCGAAAATCTACTTCACTAAAATTTATATATATATAAATATATATATATATATATATATATATATATATATATATATATATATATATATATATATATATATATATATATATATATATATATATATATGTATTTATGTGTGTACACGATAACTCTCGAACAAAACGTTTAATGCTTATGAAATTTGGTGTGTAGGTTTGAATTCGATTTCGCTCGCCTAAGTTCGTTAGCCAGACACATCCGATGCCACAGACCGGATATTTTGGGCTTTAAAGTCTTTTTTTGTGTTTTTTGATCAGAATTTATAACTTTTTCAAAAATTTTGTTATACTATCAAAAAAATTGTAAGAAGTTATATTAGCGAGCTTTTTAAACTTTTCCTCTGTATAAACTGGTTTTCAAAAAAAATCAAAAATAATTTTTATATAGAGTCTCTTTTTATCGTATTATCTCCTTCTGTTGCATTGGAAAAATCCTATTTTTATTTATTTTGATTATACACGTATTTTAAGGGTATTACTACACTTAGTACTTCTACTACCTATCATATTTCAAATTTCTTTGGATAAATATTCAGAATAATGCCTTAATAAATTTCTACGGTTATATAAATGTAATATTATTAAATTTAATTAATTAAACTATAATATTTCTTTGATTAAATAAAATTTTAAAATTATATTTTTGGTAGTGCACAAATAGCCTTATGCATTTGTAAACATAATATTATCTCTAGTATAAGTAGATTAGATTTGTTATTTTGTTTTCGAAAATTTATTTTTGCTTTCAAATTCAAATTGTAGTAGAATTGATTTTTTTTGCCCATTAACTGCACATTATTTTAATCTCTTTATTTAACACATTACGTTAAAAAATTATAATAATATTTTTAAAATTATTAATATTTTTAATAATTTAATTATTTAAAAAAATTCTTTAAATATATTTAATAATTTTTTAATTTTAAAAATTCTATTGTGTCAGCGTTTTTAACCAGATAGCACCACAGGTATGTACAATACTGCCAAATTAGCTTGAATTTAAACTAATATTTCAACAATCAGATTTCAAATCAACTCGTCTTTGTGTTGAAATGTTGACATATAGATTCGGTGCTGATATTTTACTGATATTTGAGAAAAATAGGTAATAATTCATGTTAATTTATATATTACATTTTTAAAATCAAATAGTAATTAATATTTGTCCTATTATTTGTTTTTTGTTTTGTTTTATATAGGTAAAAAATTTAAAACCACATTAAAAATTACATGAAACCGTGAAGCAAATGTTATTTATATACGAGAAGAATATAGCTAAAATAAAAAAGAAAATATAAATTCTAAACAGGCAATTATTAATAGAATTTGTCAACATAATAAGGTAAATACATATCTATTAAAAACTGTGGATTTTGTGATTGAATTTTTTCTAATAATTTGAATGTACATGTTAAAAGGTTAATATCAACAGCAATACTTTTATGTATTATAAATTCCTATTTAAAACATGGATGGTGAATTTAAAGATATAATAAGAAGAAAAAGAGAACACACAGTAAACTAAAAACTTGGATTAAGAAGGAAAACATCAACTATGTACATGCCGGATAAGCCCTTGAATAAAGGTCCAACTTTAGTTTTGTTTCCGTGTCGAATGGTTATTTTCTTCAGCAAGAGAATTTAAAAAGGTAAAATCGTCGGTACACAGAAAGAGTGACACAGTTAAAAAAAAAAAACAGCTACTTCAATATCTCTATTCAAAAGTTTTATTATTTACTTCAAAAGTTATCATAGTTTCGGATTTCTAAAATTTTCAAAATTTTTTTGGAGATAACCCGTTGGTACTCACCTTGTATTCCAACAATAAAAATAACAAGTTAATTTTGATAACATTAAAGATTTTGATAAAAAAAATTCGCTACTTTGAAGTAAGGAAAAAACGACAAAACCGCCTTCTAGCGGTTAATTTTGGAAGTAGCAATATGTCGTTCTGGGACATAAAAATATGCAAATTTTGCTATACATTTACACAATAAACTCGAAAATGTAAATTTTTGAGTTGTCACTCTTTCGGTGTACCGTCGAAATGTTTTGTTACGTTTGGAAAATAAATTCCGTTCTAAATTTTTTTTCGTAACCGTTAAAAAATTTAGCTCAAAATATTAAATTCAGTATTGGTAAGGCAAAGATTCTCAGTTGCGCCTCTGGTGGTAAAATTAGAACTAGTGTCAAGTAAAAATACGTATATGTTTAATTGGTGATAAAAATACACATAATTTGTATAATATATATTTCACCGGTCATTTCTCTCACCGGCCCTGTACATAAACGCATCTGTTATTAAAATAACCCTGTCGCAGCATCCTGCATAACATAGCGAATTTCCATTTACAAAAGTACATTTTTCTTGGAAACTAGTTGATATAGAGTAATTGTAAATAAAAAAAACTTTATGTGATTTTTCCGCCTCATTCCGCCAAATTTTTTTCACGAAACGTTTACGCGATATTTTTTAAAAATAAGATGTTTCGTTTTTGAGTTATCGTGCGGACACACACACGTATATATATATATATATATATATATATATATATATATATATATATATATATATATATATATATATATATATAAGTTTACTAAGTGTCCGCACGTAACTCAAGAACGAAACATCTTATTTTTAAGAAATTTCGTGAAAACGTCTACGGTTTTTTTGGACATTTTTTTTGAAAAAATTTGGCGGAATGAGGCGCGAAAATCACATAAAGTTTTTTTTATTTACAATTACTCTATATCAACTAGTTTCCGAGAAAAACGTACTTTTGTAAATGGAAATTCGCTATGTTATGCAGGATGCTGCGACAGGGGTATTTTTTTTTAAAAACAAATATTATTTTATATTTCCAAATAAATGGTTATTTTCTGCTAGTGCTAGAAACTAGAAATTTGATCTGAGTGTTGATCTTGACCTGAAAAATTTTTGAAGAATCTTTTGCTAAAATATTTTCATTAATTGTGTCCTTCTTATATAATTTTAATAAAGAATGAGAAATAATAATAATAAACTTACACACAAAATGTTAACTTTAAACTTTAATTAATAACTCCAAAACGTTTTCAGCGTCAACTGTTGGGTCTAGAGCGCCCCATTTCTTTTATAAAGTATTATTATATTATAAAAAATATTATAGTATTTACAATAAAATTTAATAAATTTTACAATGGGTGTTATTATATGAAAATACAATTTTCCTTACAAGAAAAATAAAAAATAAAAATTAGTCACAAATTTTAAGTTTTTGTGTATGTCGTGGGTCTAATATTTCGGGTAATAATTTAGAGTCATAAAATTCAATAAGTTTTTCTTCTATTTTATTTTTCCAAAAATTTTGATCCTTCCAAATTCCAAATAAGAAACCTTTTGTGGTTTGTAATGTATAGCACAAATGAACAAAAATCTTTTCAAAATTCTTTCAGTTATTTCCAACTGCCCCATCACCTGATAATAATAATTGGGATTTTTGTAATCAAATCAAACATAATAATAATTTTAAAACTTGATCGTGTAGTAACCCATGTATATATTTTAATCAATTATATTTATGTTGAGAATCCCAGCAAAAATGAATACAAATTCATTTTTTCATAAAAATTGTAAATATGTCCCTATAGTAAAAATTACAAATATTATAACGAACTCACTGCCATCTGTTAAAACTAAACTTAATTTGAAATATTCAAACCGGTTTTGGCAATTTTTAAGGTTTTTAATTTTTTTTAAGGTCAGTTTTAATGTAAATGGTTTTTAAATGACCATCCGAAAAAGAGAAGGTATTTACGCAATTTTTAAAAAAAGAATCAAATTTTTTAAGTAAATACTAAAGCTTTAGTTTTGTTTCTACTATTTCAAAAATGGTGATATTTAGAGCAATTTTTTGTAATTAAAATGATTTAACTTTTAAAAATCAATGACCATCCGAAAAATTACAGTCTTTTTTCTACCGAATTATGTTTTTATTTTAATTTTTTAAGTTAAAATAAAGCCTCAAAATTGTTTCTAGTAAACGTTGTTCTTGGAGATTTTTGGTTGAACACTCTTAAATATACTTACATATTTATTTTATTTTTTTCTATAAATAAGTCGTTAAAAAATTTTTATATGATGCAATTTCGAATACATATAAATAACAGTTAACGAAGATTTCAAAGAGTTCAAAGCTGTGCATTTAAAATTCAACAATTTTGCTCCTGATTATTATTCGGCTCTTCACATTGTAAATGCTTTGTATGTGTCTTCTCATGCCGTAATTGATGCGATAAATTATTAAACGGTTTTGAACAAATTCTACATTCGTATGGTCTCTCATTTGTATGAGTTCTGGAACAATAAAATTGCACAATAAAGTTATAACCAAAAAAAAGGAAATTCCAGTTTCCAGTTCAGTGACAAAACAAAATTTGTTTTATGTATGTATCAGGGCCGGACCTAGAGTTATAAGGAGGGGGGGCAAATTTTCCTGTTGGCGCCCCTCGCAGCAAAAAAATTTTTACCTGGATGATGACCAAAAAAAGTCACCTGGACCCTACCATAAATCGGCACCATTGACCTTTTTTTTTTTTGTCATCACTTACTTACAAATTCACTTTAACCCTATCATAAATTGTTACTATTCACGTTTTTTTGCTCATCACTTGCTCCAGGACCATTGACCCTATCATAAATTAATGACTGTCGACCTTTTTTTTTTCTTTGCTCCTCACTTCAAAAATTTTTTAAATTTTGCTCGCCCAAAAAAATTTCACCATTTTCGCGCTCCTCAAATTTTTAGCGCTCCAAAAATTACGTTTTTCGCGCCCCTAAAATCATCCAGGAGGGCACGTGCCCCTGCTGCTGCCCCCCTAGATCTGGCCCTGTGTATGTTATGTTATGTATGTCACTGAACTGAATAGCGTTTCCAGTGTTAGTGGCAGGAACTTGGTACTACATGTGTGTTACTACTACAGCAAACAACTTGTAAAAATGGCAGACGTTTAGATTGTAACAAAAATATTTATGTACGACTGAACCATAGAAGGCTCTTTTATTACACTGTTAGGAATATGAAAAGCAGTAACCGGAAAGAAGTTGGCGCCGAAAGTTGGAAAATCGTTCTGTTTTTTATATGGCTAAATTGCTCCCAAATTGCTCCTTTGGAATCAGTAATTGCTCCACCTGAAACTGAATTACTTAGTTAGTTATTTACAAACAAAAAAACTTTTTTGTTTGACTATTTCTATTATCAAAATCTTGTCAAATAATGCATTTTTATACAATTACTTTATATCAAAAAATTGCTCCCAATTTGCTCCATCTAATTTAAAAGTTAGTTATTAATTTCTCTGAATAATAATTAAAATATATTAAAATAAAAAATATTATGAATTAGGTTATGTATTATTAAAACGTATAGGCAATCCATTATACCTTTAAGTCGTTTGCATATATTTAAGGATAATTGAATTTTGACAAGTTAAATAACATTATAAAAAAACAAAATATTTTAATAATTATTCAAAAAAATTAAGATTTAGCTTTTAAATTAAATAGAGCAAACTGGGAGCAATTTATTGACGTAAAGAAATTATATAAAAAAGTATTATTTTGGGAGATTTTGATAACTTAAATAACGGAAAAAAAATTTTTTTCTTTATAAATAACTAATTAAATAATTAAGTTTCAGGTGGAGCAATTACTGATTTCAAAGGAGCAATTTGGGAGCAATTTATCCATATAAAAAACAAAAGGATTTTTCAATTTTCGGCGCTAACTTCTTTCCGGTAAAGCAGTACTTTATGGCACTAGTTGCATAATGAAAAGCAAACAGAACAATACAGTTGCAATAAACAGAAAACATGTGAACTTTGTTATACATAATTAACACTTTACCGACCACGTTTTCGGCATCCGAAAATAATCACAACAACCCTAGAGGTCGATCGCCATCAATTTTTAAAAGCTTTGTTCCTTTTTCACGAATTTTTAGTTCAAATCAGTAAAAATCATGCGCAGTTGGAAAAGTTGAAAATAATGCGTTCCTTTTAAAAAAATATATTACTTGTACTGATAGTTCAATGTTCCTTTTACTATGAATTTGAATTTGAACTGAGTTCAAAACAGTTCAATCAGTCCGGGATTTTTGTCAAGAATTTGAACTAGAATTTCAGTTTGTGTACAGTTTTGAAAAAATTATCAAAAAAAAAAAAAGTTAATGAAGAATAATATCTACGATATCTACCATATCTACGGTTAGCGTCGTTAGCGTGATAGCGTTGTCATACGATTGAGTAAAGAGCAAAGTTATTCAAATTTAAATAATAATTAAAATATTTTTGCTGATTTTAACTATATATTTAAAAATATTATTAAGGCAAACTAATTTGGGAAGTTTTTGGATTTTTATTAACCAATGTGGCGGTTAGCTTCAAAAAAGATAATGCGTACTCCATCTAGTGTATGGGACATACACATTCTTATATCAATTGTTCTTTCTTTTCTCTATGATGGTAGTGTCACACTTCTATGCCCTCTATAGAATATTTTTAGAATTTATCGCATTCCTTTTTAAAAATTCAGAATTATTAGTTCAAGTAATAATTCAATTCAATCATGCGTATTTGACAAATTCATTATTATTTGAACCGTTCATCATTTTGGAAAAGGAACAAAGCTAAAATAAACAAAACACTTAAAAATATTTATAAGAAATATTTTATAGGTATTATTACTATTTTCTTTTTATATTTATTTTTACCAGTTTTTTTTTATCTTACTGTCTGTTACTGATTTTATTAAAAATATCAATGTATATGTACGTATGTTTACTCATGTTGAATCATTTTATGTATTTGTTTACATAAAGTTTCTTTAAAAATATTGTCGGCCCCTGGGGAAGTTTACCGTGAAAATGCTCAGACTGTAGAGTATTAATATTAATTACGTAACTTATACTATTATTATTAATATTTATTCAAGGTGACTTATCTCCTTTATTGTTTAAATATTAATAACCTTTGTCGAAGACTCTTCTAAAAAATTTGTCAGTATTTTATTAGCTTCAAATGACTAATAAAATAATAACAAAGCTTCCTTTAGTATATAAATTTTTCTGTGCCAACTGTATGTAATAGCTATTTATGCAACAAGTACAAGGGGGGGGGGGGGGTCGTGGAACAAAAAGTTTGAGAATTACTGTGTTAAAGCATGCTTTGGTTGCTATTATCTATCATCTGAAACTAATAAAATACTGAAGCATTTTTAGAATATTTTTCAGCAAAAATTGTAAATATTTAAGGAAAAGAGAAGAAAAAGTTGTCTGGAATAAATATTAATAATAGTTCAAATTGTGTAATTAATTATCTAAAAATTTGTAAATATGGTATGCAAATCAAGTTAGTCTGTTTTCTATTTATTGTAAAATTAAAATTAAAATTTATCAAGTACACTGTCCTTTATGGCACTAGTACTTTTTGCTTTTCATTATGTAACTAGTGCCATAAAATAATAATTTTCATATTATCTCTTAAGGTGAATCGATCAGTACTGACAAATTTGTGACAAATGAATTACTAAGTCTATTTTTTTCTCTATAAATAAATATAATTTATGTGTAGAAAAATAAGTTAAATTTTATACTACATGTAACAGCATTAATATTTGATTATTGTTCAATCTTCTAATTTTAATAATTTTAAAAGTAATGAATTTGATTCTGGGAGTGAAGTGTACGCACATACAGTAACTAACACGTACACAAATATATTATGGGTGTATTAGTATAAAATGACATTTTTATAGTTTTTTTCTATTTATTACAATAACTAAACGTCCAATATTGAACAAAATAGTTTTTTTAATGATTCAAAAACATAAAAGAAAATAATTTTTAGTTTTTAGCGAATTTCCAAAACTGGAAATTCAGCTATTATAGCAGGTGTCATGATGCGACCTAAGCCCGGGACCATAACAGAAATGTTTCGAGGTCCCTAGAATACGAAAATGATATTCACTAAAATTTATATATATACAGGATGGTCCAGAATTATGTACCCTAATTGCTAGAGCTGATAGTATGTTCAAAAATAATGGTACCTTTTCATTTACACTTTTTTCCAAAACTCAATAATAAGGGGGATAAAGCTGAGAGGTAAAATGTAGAGGGATGGAACGAAACTGACTTCTTTCTTTTTAAATTTTTTAGGCGCGCTTTTGATTACTGGATCCATATTTTAGGGGCGCGTATGAACATTAGGATAATTAAATTTATAGTAGCAATTATTCCATCACTTATGATTAGGGGATAATTTGGAAATAGATACTTCTACTTTAAATTACGCGAAAACGTTATTATTTATCGAAATGTAACAAGTATACCTTTTTTGCGTAAAATTGTCTGAGGAATCATATTGCGAGGGATTTGGTTTAAATAATTGCAAATTAAAAAAGAAAAGACGTGATAATCCACACCTACCATCCAAAACCACCCCTTAGTCGTAAGTGGTGGAATAAGTGTTGAGATAAATTTAATGCTTCTTACGCAAAATAAGTTCCCCTAAAATATCAGTCCGTTATTCAAAATCGTTTGGAAAATATTTAAGAAAAAATGGTTTTCGTTTCACCCCTTTACAGAGTTGTATCTCCCTTATTATTGAGTTTTTAAAAAAAGTGTACATGAAAAGATAATATTATTTTTGAGCGTACCATCAGCTCTAGCAATTACGGTACATAATTCTGGACCACCTTGTATATATATATATATATATATATATATATATATATATATATATATATATATATATATATATATATTTATATATATATATATATTATATATATATATATATATATATATATATATATATATATATATATATATATATATAACTTGCGATAACTCTCGAACGAAACGTTTAATGCTTATGAAATTTTGTGTGCGAATTCGATTTTCCAAATCGTTGGATGAGTTCGTTAGCCAGACACGTCGGATGCCCAGAAGTAGGTTTTTCGGGCATTTTTTGTCAACAAAATGAGTTTTTTGCCAGAATTAAGCAATTTTTCAAAATTTATTTACGCCAATCGGAAGAAAAAACCAAATTACGTAAAAAATGTTTTTGGACCATTGCTTTAAGTAAATTACTTTTTTCTGCGAGCTAAATTCGAAAAAACCGCTTTATAAGTAGCGTGTCATGATTTTTTTAATCCAATTTAACGATTCGGCTGTATTCTATTTCTCTGTCATTTAAATATGTTTTAAAATGTATCTATCCCATTTTTTTTTTTTTTTTGAGAAAAAAAATCACGAAAATTTTTTTTTATGTGATATGATCAGAATTTAGATTATGTTTACACCTTACTAAAAAAATTAATAAGAGTTTGCTACAATCGCATAAAAATTACGTTAAATCATATTCAATCAATAATATTTTTACGTAATTTCTATCCAAATGACAATACTACGTTATAATTATATGTATAAACACAGCATTTTACTGGTAAATAAATTTGCACATTCAGTTTTTTTTTTTTTTTTTGACAAAAATAATTTTAAATTTTGACAAATTGTATCATACATTTTTGAAAATATTAAATATTTTAAGGCGAAAATGTATTAAAAAACTGAAATTTGTTTAACAAAAACCATACATCTGCTCGTTTTACCTTAAAAATCTCGGAAAATAGAATATTTTTCAATAATTAACCCAAAAAAACATACAAGAGGTAACTTTTATATTTTTTTTGAAAATTTCCTAATAAAACGACAAATGATTTTTTTTATTTTGTAGAAAATGGTAAATAGAAATCGTAATAAATACTCGCCTTGAAAAAATCAAACAAGTATTTAAAACAAAATACTATTTTTTAAAGAAAATATTAAAATTATGTACAAATGCCGTCCTTATAAACTGATATATTCTGTCCATCTTGAGCGCTGGAGCCGATTTTGAGGAGCTGAATCCCCTCCAGACAAAAGCTCATAGCGAATACACACATTTTTAAAATATCCTTTTGAATTTCGTAACTCAATCATTACAAATAAAATCTAAATTTAAAAATCTAAATGACCTGTTTTTTCTCAATTTTCTAGCATCAAGTCTAGGGGTAATCAACTAGGGGGTGATTGTGTTGACATTTTGATGTAAAATATAGTAATTTTAACCGTCTTCAAAATAACGTTTCGATTTTAACAATAAAAAAATTTAAAAATATGTTTAAGTTCTTGCAAGTTTGTCAAAAAGGGACTGAAATATTTTTAGATATTGATATATACAAAAAATATTAATGTGTTAAGTACTTGCTAGACTTATAGGTTTTATGGGTGGTTTTAGCGAATTTCCAGAATGGAATTTAGCTATTACAGCCACTCTCATGATGCGACTTGAGCCCGAGACTATGGCAGAAATTTGTTTTGAGGTCCCTAGAAACAGAAAATAATATTCACTAAAATTTATATATTACTAGCCGTATATCCACCCGATGGGTGGTTTACCATCGGCAACATCTCAGGATGTCAGTCAGTGTCAAAGATCTATTAAATATTATTTATTTTAATAGCCATAGTAACATATTTTTAAATATTTTAATTTTAAAAATGACGAATTTACATACAAATTGTCATCCCCTATTAAACCCACTTAGGGGACGAATTTTCTAAAATCCTTTCTTAGTGCTCACCTACGTTACATAGGGAACTCCTATGCAAAATTTCATTCTTCTAAACCCAACGGTTTAGGCTGTGCGTTGTCTGTCAGTCAGTCAGTCAGTCAGTGTTAGTTTATTAAGTTTAGTATTTAGTCCCACACCGTTGGACAAGTTCGTTAGCCAGCCATGTCGGATGCCTGAAACATGTTTTTTTTGGTAATTTTTAGTGAAAAAAATTAATTTTTTGCCAAAATTGTCTCAAGTTAAAAAATTTTTGCGACATTTATTTACACCATTAGAAAGAAGAGGAAAAATCACTTAGAAGGGTGAAAAATCACAGAAAAACGGATTTTTATAAATGGAAATTCGCTATGTTATGCAGGTGCTGCGACAGGTTGGTTCTTAATGACAGTTGGTTTTTAATGACATAATTTACTTAAATACATACCACTGATTCACCTCTAATCATTCTTTGGCATTTACTCGTACGTTAAGAATTCTAACTTTGAAACTTTATTTCTTCTAAACTACACGTCAGGAATTATTCAAAATAGTGTCAGTGAATGCATCATATCTTTCTCTATAATATACTAAAATTTCAAATTCTAAACTTGGAAAATTTCAACTGATCGATTCATCTTAACAGTGTAATAAAAGAGGCTCTTACGAGTCAGTCGTACATAAAATAAATTTTATATCTAGAATATAAACGTCAGATTTATAAATTCGATTTTTATTAATTAGGTATTCGATAATTTTGATAATTAGGGATTTTGCAGTCGGACATAAAGCTTTGTATGCAAAATTTAACTTTATGAACTCGTTTTTTTTTAGTAGCGGCTCGTACATAAAGTTCTTCATTATGTACTTGTTGCACAAATATTTTTAATAATATTAACTTATTGATATTTGTTTTAGACTTAATACGAATTCTTGTAGCGATTTAAACAATAAAGAAATACATGAATATTCTTTATTAGTATATAAAAAAATATTATTGCAAGCAGGACCGAATTTCCAATACGGTACTTGACTGTATTCAAAATTTGTTTTAAATGTTGAATAATTTTATGTATTGTCCTTAAATATATTCAATTTTAGTAGTGACAAATAAAAATATTCTTTAGTTACTTAAAAATTCGATTTCGAAAATTATAAATTTTTAGCCTTCATTTAAATGGTTAAAAACGCAGTGATATTTGAAAATGACGTCATGTTTTAATAGTAGATCTTATTACTCTAGTTACGGTTTGTCTATGACAAATTGCATTTTCATTGTGACATTTTTACAATTCTAATTGACCAAGAGAAGTTGTTTTTCTTTGTAATTTATTTTGAACTTTTTGGTTTGCAATTAAATTTGCACTCAAAAAAGATTTATGGAAGGAATACATCGTCACTTAATACGTAAAATATCCTTATCAACTTGTTTTAAATATTATGTTAAAAATGCTTTTATTTTTTGCTACAATTTTAAAGTTACGTTTTCTTAAAGTGCATTTAATACTTGTAGGGCTTCATGAAAATCTTACGATGATGATAAATGAAGAAGATAACAAGGTAGAAAGTTGTAAATACCACTAAAACTGAGCATGATGACTGCTGAATATTGTGTACAAATTTGAAACCGTGTCGACAAGTGTTGATATGAATGAAAGCGACATCTGTTTCAGTTAAATCGTGACGTCATTGCATACGTCACTACGCCAAATCGTTTTTCCCGCCAATTTGTTCATTTAAAATTGAACAATGGTTTTTTTGAAGATTTTTAAAAATTTAACAAAAATTAACTAATTAATTTATACGTAAAAACAAAGCATTTAGAATCATTTCTCAATTGCAGTCAAGTACCCTATTCTTGCGGCCATAGATCCAACAAAATTTGCCTTACACCTGTATAAACTTACGTAATATAAAATTTATTAATAAGTTTTTAATTAAAATAATTAAAAAGTAAAAAATATGGGATTATGGCGATGTTTTGACCAAAAATATATACCTCGAAAATGGTTTGGTGAATAAACCTGAAACTTGTTGGATTCGTATGAAGTTATGAGCAAAGAAAGGACTATTTTTTATACTAAAATTTTATTTTTGGTAAGCAATTTTACGTCATGTGGTATCATGTGCTTTTACCAAAGAATATCGATTTTATATTTTAACGATTTTCGAGATTTCCTTAGAATGTTCTAAATCTGAAGAAACAGATAGAGATTCAATTTGCAACTGACATTGATTACAAAAAAAATTTTAAAATCAGTGTCACTAATGGAAAGCCACTAATTAGAAATAAAATCCGAGTACAAAAAAGTCATCGTTTTAGGTTATCAGAGTGTAGCAAATTTCAGGTTTATTCTCCAAGACCTTTCTGAGATATGATTTTGCAAAAACATCATGAGACGCCCGCTATATAAATCAAGGAAATTAGGCTAATCTTTCGGGATCGTCACCCCGGGCTGGCACTCGCAAGACTCATACCTAAATTCGGCCCTGATTATATGAATATAACTAAAAACAAAACTGACAAACCTTTGATGAATTTCCAAATCACTTTTTTTGAAAAATACTTTGTTGCAATAATTTAAAGAGCAAACAAAGTTTCTCTCTTTTTTATGGATGCGACGAATATGATTTTGTAGTGAATCTATATTCAACATTCTATCACAGAAATTACATTTAACTTTTTTCGATGAATGATTTTTAAGGTGACGATACATAGATGATTCATGCGCAAATTCTCTTCCACATATTTTACAAATATTTTGTTTGATTACTATTTCATCATCTATAAAATTATCTAAATTATTTTTTAAACAATCTTCAAATATATACAAGATGTTTCAAGCAACTAAGAACATATAAATTTCAACATAGGGAAAATTTGTTATGATCAAGTGCTTTATTTTATTATATTAAAAAATATTTAGCAAAACATTAAATAATATCACCTCAAAATAATGTTTAAAAGTAATTTTTTTCTGTTGGTTATAGGTACGCAACAGCTAAGGTTATATGCACCGTTTTCGCGAAGTATTATAGTTTTTGGTTGTGGTAGTATGGTTATTGTAAATGAAATGAAAATACTGTGATTGATGTAGGATGATAGATCTCCCCCGGTTGGATGCGAATTCACGATCTACCAGACAAGAAGCGGAGTTGCTAACCACCAGACCAACTCGGGGTTTAAGGCTAGGGTCACATTGGAAGCGGGTTCGTACGACAAATCACTCGCGCGTACTTGTACGAACACGTCAGATTGAAACAAATAATGCAAATGAACGAAGATGGTCACACTAGATACGAGTTATTCTTGCGCACACTTACGTAGTCGTCAGTGTTAAAAAATGAAACAAAAAAGTTTGTTTTTTTCGCACTAGTCGTTCGTGTAGAAGATAAAGAAGATAGGAAACTTAAATAAAAGTAATACAATTTATGAATATTATTTGAATTTTAATGGATATTTTCATTTGTTACAATTTTTGTAGTATCAAATTACAATTTTATAAAACTTATTTGATAAATTAAGGATTTAAATGGATATAGAAAAATTAATAATTCTCGTATTTGAAAGGGAGCAAAAAAAAAAGAGTTCTATGGTTAGAGGTTGCGAAAGCATTAAATCTTCCTTCATTCATATATGTTGAAAATATTGAAAAAACTTGTTTTTGTCTATTTTCAAATGTGGAAATAATTTCCTAAATTCACCGCCACTAGATCTTCTATTGTATAATTCATAAACCAAAAAATTTCGATTCGCATTTTTCATCAAATAATAATTATGTAATTATATTATTATCGAGAAACAAATAATCTCTTAACAGATTCATTTTTAAAATAAATTTACATAAGTATACGCTAACAGTGTAACCACTTTATCTAACGACAATAGTCTCACGACTATATCAGACAAATTAAGTCGTACGTACCCGCTTCCAATGTGACCTTAGCCTAAAAGTAATTAAAAGCTAGTAGCAGTAAATTTATTGAAATAACTATAAATAAATCTTATTAACCTAATATTGAAATACTTATTAACAGACGATAATACTGCTTAGTATAAAATTGGACACCTTGTTTTATTTTCAGACTTACTTTTTTGTAATTAAAGAAAAATATTAAGAATTATGGACACTATATAAAAATCATACCCATAAAACATGCATGTTCTGATCCCAACAATGTTAAATTTTGTATGTTCTTACTTCGCTGAAACAGACTGTATTTAATAGTAATGGAAAAAAAATTATATTACGAATTTTTAATTTAATCATTTTGTTTTTTATAGATGTCTTTTCATTTTGCGTTTTTGAATTTATATCTTGTTCTGAAGAATTTAAATTGGACTTATTTAAGTCTTGTAATTTTTTAATTTCTTCCTCCAGCACGTCAGAATAACGATTTTTATAATCAAAATCAATATTATTTAGATGAACGTTTTCATTCCGATTAAATTCCAAAAATTCAGTTGAGTCAAAATTCGAATTATCATTGTTAGATTGCAACATATTATCTTCTTGAGTTTCTAGTTCAATATTTAATTCATTTAATAATCCATTCATAATATGAGTCCAATCGCTATTTAAATTTGTAGTTGAACTATTACTATCAAGTTTATCGTCAATGAGAACACTCAAATCATTCACTATATCCTTAACTTCATTTTCATTTGAGGTAATACCGCATTCGTGTACTTTGAATTCATCTAATGTTGATAGAACCTATTTTTAAAATAAATTATTTAAAAATTATTTAATATTATTTAAAAAGTTGTGTTCTACCTAACTTCTAGCATGTAAAATAGTGATATGCCAGTGTCAAAAAGTTTAATTATTTTAAATGAATATATGCTATATTATATAAGATCTGCCGGGATCCTGGGGACCCGAAAGCAACAAAAATTAACTAATCAACCGATTTTGAAAATTTTTTCACTGTTAGAGACCTTAACTATTTTAGATAGGTACAGGTTGTTCTATGAGATCCATCAGTGTCCAATCTTTGGAAATTCGCTACGTTAAGCAGATGCTGCGACGGGGGATATTTTTTAGCGAATTTCGAAAAGTCGAAATTCAGCTATTACAGTAGGTCTCATGACGCAATCTGAGCCCGGGACTATGGCAGAAATATGTTTTGAGGTCCCTAGAATACGAAAATGATATTCACTAAAATTTATATATATATATATATATATATATATATATATATATATATATATATATATATATATATATATATAATATATAATATATATATATATAATATATAATATATATATATAAGTATATATATATATATATATATATATATATATATATATATATATATATATAAATTTTAGTGAATATCATTTTCGTATTTTAGGGACCTCAAAACATATTTCTGCCATAGTCCCGGGCTCAGATTGCGTCATGAGACCTACTGTAATAGCTGAATTTCGACTTTTCGAAATTCGCTTAAAAATATCCCCCGTCGCATTTTCAAACTGTTTGAAAATGAACTAACGGTTCGAAACAATATTGTCACAGTTTCAAAAATAAAAGTGGTATTTTGCAAAGTAAAATATTTGTTTATTATTTACAAACATGCAATACCATAAAGTAACGCTCAAATCTATTAATATTAAGATTTTCTAAGCTTATGTAATGAAGATATATTTATTTTTTTTATTGAATTTTAAATAAACAAGAAATTGAAATTTATGTTATGATATAATATTATTAAATATGAAACAAAACAACATAATATGTATGCATGCACGGAAAAAAATTTTAAATGAATCTATTTTGGAAATTTTTTCACTAATAATTATTAATGTTAGAAAGTTAAGCAATTTTAAATGGATTTAAGGTATTTTATGTGAGATACGTCAAGGTTTTCGGGACCTAAAAGGCCAAAAATTAAATGATGTCCGCAAGAAACTTACGGATTGCCATAAGTTATACGAGATCCCTAGAACCCTTTTCTTACTGTTAGAGTACTAGAGTTGTATGAGTTCCTCCAGGGTTTACTGATCCCATAATTGTAAAAAATAAACTAAACGATCAATTTTGAAAATTTTTTCACTGTTACAGACCTAAACTATTTTAGATAAATATATATTACGTTATGTAAGGTCTGTCAGGGTCCATAGGATCCAAAAGTGTCAAAAATAAACTAACCGACCGATTTTGAAAATTTTTTCACTATTAGGGAGCTAAGCTATTTTAGATAGATATACATTACGTTATTTAGGGTTCGCCAGGGTCCATGGGACCCAAAAGTGGTAAAAATAAACTAACCGACCGATTTTGAAAATTTTTTCACTGTTAAAGAGCTAAACTGTTTTAAATAGATATAGATTACGTTATGTGTCAAAAATAAAATAACTGACCGATTTTGAAAATTTTTTTACTATTACCGAGCTAAACTATTTTAGATAGGTACAGGTTGTGTTATCTGACAAGGAAAGGTTCCCAGGTGTCCGCCTCCGATTTCAATGCCGCTGAAATATGTTATTCTACGTCGAAATATAAAAGATACGTATTTTTTTTTATCGGCGGAAAAACGGTTTAAAGGGGTGAAATCGCCCTTCAAAAATTGGGGTAAAAATTTAATTTTACAAATTTAATAAAAGGTTGATTAGAAAATTTATACTGTAAATTAGCGATGATCGTTCAAAGCAAGAATTTTATGTGGTTTTTACACCAAAGTGTATGAAGCGAAGTTTGATTTACATTTGGTATAATATATGTATATGAAAAAATATTTCTTAAAATTGGAAATGAGAAATTATTTTGTCAAAAATGATTTAATTGCCATATAGTATTGTGTAATTTAAAAATACTGGCTAAGCAAAATGTTTTGTCGTAAAACAAAACTTTTTCTGCAAATACGTTTTTGCTTTATCAGTGACTAACAAGGAAAGGTTCCCAGGTGTCCGCCTCCGATTTCAATGCCGCTGAAATATGTTATTCTACGTTGAAATCTAAGAGACACGTATTTTGTTTTATCGGCGGAAAAACGGTTTGAAGGGGTGAAATCACCCTTCAAAAATTGGGGTAAAAATTTAATTTTTCAAATATCTCGAAAACAGTAAGAGATAGAGCAAAAGTTTAAATTGGCGATATTGCTCTATTTTAAAGAGCTATCTATTGATATGCAATTTGTTCAATTTACCTCAACAAGGATGATTGGGGGTTAAAATTTGGGGATTAATTTTGCAAGAAGGGGGTGAAAATTACAAAATATAAAAATTTTGTTTACAGAATTGAAATCTACGTCAAAAAATCTAATTGACTGTTTTTTTGGTCAATGTCCTAATATTAAGTCTAGGGGTAGTTAACTAGGGGCTGACTGTGTCGAATAGTCGTACTACTTGGGTAGTTCAAGAAGTTCTTCTTCATGGAAAATAGTTTAAGACAATTAGAATAATGTAGAAATGAAATTTTCGATTTCAAAATTCAGTTTGAGCAACACTGGAGAGAGGGCGAGTCACCCTCTTAAATTACATACTAGTTTACTAACACTCTTTTGTACTATTAACACACTGACAGTGGGTAATAATGTCACAATAAGTGGTTCTGAAGTTGGACTATCGTATCTAAGGTTTTTATAAGCTTTCTTTTTTTAATGGATGTTATAGTTTTCGTTATCGAAAATTATCGATACCGAAAATAACGATATTTTCAAAATGAATGAAAATCTAATAAAAACCTTACATACGATAGTCCAACTTCAGAACCACTTATTGTGACATTATTACCCACTGTTAGTGTGTTAATATTAAAAATGAGTGTATGTAAACTAGTATGTAATTTAAGAGGGTGACTCACCTCCTCTCCAATGTTGCTCAAAATAAATTTTGAAATAAAAAATTTCATTTCTACGTTATTCTAATTGTCTTAAGCTATTTTCCATGAAGAAGAACTTCTTGAACTACCCAAGTAGTACGACTATTCGACACAGTCACGTCACCCCCTAGTTAACTACCCTTAGACTTAATATTAAGACATTGAGCAAAAACAGGTCAATTAGATTTTTTGACGTAGATTTCAAATCTGTAAACAAAATTTTTAAATTTTTTTTAATTTTCACCCCCTTCTTGCAAAATTAACCGCCAAATTTTAACCCCCAACCACCCTTGTTGATGTAAATTGAACAAATTGCATATCAATAGATGGCTATTTAAAAAAGAGCAATATCGCCAATTTAAACTTTTGCTCTATCTCTTACGGCCGGTTTTACAAACCGAGTTTAAACTGAGTTTATTAGTTAAACCAAGTTTAAGTAAATGAGACCGTTTTACATATTGAGTTTATCTGTTAAACTCGGCTTATATTTAAACTACCAATAAAGGTGGCTTAAATCATTTAAACTAAGCTTACCTAGTTAAGATCATAGAAAAGATATAACTACGATGTAAAAAGGAGCATTTGCCTTCTCTATGGCTGAGGTCGTTTTTAGAGATTCGATTATATTTTTATATTTCTCTACTAGAGCAATTAAATACTCAATCATGGTGACCACATTACTGGAAAACTTGGAAATGCCAGGGAATTCTGAACTTTTTGGAAGTCAGGGAATTTTACCAGAAGACTGGAAAAAATTAATTTTTATAATTTTGTTTATTTAGGTACAAAACTTCAATCAATTTTTCACTTGTTTTGAGATTAGATTTAAAAATTGGGGCGGATTTCTTTTTTTTTTTTGCTCATCATTTACTTTTTTAAGAAAATGTGTTAAAAAGTTATTAAAATTTTTTTTAGCTTTTTGGGATAAAATAGGGGCAGCATTTTTCACAAAATAGTCAGGGAATTTTTTAATAAAATTTCTGGAAAACCTGGAAAAGTCAGTGAATTTGATCTTTAAAAATCTGTGGCCACCATGCTCAATTTCATTACTCATGAAATTTACTGATCTTTTTTTTCATTTGTGTCATTCATTTTTTTAAATTTATTTTTTTTAATTTTATTAATTAAAATAATTTTTTTCCTTTATAGCGTTATTTCTATATAGGTTACGTTTGTAGCGTATATCGTGTATGAAGTATATCTAGATACATACGTTTGAACGGTTGGTAAAATAGAGTTATTTTACCGACTTTGGCGGATACAGATACATACATGTATTGAATGAAATGAGCAAATGATTGAAAGCAGGTTCGCCAACACAAGCTTAGTTAAACTTTGCTTTAAATTGTATTGTAAAACAGACGCGAAGATAAACTGGGTTTAACTTTTAAACTAGGTTTAGTTAAGCTTAAGCTTAAACTCCGTTTGTAAAACCGGCCGTTACTGTTTTCGAGATATTTGAAAAATTAAATTTTTACCCCAATTTTTGAAGGGCGATTTCACCCCTTCAAACCGTTTTTCCGCCGATAAAACAAAATACGTGTCTCTTAGATTTCGACGTAGAATAACATTTCAGCGGCATTGAAATCGGAGGCGGATACCTGGGAACCTTTCCTTGTAAGATGGAAATTTCCCACTTTTCCATAGATGATCAAGGTCTTTATAAAATATTTTTACATAAAGAATCGAGTGATATTTTGAGAATAAAAATTTAATCTAGGCGCACAGCTTCCAAAATATACTCTCTTTGGATAGAGTACAATTCCACCACTGTACTAACCTGGTACTGTCAGTGCAAAGTAGGGGCAACACTTGTTGCTTGTTGCACTCATATTATCTCCGTAATCTGGTACTTAAGTTACAAGTTACAACAGATATCAGGATCATACTACTAGAAGAGTCGCGTGCGACTTCAAAAATTTTTAATGGATGCAGATGTTGAATGATATTGGAGTGAGGAGAATGAAGACTAGATAAGGAGTGTAAAGTTTAAAAATGTTGAAACTTTTAGAATTATCCAAAAAATGGATTAATTTCATGATTTGCCTTTTCATAAAACCTTCCTATAATAATGATATCAACAACAAAATAAATGATAAGTGAGAATATTCCGGCATAATATTTATTCCATCTTACTATTTACTTTCTTGTAAACCTAATGCACATATAAAAATTCATGGAGGGGATGGGGCGAAAATAAGGCCTTATCGATACCCCTTCTTTATTTTTAAATTAGATGAAAATCTAATAAAATTGATTAATTTTGCTCTACTAATTACTAACACTTCCGACTACATTTCAACTGAAATTTCCAACTATAATTTATCAATGAGTTCTCGATTATTATGACGCTCTTTTATCGCAACTATCCAACACAGGTCTTGCTTCCACCAAACTAATTAATTCCTCAGTATTTACGCCCATTAAAAAAAATGTACGTTAAATAAAAATCTATAAAATACGTGGCTATACATATGTATGAAATAAACTTATAGTTTAAATTACTTTATATGGCGAATATCCAATGGTACTGACTCCAATTTTATATAGTGACGTCAGCGAATTATATAATATACAATGTAAATGATGCGACGCAAAATAAAAATTATTAACTTTATTTTAAAAATGATCGAAAAACCCACTTTATAACTGACTTGAACATTGAAAAAGATTCTAGAATATTCTATTCAAAAGCTAACAAAGTTTTAGAAGCTCGCGTTTCCATTTGGAAGTGTTTCCATTTGAGAATAAGTACTGTACCGCTTTGGTACACAAAGAACACTAATATCAATCTTATTTTTGGACGCTTTTTTGCATACATTGAGTTAGAACACCTTTATCTAGACACCATAGTATGTGCACTCATATTAAAAGCATAAGGAAAACAACTTCTACCGAAATTAGTCAAAAACGTTTTGTATAAAGGCGTTTTTGTTTTATCAGTCTGCAGGCAGCCTTACATGAGCATTTTATTGCAATTATTTTCCCTTCTTTACTTATTTCTCCATTGATTTCATGAGGATTACTTTTTAAATTTGACATTTGTAAGCAAAACCCAGTTATTTTAAAATTCTTGACATTCCCATTCATTTTACCACAATTTAATACATGCCAACGATTTATAATATTTTCCCCACCTAAAAAATTCTTACTAGGGTTGCAATTTCCAAATTTACATATTTCTTGTAAAGTTACACGCATTTTATTTTATTATAATCGAATGTAACGTAAAAATATAATACGTTATTACTTTTCAAAATATAATTAATAATGATTTATTGTTTACAAAATTTTCTTGATCCGTCATCATACCACGTTCTATTGGAGTAGCAACCGCATTTACATTTTCAAAATTAAATCATTTTAGTATTTTTTTGGTGTATTTAGACTGACTTAGAAAAACACCATTCGTACCATTTACTATTTTCATACTAAGATATGATAAACTTTCTTGAGACTCTATCAAACGTTATTTCGAATTTTTCATTTAATCTTTTTAAAATGTCCATCATAACTTCTCTTTCTTTTCCAACCATAAGACTATCATCGACAAATAGAGCTATAATTACGCTTCTATCAAAATTATAATATATACATAGATCATCATCAGTATTATCAAATTTTAAAAATTTCAAGAAATTTGAAAATTTTTCATTCCAGTTTTTCGGAGCTTGTTTCAGACCGTAAATACTTTTATTTAGTTTGCACACACGTCCAGTTCTATCATCAAAACCTTCAGGTTGATACATAAAAATTTTTTCTTTTAAATCACTATACAGGAATGCAGTCTTGACATCAAAAGTCATTAAATTCATTCTATTAGAAGCAGCAATACTAAGAATTATTCTAATAGATGCGTGACGAGCAACTGGACTAAAAGTTTCGGTATAATCAATTCCTTCTTTCTGTTCAAAACCTCTTGCTACCAATCTTGCCTTAAATCGTCCATCATGTTTTTGACGTAATATCCTACGACAAGTTAATGGTTGAATATTTTCAGGTAAATCAATCAGACTCCAAGTATTCATTTTTATTAAAGAATTATATTCGTCAGTCATGGCTTTACACCATTTTTCATCTTTCAGAGCTTCAGACACAGAAATATCTTCAACTTCACCAATCATGGCTGTAGTCCTCTCCATATCTTGACATGTAAAATTGGTAAAATACTCCTTAAGTTTAACTGGCTTTCTTAATTCTTGACGATTTCTTAAATTCCTTCTAACAGGTGAATTAGGTGTTGAGTTTTCTGAATCCTCAAAATTAAAATTTTCAGATGTTTGTAAACTTTCAGAATTGTTAGTCTCAATATTTTCAGTTTCTCCTCCGAAATTTTCATTTTGTAATTTTTTAATACAGTTTTCAGTTTCAGTACATACATTCTCAACTTCAATCTTTTCATCAAAAATTACATTTTCAGAGCTTACAACATCATGCTCATCATGTAAATAAATTCTGTAACTAGATGTATCTAAATTATATCCTACAAACAAACCTTTCTTTGACTTTTTATTTGTCTTAGCACGTTTGTGATCTTCAATTAAAACATAACATTCACAACCAAAAATCCTTAGTTTACTTATATCCATTCTTCGACCAAACCATAAATCAGCTGGACTTTTACCATTCACTGAACTTGTTCCAGTCTGATTGAGTGTGAAAACAGCATAATTTACTGCTTCAGCCCATAAATTTTCATTCAAATTTTTTGCATGAATAGCAGACCTGGCTGATTCAACAACTGTTCTCATCTCTCTTTCAATACGTCCATTTTGTTGTGGAGTATAAATATTTGATTTGCTATGAAATACGCCAAGTTCTTCTAAAATTCTTTTTGTCTCTGCATTCTTTATTTCAGTACCGTTGTCAGACTTGAGACACTTAACTTTGGTTTCAAATTGATTTTCAACCATTTTCATAAATATATCAAGTTTAGCTGCAGCTTCATTTTTGGTTTTCAGAAAATAAACTGTTCTAAAATGTGAGAAATCATCCTTGAATAGTAGAAAATATTTAGCTCCTCCTAAAGATTTGACATTCATTTCACACAGATCTACATGAATTAAATCCAAAGGTTTTTCAGCTACTTTCAAATTAATTGGATGAGAAATTCGGTGTCGTTTTCCATAAGTACAACCTTTGTATAAATAATCATTCCAGTCATCTATGTACTTGATATTATTTTTGTTCAAAATATCTCTCACATATTTCACATTTTGATGTGCTAACTTTTCATGCCATTTTTTTATAGACAGTACTGACAAAAAACTTTCTGACTTTTCACGTCGAAACAGCATTTTAAATAAATCCCCTTCGCGAGTTCCAATAGCTACTGTTTCACTTCCATCTTCAGTTTTAAAAATTGACTGACTAGCATTTGCAGACTGTATGTAGCCTTGTTAAAGTAAAGATTCCCTTAATTATAGTGTATTTCACTTTATATAGAATAGTGACTTTAATTCTAACATAGTTGGTAACACTGACTACTCTGTGTTTGTAGTGAAGTACTCTGTGTGTTGTAGAAGTAGGCTGACTCACTAGTATAAAAAAAAAACAATATAGTAATATCAACAACCGCCATTGTACTGAAAACATATTTTGTACTTTTATTATTTAATAATAATCAGTATTTATTACTATTTACAACAGAATATTTCTCAATATATTCTCAACCTCACCTCATCAGGTTATGGGCCCAGGTCGACGTTAAAATTGCAGAAAATTCTCAGTGTGTTGTAAATTGTACGGTGAAAAAGTATAAAATATATACAATGACAGATATTAACGCAGGAAGCGTCGCACAAATCAGTAAATTCACTGGTGAAAATTACAACCAATGGAAATTTCAAGTGAAATGTGTGCTTCGCGCAAAAGGTTTGCTCAATATAGCAACAGGAGATATACCAAAACCAGTTGATGCCCATGAAATCAAGAAATGGGATAAAGATGACGCTACAGCCATGTGTTCGATAACATCAACCTTGGATTTAAAACAAATATGTTTGATTGAAAACTGTGTAACTTCAAAGGAGGTATTCGACAAACTTGATGCTATTTACGAGCAAAAGTCTGAAACGAATAAAATACTCGTTCATGAAAGGTTTTACACTTATAAAATGGAACCGACAGACTCAGTAGCTCAATTTATTTCAAAAGTAGAAAGTTTAGCTCAACAGATCAAGAATTCAGGTGATACCATAAGCGACACAGCCATCGTAACAAAAATACTTTCGTCATTGCCCACAAAATATATTTCGGCAAGCTTGGTTATCAATGGAAGCATCGAAGCAAACAGTAGCTAACTTAACAGCTAGATTAATTCATGAAGAGAATAGTCTGACGAGCAAAGAAGTACAAGAAAATGCTCTCGTCGCCAAAAGCAAAAATAGCATATTTAAGAAAAATTCAGCTGTCAGATGTTTTAATTGTAACAAAAGGGGACATTATGCTAAAGAATGTCGCGCTCCGAAGAAGACAAAACCAAAGTCAGAACAGAAGGAAAATCCTCAAAAAAGTGCTTTCATTATAGAAGATAGTGAAGAAATAGAAGCGCTGATAATAAACAGTGACACCACTTGGATTCTAGATAGTGGAGCTTCACGTCACATGACTCCCAATCGAGAGTTCTTTGCAACATTTAAAGAAACAAATGGTGCAACAGTTAAACTTGGAAATAATGAAACACTACAAGTCGAAGGAATTGGAACTATCCATATCGACAAGTGGATCGATGGAAAATGGTATAGTGGTTCCTTGGAAGAAGTGTGGTACATTCCGGGTTTAAGAAGAAACTTGTTCTCAGAGGGTGCTGTCACAAAGAAGGGATTCTCAATCAGCAAAAATGACACGAAAGCAAAAATAACGAAAGATGGGCAAATAGTGGGACTTGCCATCCGCGATGAAAATAATCTTTACAAGTTACTGATCCGAGTAAGATTAGCAAATAACGAAGTAAATTCAGTGACAACTGGAACATTAAAAGAATGGCATGAAAGACTTGGACATTTAAACATTAAGTCATTAAAAGAGTTATTTTTGAAAGATACATTTAACAATGTGAAATTAACCAAAAACGAAGATTTTTTCTGTGAAGCATGCGTGTATGCCAAACAGCACAAATTAAAATTCGCACCAGCTACTGTTCGTGACATAAAACCAGGTGAACAAATATACAGTGACGTAAGCGGACCGATGAGTGTAGAATCGATAGGCGGAGCATGGTATTTCATTCTGTTCAAAGATCACAGAACTGGATATTGTGAGGTTAGATTTATCAAACATAAATCTGACGTCTACGATTGTTTTCGCGAATACGTAAACATGTGTGAGAAGAAATTTGGTCACAAAATAAAGACAGTCAGAACAGATAATGGAACCGAATTCGTTAATAGTAGATTGAGAGAATATTTTCATTCCAAAGGAATCGTCATGGAACACACAGGTATTTACACCCCTCAACAGAACGGTAAATGTGAGAGACAAAACAGAACCATAATGGAAAGTGCTAGAGCTCTGTTGTACACAAAAGATTTACCCAAACAGTTATGGGCCGAAGCTGTGAATACGGCAGTTTATCTAAGAAACAGAATACCAAACAATGATGGTAAATCCCCATTTGAACTGTGGACAGGTAAGAAACCAACACTTGATCACTTAAGAGTTTTTGGTTCAGAAGCTTATCTGTTAATCGATGAAAATTTAAGAAGAAAACTCGATAAGAAGAGTGAAAAACTTATCCTCGTAGGCTACGAAGGAAATTCTACAAATTACAGACTTTATAATTCTGAAACCAAGAAAATCAAAGTCTCGAGGCACGTAATTTTTAACGAAAACACGACCATAGAGTTCAGAAAAAATTTTGTTTTACAAAACATAGACAATGAAAACGAAATAACCATGGATGTTTCAAATCAAGACAATCCAGAACAGGAACATGATATGGAAAATGTTGATTACGAAATAAACTCAGAAGGAATGAATGAAAATAGTTCGGAAAATGAGGAAGAGTCAAACAAAAATAGGTATAATCTACGAAAAAGACAAATAATTAAAATACCTGCTAAGTTAAATGAATTTATTGTAAACGAAGCAAATTACACTGAAATTAACATACCAACAATCGAAAAACCATTGGCTCCAAATGGGTTTTCAAAATCAAACCTTCTTCGAACGAGAAACCATTGAAATTTAAAGCAAGGTTATGTGCGAAAGGCTTTGCACAATTAGAAGGAATAGATTACAAAGAAACCTTTGCTCCAACAACAAGGTACGATAGCATAAGACTTCTATTGGCCCTTGCAGCTCGTTACAAAATGAAAATTTCACAATTCGACACAAAGACTGCTTTTCTTTACGGTGATTTAGAAGAAGAAATATATATGGATCCTCCAATAGGCATAAAAGTTAATGAGGGACTAGTATGCAAACTCAATAGATCCCTTAATGGCTTGAAGCAGTCTCCACGTTGTTGGAATTCCAAATTCAATGACCATATAAAAAGTATTGGCCTTGAACAATGCGAATCTGATAAATGTGTTTATGTGGGGGAAATAGACAATGAAAGAGTCATTCTTGTCTTATATGTCGACGATGGACTCATATTTTCCAAAAATGAATCCATACTCAAGAAAGTATTGAAATTACTGGAGATGAAATTCAAAATCACTCATCATAAACCAGATATTTTTGTGGGACTAGAAATCAAAAGTAACGAAGATTCATCATGCATCTCGATAAATGTAAGTACGTTTATTCAACATGTTATTAAACGTTTTGGGCTTACAGATGCAAACGGGCTGAAGATCCCAGCAGATCCAAATGTATGCCTGACAGATCCACAGCATGAACCCAGTGAAGAAACAGTACCGTATAAAGAACTAATCGGATCACTTATCTTCATTGCTACCACCTGTCGACCAGACATTTCATATATCACTAATGTACTAAGCAGATATATGAATAACTACAGTAAAATTCATTGGAATGCGGCAAAGAGGGTGGTCAGATATCTTAAAAAAAAAATTGACCTAGGCATCGTGTATGACTCATCCGAAACACTAGTTACTAAAGGCTATTCAGATTCAGATTTTGCCAGCGATCTATAAAGCCGAAGATCCATAACTGGATACGTATTTACTCTTAATGGAAGTGTCATCACGTGGAAATCACAGCGGCAGAGAAATGTAACTACATCAACCACAGAAGCGGAATACGTAGCTGCCTCAGAAGCCAGTAAAGAAGCTGTGTGGTTAAAACAATTGCTCAGTGAATTAAAAGAAAGTGTAGGTCAAATCAGTTTATATGTGGACAATCAAAGTGCGATAAAATTAATAAAAAATCCAGTGTTTCATCACCGCACAAAACATGTAGACTTAAGATACCATTTCATATGAGAAAAATATGAAAATGGAGTGCTTGCAATTGATTACATTCAAAGTGAAATGCAATTAGCAGACATTTGTACAAAAGCATTACCTTTTAGTGTTTTCAAAAATTTAATCGAATTAATGAACTTGAAATCGTTAAAGTGAAGTGTTTACCAATAAAATAAGGAAATCTTTCATGGGAGTGTTAAAGTAAAGATTCCCTTAATTATAGTGTATTTCACTTTATATAGAATAGTGACTTTAATTCTAACATAGTTGGTAACACTGACTACTCTGTGTTTATAGTAGAAGTAGGCTGACTCACTAGTATAAAAAAAAAAAAAAAAAAAAAAAAAAAAACAATATAGTAATATCAACAACCGCCATTGTACTGAAAACATATTTTGTACTTTTATTATTTAATAATAATCAGTATTTATTACAATTTACAACAGAATATTTCTCAATATATTCTCAACCTCACCTCATCAAGCCTTTATCTAATATTTTGGTTACTGAAAACAAGTTAAAAGGCCTTTTCGGTATATGTAATACATTTGTTAATATAATTTTGCACCATTCTTGACCATTGTAAGCTTCGAGTTCTACATCTCCTACACCTATACCTTCCATTTGAGTGGCATCACCTATAATGACCATTTTGGATTCTTTAAGTTCAACATAATTTAGCATCCATTCTTTATGTGACGTCATATGTTGAGTAGCACCGCAATTTTGAAACCACATTTGACTACAATCTTCCTTGGAATTAATGTATTCTAAATTTGCCATTGATAATCCTACAGTTATAAAACGCACGTCTATTTGATACTTCAGACTTATTTTCCTTATCACATTTCTGACTATCACGACAGTCTTTGGCAAAATGTCCTTTAGCATGACACTTATTGCAGGCATAATTTATTTTGCAATAATCTAAATATTTTGCGCATGGTTTATTTTTACAATATTTTTTTATGTGACCTTTAATACCACACTTAAAACATTCCGTCGATAAGTTTTCAGTTATAAATGATTTTTTAGAATTTTTCTTACTTTTCGTTAATAATGCATTTGAAATTAAAAATTCATTCAGTTCTTTACAACCATTTATTCTGTCTTCTTCTAGCCTCGGTCTTTCAAATAGTTTGCTCAGATTCTTTTTTGGTTCACTTACGCTGTCCCAAGCTGCACGAAAGTGATTGAGACTAGGTGGAAAAATGCTTAATATTCTAGACATAATCCAGCTTTCTTTTATTTCTTCACCTTCAGCCGTCAAAATGTCGGCATATTCTTGTATTTGCACACAATTTTCAACAACCGATTTATTACTGTCGTACTTGTAATTAAATAATAACCGTTACAAACCTTCAATAGATGCTTCCGACTTTTTGCCATAAAGTGTTTCCAACTTTGTTAACATTTGATTTGCTGATTTACATTTGGCTATTTTCTTTGCAACATTACTACTTACATTTAAACCATCAGTGTCTGTGCTTCCAAGTCTTTTTTTAGCCATGGCTTGACAACTTCATCAGTGTCCTGACCAACAGGCTTTAACTCAGTCCCATTTGCTATTAAAAACAAATCCTTGGCTTTTAAAATTAAATCTAACTTGAATCTCCATGATTCATAGTTTACGTAACCTTGCGAATCTTCAGACAATATTTCTAATTGAGATTTAATGGTATCCATTTAACTCAATTTATTTCAGACTCTTTTAAAAAGGTGAAAAAATATTCAAAATCGGTGGGCTAGTTTTATTTTTGGCGCTTTTGGGACCCCCGGACACTGGCAGACCTCATATAACATAACATATCCATCTAAAATAGTTTAGCTCTCTGTCTGTTAAAATAGTTTTATAATATTGGCCCTTAATAAACAGACAAATTATACAGACAAAAAAATTCTGGAAAGATACTGATGTTGTTGATTTACAGTCTTTTGTTACACTGGTACTGACTGACGATCTTTATTTTTTCTGACTTCCTTTCACATATATTTTCTCTGTTTGCTCCCCTGGGCCCATAACCTGTTGTAATTTTTGCACAGTGAATTGATCCAGAGGAAATATTAATTATTTGTAACAATTTAACTTTATTATATTTTTATTTCAGACATAAAAATACAGACTCAATTTTTCAACAACTTTCCAGTAGCAGACAAAAAACTAAACTATTTATAACAAAATTCGTGGCTGTTGTTGTAGAAAAAATTACAAGCATACTAATAATAAAAAATAAAATAATTATTATCAACAACAATGGATTTGAACGGTGGAAGTGCACCAAAGCGTCCAAAATCGCAACAATCGGCCGGTGATATACTTTACACAGCTGTAAAAACCAAACTGATTGACAGATGTTTATGAAAATTAACATGTGGTCTTTTGAAGGTTAGCACTTGTCAAGAATGATATGGATTCGATACCTGTGACACCATCTATATGTCAGGCCGCGAACTTTTCAAACACCCTAGTATATTTTTACTTGATACTAAAGCCGGTTCTACACGATGCTACGAACGTTCCTTCCAACGTTCGATCGAACGTTTGAAGCAATTAAGTTCGATAGTTGGTGCGACGAATGTATCTGCTACACGGTGAATCGAATGTTTGATCCAATACGAATGATGATGTGCTGGTACTCAGTGGACGAGGCTGTTATCTGTCTGATGTTATCTCTAATGTTATACACTGATGTTGTCTCTCTTCACATGAACGAGTCGTGCAGCTGCTGAGTCGAACCATCCAACGCAACCAACATTGACCTTCAAACCTTCGAAGCATCCCTTTGACTCGGTGCAAGAATACCGACATCGAGCGGGACATGGCCAAATGCGAATGTTTGACGCTCGACATTGGACACTCGTAGGTTCGAACAACGGCCACACGATGCGATGAACCATCGAACGTCCAATGTTGGAAGGTGTTCGTAGCATCGTGTAGAACCCGCTTAATTCAAATTTTATCTCTAAATATTTTAATAATGGAATGATTGATAATTTTTTATTTGATTTCACGATTTTCATCATAAAAAAATAAATATAAATAACACTTACTATAGAACAAGATTTACAGTTAATTGAAGTATCTTTTTCATGAAGCATTTCATGCTGTCGAAGATCTACAACGTATTGAAATGTTTCCCCGCACACAGCACAATAAAATTTTCGACTTACATTATCTGTCAGTCTTTTCTCCTTCAATGAAAATTTGTCAGTTAGTTGCCAAAATTATAACTAGTATTAAAACTAATAAATATCTTACATATCGATGAGTTAAATTATGTTTTTTTAGTATTGTTATTTCACTAAATCTCTTATTACAGTGTTGACATTGATATGGTTTTATGCCTTGATGTTTTCGAATATGTCGCAAAAAATTCGAAGAGTGGTTAAAAGATTTACCACATGTTTCACATACTTTCTTATTTGTTCCTGAAAATTTGCAAAAAATTAGTACTCTCGATCATAATCAGATTGTGCCGAATTTTCCTCCCGATTAAAGAAGCGACTTAATAAAATTCTCTAAATTAGCGATTACTAATATTAATCGCAATCATATGCACAATTGGATGAAAGTGCTATGTAATACTTTTACAATTTTATAGTAGAAGCATTATTATTAAAGGCTATAGGCAGATAAGCATGGGTAGAAATGCCCGCGCACGAACTGTGTTGCTAGTTTTTTGTTAACTTCTTCGATATAAGATTGAAATTTACTAAGTTTCAGCCTTTAAAAACTTATCTCTTGGAGGTAAGAAATTATTTTTTGAAAATTAAAAAAATTTTAACTTTTGAATGGCTTGACGGATTTGGCTGAAATTTTTATATGTTTCAGATACCTCTATAGTGTATCTCAGAAAAAATTAGTAGCTTCAAAGAAAAAAAAAATTATAAAAAAAACTTAAATTTTTTAAAATATTTTTTTTTTTTATATACAAAGTGTACATCCTTGTTTACATAAAAAAATATAAAGACAGTTCGACTCCGTATTAGATATAACAAAAGGTTTGTTTACATTTCATACTCTTCTTACTAGCCTAAGAGCTGTTGAACGATTTTCACAAAGTGTTTTGTACCGGTTAGGATTTTTTACACAAACAGTATATACACCCACAAATCAGGAATGGATAACCTGGTAGTCCTAACCGGGGCACAAGACTACTAAAAAAAATTTGAAAATGCAAAAAAGGGTCCAAGTCAAAGTGTTTTATACCACTTGCAATTTTCACAGGATATCCAGACACTCACTGAAGCCAGAAAAAAAATTGACTTGCGGTTTGGTGCGGACCTACCCCTTGCCAGGCGGGAACAAACATGTCAAATTTTTTAGTCTACACAAATTATCACATCCTCTTTCTGTAAATAAATTATACCTGTGCATGTAATAAAATGTTTGTAATTCGTTACAATATAAACTATTAGATTTATCGATCTTGTTATCTTAAAAGGACGGCAGGATTCGAAAAAATACGCAGGCACCATTTTTCAACAGGAAGTAAAAATAAATGAGGTTTTACAGGACAGAGAGTGGATATTTCTGCAGGATAATGTCTCAATTCACAATGCTAAGTGTGTACAGGACTGGTTTAAACAAAGAAACTGATCTGTTTTACACAACCAGCAAGATCACCTGATCTCGACATCTTCGAAAACGTATCGAGTTATTCGTCCCGTAACGTATACGACGGCGGTAAACAATATAATTTCAAAAAAAAATTGAAAGAAAATATTAGGTCATACCACAAATTTTGACACTTTTTATTTTGTAATTATTTTTATTTGTGTAAATGATTAAATTATATACAATATACAAAATTAATCAGTAGTTTCTTGAGTTATCAATGATCCGTATCCAAAGTTCCGGTAATTTAGATACACCACTGAAAGTACTATTTTGGTTTAACCGACCAATTATTTCATTTAAATTGAAATCGAGACCTTCTTTCGAGAGTTGCGTAATTCCCTCGTCAAATTGCCTTTGCACTGTAGTATAAGGAATGCTTACATGTTGACTAAGATGTTCGACAGACCAATTACGTGTCACACTTAATGCTTCCTTAATTTTGTCAAAGGCTTCCAGTCTAGAGGTTGATATTGGTCGATCTTTCCTCGGCAAGTTTTCTTCTTGTACTCTTCCATCTTTGCAAAATTGGAGACACTTTGTTACCGTTCCCTTACTAAGGGCATAACACCCTACACATTTCAATAGAAACTTATGCGTAACTCCCGCAGCGTAATTAAGGACGCCACAAAATTTTAAAAAAAAATTCGTTGCTCTTGCACGAAAATTGACTTTTTAAATTTTTCATTCTCAAATATGATCTTTTAATCACAATAATATTATCAAAAGAAAATGCAGTGTCCGCTCTATACAAAGCATGAAATATGACTACTTAATCTTTAATAAAGAAAGAAATATAAAATACAAAAAAAAGTGTCGAAACTTCTGGTATGACCTAATATTAGACGTAACTGGCGCCAAATCCCACTGAAATATGTGAGGAATTTATATGAAAATATCCTAACAAAAATTTCACAAATAGTAGAAAATAAATGAGGCTCTCTCTACCAGTAATTAATTATTAAAATTATACGTAATTGTTGAAAGGTGAGGCTATATTATGGGACAAAAAATTATATTAATTTTATGTTTTTGATATAACTTTTGCGATTGGTTTGTGCGTTTATTTTATTACAACAAATACTGTATATTTTTATTTACACAATAAAAACTCTTGGTGAAGCTATACTATGAGACGGACTGTATAAAGAATATACACAAAACTGTCATAAATGACCTTTTTTCATTTTTTCAAATTTCAAAATTGTCCCTTGCTGTGAAAAGGGATGAATTTTATGATAGCTATAAAGGACGCCGTTCAAATCCTGCGTACCCAAAAATTCCATTAAACAAAAAAATAATCAGAATAAAGAAATATCTTTTATTAAATAAGTAAATAGATTTTATTAATTTTTTGTATGTACGTATATATTATACGTATGTACACGATGCATATCACCGTCATACCACAGATTGTGTATGACGTACACACATATACAAGCATAGGTCCATGTACATGCAATGATAGGTTTATGTACTACTAGCAGTACCCGCGACGTCGTTCGCGCGACACATTGTTATAAACTCAATGAGAAGTATATAAGTGTAATAATTATACAGAATTCGCATAGAACAATAATTTTTACGTAATGCATGCACATGCTTAAAATGGTTTTTGTATTTTCCCGAGGGAAGGAAACATTTTCCCGTAATAAAAAGTATCCTAAAGTGCCCTGTAAACGATCAAATTGTTTGTCAAATTTTACGTGTTTGTCAAATTATTTGATAGTATGCAGCTTTGTTTGACGCGTTTGTCAATCTACGTGTTTGATGTGTTTGATGAAAATCTTGATTGATCAACTTGTTTGACGTGTTTGACCAACAAGTTTGAAGGTGTGCGGCGGTGTTTGTTGTGTTTGTCAAACAATCTCTATTAAATTGCCCCGAAATGAATAGCAAATATGACAAAATTTTTGCAAATCTCTGTACGAGCAACCTTTTTTCCGTAATTTTCATTATTTATTCTATATTTGGCCAAGTTTTATCTAATAAAATTATTTTATGGGGATCGCTAGTGTGACAAACTACGGGCAAGTTTGTCAAATTTGTTTGAGCTTTGGTTTGATCGTTTAAGCTCTTGTTTGATGAAAACGTGAAGTTTGACAAACAAATTTGATCGTTTACAGGGCACTTTAGTGTTGTTGCTGGTAATAAGTTATCACCACACCAAATTTCATCAAAATCCATTCAACAATTTTTGTGTAATGTGTGCACATGGGCAAAATAGTTTTTCTATTGTCCCGTGAGAATAAGACATTTTTCCGGAGTAAAGAGTATCTTGAATGTTGACCCAAGCAATAACTTATCACCATACCAAATTTCATCAAAATTCGTTCAATAGTTTTTGTGTAATGTGTGCACATGCTCAGAATGGTTTTTCCATTTTCCCGTGGGAACCAGACATTTCCCGGAGTAAAAAGTACGTTTGATGTTGATGCAGGTAGTAAGTTATCACCACACCAAATTTTATCAAAATCCGCCCAATAGTTTTTGCATAATGTGTGCACATGCTCAGAATGGTTTTTCTATTTTCCCGTGGGAATGAGAAATTTTCTCGTAATAAAAAGTATTCTAGATGTTGACCCAGGTAATAAGTTATCATCATACCAAATTTCATTAAAATCCGTCCAATAGTTTTTGCGTGATGCGTGAACAGACAGACAAAAATTTTAAAAATCGCTGTTTTGATATCTACGTCGATAACTATTTACAGTACCAGTGCTATTTTTAAGAAAATATTCCATGTAGAGAAATGGTCTTGTTACAGTTTTATTATATGTATAGATTATGTTGTGTGTACCATATTCGTTTGGTGGGCAATTTTAGGTAAGTAGGTAGTAGTATCCGTATATATATTGAACAAGAAGTATATATATTTACGTATATATGTATGTATTATATATGTTACGCTCAAAGATCGAAATCGCTCATTGAACGAAAAAAACGATCACGACGCGTTGTGGCCACTTAAAATCGTCCACAACGCGAAATTCGTGTTGTAGCACTTGTAAAAACAGTCACAACGTGTTTAGCTAATTCAAAAAGACCACAACGCGAAATTCGCGTCGTGGTTTTCATAAGATTTGATCACAACGCGACGTGATCGTTTAAAAAAGCCACAAAGCGTTCTGCATGGTTAGTTGATGCAATCGTGGTACAACGGACAGGTTGTTATTTGTCAACTGGCGCATTGCAACTAAATACCGTTGAATTTGTATTTATTGTTGACTGTTATTTCTAAGTGTGAATGAATATCAGTGCGCTAATAATTGCCAGTAAAAAAATATATTTTATGATAAACCGAATGAGTTTATGAAGACAAATACCGATCGCAGTTTTTTCATTAGTAACAAACGATACGTAACGTTACTTCAAGAAACAAAAGAGACTCTCAAAATAGTACCGCCGCGCCATCTTAAACGATATGTCTTAAAAATTAGTAACACTGACAAATTGATTAAATCTGGATCTGATAGTATTTGTGATTCAAAAATCCGTTACTTTTATAAGGCTGATGAGCTCTTCGACATTTTTGAAAAAGCACATATTAACATCGGACGCAAACAAACACAAGGTGTTTTTATCTTTGTTTTTTATTTATTTATTTATTTATTTATTTTTTTTTACAATAATTATTAACATTGCCTTATTATTAAGTAGCTTGAAACTGCAACAGAACTTTTTACTTACATTTTCTTTAAATGCTACTATGATGAAATTCGTTTAATTAAACAAATGAGTCACCCGTTGTTTGATTTAAAAAATTTAAATTATAACCCTAATGTTTGTTGATTAAGGTTTTAATAAAAAAAATTAATTAAAAAAGTTTTTTTAAAAAACCGACTGGGAATTAAGTAAACTAAAATGATGGAAACACGATAAAATAGAGAAAAAGAAAAATTAATAGAGAAAAAGAAAAATTAACAAAAAAGTAAAGCAGTCGGAGGCATCAAAAATTTCTGTTTAACTTGGTACAACAAGTGTGCCTTCGACTACTTTACTTTTTTGTTCCTTTTTCTTTTTCTTTATTTCATCTTGTTTCCATGATTTTAGTTTGCTTTTAGAGCATTTGGGGTTTTTGATTTTCGTCAAGTTGTTTAGGCTGCAGGCTGCACCACAGAAACAGACATAGTCGAATACATAAATACTACCTAAACGTCGAGTAAAAATACTGACACCTCGCGCACTTAAACAGATTTTTATGCATGTACATTAAATCATGAATAAATAATTTAATGAAACGCTTATATTAGTTAACATTCTGAACCCTATGCGTCTGTTGACAAATAATAACCTGTCCCCTGTATCGTGCGGGTACATCAGCTAACCTTCCAGAACGCGTTGGGGCTTTTTTAAGTGACCATGTCGCGTTGTGGTCAAATCTTATGAAAGCCACGACGCGAATTTCGTGTTTTGGTCTTTTTGAGTTAGCCACAACGCGTTGTGGCTGTTTTTACAAGTGCCACAACACGAATTTCGCGTTGTGGATGATTTTAAGTGACCACAACGCGTTGTGGTCGTTTTTTTCGCTCAATGAGCGATTTCGATCTTTGAGCATAACATATGGAGGGGTCAGTGTAAAAGTGAACCAAGTCCATAACAATTTTTTTTTCTAAAAATGCATTTAAAGTTTTAGAAATTACAATTCTTTAACGGAAAATGCATTTTAAGAAAAAAAATTTTTTATGGAGTTGGTTCACTTTTACACTGACCCCTCCATATATTTAACATATATATTTATATAGCTGTGATCTGAATGCACCTTTATCAATCATCAAAGGATTTACTTAATAATAATCAATATTCCGGTATAAGCATAATGATGGCGAATTGTAATCAGCACTTATTTATGGCATTTAAGAAAACATTTTATACTGTATGAATTTTTATATAATTACTTACCTAAGTGTGTATTTAGATGATATTTTAAATCAGTTACTATAAAAAAATTTTTATCACATAATTGACATGAATAACTACGCTCCTTTCGATGATCCCTGCGAATATGATATTCCAGACGTGATGGTCTACTATATTTTTTATTACATCCATTTTCTGAACAACTGTATTCTCGTGACTGATAATGATATTTTTGTTCATGACACCTTAATTCTGAATGTTTTTCAAAATTTACTTCATTAATACATTTATCTAACAAATGAAGAATAATTAATTGATTTACAAATATGTGATGTAATGAAAAACTACTATCAAATTAAAATTATACCACATGTCCATTGTCGTTCACCGCTATGCGTTTGTAAATGGCCGAAATATTGTGTATCTCGTTGAAAATTTTTCCCACATAAATCACATGTATACCCTGAATCCGGCTCTGTACTACTACTGTCATTTGTTTTAAAATGATCATTTTTATTTAATTTTCGTTTTTCTATTTTATTATTGGTAACAGGTAGTAAGTTTTGAAACATCTATAATTAAAATACATGTACTTATACCAACGTTATTTTACTTTAATTATTCTCACTAAAATTAATGTGAATTCTAACCTGTACACGTTCTTCAAAATTAAGACATTGATAAGAAACCATTTTATGTCAAAGTAATTGTGATAAATTTAATAAGTAAAAATTGATAAATTTTTCTTCTATGCCAGCTTCTGCATTTAAATTGTACCACAAAAAAAATCCAATGACCAGTATCACCAGTTTTAAAACTTAAAAATCTGTTCACCCTACTCACCACTTTTTCCAGTGTTGTATTAAAACAAAATTTCAGTTTTAATATACAGGGTTAGTCAAAAGTATGGAAACGGTGAAATATCTCAGCGGGAGAGCATTTTTGGGATAAATGATGGTGACAAAAGTTCCATAATTTTTTGCGGCGCATCCGTTAGTGACCTTGACTTTGACCTGAAGGTCAAGGATCAAGGTCATACCAAGGTCAACTCGGTTTTTTCAAATAGCAACCCCCCTATTCGACCCCGGAAATGTAAAGATGAAAAAATTCTGCATCCGAATGTGACCTTGAAGTCAATGGTCAAGGTCAAATGCTGATTTTTACTGTAGTTTTTAATTGAAAATTCTACTGTAATTTTTTTAATTTTATCGTTCGGTAGTAGGTACAGACAAGATGTAGACCTGCGCAGTAGGTATAGCCAGAATGTAGGCCTGCGCAATAAGTGTAGCTAGGGTCGTGTTCGATTTGTGGTATAAAAAATTCTCGGGCATGTGCACTATTAAACCGCGCAAACAAAAATTCAAATTATTTGACGTTTACTACCATTGTAGTAAAATTATTTGACGTTTAGTACCATTGTAGAAACTTGTAGACGTTACATATTTAAATTTTTGCTAATACTTATATTCGCGCGGTTTAGTAATACACATGCGCAAATGTACTGGAATTTTTTATACCACAAATCGAACACGAGGCAGGATGTAGACGTGCGCACTAGGTGCAGGTAGGATGTAGACATGCGCAGTAAGTGAAGTAGGTAGGAATGAAGTTGTAGGAAGAATAAAAAAATGAAATATTTCAAAGTTACCACATAAAATTGTAACCTTACAACATATTAGACGAACAAATTAGCCTATAGAGTCAAATATTTTAAAGTTACAATTTTATGGGGTAATTTTGAAATATTTAATTTTTTATTCTTCCTTCAACCTCATTCCTACCAACTTCACTTACTGCGCATGTCTACATCGTACCTGCACCTAGTGCGCACGTCTACATTCTGGCTACACCTACTGCGCAGGTCTACATCCTGTCTACACTTACTATGGAACATCAAAATTTAAAAAATTACAGTAGAAATTTCAATTAAAAATTACAGTAAAAATCAGCATTTGACATTAATTTGACCTTGATAATTGACTTCAAGGTCATATTCGGATACAGAATTTTCTGCTCTTTCCATTTCCGAAGTTGAAAAGGGGGGTTGTCATTTAAAAAAAAACGGAGTTGACCTTGATCCTTGACCTTGAAGTCAAAGTCAAGGTCATCATCGGATGCGCCGTAAAAAATGATGAAACCTTTGTCACCATCATTTATTCCAAAAATGCTTTCCCGCTGAGATATTTCACCGTTTCCATACTTTTGACTAAAGCCGCTGCTACACGATGCTACGAACACCTTCCAACATTCGACGTTGGATGGTTCATAGCATCGTGTAGCCGTTGTTCGAACCTACGAGTGTCCAATGTCGAGCGTCAAACGTTCGCATTTGGTCGTGTCCCGTTCGATGTCGGTATTCTTGCACCGAGTCAAAGGGATGCTTCGAACGTTTGAAGGTCAATGTTGGTTGCATTCGTTGGTTGCGCACGACTCGTTCATGTGAAGAGAGACAACATCAGTGTATAACATTAGAGATAACATCAGACAGATAACAACGTCGTCCACTGAGTACCAACACATCATCATTCGTATTGGATCAAACATTCGATTCACCGTGTAGCAGATACATTCGTCGCATCAACTATCGAACTTAATTGCCTCAAACGTTCGATCGAACGTTGGAAGGAACGTTCGTAGCATCGTGTAGAACCCGCTTAACCCTGTACATACGATACATATCGTATACCTATACATAAGTTGCAAAAACCGTACTTATTTAATCATTGTACTGTAAAGTCAACCAGCTTTGCCATGCCACACGTTATCTTAAGAAACTACAATTTTAGAGGGTCATAATGTCCGTAACTTTTTTTTTAGTGACAGAGGTATTTCTAGCAGCCCTAACTTTTTCAAATCATTAATCTTTTTCAGTTCATGTAGTAAATTAATATTTTAAAGTTTGCAGACTTTAACTGGTACTTCAGAAACTATAAAACTTAGGTAGGTGCCTAATTTTATCATACGAAACATTACATAATTTCATAATTACCTACATATATTAAATAATTTTTGTCGATTTAGCAAAATTACTGTCCTTCAGCAATAGGGCGATTCTCGCGTGACGCACGGGACATTTTTGCAACAAAAACATTAAAAAAAAAATGAAATTAATAACAAACAAAACAAAAAGTTTATAACACGGGGCAACTGGATTAAAATTTTAGAGCACTTTCTAATTTACATCTGAAATGCAGTACTCCAAATATAAGACATAGGGAGCATTCGAAACGCACCTAGCCAAAGTGTCTTCATCTTACTTTTAAGAACATTATACTTGTTTTGAAGTGCTTTTGTCTTACTTTTGAGATATTTGTATATTCCTGTCTCACTTTCCATGTTCTTGAAAGAAGGGTGAAGGTATGTATACGATGTGATACGATGTATACCGAACGCTATTACTTGATTACATATAAACTATGTATGCTAGAATCATCGTATCACATCGTATACATACCTTCACCCTTCTCTCAAGAACATGGAAAGTGAGACAGGAATATACAAATATCTCCAAAGTAAGACAGAAACACTTCAAAACAAGTGTAATGTTCTTAAAAGTAAGATCAAGACACTTTGGCTAGGTGCGTTTCGAATGCTCCCATAAACTTCGTTTCGTACGACGTCCTGTGCGTCACGTGAGCTTATGCCTCATATCTTGAGTACTGGACTGCAGATAAAAATTAGAATATGCTCAAAAAATTTTAATTCATTTTCTGCGTATTATAGACATTCTGTTTTGTTTAGTATTAATTGCATTTTTTATAAAAAAAAGTTTTTGTTGCAAACATGTCCCGTGCGTCACGCGAGAATCGCCCAATAGGTAAAATTTCCCGTGTACGCGTAGGCTTACAAGGGGAGTGCACGGGTTTGGAAATTGACTTCGAGATGAGACTTCGGATAATAATAGTATACTAAAGAGAGAAACCGACGCATACCAAGAAACTAAGCCCCAATAAAAATAAAATAAAAAAAAAAAAGAAGAAAGACTGTCGACGCAAATAAACTTTTCCATCCCAGCTCGGAGCCAGCACCCACCACAATTCGGTATCCTTCGTCGGAACGGCGGCCTGCCAGTGCGGTAGGAAGGTGTCAACGTTGATTTAGTAGTTTAGGGTATTAATATGCTAAAATAGTAAAATGCAATAGCCAGCCGTTTTTGAGAAAAATGCCTTTAGTTTTAAAATTTTTTTAATGTCTTTTGTATTTAACTCTTTAAATCATTAAGACAAGTTAACTCATCCTGCAATATGACGGCTCAAAATGCTGTTGTATGTATATATTCACTGGTACAGGTGCCGCCACCTGTGACAGATTTTCCGAAATACGGTATAATTTTAATAATGTTCAATTTTATCAACATAGTTTAGTATAATTTATGGACCAATTTGTATCGGTGTAAGCCAAAGCCGCTTGCTTTCGTTTTGAATCAATTTGCACTTGTTTTGAAACACAGTTGGCTTGCTTTTGACATTTTTGTATATTCCTGTCTCACTTTCCATGTTCTAGAGCATAGATTCCCAACGGGGGCGATATCGCCCCCTAGTGGGCGCTGGAGCCTTCCAGGGGGGCGGTAGCGGATAAGGTTGTCAAGAGGAGTGGTCAAATAAGTAAGGCATTTTACAGCCGACGAGCAAAAAAAAAGGTCGTCGGTTGTGAAAAATAGAAAAAGGGCGGCATTTTACAGCCGACGAACAAAAAAAAAAGGTCGCCGGTTGCAATTCGCTCCCGCGGTGCTGCTAGGGGGCGTTGAAATTTCTGTTCTATACTAAAGGGGGCGGTGGTCCAAAAAAGGTTGGGAATCTGTCGCTGTACACTGTATACGATGTATACCGAACGCTAATACTTGACCCTTCTCTCTAGAACATGGAAAGTGCGACAGGAATATGCAAAAATGTCAAAAGCAAGCCAACTGTGATTCAAAACAAGTGCAAATTGATTGAAAACGAGAGCAAGCGGCTTTGGCTTACGCCGATACGAATTGGTCCATAAATTATACTAAGCTATGTTGATAAAATTGAACATTATTAGAATTATATCGTATTTCTATTAAACAGTTTTATGGGTTTTATGTATACTCATATCTATTCATCAAGCGAGAACTGTTTGTATGGTTTGTATCATGAAATCGTTCTAGTGCAACCATTGCCAACATACGGCCTGTGGGCTGAATCCGGCTCGAGTAATGAATTTCTATTGCCCGCAAACAATTATTCAATATTATTATTTTCATTAAGTAGTTATATTTATTTCCGAAAAATTAGTTATAGTTATATCCGAAAAATTACACTCATACAGCCTATCCGATAAGAACGATGAGAGGCGAGAGTAGGGGCGCTATCCGTTTTTGGACCCGTAGAACACGATTTTGTAGAAAAAAATTATATATATATATATATATATATATATATATATATATATATATATATATATATATATATATATATATATATATATATTAGGGTGTTTCATTTTGTAAGAAAAAAAATAAAATTTTTGCAGACTTTGATTATGCCCCGAGTCTAGTGATATAAAAAATATATATGCCAAATTTTAAGAAGATTGGCTTATATTTAGAGGTTGCACGCTTTGATCAGTTTTGTCAAAGTATTGTAAAGAATTGTTTCTGTTGTTCGTCCCTGACCGATCAGACCCTCACATGGCTCTAATCGTTTCATTTCCTTTTTCTTTGTAGGTTTGGTTTCTAAATTTTTAGTCATATTTTACTTCTGTCTGAGTAAAACGTCCATCCATAATATCCAAAAGCCAATCTTATGTTTGTTTCTAGCAGATACCAAAGATGCTTCTTATTAAATACTAGCTATATGCCCGATGGGATTTCCCATCGACAACATCGTTTTATTAGGTACTCAATTTTTGCTCACTTTTAATGTTTTTCAAAAGCCTAAATCAGTATCCACGTTTATAACTTCAAAAATGATTAACTTCCCATATGAACTTTCATTTTCTGTCTTAGGGAATAAATTTCCAGAAACAACTGACTTTTATTTATAAATAGAAGCCTAAACGCCAATTTTCATAACTCCTGTGCTTAATTTCGTCCTTCTAAACCCAACAGTTTAGGTTGTGCGTTGTCTGTCAGTCAAAGTTAAAGATTCATTAAGTAAGATATTATTTATTTTAATAGCCATAGTAACATATTTTTATACATATACCACTAACTTCAAAATAACGAATTTACATACAAATTTTTATCCCTTATTAAACCCACTTAGGGGACGAATTTTCAAAAATCCTTTCTTAGTGCTCACCTACGTTACATAGGGAACTCCTATGCAAAATTTCATTCTTCTAAACCCAACGGTTTAGGCTGTGCGTTGTATGTCAGTCAGTCAGTGGTAGAAATTTATTAAGTAGATGAGAACACTTATTAATATCTACATCTGAGTAAGTGCTCAGAAAATAGCGTATCCAGATCATTATTTGGAGCCTATCGACTCACAGTTGCCTCGTACCCAAAGCGAACTTATATGAAGCTGACAAAATGTGAAACCCGTTTCATTCTTTTAATTTTCATGAAAGAATATTCAGCTTTTTGGACATTGAATGAAGTTTAGTGAAGAAGACAATTTTAAGTGCATAGTTAGCCTTTACCATCCACCATGCTTGATGTAGAGCCACTGGGATCTTGAAACTGAAGTCGTTTTTAGACCAGTCACCTAGGCACAGGAGTGAGAGTTGTAATAATTCTTTGTAGTCTTCTTTTGGATAACTTCCATTTTTTAAGACATTTTAAATGTAGTTAAACATTTTTACTCGTTATTCTACCTACAAAACCTTGAATAGGATTTTTTTCATCCAGCATTGTCGTATAATATGATTCCTTGCCAAATAAAGCCCACAGTCTTTGGAACTATCGAAAAGTTAGGACCATTTGATGCTACGCCACAGCACACTTGTCAGACACTCCTTTCAATAATATTTATATATTAGTATGTTAGAATTCCATTAGTATAAAGTAAATACTGCAATATTAGCAATTTCATTAGTTAAAGAGAAAAAAGTGATTAATGTGTGCAACCCCTAAATATTATCCAATTTTCTTGAAATTTGGCATATATGTCTTTTACATCACTGAGACTCGGGTCGTAAGCAAAGTCATATGAAAACCACATCTTTGGAAAAATGAGACACCCATATATATATATATATATATATATATATATATATATATATATATATATATATATATATATATATATATATATATATATATATATATATATATATGTATATATATATATATATATGTATATGTATATATATATATATATATATATATATATATATATATATATATATATATATATATTCCCGCTACCTTTTGACATGTGTAGGGCCCCTCTATGGAAGTTAAGAGCTGAAATTTAGTAAGTGGGGCTCATTCCAATGGACAACAATACTATCAAAGTGGGGTCAAATTTTGTATCCGACCCAACCTTTAAGGGGGCGGTGGGGGGCAACAAAACAATAGAACTTTTCCAAACCGGAATTATCTACAACATATCCAAAATTCAGCTTCCTAGGATGATTTGGAGCGAGTAGGGGGGAAAAAGTATTTTGACTGGATCTAGCACGCCCACAGCCCCCTAGAATTAACGTAGAGGGTTGAAATTTAGTGTGTTGATAAAGTTCGTACCTAGGTTGTGCTTTTTGGAGGTTTTAATATTTTACCCCCACCCACCATTTTTAAGCTACAATTTCATGCTTTTTCGACGTTTTCGAAGTTTGTACCACTCGCACAGGTCACCCAAATAAACCTAGAGGGCTGAAATTTTGTATTCGGATTGAGTTAGTATCAAGGAGGTGCCTTTTGGGGGTCTCGACCTTTAACCCCTACCGCCACCACTTTTATACCAAAAAGAACATTATTTTTCTTGTTTTTTAACAGTTTCGGTCGGGTCAAAATCTCCCCAAATAAACCTAGAGGGCTGAAATTTTGTGTATAGGTTAAGTTAATAGCTAGCCACTGCTTTTTGGAGGTTTCAACTTTTAACCCTTACCCCCACGATTTTTACGCCAATATTTCCTTGATTTTTTTGCTTTTAGCGAATTTCCAAAACTGGAAATTCAGCTTTTACGCCAGGTGTCATGGTGCAACCTAAGCCCGGGACCATATCAGAAATATGTTTTGAGGTCCCTAGAATACGAAAATGATATTTACTAAAATTTATATATATATATATATATATATATATATATATATATATATATATATATATATGTATCCGCGCGATAACTCTCGAACGAAACGTTTAATGCTTATGAAATTTTGTGTGCGAATTCGATTTTCCAAATCGTTGGATGAGTTCGTTAGCCAGACATGTCGGATGCCCAGAAGTAGGTTTTCCGGGCGTTTTTTGTCAACAAAATGAGTTTTTTGCCAGAATTAAGCAATTTTTCAAATTTTTTTTACACCAAGCGATAGTAAAAGGTAAAATGCATAAAAAATGTTTTTATACCGTTGCTCTAAATTATTTACTTTTCGAGAAAAACTATGAAATATGTCGTTCTCCATTTCACTCGCACTCGCATTCTTTTTTTTTCTGTCTCATTTTTTGCGAGCTAAATTCGAAAAAAACCGCTTTATAAGTAGCGTGTCATGATTTTTTTAATCCAATTTAACGATTCGGCTATATTCTATTTCTCTGTCAGTTAAATGTTTTTATAATGTATCTCTGTTTCATTTTTTTTTTAGATAAAAAAACACGGCGCAGCTTTTTATGTGATATGATCAGAATTTAGATTATATTTACACCTTCCTAAAATTAATAAGAGTTTGCTTCAATCGTATAAAAATTACGTTAAATCATATTCAAACAATAATATTTTTACGTAATTTTCTATCCAATTGACAATACAGTTATGATTAGAATTGTATAAAGAGAGTATTCTAATATTAAATAATTTTGCACATTCAATTTTTTTTTTTAACAAAGAAAAATTTTTTTAAATTTTGACACATTCTCTTATGAAATTTCGATTAAGAAATATTAAAAAATTTTAAAGTGAATCATTTAAAAAGAGTTAAAAATAAATTAAAAAGGAAACATTTCTCTATTTTAACATATTTGTAAAGAAAATTTTACAGTTTACTTACAGTTTTTTGAAAAAATGTAATAACATTTTTACATACAATAAAGATTATATTTGAACGGTAGGAAATCCACAAATTTTTTTTTATTTCTTTAATTAATTATTAAATTTGGTTTTAGAAGAAAATCTTCGTCTAATTCGCTCCAAGCCGAAAGTATAGCCACTAATAAGGACATTCCACTGTTAAAATAAATGGAAAATATATTGAAATTTATTTAATGAAAGCCATTCATACACATTTTTAAAATATCCTTTTGAATTATATAACAAATAAAATCTGTGTAAAAAAATCTAATTGACGTGTTTTTTCTCAATTTTCTAATATTAAGTAAGGCTCGTTAGTTAGGGAGTGATTGTGTCAAAATATGGTAATTTTAACCCTCTTTAAAAGAACATTTCGATTTTAACAATAAAAAAATTTTAAAAAGTGTTTTCGTTTTTCCCGGATTACCAAAAACTTTTCATAGGCATATCTGTGACTAAAGTTGCCTCCCTTTCTTAAGAAAATAAAGTATTTTTAAAATTTTGTGCAAAAAAATAAAACACAATTAACGAAAAAAAAGTACGCGTTCCCATATTTTTAAGATTTTGTAGTACAAGAAAATCCTTATAAATTCATCATATCTGTTATTGTATTTACTAGCTTTTACGCAATTTAATAAACAGTATCGTTTTGATTTTTTAAACTCATTTAAGACATTTATTGTTAGTGAGACATATTTGAATTATTTTCCTAACTAATAAATTAAATACTGTAGACTGATGTTTTTGTAGATAAAAAAAATTCTAGGTAACGTCTGTATTAGACAAAAGTCTGAAAATGGACGTAGAATTTCACTGTTATTAATTATTATGTCTTAGTCTTTTGAAAAATTATTTTTTGAACTAAAATAAGAATAGGAGGAATATAAACTTAGGGGTAAACGACAGGGGTATATAAACTTTATTTTAGATTCTACGTTTATTTTTACAGAAAATCATCAAGTACCTATTATTTCTTTTTTTAATGTATAAATACAAAAAGTTCGAAATTATTTTATATTAGAATTTCAATTTTGGTCGACCCTACGGGTTGTCCCCATTTACTCTTTTCTCGTCTCTTTTGACCCCAATTTTTCATAGAGAAGAAATTATACGATTTTTATTAATTTTTCAAAAACCACCGATATTTTTAAATTTTTTTGGATACTGCTGATAAAGTGACCATCTTCGCGTAAATTTTTAATATATTAAAGATTAGGTATTCATAAAATAAATACAAAAAATACGGTGTGAAGTCTGAATGTGTACCTATTCATCCTTGTCTACGGTAGCACATTTTTTATTGACATAAATATTAGAAACGCAGGAAAAGAGACCAGGAATCAACATAGAAGTGGATTATGGTACGATATATTTTCTGAAAAAAGTGCTTAGGACCAAAGTTATAGAGTTCAAAGTGATGCACTTGATGATGACTTTGAAGATGACCTTGAGGTCAATTTCCAAAGTCATTTGAAAATCATTTAATATTTTTCAAAAGGAGTAGTTTACTTTTCATCCCTAAATGGTTCAAAGTATATTCGAACGAATTTCACATGCAAGATAGAAAATAAGTGATCAAGAAGTAATTTTGAAAAATACTTGCTCAATCGCAATCGGAAAAATAATAGTTAATCATATGTTCAATTGAATTCCTAATATGATAACTATAGAGTAGCAATAAAAATTTTAAAAAATTTTGAAAATTTCTAATATAACATAAAGTTAATGTTTAACTTACAATTGGAGTGATATTAAAACTTTTCTTAACTTTACTTCTAAAATTACTTACAAAAATGTTTTCTTCTAATTTTTTCTATAAATTTGCGCCTATTTTTCCATTTCGTCAGGTTTTTATTTTTTTTTTATTTTAGAAAAATAACGCAACAAATTAATTTTGAAGATAGATTGAGTCGATACATGAAATTACTGCTTATAGGTACAGGATATGGTCAAAGTTCGGCAATGGCTAATCATTTTCAACTGACCTTGAAAATCGATTTCAGGGTCACTATCAAGTGCATCGCTTTAAATTCTACAAATTTGGTACTCAGCCCTTTTTTCAGAAAATATGTCGTTTCAAAAATATTTAGCTATAACTGTTTTCATCTACAGAGGTTGAATGGTGTTTTCTACCCCTAAAAAGCGTATTTAGCCGAAATAAAAAAAAAACACGTATTTAATATTTTTCGCTGTTTAATAAGTATGTTAAGTTTCATTCAAATTGGCGAGTATTGGTTGGGTAGTGTTATTTGTCAGAATGTTTTGCCGATCTAGTTTTTTCAATATTTCTTTGCTCGTTTGCAGAATTTGTATTTTAATTTCTACGGACAAATAACTCATTCTTTTCTTCGATTTGAGTAACTTTTATTTGCTGATGTTGACCATCAATTGATTGAAACATATCTAATATTTTTCAATGATTTTTTTAGCGAATGTCGAAAATTTTGAAAATTTTTTCACCGTTAGTAAGTTAAAGTATTTGAATTCATTAAGTAATTAAATGATGTCCACAAGAACCTTACGGACTACCATAAGTTATATGAGATCTCTAGGACCCGTTTTTTACTGTTAGGATAAACTTTTTACTAAAATTATTTTAGATGAATAAAGGTTATGTTGTATGATTTCCGCCAGGGTTTACTGTTTCCATTATTGTAAAAAATAAACTAACCGACCGATTTTGAAAATTTTTTCACTGTTAGAGAACTAAATTATTTTAGATGGATACAACTATGCTGCACAAAGTCCGTTCGGGTTCTTGGGTCCCAAAAATATCAAAACTAATTACCCAGCCGATTTTAAAAAATCTTTTACTCTTAGAAAGCTAAACTATTTTAAATAGGTACAGTTCTTAGATGAGATCCGCCAGTCCCCAAAATTTGGAAATTCGCTATGTTATGCAGATGCTGCGACAGGGGTATTTTTCTAACACGTCTACAGACTCTCTAAAGAAACCTAGAGGGCTGAAATTTTGTACGTGTATTGAGTTAGTATCCAGCTAGTGCCTTTTAGGGATTCCACCTTACTCTTCCCCCCACTTCACCCATTTTTACATCGGAATTCAATGATATTGTTAAATGTGTTTTAAATGCATTATTTTTATTCTAATACAAGTAGACTATAGTAATTTTAAAAATTTAAAAAAAAATGAACTTACTTTCATAACAGATGCAATATATAAATATTAAGTAATTTAAAAATGTTATTAAAGTCACTGTTTATTTATAAAGTAGGAATTTTGAATTTTTATTTATAAAACAGAAATTTTGGAATTTTTTGGAAAGAAAAAATATCTTTATAAAGGCCTTTTAGTTTTAAGATTCTTTAAACTTAAGATCCTTTTTTAATATTTAAAAATAAAACACAAAGGCAACTGGCGGATAAGCATGGGTAGGAATGCCCTCGTACGAATTGTGTTCGCTTTTTCCCTGCTAACTGCTATCAGCACAAAATTGAAATTTACTGAGATTCAGCCCTTAAAAACTTAAAACCTTTTTTTTTATAGCCCCGTCAGCCGGACACTCATCATCAGTTTTGAAACCACCAAAATGGCAAATCACTTGTAGACTTTCAATCACATTTCGCTTGTAGACATTCAATACCGACGATGAAGGGAAAAATTCGACTTCCGTGATGTGGCCCCGCTGCTCACGGCGCTTTTCTTATATTTTGTTCGACCGTGAAAACCTTTATTTTCATTCCGGCCCGGGGGCAAAAACAGTTAGCCATGCCTGTTCTAGTGTGATGTTTAACTATTTCTACGCTACTAACCATAGATTAGTTTCTTTATTTGTTTCACTAAAATGTGACTAGATGAAGCAATTTTTATTTTTTTTACTCATTGCAGTGTAGTTTACTTAGTATAATCTTCGATTGAAATATTGAATTTGATACTGAATGTCTGACAATAACAATTTTATTAAGTATTATATTTAAATTAAACAATGCAGCTTTATTCGTTATGCCTTTTACACAATCAATAAAATAAGAAATACGAAGTGTGCCATCTAGTGACGTTGAATGGAACTTTAATGAAATAAGAAATAAGGAGTGTCGCCATCTAGTGATGTTGAATGGAACTTTAACTTAATTGCTTATAGGTAAGGCTGTATACACAATCAATGAAATAAGGAATAAGAAATAAGGAATAAGAAGAATGCCATCTAGTGACGTTGAATGGAACTTTAATGAAATAAGAAACAAGAAATACATCGAAACAAAAAGAGTCGCACATCTAATCAACAATTTAGTTGTGTGTTATGCGTGATGTGAAGTGCATACAACAAATTTTTTTAGTCTTGGACAAAAAGAAGTATAATTTTGAAAATACTAAGTGCTCACTTTGTATTTTGTAAATACTAAGTGAGCACGATAATTCGAATGAAATATCATAAGTTAAGAAGTCCCAGTCCATTGAATGAGCATTATGGGTTATTGTACAGAAGCTGTTGATTGCTTTTCCGTCTTCCTATTTGGTAAAATGTGGGTTCAGTGCAGTTATAAGCCTCATCACAAAAAAAGAAACCGACCAGAAATTAATACTCGCATCTTAAATACTCTGTATTTCAAATACTTGTATCTTAAATACTTAAATCTCATCTCTGATCATTATTAATATATATATATATATATATATATATATATATATATATATATATATATATATATATATATATATATATATATATATATATATATATATTCTTTAATGAATGTTAAGGGATTACTGTATTGATAACTGTGATATATAATTTCTTTAATCAACTTAAACAAGAGTATAACTTTTCTTAAATAAATTTAAATTAAAAAGAGATATCAATTTTATTCAAAATTATACTTCTTTTTGTCTAAGACTAAAAAAATTTGTTGTATGCACTTCACATCACGCATAACACACAACTAAATTGTTGATTAGATGTGCGACTCTTTTATAGTTCATATTATTAATTAGTACTCGCGGGAATTTGCGGTTACTATTCACAAACATTGAGCCGGACACAAATACACTCATAACATCCCATCAGGTTTATCCAAGTCATTTTTTTTTTGTATTTAAAAAAAAAAGTTATAATTTCAATAAATATCTACTTCTTTAACAAAATATTTTATTTATATTTTATTTTTACGCCACCATTTACCATTCAAAACATTAAAATTAGTGTTTTTTTCTAAATTATGCATTTATTTAGTTTTTCACCCAGGGTCCGTGAGCCAGTTTTGGCTATGAAAAGGGGTCCGTGGGCCAAAAGAGTTTGGGAACCACTGAGATATATGAACAAAGCACAGAACAGATGAACAGGTTAAATCTCGGAACTGTTCCAATGAAAAAACAGTTTAAAAAGGACAGTTCTTTTTGGCACATCACTACTAATGACCAATTCAGCAGCTCACTGCTCTTCGGATAACAGAGAAAAGCTACCTTTGTGCCCAGTGATGGGCGCGTAAGCTTATTTGGAAAATATACCCGTATTCGGAGCTCAATGTATCTGAACTCGGATATATACATACTAAATGTTTAATAAGCGTAGTTCAATATTTGAAAATATACCCATTAAAGGCCGCTATAAGTAGTTAAGGGAAAACATCACTGTGACGGCGCAAAAAATTGACAATTTTAGTGATTTTTTTTTTTTTTTGTAAATGTGAGTGGATATACACATATGAGGGTCGAATTAAGATGACTTTATTGATAATTTAACTCATGTGTATTAAGTCCCATAAGAATATTGTAGTTTTTTCACTTTTACCATGGAAGAAAAGTTAGGACAAATTTTTACAGCGAAAAAAATAGTACAAAACATTTAATTGGCCATTTCACTGTAGGTAAATACGATAAAAACGAAACAAAAATTCCTATTGGTAAATTTAACTGATTTCAGAACCATAGTAACAATGTATTAAATAATAATATGAATTATACTAATTTATTTTATTCGTTAAATTATCTTACCGTATTACACTAGAGTTTTATATTTTTTCTGAATAAATTTGTGTTTTCTACAACTCAAATTTCTTGCCAAAATGCAATTTAACTCGAAGAACTATCAACCCAAAAACCCTTCAGCTACGCTGTCGCGTTTTTGTTAGTTGACAGGTCTTCTCGTTAAATTGCTAGGCAACAAATTTTCGTTAAATAAACACAAATTTATTCGAAAAAATACAGACCTCCCGTGTAATAATAAGTGAGTATTGGCAACGCAAAGATTACGCGAGCGCTCCTGGTTTTTTAAATTAGAAATTGTATCAAGTAAAAATTTTTGTATACGTTTAATTGTCGATAGAAAAAGGTACTATACAAATTATGCTCGGATCACTAGATATTATCATCCATTAATCGTATACGTATATTTTTACTTGATGCTAGTTCTAATTTTACCACCAGAGGCGCGAGTGAGAATCTTTGCGTCGCCAATACATTTAACTATGTTTATATAAATTTTTATAGATAAATATTAAATATTTGCAAACTAAGGAATGTTCCTGAACAACGAGTGTTGACAAATTAATTTCCGCTTCAATGAAGGAAAAGTTTTTCGTATAATTCAATTAGTGCTCGTAAAATTAGAATTATTTTTTTTTTACAAATTCTTCAACAAAAGTTTGATAATAATTGCTTTTTTTATTTGGATTAGTCTGGAACCTTAATTGCATCAAATATTTTTCAGCGAATTCGAATTCAAATAATGTTACCCAAATACAACAAATAATGTTCAAATAATGTTTTTTATGTGCAATAAAATAACGCTTGGTTTAAACAATATGTGCAGGAGTACCTACATAAAAGGTATCGTACTGAGGCACGCTGAGATCGAGTATAAATTACAGTTGAAATAAGTTTGAAAATATACCTTGTTATTAATTGTATAAGATTCCACTAATCGTCGAGTAGACATTTAAATCCCCGTAGTAACGATCCCGTACTTGAAAATACACCTGATTTTGGCTCTGAAGTGAGTTATATTTTAAAGTCATTTTTTTTAAATTTCTGTTTTAGCGAATTTCGAAAACTCGAAATTCAGCTATTACAGTAGGTCTCATGACGCAATATGAGTCCGGGACTATGGCAGAAATCTGTTTTGAGGTCCCTAGAATACGAAAATGATATTCACTAAAATTTATATATATATATATATATATATATATATATATATATATATATATATATATATATATATATATATATATATATATATATATGTGTTCCCACGATAACTCTCGAACGAAACGTCTAACGCTTATGAAATTTTGTGTGCGGACTGGATTCTGAATTGGCTTGGCTAAGTTCGTTAGCCAGACACGTCGGATGCCCAGAAGATTTTTTATCATTCGATCCTATCATAAGACAGTTCCCTTTTTACATCGTTGAAAAGGAAAAAAAAAATTATGAAGAAAATGTTCTTATAATTTTCTTTCTATGTTAAGTAGTTTTCGAGAAAATCGTAATTTTCACTATTGCCTTATTTTGCTCTCTTTTTCATTATAATAAGTAATTTATATTTCTATCTCAGTTCTTTATGAAGTATAAAAATATTTCACTTTTTTATTAAAAAATTTTGTGAGAACAAGTGAAGTCTATTCACATACATGTGTTATAACACACATACATATATAGAGTTTTGTTTCTCATTTATTGCATTATAATTAGCATGGTTCTATCTCATGTTGAAAAATGTAAATTAAACAGATTTTCTAAGCTAATGTAATGAAGAATTTTTTTTTTTATTGAATTTTTAAGTAAACAAGAAATTGAAGATTATGTTATGATATAATATTATTAAATATGAAACAAAACAAAATATGTACAATGTACATATGTATGCACGGAAAAATATTTTGAATCGATTTTGAAAATTTTTTCACTAATAATTAATAATGTTAAAAAATTAAACCATTTCAAATGGATTTAAGGTATTTTATGTGAGGTCAAGGTTTTCGGGACCTAAAAAGGCCAGAAATTAATTAACCAATCGATTTTAAAAATTTTTTCACAGTTAGTAAGTTAAAGTATTTAAATTAATTAATTAAATGATGTCCGCAAGAAGCTTACGGACTGCCATAAGTTATATGAGATCCTTAGAACCCTTTTCTTACTGTAGAGTACTAGACTTGTATGAGTTTCGCCAGGATTTACTGATCCCATAATTGTAAAAAATAAACTAACTGACCGATTTTGAAAATTTTTTCACTGTTACAGAGCTAAACTATTTTAGATAAATATCGATTACGTTATGTAAGGTCCGCCTGGGTCCATAGGACCCAAAAGTGTCAAAAATAAACTGCCTGATCGATTTTGAAAATTTTTTCACTGTTACAGAGCTAAACTGTTTTAGATAAATATAGATTCCGTTATGTAAGGTCTGCCAGGGTCCATAGGATCCAGAAGTGTCAAAAATAAACTAACTGACCGATTTTGAAAATTTTTTCACTGTTACAGAGCTAAACTATTTTAGATAAATATAAATTACGTTATGTAAGGTCCACCAAGGTCCATAGAACCCAAAAGTGTCAAAAATAAACTAACTGACCGATTTTGAAAATTTTTTCACTGTTACAGAGCTAAACTATTTTAGATAAATATAGATTACGTTATGTAAGGTCTGCCAGGGTCCATGGGATCCAAAAGTGTCAAAAATAAACTAACCGACCGATTTTGAAAATTTTTTCACTGTTACAGAGCTAAACTATTTTAGATAAATATAGATTACGTTATGTAAGGTCTGCCAGGGTCCATGGGATCCAAAAGTGTCAAAAATAAACTAACCGACCGATTTTGAAAATTTTTTCACTGTTGGGGAACTAAACTATTTTAGATAGACATACATTACGTTATTTAGGGTCCGCCAGGGTCCATGGGACCCAAAAGTGGTAAAAATAAACTAACCGACCGATTTTGAAAATTTTTTCACTGTTACAGAGCTAAACTATTTTAGATAAATATAGATTACGTTATGTAAAGTCTGCCAGGGTCCATCGGATCCAAAAGTGTCAAAAATAAACTAACCGACCGATTTTGAAAATTTTTTCACTGTTGGGGAGCTAAGCTATTTTAGATACATATAGATTACGTTATGTAAGGTCTGACAGTGTCAGTAGGACCTAAAAGTGTCAAAAATAAAATAACTGGTCGATTTTGAAACTTTTTTACTATTACCGAGGTAAACTATTTTAGATAGGTACAGGTTGTGTTATCTGAGATCCACAACTGTCCTGCGGATGCAAATGCGGCGTAGAATGCTACATACGTAAAAACAAAACATTTTGAATCTTTTTTTAATAGCAGTCAAGTACCCTAATTGTTTACATCTCTTTACAATGTAAACGTCAACACCGACTGTTTACACGTAAACGGTCATCACTAATTGTGCCATCTCCCATACCTATGTCAATTATCCTCAATTTCCCCTAAAGTAGAATTAAAATTTGAAAAAAAAATTTTTATTCTAAAAACAAAATAACAGCATTCTTCAAATACATTAAAAAAAATGGTAATTAATTAATTATATTTTAAGAAGTAAAATTTTAACGTTTTAATAACATTTCTCTGAAATCTGCGTTCGATTTACTCGTATTTTCAGTAGTTTTAGGATCTTGCATCTTTTTCTGTAATACAGTTGGTATAAGTGGAATCTGTAATCGACTTTTTCTAAAACAAAAAATACACAGTAAGTTATCTTTAAAATTATAAATTAAAAAAAAAGAAGAAATTAACGTACTTCATCGTGGATTCTTTATGACCAGTGTCATTTGAATCCTTAATATTTCTTCGTGGAGGATCACTGATTGCTACACTTATTGTACGGCCCTCAACATTCATATTGTCAGTCTTAACAAGTGCTCGAGCTGCATCAGCAGCATTTTCAAATTCAACGTAAGCAATGCCTTTAAAGTGCCCGTTTCTATAGCAAGCCATTCGAATATCTTTTAATTTTCCATAGGGCTCAAATATATTTTCTAATTCTCCCTTTGTGCACGTCAATGGTAAACCTTTCACAAATAATTTATGTTGTTCTCTGTTTGTCGCGTACTTAAATGCCGCTTCGCGTTTTTCTTTAGCTGTTTTACATCGTGATATAAATACAGGTCGTCCATTCAAACGTTCTCGATCTCTTTTTAGTGTTTCTTCAACTTCTTTCTATAACGAATTGAATATAAATAAATCCGTCAAGTTCATTGAACACGCAATATCAAAGTTCCGTAGTCAGTAAGTTAATTTTTCACAATTTTTAGAATAAAATATAGGAAATTTAATAGTATATTATTATCAACGATTTTTGGTGATATATTACTATATAAGGATTATTTTTGGAAAGAAATCACCAGTTTATTAATATTAAAGATTTATTTTCACTTGAGTCGCGACGTACGTTTCGAAGTCAGATATGAACTTATTCATCAGGCCTTAAATATTACAAATAATTACAATATTTATAAAATACAAAATAATTTAAAAATTACTTACAATTCTTTAAAATAAGTGAAGAAGAAAATTTTATAAAACGTCAAATAAATAAAATTAATTAAAAATTTTCACATGTCAATTTAAATAAAAATAAAACAATGATTAAATTTTTTTTAAAGAAACAATTGAAAATTTTTAACAATAAGATGAATAAAAATTTTATATACTAACAAAGAGGTCGAAACATTTCTATTGACTAGAATAAAGTGGTTTTGATATTTATGTCGACTAGTGTATTTATTGTAAAAAATGTCGATAATACAGGGACATTTCTTACAATAAATACACTAGTCGAGATAAATATCAAAACCACTTTATTCTAGTCAGTAGAAATATTTAATCATTGTTTTCTTTTTATTTAAATTGACATGTGAAAGTTTTTAATTAATTTTATTTATTTAACTTTTTTTAACTTAACTATTTTTCTTCACTTATTTTCATCTCGTTTCGAAACGTACGTCGCGACTTAAGTGAAAATAAATATTTAACAGTAATAATAAACTGGTGATTTCATTCCAAAAATAATCCTTATATAGTAATATATCACCAAAAATCCTTAATAATAATATATCGCGTAATTGCGCGAATCTGTAATACGCCTTACAACCGAGTTACGCACTATACTTTATCTATAACTACTACGAAATTGACAATAGATAATATAAATCTGGTATGAATATGATGTATTAAAATTATGTCAAACTTGAAATGTGTCAATAAATCAGTTGTTAGGTAAAATTTTTTTTGAGCGTCCAGGCGGGGTTTTCGATACAGTCCGGGTTCTAAAACTGTCAGAATTAATTATATAAATATTATTTTTTTGTAATTACACATTTCTATATTAGTTAAATAATTTATAACTAAACTATAATTAGAATACGTCGTCAGTTGTCATCGTATATATCCGTGATTCCTAGACATCAGAGCTATTTAAATAACGACCTGCTCCTTCTGTTCATATACTTTGCCGCCTTCATTTTGAATTACTTAACAAAAAAAGGATCAAACGGAAAATTTGCAGGTAATCGTCTAGGAACCAGCTACATTACTTCTAAAAATTTTATTAGAAACGACTGAATAGTTCCGGCCAGCTCCTAAACAAGTTGCCCGCAAACAAATACGCTTGTACAATCTTAAAACCTAGTCAAGTGCGTGTCAAACCACCAAAGGGATGACAGACATGACAAAACTATAATTGTTCCGTGGTTATGACTACGGAGCACTAAAAATTGTTGATTTTACTTTACATAAAAAATACCATAATACTAAATTTAAAATTAATTTACTTACCAAAGAATTTAATTCTGCGTAGCCAAAACCCTTGCTACGCCCCTTATAATCTTTAACTAATCTTAAATGTTTAATATTTCCAAAAAAGCTTTTTATTTGCTCTTCATCGACCGAATAATCTAAATTACTGATAAATATAGTGCGCGCTTCTGTTTCTGCGTCCATTTCAACTGGTGGCTCCCGAATAACTTCTGCAGGTTTCTGATCAGTTTCTTTTTTTTTTACTAGTGATTCCTCTTCCATTTTCAATTCGGAGATAGCACTCAATTCGGTTTCATACGTTTTGATTTTTTTATTTTCCATTACATCTTCCGATTCTGAATCTGATTTCCGTTTCCTTTCAATACTTTTTGCTCGCCTTTCACGTCTTGTATTTGTATTCCGTTTTGACTTATCTTCTAATAATTTTTCTTTTTTTCCAAATCGTTCAGTTTTTTGTTTATTGTCATCATTTTGTAATTGCTGTTGTTGCTGCTGATATCGCCATTTCGTCAAAATATCATAACATTTTGCTGTACAATCCATCATAGTTTGTATAGTGCCATGATCACGTTCGTAATTAATCCACGACTCAATAATTGAGTTTGGCCAATCTTTCGTTGAAGTTAATGCTCTTAAATATGTTTTTCTTATATGTTTAGCATCACCATGTCGAATTTCCAATGCTATATATTCTAACCACATAGACGCGGTTTGACTATGGCCTTGTCGCATAATGTCATTCCAAATTTTTCGTGCAGCTTCCATATCTTTCAATAAAAATGCTTCTATTCTAGCCCAAAATCTAAAATATACATGTACATTTTAATCCGTTTAATGATACACATGCACATTAAGTATTATTTTGTGGCGTAGTAATGCCAATAATCCCTCCGGGGTTATTGGTCAGAGAAATTAGTTAGCACACGCTCACCCAATATTTCCGCTCCATTGACCAGTAGTGGATCCTAATTTTTTCTAACAGAGTGATGGCATTTTGTGCTGGACCCATAGTTGTTCTACTTTCAAATAGATGGCAGTGTGTGATTAATTTTATATTAGAAATCTATAATTTCTAAGTTAAATAAGAGTGGCATAAAACTATGCCACAATTTCAACTACTACACTTTTTATAATAATTTAGAATATGTATCTTTGATCAAAAACCACTGCCACTGGTAACAGACTTACTAATGATTTCTAAATTAGCAATATCACTTAGTTTTGACGGATATAGCACACAGTTTCTTGCAAATAAAAATAAAATGAAAACACGATGATCACTACTATATGTTTTGATAAGAAATATAAACTGTCACAATGAATGCTATTGGATATGCCATTTTTATTACGGCTAAACACTTTCGGTATCAGCGTTGTTCTTGAACGTGAACTTATACAATACATAGAAAATATAAAATCGACTTTTTTTCCCTTAGTTCAGTGGTTTTTCGCAAAAACATAGCTGTTAGTTTCATATTCTACCAGTAGATGCTGATACGTGTCTTTCAAATGTTTTGTGCTCAAATGTCTAAAAACAAGCTGTTTTAGTGAGGGGTAGGTCGTGAAGACGCAATGCTGTATCTGAATAACAATTTATCATTAATTTTTTAATTAATTATAAATTAATAAAAGCACCTTTTTGCGTTAAGAATGGACAAATGTATGGAAAAATTCAAAAAATTATTTTTCAAATATCGTTTTCATAATTTGGGACTGAAAAATTCTTTTTAGATACGACAGCTATCGCTGAGGACAATCGATTGCTATCACAGAGAACAGAGAAAATATTGCTATCTCTGTACTACTGATATTTGCGTAGACAAAAAAATCCCTTCCACTTCTGCCCACTATGTTGTGTAGGTACACAATGTTTGTAGCGGTGTGGGTTTGATGTTTGCTTGTGTGTGAGTGTTCACACACAACTACATAACACGTATTAGCGGACAGAGCAACGTGCAGTAGTGGTGGAGAACTATCGATAGTTTTGACTATCTAAAACTATCAATATTTTTTTTACTATCGATAGTTTTTGAGAGTTTTTTTTTGTCATTTTGTTTACTTATAAATACTAAAGATCATAGACTAAAGATAATAAAAATTTCGTAGAAATTATAGTCAGAGATATAAAAACAACCATTTTAAGGGAATTTCCGAAAGCAGGTATAAGTTACAAGTACAACTATGGGCAATAAAATAAAATGACAAGAGAAATTAAACAACTGTATAAAAATGTCAGTTCACCCGACAATTACATACATATATAAAATAAATTTAAATATAGCCAAGAAATTTTTGTGCCTTAAAGTTTTTGTCGGCAAACTTGCAATAATGGGGTATTTGACAGTATCAAAGAAAAACAATAAAAACAAATTTTAGTGAAAATTGATAATACAAGACAGCAATTTATTATGTTAATTCATCCTAATTATCATTATTTAATTTTTTAAAAAATAATATTTTTCAGCTATAAATTACGTCAGCAGAAATAGGCTGTGACGTTGCTTTCTCTTAAGGTGCATTTTCATGCTGTCGCTAGTCGCTGATTTTTAGCGACAAATGCGGTCACGTGATGAAAATTTAATATGCGCGCCATCTAGAATAAATGTAGCGATAAAACTAAATTTTGTTTAGCTTTTTCGCCAGATATACCAGCGTCAATGTTATTTAAACAATCGAATCAACACTAATCTAGTTAGGTAACTGATTCTAAAAACCTCTTTTACCCTTCTGCTACTTTTTTTTTAGGTTCGTTAATGTTTTCTTTCTTTTATTATTGATACATTTTAACATTTTTATCTTTAGACAACCTACAACAATCTTATTCCACGTCTTCCACGTATTCTATCACAGTACAATGCATATAAACAACATGCGTACCATATCTAATGCTCATTTTAGTAAATTTATGGGGCAAATGGCTTTTTTAAGGGCTTGTGTAATTGTGTGGTACACAATTAAACATAATAATTCTTCAAACTGAGTTGCCGACATACGAATATAATTTTCGAATTTGTCAGAGTATGAAGAAAGTGTCGGGAATACAGCTTCAAAAAATCCATGTTCTTGTCGCAATTTATAAAGTGGATGAACCCAAAATCTTTTTTTTTATACTTTTTTTTTTTTATTCACAATAGCAATATGATTAAGTAAAAACGTGGATATAACCCTACTTCGTCGAATCATATTAATTTGCGCTTGCCGGATAATTTTTTGACACTGATAAATCCACATTTGATAATCATATAGACTAGACATGGTTTTCTCTGTTAATATATTTACAAAAACAGTATTTATTTATTACTTTAGTCAAATCTCTGTATTTGTTACTTATAAGCTGAATGTTTACAAACAAGTGTCATTTATACATATATCTATGGGTTATATCGATACATCGACTTTTGATTCATTTGTCGCTAGAATTTCACGCTAACCGCTGAAATTTATCGTTGCATTTATTCTAGATGGCGCGCATATTAAATTTTCATCACGTGACCGCATTTGTCGCTAAAAATCAGCGACTAGCGACAGCATGAAAATGCACCTTTATATTTCAACACTGTCGCCACTAGAGTCGCTACGTAAATTCCGGTTAGCAAACATAACTATGGAAATTAATTTGAATTTAATTATTTTTTTTATAGTAGCACTACATTCTCGCGAGGTCGCCTCGACGAGACGTTCGTCGAGGTTTTGACGAGGCGAGACAACACGAGTATGTACCGTCTACACTCTCGCTCATTACTCAGTTATTCATACTACTCATACGCGTTTGTATAGTTTGAAATGTCAATCATAGATGGACAAGATGGGTGATGTCGGTGACACGGATTCAACTAACTGCTGCTGCAGTTCTATGTACTGTTAAATCCTATAATTTTCTTCATACATATTACACAAAAAAGTTTAAAATAACGTTAAAAAATAACGTTTTTGTAAATTTAAGGCATGATTTTAGGTTATGTATAAAAACATAATAGTACGCAGATATGCAACATATGCAATATCAACACACGAGTATATGCGAGAGTGTAGTTGATCGCTTCGCCTCGTGTCTCGTGTCCTTTGACTTGTGACAAAAAACCGACTCAGATCGGAGACCTGACGAGGCGAGGCGAGGTAACACGAGAGCATCAACTACACTCTCGGCCTCGCGTCGCCTCGTGTTGCCTCGACGAGAGTGTAGTGCTACTATTAAAAATCAAAAATTTTTTTCCTAGTTATAAGAAAAATAAATAGCTTTTTTCTTAGTTACATGACACCTGTTGCTATCTAGAGAATGTGACGTAACTGAAGCTAATGAACGCTTTCGCGTAAATTTTGAGAACAAATACTAAATTAATTTTTTCTAACGTTTTTCTGCATTATTTTTAAAAATTAAAATTATATACATGCATAATACATAGGGGAGACTGGGGCTAAATGGTAAATTTTTGGCAAATATTTTTTTTTGAGGCACTAAATCCTGAAACATATATACATAAACACAATTATCTTGTAGAGAAATTAGTCCTCTACAACTTTTCACGATGAAGTTTGTGATGTTTCCAGGAAAAGTGCACGTTTTTTCCTTTTTTCTGAACCTAAATTTTTTTAACATTTAGCCCCATGGTGGGGCTAAATGTTAAATGGGTGAAACTGAGTGCTTCAACATATTTCTAGCCTACTGAAACCACTTTTTGAGTTGTATAACGAAGTAAATATGTAAAAGGATATCAAAACGATGAATGATGTAAAGAAAAAGTCCATTTATTGAAAAGTACAACTTTTATAAGGAAAATGAAAAATTATCAGTCTGATTTATTTTTTTCTGAAAATAAAAGCTACTAAAAATTTTAAAGAATTTTAAAGTACAACTGATAACGAATATGTAGAAATTTAGATACTTTAATTTTAAAAATATGGTTATTTTCGATATCGATAATTTTCGATAACCAAAAGTAGGTTTTGACAGTGCAAAGATAATATTAATAGATTTGAGCGTTACTTTATGGTATTCCATATTTGCAAATAATAAACAAATATTTTACTTCGCAAAAATACCACTTTTATTTTGAAATTGTGACAATATTGTTTCAAAATAAAAGTGGTATTTTTGCGAAGTAAAATATTTGTTTATTATTTACAGTTCAAATATGTTCAGAATACCGACAACTTGCTTCGCTTTAGCCTTCAAAAATTTCGTTATTTTTGAGCTACGATGCGCCGTTTACGAGATATTTACGATTTCAAGTTAACGTTTACGATAAGTATCGAAAACTAATCTTTTTGAAATATTCTATTGCTGACGAGATTAGTGGGACTAATAGAGTATAAATTAAACCACTATAATTAATTTATGAAAAATAACTCGGTGTCGATAATTTTCGATAATGAAAAGTAGGTTTCAACGGTTGCAATATGTTTGGAGTACCTACAATTTTCTTCGCTTAAGCCTTCATAAATTTCGTTACTTTTTCGCTACGACACACGGTTTAGAAGATATTTACGATCAAATTTTTCAATAACGTAATAAAACATAACAAAAAATAGGTACACTTTATGACAGACCGAAATCAGAAGACCTATACACAAATATTTGAAATAAGAAATAGAAAAAATTTATTGAACATAAAAACCGACAAATAAGAAGAGAAAATAGAAGAAAATAAAAAAAAAAAACATTTAACATTTAGCCCCACCAATGAATGATTTAACACTTAGCCCCAAGGTACGTTTTGAGCTTTGATAACGATCACACAAATGATAACGATAAATATACAAAAAATTTTTAAAGATTCGTTTTCACAATACATAAATGAACTAATTATACTTACTTTGATGAGGATATGTCCGAAAAAACTCCTTTTCGGATGAAAAGTATGGCAGCAAAAAAATTACTTTGAGACTATCGAAACACATTTAAGGATATGTACACATAATGCTCAGATGAACTTCACATTACTAACGTCGTTTGCTTTCTAGTCAAGAAGGCCCTCTAAGGTAAAATTTCAGCTTTGTAACTATTAACATTCAAAAGTTAATGCAGAAACATGGTTTCGACAATTTACAATTTAACCTCAGTCTCCCCTAAATATGCGTATTTTAAAATAGTTTCCCAAAATTAGTCAAATTCCCCACTGCAGGTAATATTAATCTGTTTGTTTTCTAAATTGTATGTTTCATATTTATTCAACATTTATCTACTTTGTTGTTTTCCGGTAATACCTCTTTTTCATCCATTTATTTAATTTACTAATTTATCCTATTGTTATTAGACCATACGCAGTATTATATTTGTCTAAACTTAGGGTACGTGTTCATTTGAGAATAACTAGCAGAAGTAACTATCCAAAAAGTTGATAGTTTATTATCCACTTGAGAGTACTTTCAATAACTTTCACTCTACAGAAAACTGTCTAATAGCAAATTCTCCGATAGTGCTCTGAAAACCGTGTCGACATACAACAGTTGATAGCTAATGTCAAATTTTGATTAAGAAACATTAATGTGATTTTTATTTGCTATAATCATTAAAAAAGTTATGGAGACCAAAATTTGCTTCATTTTATAGTCAAATTTATATTTTAAAAAAGAAATAACTGTTTAAAAAATTTCTGGTGATTTTTCAAATTACATATAGAGCAAGAGCTCACTGCAGGATCTTGCCCCCATCGAGTTGAGAAGTAAAATATTTTTTTTTAGATACTAGTGACTATAATCGATAAAAAAATTCGCACCTGCCAGTATAAAAGTTGACCATAAAATTTGTATGATTTTTTGAAAATAATTTTTGTAGTACTGTGGCGGTTTCGTTCGTGTTACCACTTGAAATTAGTCTTATAATTTTTGTTTTTACGTGTAAAAATGAAATGTCTTGGTCTGCCTCATTAATAACGGGTCACTGTGAGGCAGCGAATTTTTTAATTAATTTCTTATTGTACCGTTAAGGTACCGATCGAGTTACCACTTCAAACTCAGACGAAATTAAAGTTCGGACATTTATTAAACAATAAAAAAATAGCTGCCAAGTCTTTGGCAATTTTTAGTACTCGGCAGGGAGCTTTGTATTTTCTTATTCCCTATACCGCTACATATATAGCGAGCTACTTATTTTTATTTTTTGTTGTTTATAAAATTAATAAAAATAAAAATAAATTATGGATTCTTCTTAACACTATGAGGCCCGAGCACTTTCACAGTAAACTTCGCCGGAAGCCGACAATATTTTTCAACAAATTTTATGTAAACAAGTACATAAAATGATTCCACAGAACACTAAAATGATTCAACATGTATGTGTTAGACAGGTCCAAATATGAGTACATAGTTATTATTATTTTGATAAAATACACATATGCATACAAACATACAATACACACATACATACATATGTGGATATAAATATTATTTGTAAAGAATAGATGCAGCCTAGATATTTTGATAATAAAACATGTTATGTAATTTATATGTACAAAAATGAAAAGTGTCCGGTACATAGTAATAAATTATTTTTATTAGAATAACATAAAATCTTTTTTATAAATATTTTTAAGTATTTTGTTTATTATTCTAAATATTGATCGCGGTCGGCCTGTGAGGATGTTTTGTTTGCTTTCGGATGCCGAAGCCATGGGACTGAAAGTGTTAATGATGATATGAAAATGATTTATGTGCATTATCATTATCTCAATATCATCATTTCTATTATTTATTTATTTATTTATTTATTATTAAAATTCTGCAAAAACTCTATCACGCTGCTTTCTACTTACTCAAGACGCGCGAATCTTTAAATATATATATATATATATATATATATATATATATATATATATATATATATATATATAAATATTTAAAGATTCGCGCGTCTTGAGTAAGTAGAGAGCAGCGTGATAGTTTTTGCAGAACTTTAATAATAAATAAATAAATAAATAATAGAAATGATGATATTGAGATAATGATAATGCACATAAATCATTTTCATATCATCATTAAGAAGAATCCATAATTTATTTTTATTTTTATTTTATATAAGTACATTATAAAGTATAACTTTATACATTATAAAATATAACCTTTATTTACCTTGGATTTATAGAATTATAATAAAAAAATTTAAAAAATTTAAATTTTTTTATTTCGAATAATACGTTATAGTCCTTGGGCCCAGGCCTAAAAACCTAAATTATGACCACACTGTCGAAACTTTGTGTATTTGTTATTTGGGTGGAGTCGGACAAATTTTGAGCCTAGCGCAGTATGGTAGTGGGACGTTTGTCTCTCAAGCTATTAAAAAGTCGTCAATCTTATGCGAGAAAAAAATTTATTACCACAATTGTAATTTTTATTTTAATCAATAATTTGCATCAAATAAAAAGCAAAAAAAAATTTGTCGGACAAAAATATTGGGTCGTTTGACGCATCGGTCACGCGAAAGATGTTAAGGTTATGCAAAAAAAAAAAAAAAAATTATTACCACACGGCTGATTTTTACAGGATCCATCATAAAAAATTTTTTAAATAATGGGGTAATTTTGTCGGACAATTTTCAAGGGGCACAAGGGACTTTTTGATAGCTTGAGAGACAAACGCCCCACTACCATACTGCGCTAGGCTCAAAATTTGTCCGATTCCACCCAAAGAACAAATACACAAAGTTTCGACAGTATGGTCATAATTTACGTTTTTAGGCCTGGGCCCAAGGACTATTAAATTTGTTTAATATTTATGTTTAAGCAATTTCTGAATAAAATTAGTTATGAATACTACTTTATTTAATGTTGTTAATTACTTTGTCTCTGTTAAGTGGACACTTCTGCTAGTTGGACAAATTTTTGAGTGACACTGTCGTCCGGTTAACAGAGGTCCTACTGTATCAACAAATTAATATATAATTCTATTTAAAGAAATATAAATTTGTATAAAGCTCTTGATTATAGCAATCGATTGCCACAAACAGAATCTACAGCTGTTATCTGAACAACTTTTTAATAGAATCAATAGTTAAGCCGTAATAAAAATTACGACTCTCAATAACTCTCAAAAAATTACTCTGTATAATATTTTAAACAAACTTACTGTAAAATAGTACAAAAGATGTCAGCCTGATAGCCCCAAGTTTCCGTCAAATGTTCCACTGCCCTATTAAATACTTTTCTTAAGTAAATTTCATTCATTTCTACTTTGTTTGAATCATCCATTTCCATTTTATGTTCTAAGTTACCATTGACTGTTTCGAGATGTAATGCAACAATTCGCCGACAATGTTCTAAATAGCATAACCATAAATTCACTTGTGATTCAGCGTCAGCAGAACATGCTGACAAAGCTTGTTCAAACTCTTCAGTAACCTGTAATAAGCAAAATGGGAACATATCAAGTAGATGTATATTCGTCAAACATCAACATGATACTTAACTTTACCTACTGAACATAACTTTACGTCTTTACCATACCACATTTGATATTAAAAAAAAATAAAATTTCGTGGCTTATAATGTCAGTAGCATTTTAATGGCATTGGTATTTCTAGCAAACTACTGGTGTTATATAAATTTTTTTAACACAAAGTGTGATATGGTACAATTGCGTTCAAGAGGTAAAGTTAAGTGTACTAACGGTACGTAAATGTACGCCCAAACACAGTTTCTGATATCACCATCAGGAAACATTACTACTAACAAGGAGATGCATCCAGAGTGAAATTCGCAATTCTGATGAAACTTCGCTGGTGTGTAGAATAAGCAAAAATAACGGACCCGTATCTTTTTTTTATCGGTCATCTTCCACGTTTAGGGGGTGAAACAAGCCCCTAAAGTTGGGAGTTCAAATCGTATTTCTTAAGATATCTCGAAAACTATAAGAAATAGAGGAAAACTTTAAATTGACAAAATGTTACTCTTTAAAAGACCTATTCACTTGTATAGGTTAAACCAGGGTCGGGGTCGTAAGAGGGGCTGGAGCGGTCAAAAAGTGGCGGTAAATTTTCTTGTACAAACTGAGTGGTTCAATGTACCAAATTTTTACTATCATAAATAGAAAGAGCACTAAAGATTAGGGGATACGGTTTTTTGCGTTCTTCCGAAATATATGTGGTATCCAAAACATACAAGGAAGGAAAAAATAGGATAGGCTATACTGCATTATTATTGACTGCAAATACCTTCTATATTTTTTTTATTTTCGTGTTTATTTCATCATGAAAATGTAGAATTTTTACTTTCCGATAATGATTCACGTATTTTTCAGTACTTACTTAATTGGTATTTAGTCATGTGTATAATATTTGATAACTCCTATGACTCCTATATTTTTTACATCTATTTCTGCCAAAGTTCTCTGGTTTGCCTGTGTTAATGAATGCTCGACAAGAAGCAGTAATCTCTTCAATCTAGTACATCTCCTTGTAAGAATCTTTAAGTACAGTACAGTCAATGGTGTTGGAAAACAGCCAGATGACTTCCATTGTCTTGAACAACTTTTGTTTTAAATTTTTTTTCTTGTATTTGACTTAACAACGGAAATATTCGAGTGCGTTGATCAAAATGGTCCACCTTATATATATATATATATATATATATATATATATATATATATATATATATATATATATATATATATATATATATATATAAAATATTAAACAATTATGTTAACACCATGACAGTCATGAAGAATTATGACGAAATGACCAACTGGTGCACTATTTTGACAGTTAATACGCTCTATGTAGAACCACAGATCAATAGATTAAGCTTTGTGGACAGTCGTAGGTCAAACTAGGTCAAGTCACAGTTAAGCTGATCACTCGTTCAGAAGTAGTGAACCAGTACACGCCGATTATTGCTGATTGTTTGGTCATTCTTGCAGCAGTGCAGGTATGTACACATAGACCCACTATATACATATACAAACACAATCTCTGTATATGTGTGCAAATATTGGTGGGAATTTTTCCTCATTTTTTGTGCATGCTGATATAGCTACTATAGAGATAACAACTTTGTTTCTGTATTCTGTGTGTAGAACTGTTGTATGAGTTCACCATCACGTAAAATTTCACTTAAGTCTTATGACGTCAATGACAAGATGTTAAAAAAATTTTCGTAATACAGCATATTTTATTTATATTAAAGAATATATATTTTTTTAATTTAACAATTGTATCTTAATAATTTCTGTTCAATTATTCTCTCTCTTTTACCACTTTAACATATGGTGGATCAAACAACCAATCAAAAATCGAACACACGGTGACCTAATCCTCATTACTGACGACACAAAGATTTTTACTCGCACCTTTAATGGTAAAATTAGAAGCTCTTTCGAGCAAAACATATATAATGCGTTTTTGTCTAAAAAGGAATGATCCATAGCTTTTACTTCCGAATCTATCTTTTGCCAATACACTCTCATTCGTATTTACCTACCCCGTATAGTGTATATGAATCCTCTAATTTCAAAACCCCCTATACGACATTTTCAACAATTTTTTTAAATATACAAATTCAGTTAAAGCAATAACAGTTAAAGCATATGACATTCGTATCTCATTTTCTTTGAAAGTGTTGTATAGTGAGTTTTGAAATTAGACGATTCGTATTATCTAACGATCGTGCTTGTGATATTGTATATATACGAATACGCCCTTACCTCATCCACTCACCAAAATCTTTCCTTTTTAGATAAAAATCCATAATACGTATACTTTTAATTGACGATAGAAATAAGGTGGATTTTCCCTAATAAAATCGCACTACTTGTTTAGCTTGTTACTATTTTTTGTAGCCAATGAGATATCAAATCATGTAGGCACGAGTATCACTGCTTGTTTGATTTATAGTAACAAGCTAAACAAGCTGAGTGATTTTATGAGCGAAAACCCACCTATATAGATACTATTGGAAAACGGAGAATTTTGATATGCCATCTGGTGGCCCGAAAATAAACTACTGCGGAAATGCTATTTGTACATTTCATATAAATCAAGTGAACTTTAATCAGCTGTAATTTTTTTATAACTTCTCATAAAAAATAGTTTACCCTAATTTAATCAAATTTAATACAAGAAAATTGTTCAAATTATGGAATTTTCATCACGAAAAAGTAAAAGTATACTGTTGTGTGTTTGAATGCAACAGTAGAAGGTCCCAAGAATGATATACAAATGTTGCTACAATCGTAATATAACAAAGAAGAATTGGTTGGTCGCTGATTAGCATGGATAAACATTCAGAAAATGGGTAAAAAAGTTATGCCTTCAATGAGAGTTTGTCCAGTTCATTTTAAACCACAAGATTTTATTACATAAGTATAATTACAAAACTTATTTTTTACTACCTAATCATATTTTAATCTATCTACTATAGGTAGTAATATACATCAAGAAAATATCTGTCCCATCTCTCAAGCCTCAATATTATACAATCAAAAGAAAGTTTGATTCATTAAGAGAAACTCGAGCCCTATTAAAAGAGAAAACATTTAAGAAAGATTTCTTCATAAAAATGTTCAAATAAGAAATACACGAAATGTTCAAGAAAGAAATTACTTCTCACGGTAATCTAGAAGCAATTAACAATCTAGAAGGAAAAACAAAAAAAAGAAAGAGGAGATGAAGAAGGCAATGTATGTATTTGATGTCATGAAAGAAAAAATTGATGAAATCGAATTTACAATTGAATCGAATGTTACCAGTGTCATAAAGGAATTGACTGACTTCAAAGTACATGTTCCTAGCGATTTTGTCGATTATTATATCTGATAGCGAATTAAGTATTGCAACTAGCATTTCAAACATTAGTTACTGCTGAAAAATTAACAAAAAAAAAAATTAGCAAATTTTTGGAATGTTGTTCTTATTTTTTTATAATAATTTATTGTTGCCAAGCAAAAATGGACAATTCAAAATTGCCACTATTTCTTTAGCTACCATCTGGTGATAAATCGAAAAACTACTGCGGATAGGCTAAATATTAAACCACGCCTCCATTCCATTTTCCAATACAAATTATATGCGGGTTATTAAATTTTATATTGTCAATTAGAAGTATATATTTAATTTACTTTGTTGATACAGTTCTAATTTCACCACCAGAGGCGCGAGTGAGACTTTTTGTGTCATCAGTGGGAACTCTACCTGCACAATCCCTATTAATAGATTAAGATGAATTCATGTGATAAAATAAAAGTCGACAGATTACAGGTAAACCTTTTTTAATGCAGTCTTAATTTGCGCGACGTTTTTTATGCGGTTTTTAAGAAAAATGGCTACTAAAGTGCATAATGTTAACCAAAATCAAGAGAAAGTAAGAGACTTACAGCCTTATTAATGAGAATGTGCTTAAAACCATTTTAACTAAAAGCATGTTAACTTGATTTTAAATGTATCGTATTAATAAAACCATTTTAAGATGATTTTAGTTAAAATTGTTTTAAAAAAATTTTAAAAAGATTGCGTTCAGTAAGGTTGCATGATGTTGCATTTTGAAAAAAAATATCTATATAAAATAATATATTTCTAATATTTAGACACATACGTAAAAATAGTTAAAAATGTTTCTCAATAAATATCCAATTTTTGATGAATATAAGTGATGTAAAATTAAAAAAAATATATAAGCAGAAATCTGACATTTAATTTTTTTATTTTTTCAATGCATTTTTGACTTATAAAACAGTAAAATTTGAATATTACGTAAAACGTCAATATAAATAAAATATACTGTAAAAACTAGAAATTACGAATCAAAGGCATTTGTCGCCGTGGTTTATTATTATTGTTTACTATTTTTGTGACTTGCTAGGATTACAAAAAATATTATTGTATTTTTTTTTTAATTTTATTTCTTTCTCATTCGAGATCTTTTCTTATTCGAGATCTTTTCTTAAAACTAGGGCCATAAAACGTTTACAGCGGATCAACACGTGGCATATATATTTTTTAATTTCCTTCAACGCCCAGTAAATTAGCTTTTACACCTCAAAAATTTCTTCGTATATATTAATCTCCTTCATTTTACTATTATTAAAAAATTATATTAAAAAAAATTATTACCATAAAAATAGTGTTTAAAATAATGTAAAACCTGTATCTCTATGGTAAAACCTTTGAGTATACAAGTGATAGAGGGAGTAAGGTATATATTTAATGTATATGAAAATGAAGCCAAAAAAAGGGTTAAAGTGTTGACCAATATGGCGGTTAAACAAGGTTTAATTAAATTTTTTTCTATATTTACTGATGTTATATTTGTGCTATAAATATTGTTAGATAGTCTCAAATTACAACAAAAATCGTATACAAATTAAAAAAATATTTATTACCACTGACACTTTAGACGTTATGAAAGGTGTTAACGTGGTGTTTACCAATGTGGCGATTTGCTTCAAAAAAGATTATGTGTACTCCATCTATTATGTGGTACATACACGTTCTGATATCTATGTGTAAAACATGGGTTAAATTAATTTTAAATTTTAAAATATTACTAAGCTTAAAATGATTTTAGTATTATTTTAAGTGGGCTCATTAATACGACAAAACACTAATAGCATACAAAAACAAAGTTTTTACTTGACATTTGCTCATTAATATGGTTTTACTAAAATGATTCTAATGTGATGCAAAAATGGTGTTAGTATGACTTTATTTTCCTCATTAATAAGGCTATTAAACATTAACTTTAATAATTTTCTTTGATAAAATTACTTTTTAATGGTTTTTAAAGATTTAATCAGTACATTGCATAAGAGTATAAGTAAGTTATTGCATCATTAAGATTTTTTACAGATGTAATTTTCATAATTTTCATAATATTATAATTATAAAAATGAAATAAAATGTTCTCGGGTGTAAATGAATGTTTTATCTTGTTTAGAAAAGCAACTTCTAAGGAAAACGTGAGGTTTTAAGTCATATATTTTCTTTGAAACTTTTTTTATCCGGTCCCGATTACCCGCATAAAAATTTTTTTTACAATCTGGAACGAGCTATACTTTTTATAGATATTTTAAATATGAAGTCATAATATCAAGTTTTTGAATATATATATATATATATATATATATATATATATATATATATATATATATATATATATATATATATATATATATATATATATATATATATATATATATGGTCAAAATAATAAGAGTGGAGGATTTTATTGCCAAATTGGTAATTTTGGTACTTAGTATATTAACTATTAACCCAAATAATAATAGGTAATAACAAAAAAGTACTCTTTATTTCCAAATATTGCAAACAGAACAATAAATTCATATAAAAATAGATTTTTAACAAAATTAAAAAAATTCTAACTGGTCAAAAAAATAAGAGTGTCTTAACAATTACTCCAATATTCAAAAATTTATAATCGAAATAATTTATAATATTCAAAAATTTATAATCACTGTATTAATAATAAAGTTCAAACTGAAATTATTCACTAATACTTGGTAGAGTGTCCTTTATTTTTTAATACAGCCTCGCATCTCTTTGGCATCGAGTCAATGAGTTTCTGACAAGTTTCTACTGGTATAGAATACTAAACTCTTTTTACTTCTTTCCACAAAAGCTCCTTATTGGAAGTTTTCCTACCCGAAATCCTGTTTTTCAAATCCTTCCAAAGATTTTCAATAGGATTTAAATCTGGTGATTGGGCAGGCCATGGTAACACTGAAATTTGTTTTTCTTCAAACCATCTTTTTATCACCTTCGCGGTATGTTTGGGGTCGTTATCTTGCATGAACGTCCAAATCAGGGGCATATTCTCCTCAGCATAAGGCAACATAACAGTCTCTAGTATATGTAAGTAAATTTCTTTAGTCAGGTTGTCTTTAATCCAAAATATAGGACCGACACCATTATAAGAAAAGCAACCCCAAATCTTGATGTTGCCACCACCATGCTTCACAGTTTTAATAGTGTACTTCGGATCGAGTTCTTGATTCACCCCTCTTCTAACATAAGTCCTTCCATCAGATCCAAACAAATTTATTTTTGTTTCGTCACTGAATAGGATGTTCTTCCAATTCCGTTTATTTGGCCCCTCAAGATTGCTTTTAGCAAAATGCAATCGTTGCCGTATATTTTTGACACTTAGACATGGAACTTTCCTAGCTATTCTTCCATGAAGATTCCTTTCTTGTAAACGTTTTCTAATTGTTCTCGCACTAATATCTAATCCCAATTCTTTTTTTATAGATACTGATGTTGCAAATGGTTGTTTTTTTGCTTCTCTTACTATGCGATTTTCCAATAATGGAGTGGTTTTTTTTGGACGACCACGAGTTTCCCGTTTTGCTTTCGGCATTTTCTGTTCTTTTATAACTTTTGCTATTACACATGGCGACCGATTAATTGTCTCCGAAATAAATTTATAAGTTTTATTTTGACTTCGCAGATGAAGGATTAGACGCCTTTCTTCTTCAGAACAATGTTTACTCCGACCCATTTTATTTGAAAAAGTATAGAAAAATATTTAATTTTTTATTACAATATTAGATAGTTTTGGTAATTTGAATTCTACTTCAAAATATTTAAGTATATCCTTAACACTCTTATTATTTTGTCCACTAAATCTTTGGCTTCTTAAATTAATACCACGCATCGAACGTTTCTACCCGACAACACTGTGTGAATGCTTGCTCACAAAGAGTGTATTTTGAAGCTTACTAACAGATTCAAATGTTAACGTGTCAATACCAGTAATTTTGACGGTGAATATAGCAATCACCAGAGCACTAAAGACTGTCACGTCAACAAAATACAAGCACTCATTATTTTGACCACCACTATATATATATATATATATATATATATATATATATATATATATATATATATATATATATATATATATATATATATATATATATATTTTATGCGGTTCCTACCCACCACATAGAAAAAGGTTCAGCTGTATATATTATAGCGTGCACGTCCGAATTCCGGACAGCCCAACTTAAATAATAATAATTACCTTTGTGTGATCTTTGTTAAAGAATTCTAACGCTCGTAAAAAATACACCCAAATGTTTGCATTCCACGAACAATTGCGAACTGATTTTTTACATACATCCAAAGCAAATGATTCGGGCCCCAATTCAATGGCATGCATACAATATTTCTGCCATAAGTCAGCGTTTAGGGGAATATCAGCTACAGCTCTTTCGAACAGATTATTAACTCGTACGGGACTTCCCTTTTCAAATTCAAAATATCTATAATAACTTTCTAATTTCTCTGTTTCGTTAGTAGCGGATATGAGGGCATCTTCATACGGGGTGATTTTTTTTAAATACTCTTTTGAACTTTCGTAACTAAAATCAATTAATTGAAAATATTAAGTAATTTGTGAAAGGAAAAGGAAATTTAAAATCACTTACACTTGTTCATATTCTGTCAGATTAGTAATAAAATCAACTTTTGGCAACTCTTTCAACCAATTATGAAATTCTTCATAAGTCAATTCCATATCGTTTAATGGTACACTTAATTGTCGTTTAAAAATAGTGGCAACACGCTGAGCCTGAACTAACCATTCCTCACTATCAACATCCGTAATTAGTGACAAGTGTGCCATTTCAAATTCACGCAACGCATCCCATACAAGACTTCCTTGCGTCACATGCAATCCGGCTGTGCTTAGAGCCCTTTCAAATAGTTTACGAACCTCATCGGGACTTAAATGGCCCATTGCAAATTGAACATATTCTAACCAAACATTTATAGCTTAAAAACAAAAAGAACATAAAAAAAAAGTTGAACAAATGAGGAGATTAAAAAGTTGTAGAATTTCCGAAACATCACATATTAATGGTAAATTCATTTTGAACAAAAATTAATATTTAGCGAGTTAAAACCAATTTTGGTATTGGCGACGTAAAGATTACGCGAGCGCTCCTGGTTTTTTAAATTACTGTATCAAGTAAAAATTTTTGTATACGTTTAATTGTCGATAAAAAAATGTAGTATACAAATTATGGGCGGATTACTAGATTTTGTATCACCCATTAATCGTATACGTATATTTTTACTTGATGCTAGTTCTAATTTTACCACCAGAGGCGCGAGTGAGAATCTTTGTGTCGCCAATATGATCTGTTGGGTACTCAGAATTGAAGTTACCGTAGAGCGTAGACCTACGTAACTTTACCGTAATTTTTGATTCTTGAATAAAATACAGACGAAATTAATTTAGCTATATTTAACTGGTTTAAGATCGTTACCGCGACATTCAACTTTTCAACAGAATAGTTTCAAATTTTAATACTATAAAGAAGAATGCTATATCTGATTGTCCTTGTATTTTGGGAAAGATTGATCGCTTCTGAGTTAAGATAATTAGGGTTAAAGTTTGTATCTACTCCATGTATTAGATCTCAAAATTCTGACTACGTACTCATATTTTGTATTTAACAATATAATGACTCGACAGAATTCAATAAAAAAAACTGGGGAAAGAAAGATTAATAAATCCTGAATGTAAAAAAAAAATTGAATTATTTGTTGATCGTTTTGAATTGAAGATATCATCAGAAAAATTATTAGAGTATTTTAATAAGAATTTAACATTGACACCAGTTTCAAGCAATTGAACCGAAGCAATTTGGCAACGCTGTATGACACTACAACTCGTATACAGCAGTGCTAATTTCAAAATTTCAATTACAAATCAGTGTATTAATAAATAATTTTTTTTTTATATTATAAAATCTTTTAAAAAAGATATTAATAAAAAATATTAAATATCGTTAATTTGTAATTAAATTATGATTATAAATAATAAATTGATTATTATTACAAATAAAATTATTTAAATTAAAAAAGGTTGTTTAAATGTATACTTAAATACAAAACCGGTTTATTGGTATTTACTTGTATATAGTATATCCACAGATGTCACGCAGAATCGAAGGCGTTTAGAATCCCTGTAATAAATAGAGTCGTGACATGTCATCCATTTTCTGTCCAAAACAGAGCGGGAAGCTTCAAAATTAATTATCACATGTTTGAGTAAGTATTTTTGAGTACTTAATTATCGTTAATAAGTTATGAATTTATTTATTTATTTTTTTTTGTTTCTTTCTAGATTAAACTAAATGATTTTTGTTAATATTTAATTTATTTCCAATGTATTTTACGTAAACTTTGAACAGAAAATGCCGGAATCGATCAGTGTCATGATTCTATTTATTATAGGGACTCTAAGGCCTTCTGTACACGAAGCGTATCGTCATAGACGCGTACTAGATTCGTCATGCAGCGACGATTCCTGTACGCTTGAAGATTTGCACACGAAGCGATTTTCAAGCGTACTACAACCGTACTCCAAACGTCATCTTGTAGCCTCATTATAACCTCACTATTATACACAAAATAATTAATTTAGTTAAAATAGTTGTAACAATGTTTAGTGATGAAGAAAGCTTACTTTATACGATTCTAATAATATTCCGTTATAAAATTTATACAAAAGTTCTGTTATAAATTCATACTCAGTGTTGCCAACCGTATTTTATTCAAAATCCTACAGAGTTGAAAATTCCATTTTTTATACAAAAATCCTACAATTAAAAAGAATTTTTCAAAATAAAATACATATTATAAATAATTATTATTAATGGTTTATGACAGGAAAATAAATTTAAGTAAGAAGATGTTTTCAAGTTTTTATACAGAATATTTGATACAGCTTCCAGTTTCACCACCAGAGGTGCGAGTAAGAACTTTTTCAAAAAAACCCGCAAATTGGAATAAATCCCTTGAGTTGCCAACACTGCATAGTATACTATAAAAATAAATAAGTACTAATACATACAAAAAAAATACTAATTCATATACAACTGCAATATATAACATACATTTTATCTAGTGTCGTACGCTAAGACGCAAACACTGCTGTACGCTAAGCGTACTGCAGCTTGTATGCTGTGACGAATACGCGCAGCTGCGTCTTCGTGTGCGGTTGTTCATTTAAAACAACGTGAGCGGCAAGCAAGCGTACACCAAGCGTATGACGAATCTAGTACGCGTCTATGACGAGACGCTTCGTGTGCAGACGGCCTAAAGGCGTTAGACATTACTTACAAGGAAAGGTATCCAACTGTATCTCTCAGAAATTTTTGAAACTTTGGTGGATTGTAGATCTTATTAAAACTAATCACGAGCCATATTTCGTTCGTGCCCATAAGCGGTTTAAGCGGTTAAAATCACCCCTGAAAATTTGAGTTTTTTTCAATTTTCTTAAATATCTTGGAAATGGTAAGAGCTTTGGTTGGGAAAATATATATATTTGTAAATGGCACTTTAAGATCTTTATTATGATACCAAAATTAAAGTTATAATATCATTGGGGTTTCATCCCTCACCCCCATCCCCTAATTTTATCAGATATTTTTTGGTAAAAGAGAAGGTTCTTATATGTAAATAAAAGAAATTTTAATTAATATATTTCCCATCACACCAGTTTATTTCTTGTTCCATAAATACACCCTTTGCTAATATTAACTTGGGAAAAATTGTAACTTTTTGATTTTAATAATAAGCAAGTCAAAAAATCTCGTATTTTAGTTATGAATTTTTACAAACTTGTGATATACTTTATAGTACATAATTTAGAAGGAAAAAATACACTGCACCGCCCCGCCCCCATGCTTTACTGATATCTATACAAATCTTATTTATTTATTTTTATTTATCTACATATACAACTGTCCATATATCCACTTTTATACTATCCATACTTGAACAAATTTTGAAAACGAAGCGACGAAAACTGATTGTGAGCTAGAGACGGAAGTTTAGGAATATTGTTACGGCGATGTAAAAAGATATCATACTCATTTATAATTACATTATCCGAAAATAATCTGATGAATTGTTTTACAGAGTCGAAATCCATAGACATCCAAAATTAAATAAATAAGATTTGTATAGATATTAGTAAAGCATGGGGGGGGGGTTGCAGTGTATTTTTTTCTTCTAAATTATGTACTTTAAAGTATATCACAAGTTTGTAAAAATTCGTAACTAAAATACGAGATTCTTTGACCATATTTTTGCTTATTATTAAATCAAAAAGTTAAAATTTTTTAAATTATTAAATCAAAAAGTTAAAAGTTAAAAGTTAATATTAGCAAAGGGTGTATTTATGCAACAAGAAATAAACTGGTGTGATGGAAAATATATTAATTAAAAATTCTTTTATTTACACATAGCAACCTCCTCTTTTACCAAAAAATACCTGATAAAATAGGTGATTAAGGTGGGGGATGAAACCCCAATGATTTTATAACTTTAATTTTAGTATCATAATAAAGATCTTAAAGTACCATTTACAAATATATATATTTTCCCTATCAAAGCTCTTACCATTTCCAAGATATTTAAGAAAATTTAGAAAACTCAAATTTTCAAGGGTGATTTTCACTCCCTTAAACCGCTTATGGACACGAACGAAATATGGCTCGGGATTAGTTTTAATAAGATCTACAATCCACCAAAGTTTTAAAAATTTCTGAAAGATACAGTTGGATACCTTTCCTTGTCAGTGGTATTGTGTGCATAGAGAAAAACAAGTTTGTTGGGTAAATTACGACGATGCCAGAGTATTTATTATAAAAAACTTTGATGCTATAAGTGTATATGGACAGGTTGTGTTTGAAAGTATGCATATATGATCGTATGAAAAGTAGTACGTATCAACATCTATTAGTGGTGGAGAACTATCGATAACTATCGATAGTTTTTTTCAGTCATTTCGTTTACTTATAAATACTATAAAGATAATAAAAATTATAGCCGGAGATATAAAAACAATCATTTTAAGGGAATTTCCGGCGACCCTTTTTTTTTTGCTCGCCGGCTATCCAAATGCCGCCCAAGTCAAAAAACTTGAGCATCAAAAACTATCAATAACTATCGATAGTTGGGACTCTCGATAGTCGGACTATCGATAGTTCTCCATCACTAACATTTATCCATTAGTATAGATAATAATGACATAAAGTAATTTATGTTTACAATTTTTTCTACTAGCATGTCACAAGATAACTACCTTAATAAAATTAACTGATAAAAATCTTTTATTTGACTCAACTGATAAATAAAATTTCCAGAAATTTACGCTGAGTGTCCAGTAGGTCGGAAACGTAGCGCGGCGCAAATCCGTTCTCGGAGAAAAATACATCTGAATAAATGCAGGTTCGTTCAGTAGGTAGGCAGAGCGGCGTAGTACGGCCCCGGAGATGTTCTGGAGGTGGGGACCGCGCCGCGCCGCGTTTCCGGCAGAAAAAACTATATATTAATGTTACAAGTGTTTTTACCGTTTGTACTAGGCGTCCGTTGTAAAGTTAGGAAATAGGTTTGTTTTAACAGTTAATTCTATCAGTTCTAGACTGACTGAATTTGCGAAAAACTCAAGCAGTGTGTTTTTAGAGAAGAATTCCGAATTCAGTACTACTAGCTTGGACGCTTGGTGTTCTTTTGAACAACTGAACTAATTCAAACTGATTCTACAATTACATTTACAGTACTAACTATATGCCGAATTTACACGGGTTTAGTAACTAAAGCAGGTTGTTTAGTGGGTGTTTACAAACAATTAAGTTAATTGTTTTAGTATTTAGTTGAAGTAGTAATACATAACCTAGTAAATCTAAATTAAAAATGGCACACAATCGTCAATAAATCTATTGTGCACTACAAAAATGTATCAGATATATTAATAAGCGATTTAATCAGGGAAAAAAACGTGATATATATGTTTGAGCTGACTTGTTGGTTTGATCTGTTAATGTAATTATATATGATTTCTCCCAAATGTATCCCATATGGTGATTAGACAAGGTGACCTAACTCAATGTATTCAAAAAAGTGTCTAAATAAAAGAGAGCATTCGTGTGACTTAGATACGAAAGTGGTACAGTACTTATTCTCAAATGGAACACTCTCAAATGGAAACGCGAGCTTCTATATTATCTTAATTAGCTTTTGAATAGAATCTTCTGGAATCTTTTTCAATGTTCAACTCAGTTATAAAGTGGGTTTTTCGACCGTTTTTAAAATAAACTTAACAATTTTTATTTTGCGTCGCATCATTTACATTGTATATTATATAATTCGCTGACGTCACTATGTAAAATCGAAGTCAGTACCATTGTATATCCACCGTATAAAGTAATTTAAACTATAAGAGTTTATTTCATACATATGTAATTTCTATGTATTTCCTTATTATTAAATATCATCAACCGACATTGGTGATTCTCAAATGGAAACACTCACTTCCCCAGTCCCGACGTGTTTCCATTTGAGAATAAGTACTGTATTTACATTCTGTTTTATCCTTTTTATTTTATGTTACTATATTCGCTATATTCACATCAGAATTCTTCCCATATAAGTAATACGTCCATCTTATAATTAGTCCATTGTATCCAATAAAAACAAAAAAGTTTTTTTCTTTTGGATTATTATTAGATGAAGAGAGGTTGCTAGATGAGTTTCAATTTTTAATCGACTTATTTATAAAATTTAATAAGCGCCTATATTTGTATATTCGAAACCTACTTAAATACCGGTAAAAATAACAGCAAGTTCAAAAAAATAAAGTGGGGGTAAGCTACTTGCACCAGTAAATAGAGCGGGCTTCTATTTAATTGACTAAACAGATTACTAAATTTCTTACTTACACTTGTATTAAAAACAACTGTCTACATGACAAAAGTAACTAAGTTTAGTAACTTGATTAAGTAACTTAGCTAGCTACTAAACATGTATAAGCTCGGCAACAGAACAAGTATTTCAAATTCGCACATGCGCATTATTGTATAATTGTCATTTTAAATAAATTCTCTGAAAACGACAATGAATGCAATATATAAAAATGAATACCTTCAGTTAGGTATTCTAGATGGCATCACAAAATAATTCTTAATGTTTTTAAATATAAAATAACCTAAAATATTCTTAGAGTAAAATTCTGATATAAATTCAGCATTGGAAATTATTGCATTTGAGGTGTACTGTGGTTCAAATGTATAAATTTGAATTTGCTTCAGAAACAAACCTATTATTAAAGTAACCTAACTTTACCAAACTTATAATAACCATCATTTAAACAAATTATTCGATAACCCATAAATAAATGAGAAAATTATTTCTAAATACGTATGAGATTATGTGATTTTTTATATAATAAAATTACCTACCTAATTTTTAAAGCTTCTAAAATATTAACTAAAGTTTGTACACTTTTTGAAAACATGAATGTACCATATGAAACTGAAAAAAGCTAATGATTTATAGAACACTAGTAGTTTGTTAAAAATAGTTTAGTTGTTACATATGTCACTAAAAAAAAATTCTATGCGTATTATAAGGCATCAAACTGTAATTTTTTTTAACACAAAGTGTGGTATGGTAAAGTTAGGGGGTTTTATGATATATAAATTCAAAAGATCGGGAATCGAGATTATAACTTCAACTGTCGCTGATTTTTCGAAAAATAATGAACCGAATTTGTATAAAAAACATTTTCAAATGCGTATTGGACACGCATTATATCAGGGTTCCTCAGTAGCTAGAGTTATGAAACTGAAATTGGCAGCAAAATAGTAGCAGCAAAACATAAAAATAGACAGGGACGTAAAGACGCTGGGGCTTAAAAAAATTTCTTTTAATTCACTTTTCGATCGATTGTTAGTATCGGCAACGACAGAATTTTTCGTAAATATTTGAGATACTTTTACAAGAAAGTATTTTGATGGAAATTTTAAGGCAACGAAAATATTTACTAATATTTTAAACATAAAAATTAGAAAAGCGGAATTCTTTTAATTCACTTTTCGGTTGATTGTTAGTATCGGCAACGACAGAATTTTTCGTAAATCTTTGCGATACTTTCACAAGATGATTAGAAAGTATCCTGATGGAAATTTTAAGGGAACGAAAATATTTGAAGAAGGAAACTTGTAAAAAATTAATTGCTTGTAAATTTTTCTAATTTTTATGTTATGTTGTCCATTTTTCTAATTTTTATGTTTAAAATAGTAGTAAATATTTTTGTTCCCTTAAAATTTCCATCAGGATACTTTCTAATCATCTTGTAAAAGTAACTCAAAGATTTTCTAAAAATTCTGTCGTTGCCGATACTAACAATCAACCGAAAAGTGAATTGAAAGAATTCCATTTTTCTAATTTTTATGTTTAAAATATTAGTAAATATTTTTGTTCCCTTAAAATTTCCATCAGGATACTTTCTAATCATCTTGTAAAAGTATCTCAAAGATTTACGAAAAATTCTGTCGTTGCCGATACTAACAATCGATCGAAAAGTGAATTAAAAGAAATTTTTTTAAGCCCCAGCGTCTTTACGTCCCTGTCTATTTTTGTTTTGCTGCTACTATTTTGCTGCCAATTTCAGTTTCATCTAGAGTTTTCATAGTTTTCGAGATAAAATATAGGACATTTAAGTACATTTTTACAGTTTATCATAAAATAATATATTCGACAATGTTATTTGCACATGCGTTACTAATATTACTACAATGGAGAAGTCTACAATTTTTTTTTTTATGGGTCATGAGAATTTTAACTAGATACAAAATAATTACCAAAAATGGTCGATTTTTACCCATTTCCTTTCTTAAAATTACCTCATCAACATTTACTCAATGATTATTACGATTATCGTTTTAATTTTGAGAAAATTTGTTTCTCAAGATAAAATATACCTCTTGAGCTACATGCAAATTGTTTCTCGGATAGGGTCGAGTTGTCACCATGATGATGAGGATCCAAACTAGATTTTTTTTTTACCTAAGCTAGAGGTTGTAAATATGCAGATGACTAGTTTCAGATGAAACTGAAACACGAGATGATATAAAAATAGTTGAGTAAAAATAAGATACAATACAAAAAGATGATAGGATACCTTCGAGTTAGAATACGTGCAAATATGATGAGGCCTCGCAAATAGTACTCTTATCGGTCATATCGAAAACTAGACAGAATATTAAAATATATTTTGCTCGTTATTTTTTGTTCAAAATGTCAAGATACACGTAAATTTACCATTAAAATGTGATAATGCGAAAATCATACTGTTGCGAATAAATGTAAAAAAAACATACATAAATAATCAGACACAGCTTTCTCAAATAGTTCAGTAATCCGATTTTTATCCTCATCGGAACTAATAACTGAAATTTCACTTTTTATCCATAATAACCATAATTCTCCGGTTAATGGATAAAGGGAACTAAATTTTTCAAACGTTTTTCTCAAACGTGTAAGATCCATTAACTGTCTAAGCGTATGTACTAATTCTACATAAGCATTATAATCGTATAAATTTTCACTAATCTTTTTCTCAAGATTTTCAGCAACTGCTTCTAATTCACGCTCCTAGAATTGAAATATTTTGTAAATATTATTTTACTAGAAATGTTTACGTAATTAGATGGACTAACCTTTTCCAATTCTTTTTCTTCATCATCTGAAGAATCTGAATTTGAAGTGTTTTGTTGTGTTGAATTATCAACATTTTCCACAATTTCCATTTTTTCATTAGAAAATTCGTCTTCCTCAGACATTACTAAATAATAAGAGGAAATATAATATCAATAATTACTACCTATTTAATAATGTTATTTATACTATTTTTTATTTTTATTTTTAGCATGAAGTTATATTTAAAAAATGATTAACCGTTCAAACGTTAAAAAGACATGTAAATAGTACAAATTCGAAAGAGCAATTTAATAAATTGAGCAAATTGGTAACGAGGTTAAATTAATCAAAACCGCGAAAAGATTTTAACATCTTGACGGTCATTGACGTCGTAAGGCGGCTCGTCCTTTGGATGCGGAAACGTGCGATATTTAATTCGGACGAATACGCATGAAAACGGACGAACGATCCAAACAGCTGTAAAGCTATACATCCTCGTCCATTGAAAGCGTCTCGTTCGTCCGTTTCCGTGTGTATAATTGCGACGTGCGAACAGATCCAATTTTGTTTGGATTTTGTCGCGCGAAAAAGTCCGTTCCATGAGATTTTTATTTTTATTGAAATGAAACTGAAGGTAAATTACAATTATAACTGTATATCTTTGCATATTACATGCCATAAATTGTTTTTTACGTATTTTTATAGCATTTATAGCTTCAGAAAAAAAAATTAAAAAGGAAAATACTGACGAATATTGAGCTAGTGGACGGACAGTAGACATATCATTTCGGACGAACGACAAACGTGCGTAATCGTCTGAATCAAATATCGCACGTTTCCGCATCCAAAGGACGACCGGCCTAAAACGTCAAGTAAAACCAGTAAAACCACAGAGCAGAGGTACAGCAACTATCTCTATCATGAAATCTGCAGTGTGCACTCCTGTGTACATTAGGCTTCTTAATAGTCACACGCTCATCGGCAGTCGATGAGTGTAAGTCAATCGCAGTACAATGGATTAGACTGTTGTTTGCATTGTTACATTCCCACACGGAGCGTTGTGGTATCATACATAATTATGTGCATATGTGAATAATGGTCATGTGACGACCAGTACCACCACAGAATATTCAGAAACAAACTCCGTATCTCTGTACTAGCTTTTTCAATGTGGACAGTAGCTTACGTCACAAATGACCTAATTTCTGTCCCCTCCAAACGCACAACATGTTACAACATAGATCTCGTATCAGTGTATAAGTGGATGTGCGATAGTGTGTGTATCAACGTCACACTGTCTGTAGGAAGAGGGGGTTACACTACATGTGTATACCCACATATATGCCAGTGTTTTGGTACATGCATATTACTATATATGTATTCGCTTATTGTTGAAACTGGTTGATAACAATCGATCTGAACCCGGCTACAGTTGCTGTGTGACTAATCAGCTTAAGCGGTATCGAACCACTCACTGGCACACAGCTATCCACAGTCTTTTACAAACACGCATAGAACACTAGAAGCCAACTAATATAAAAAAGTGTAATTCGCTCGGAGTCATTTGACACCAGTCACAGCTTAAGGCATGTAGTCACTCATTGTCCGTCGTCGAGTTCGCACTGCATTGTATTAACAATATACCCATTGTTAGTTAAACACGTTGAACAGCTCTCTCTGGTAATACGTGTGTTGTGGTAGTATGCGTGGATACACATACTACTACAAAAAACCAAACTAATACACTGCAAACAGTGTGTATGTACACAAACAGAGTACGTCACAAACTCATTACAAGTGGAACAGAGGCAAAGCCAATCTAGTTTGTCCCCTTGCAAACACGCTTAGGGCTTGAGTACCACCAAGGATCACTAACACAAATACACAGTATCGCACGAATACAAAGTAAACACCGTGCACGTATATAACATATTTTCTATCTCTTACTGATTACACTGGTTTCAATAGCATAGAGATACGTATTGTACCTCTGTCCTCTGTGAGTAAAACCTTACTAAAGCGGGTTCTACACGATGCTACGAACGTTCCTTCCAACATTCGATCGAACGTTTGAGGCAATTAAGTTCGATAGTTGGTGCGACGAATGTATCTGCTACACGGTGAATCGAATGTTTGATCCAATACGAATGATGATGTGTTAGTACTCAGTGGCGAGGCTGTTATCTGTCTGATGTTATCTCTAATGTTATACACTGATGTTGTCTCTCTTCACATGAACGAGTAGTGCAGCTGCTGAGTCGAACCAACCAATGCAACCAACATTGACCTTCAAACGTTCGAAGCATCCCTTTGACTCGGTGCAAAAATACCGACATCGAACGGGACACGACCAAATGCGAACGTTTGACGCTCGACATTGGACACTCGTAGGTTCGAACAACGGCTACACGATGCTATGAACCATCCAACGTCGAATGTTGGAAGGTGTTCGTAGCATCGTGTAGCAGCGGCTTAACACACCACTTCAGAGAACGTCAACGTCAACAATCAAGGGGACAAACTAGATTGGCTTTGCCTCTGTTCCACTTGTAATGAGTTTGTGACGTAGTCTGTTTGTGTACATACACACTGTTTGCAGTGTATTAGTTTGGTTTTTTGTAGTAGTATGTGTATACACTAATACAACCACAATACACGTATTACCAGAGAGAGCTGTTCAACGTGTTCAACTAACAATGCGTATATTGTTAATATAATGGTGTGTTGACTCGACGACGACTACTGACGGACTAATGCCTTAAGCTGTGACTGGCTTACAAATGACTCCAAGCGAATTTCACTTTTTTTATGTTAGTTGGCTTCTAGTGTTCTATGTCAACAATATTCTATACCAAAGAGAATAATACTATACATGTATACTGTGTGAGTTTTTCGGGAGTTGCCATTCGATTTATTCCTAAAATATGCATCTAATCGAAAAAAAGTTTATACAAAAAATATTCAAAATAGAGGGGGCCATTCAGGAAAAATTGTTCTAGACTTCTAGGACCTACGGTTTTTTCGGAATAGAAATTTTTTTTTTTCAAATGGAAACATATGTTGAGACGTTTTTTTTAAAAATTAGTTTATTACTTCAAATTACCAATTATGCTAAAATTTTCATTATTTTATTTCATATTTTTGAGAAATTGCATTTTTAAGTTTTAATTTTCAAAACCCGTGGCCAAGTTTATTTAATCGAACGCAAAAAATACGGATAATTTGCAATTTACATTCAAAACACCCAAAATAACTAGTGATGGTATGTTCGCATTAAGCTGTTACAATAAGACAAAATTTATTAATTAAATACATTAATTATCAAAATAATTTGTAGTTTTTCCTCAAATAGTAAACTTAATATTTAATAAACAGGTTATTAAATTACAACTGCAGTTGTAATATTTAATATTACACCATATTGACGAAGTCAAAATTAGTTACGTGTGAAACTGGCATTATCTATTTCCAAAACTAAATGATGGCGGACATAGATTAGGCACAGATGTCATTTGTCAAATTATTAAACGATTTTTTTTTTTTTTAAAAAAAGTAAAATAATAGTCATTTTAATACAACATTTTTCGAGATTGCCGTATATATTTTAACAATATGTCTCTAAGACATGTATTTTAAACAAATACTTATATAACCTTAATTTCTTTTCCAGTAAGAACGCCTTTAGTGAAGGTTGTTCAAAGTTCAAAATAATCGCCGATTTTATTACAATTTTAACATCTTTAAAACATGTTCTGTGTTAAAACGGTTCTCCATATTATGAAAACGACAGTATTTAAAAAAGTTTTTAATAAATTACACAAATTTTATTTAATTACAACCACTTCCTAAATAAAATATAATAAATAAATATACTTGAAGTATAATTTTATTAATTTTAATTACTTTAGTGTGTAATCAAATTGCCTAATTGTTTTATTGCTTCCGAGACTACCTACTAAAGCAAATTTTTACCAAAATAAAATTTTTTACGCAAATTTTACGTTTTAGAGCTTCCTAATTTTGGTTTGGTGTCTGTTTGTCTGTATGTCACCAGTTTGCACCAAGTGACATAACTTCTGAACTATTCGATTGTTTGTAATGAAATTTTTAGAAATTATGCAGTTTGGTTCCTAGATGGTCCCCTATGAATTTAACCCCTTAACCACCGAATGTATTTTGTCGGTTAACTACTAGTGGTACTTACAAGTACCAGTAACTTTACTAACACATTTTTTTTTTGTTAAATAAAATTTTAATATCTAGTTTAACAAAATGTATGTTATATCATAGATCTGATAATAAGGATACATAACGATTAAATGGGATTAATGGCTTAACATATTTATAATGTATCTATTAGATTTTATAGAAAAAACTTTTAGATAGATACTTAAAAGTAGAGTAATTATTCCTGGTATTTTCAATGCAGAAAAAAACTGGACTTCTAAGTACCACTAGTAGCGAAAGGGTTAATCGAAATCGCAGTAACGGTAACTACGTGGCTACCATGTCATTCCATTAATATACTAAATTGCACCAAGTGGCGTAACTTCTGAACTATTCAATTCATTTTTATGAAATTATCAGAAATTATGCGGTCTGCTTCCTAGATGGTCCCCTACAAATTTCATTGCATTCGGAGTAATAGTATCCACAGCACTACCATGAAATCCCATTAAATGTCAATATCTTATTTACTACTAGTCCCATTTCGCTCAATTTTTTATGAATCGTTTTGTTTATTTATTTTTATTAATTTATATACCTATATTAAATTACATAAAGATATATTGGGCATTAAATTACCAAGGTGCTTTTACGAGTACGAAAAAGCTGTGTGCCACAACCTATTGGCAGCGTACAGTGGACTTCCGGAGATTGTCCAATCGCAAATTGTCCATATTTCAGTGTTAGGGGGTTAAACATCGTATGTTTACGTCACACGAACATTGCATTCACAAAAATTGTGTGTTTGCAGTATTCGTGTGACGTAAACATGCGATGTTTAAATCCCTATCACTGCAATATTGACAATTTTTGATTGGACAATCTCCGAAAGTCCACTGTATTTTAGTATCTTACAGAACTGCGAAATTTTTTTATTTTAGTTTGTAACCAAATGATTATGGATCATTTTCTTGGTATACTTTATTTGTTGGATGACCACTTATCATTTTATCGTTAATTATTTCGTTTTGATTATTATTTAAAATTTTTCAGGATATAAAATAAAATACATTTTTCATAGGATAAGATTGTTTATTTTTTCCGGCAAACATCGAAATTACGGTATGTCGACGTGTTCTACAATTTTCCCTCGATGCCATTGCCGGATTTCATAGATTTTTCAATTTTTCTTCTTTCCTGATAATAAGTTAAACTTAAATTTCGCATTTTAGATTTGACTTATGGTACACCTGATATGATCATTGCTTCTACGACTTTTTTATAGGACGTTTCTCGCATGGCTCTATTTTTAAATAAAGGAGATTTTGTATTCCAAAGGCATTCAAAATTTCTTAATTCCTAAATAAATTTTTTCTCGTTTCCGATATGGACTTTTCTGTCATTTTTATTTAACCAATAAATAATTTCCATTTAAAATTAAAAATTATACTTATTTTTAACAATTACATAATATGAAGTACTTACTTGATTTAATTTTATTTTAGGAAGATACATTTTAGTTATAAATCCATATGAACACCAAAAATTGAATAAAAATTAATAAAATTTGCCTAGTTAAATAGCTGAAATTATAAATTTCTAATTTTTGGCCATTTGCATTTATACTAAAATAGAGTCCCTATAATAAATAGAGTCATGATATGTGTGGTGAACACTGATTGGTTCCGGCATTTTCTGTCTAACGTTGGGTAAAATAAATTGAAAATAAGTTAAAAAATATTTAACAAAAACCATTTAGTTTAACCTAGAAAGAATAATTAAATTAAATTTTTTTAGTTGTTCATAAATTCATAACCTATTAAAAATAATTATGTACTCAAAAATATTTACACAAACTTACACAAACATGTGATAATTAATTTCGAAGCTTCCCGCTCTGTTTTGGAGAGAAAATGGATGACTTGTCACGACTCTATTTATTATAGGGACTCTAGGTAAACCTATACGGTAAAGCCATCTGTGTAGCTTAAATACAATTACGGCTTAGCTACTTTCCGTAATTATGAGGCTTGTTTGACCTAGGCGCTCTTACCCTAGGTCTTCACTAGCAATTATTTATTGAAAGCAATATTGAATTGAAACATTATTGCTAATGTAGACGAGTATATTGAAAGAGTTTTCAATATTGCCTCCTAGATGGAAACAAAAATTGCTTTCCATCTCTGTAGCAATTTTTGTTTCAAGAATTTTGACGTTTCAGTATCCAAAATGGCGGAAACTGAAAAAAAAGAATAGGATCTCTTCGGTTCATGGATTACATGTACGTGATGTACGTACATTTTACATATATACATACACATTTCATAGTAAAAACCGTAAAAACCATAGAGCACGTAAAAACAAATATGTATATTTCCTTTTTACCGTATCTGCCGAACACAACAACCGACAGAACATAACCAAAAAGCCAAAATAAATTTTAATTTTAATAATTAAAACAAATAAAAATGGCAACAAAAAAATTTAATAAAGAGGAAATTTTAAAATTAATTAACATGTATAGGGAAAAAGAAAGCCTATGGGATCTTAACAGTAAATTATATAAAAGAATTGACATAAAAATGAGAGATTGGGAGGATCTCGCAAAAGAATTTAACACAGACATTAAAATGATTAAAAATAAAGTTAAATGTCTCCGGACATTTTCATAATTGTTCCAATAATTCAATCTTTCTTAACTTTGTTATTTTGCTTATAATAACATTCAAGTGTTCACTGGCAGCCATTTTCAGCAAATAAAATTGAAAGCAATCAAATGCCCAAACAGAAAAAATTGAAAAGTAAATTGAACTATGTTTCAATATTGCTTTCAATAAATAATTGCTAGTGTAGACCTAGGGTTAAACTCACCAAAATTCACTTAAATAAATCACTTTTAAGCGCGAAAGTTGTAAAATTTGAAAAAAAAAACTTTAGATAAAAATTTTTATGTTTTTATTTTTTGTTTCTGTTGCTTTATTGAATAATTTTTATCAACAAATAAGTATACTATTCCATTTAAAAAAAGGTAAGTTTGTATCATAGCTCGAAAACCATAAGAGCTATAAAGTTCCTGATTATCGCAATTGGTTGCCCCCGTCGATATCTACAACTCTTATTTGAACAATTTTTCGATTAAATCAACGGTTTGGTTGTATTAAAAATGGCAACTCCCGAGAAACTCACACAGTATATAGAAGGGCACTCACTTAAATTATAGGATTTTTTCTTAGCAAGTGGTTATTTTGGCGCTAAGTTCAGAAGGCAGTGCAGTAGTACTGCACAGCAGGTTCCGCGAGAAAATAACCCCGGACAAAATAACTGTGGACAAAATAACGGAACAACAAAATAACCAAATGACAAAATAACCTTAAAGTTTATTTATTAATTATTTTGTTAAAATATTAAATCCACGGAGGTGGGGTGGAGATGGCATACAGTTTATGTGAATATTACAGAAATGAAGCCTACACACATATTCGAGATGCAGATATTTTGTCAATGCAAACAACACACACACTACTAAAAAACTGACAGTAGGAGCACCAGTGTTTGGTTTCAGATCATCTAACAAAATGACTAGTCCACCTACGTCATTGATTAAATCTAAATTACAAAGATAAAACTGTAGCAATATCTTGCAAATACTTATGTTTTTGTTCTGCGTTATATTTAATCACAAAGAATATTGTCAAAATTAACCTTCGGACAAAGGGTAACCTTAACTAATCTCACTACCTAGTTTTTTATATAAAAAATCGAAGTATATTGTCAAAACTAACCTAACCTTGGGGCAAAGGGTAACCTTAAATAACCTCACTACCTAGTTTTTATATAAAATATCGAAGTATATTGTCAAAACTAACCTAACTTTCGGGAAAAGGGTAACTTTAACTAACCTCACCACCTGGTTTTTATGTCAAAGTCGAAGTATATTGTCAAAACTAACTAAACTAATCTAACCTTAACTAACCTCACCACCTATAACCTTAACCAAATTAGTTTTTATATCAAAGTCGAAATGTATTGTCAAAACTAACTTAACTAACCTAACCTTAACTAACCTCACCGCCTATAACCTTAACCTAATTAGTTTTTATATCAAAGTCGAAGTATATTGTCAAAACTAACTAAACTAACCTAATCTTAACTAACCTCACCACCTATAACCTTAACCTGATTAGTTTTTATACCAAAGTCGAATTATATTGTCAAAACTAACTAAACTCACTTAACCTTAACTAACCTCACCACCTAGTTTTTATATCATCTACCTAAAATTCGAAAAAAAAACTTTGAGCTAACTATAGCTTATAATCTTACTACCTAGTTTTTATATCATCTACTATTTGATTTTTCAAAATAATGTTTCCCAAGCTTAGCTTTTTAAATACAATAGTTTTCACCCATTAACGTTCGTTTTTAACATCTAAGGTCTATTGCAATTTAGCCATCTTTTATATATAGGGAGCAAAAAAAATCATATCACAGCCGCATGTATCCTAACTCAAAAGAATAATTAACGATGTTTATTTTGTTGTTCGGTTGTTATGTCCACAGTTATATTGTCTAAGATTATTTTGTCGTGCGATTATTTTGTCGTTCGGTTATATTGTCCACAGTTACTTAGTCGCGGCACCTGCACAGCATATTTTAAAAAAATGATAATTGTAGGGGATGCTACTAGCCGATGTCTGTCGAATTTACTGTTCATAGAACTTATTCTACTATTTTAGAAGTTAATAATTCGTAACATTTCCTATAGTAACAATTACAAAAAAAAATTTTATCAGGAAATTTTCATTTTTTTCGAATTATTTATGAGAAATTCCTCTATTTTTTTGAGTTCAATATTAAATTTAATAATTTTACTTAATTATTATTGGAAGTATGTATAATTAACATTTATTACTTTATTTTAATTTGAAAATAATTGCTTATTTTATTATTACAGTAAATTAATTAGAAAATTAGAATACATTTTATAGATTGAGAGCTGGCTACATAAAAAGCTTGTTATCGCTACATGGCTGATTTTTTTTTGTAGCCAAGTTCAAATAATCTTGTCTGCCAGCGCAATTCCGTGGCTTAACGTAGGAACGGCCGCTTAAATAGTTAAATTTCGATGTTAAAAATTTTGTAATATAATGCCCGCTACTGTACCCACTTCCTAATGATATATAGTTGAAAAAATTTTCCCAGACACTTTTGATAGTTTATTTGTCAACGTATGATTGTCTTTTTCTAATTCCAGTCAAACAAATAAATAGTGCATAATAATAAATAATAAGTTAATAACACTATTTTATATTTTTATGAAAAGTCTGTTTATTCAATAATAATTTCATTACAGAAGAATATTTCTTAAAGCAACCGAAAACAAATTACATTAATGATATATTATAACTTAACTGTAAACGTATACATAAAATAACTGAATGACTGGATTCATTGCAAAATATTTTTTTAATACTAGGTATCCTAGGTATTAGAAATATAATTTTGAAAGACAAAAATCAGTGGATGTCAATATGTACTGCTTAGAATTTTCAAATCAGTTAAAATCAAACGAAAATAGTTTATTCTAATTAAAAATAATATATTTCACTTTTCTTTACAGTATTGCATCATTTTTTTAACTTTGTGAAGATGAAATATTATTATGTCAAATATTTAAAAAACTAAATAAAAACCACTGATTAAGGACACTGGTGTAGTGTTGAAAAGTGTACGACAAGGACAAAAAAGAAGGAAACCTACAAAAGTGGGAAAATTTTTTTAACTATAGTAACTTATTGTAAAGTTATTGTTGAACACAACTGTATGGTTTAATCATATATGTATTATAACTATATGGCCAATCCCTATAAGAGGCAGTGGTTCCGATGAAGTGAGACGGATATACATCGGGTAGAGGAACTTCAGTTGTTTTGCGCAGATGCATCAATTAGTGTTTACCGTGTTTACTCTTCAGATTGGTTCATATTACCACCAAGAAAGTCGCATTTGCGCAAAACGAACAAAATACTTCCAAATCTGCACCGTGATGTTGGGACGTTTTTTTCATATCCATTTGGCTATATTTGTATACTACATATATGGGTTTAATCAAGAAGAACGACTATTTAAAAGTAGAATAATGAGTTCTTTGAATTAATCGCTAATTCAGCAAAACGCCAAAATATGAGATCGAACGATTAATGCGCGAGGTAAGGGGAGTACCCGAGCGAGCGTGGCTTGAGGCCCAAGAACGGGTCCATATGAATTCATTCCGTACTTAGATTTCATAATGTGATTCCGTAATTAGATTTCATAATGCAAGTCGGTAATTAGATTCCGTAATGTAATGTTGTAAAGTACTTTTAAAATGTAAAGTCATTTTGTGTAGTGCGTTGTGTATCACTCAGGAAGAGGTAATATGCACTTCCTTTCGTAATATTTAATCGACATACGCAACCCGATTCAGTATATTTTTACTAAATTCCAATTAATAATTGTTTAAGATATTTTTGGGTATTTTCACATAACTTTCGATAGTCTTCCGACCACACCCGAATCGGCTTGCATATGTAACATTATTAGATTATAAGAATATGTATTATTTTTATCTTTCATTGTTGGAATATAGATTTTTATTGTAACTTTATTTGGGCCAAATTGATATCAAATCTGTAGTTTAATATTTTTTATTTAGAATATAACATTTTTATTGTTAATCGCTAGTAATCGATTTATTCAATATCCTGTAACGTCGTCCGAGTAACTTTTGAGTCATTTGATCGCGTCCCGAAATCTATAACTTTTTAACTAAAATATTTGTAACTATAATCTTAGTCATAGCTACCACCCTTCTCTTACAAACCCCAATACATTACATTTATGGTGGCACCAGTGGTATCTTAAGGGAACCACCAAGCCGCTTCTCACCTCTGGGTGGCGATTCTTGAAAAGTGAATTAAAGTGAAGTGGAATGGAATGAAATAGCTGAGAACGGAACCAACGGAAATATATTTTTATAAGTTGGTAGGTGTACATTATTGTGATAATGGGTACTCTATCGACGAAATTGATTACTAATAAGAGGAGGTATTATTTATGGTACACAGTTTTCATTTCCGGTTACATATGTGGAATTTAAAAAATAAAATTTCTAAACATTCATCATTTTATTGCCATCTTTCACTTTTTTCTTCTATTTTAATTATTTTTTATCTTTTATTAATTTTTTTTATTTAAATTATATTTTATGGATATATTTGATATACCTATTTTACCTATTTTCCTTTTTAATAGTAGTTAATAGTAGAAATATAATTTCGACATAACCTTGTTTTCTAGTAGTAGCGTAATTGTTTTTGTTTATAAAGTAATTTTATTTAGTTTTTAATTATTATTATTATTATTATTTTTATTCATTTATTTTTTTTTTTTTGGTAATTATGGCCCATTGAGTACTATGTCTAATCTTCATAACTAAGACAAAGAAGGAAATATGTCATAAATATTATAAAAATTTGTATTATAGCCAAAAATATTTTAAACCGGTTACTTCTTGAGCGTACTATAATAAAATTTTTGAATTTTATAGCTTAAACATTGACCTTTCATTAGCTAAATGAAGTTAGTGCCGCGAATTTTTTTTTTTTTTGATGTTTGTAATTTTTTTCTCTCTAATTATATAATTAAAAAAGAATTTCGCGCTTCGATGAGGCGAAAGAAAATTTTCGAGGCGCCAACGTCGCGTAGCTCCTTACGTTGATAAAGAAACAGTTCAATTCATAATGTCAGCAAAGACAAGAACCATAATGTTTGAAAGAATTGTGAAATCACATAGCGTCAGTAAAGACAGCAACCAATGCTACATTCATCGTAATGAAAAAAGCTACGCGACGTTGGCGCCGTGACAATTTTTTTTCTTTTTTAAATCAACTTCTAAATTAACGTGTGATAGCTTAAAAAATTGCTCTTTAAATTCCCTTTGCGAATATAAAACTACTTTAGCTTTATCTTTTAGCACTAATAAGTTATCATTATATATATTATTTAAACATTTTGACATATAAATTAGCATTAAAACAAAAAAAGTTTCTTATAATCATCAAAATATTTTTTTCTAATATTCTTAAATTTGCCTCATCGAAGCGCAAAATTCTTTTTTGATTTAAAAAAAAAAATAATTAAAAACTAAATAAAATTACTTAATAAACAAAAACAAACACTACTACTACAAAACAAGGTTATTTCGAAATTTTATTTCTACTATTAACTACTATTATAAAAAGGAAAATATATCATAATATATCCATAAAATATTATATAATTTAAATAAAAAAAATTAATAAAAGATAAAAAATAATTAAAATACAAGAAAAAAAGTGAAAGATGGCAATAAAATGATGAATGTTTATAAATTTTATTTTTTAAATTCCGCACATAATATGTAACCGGAAATGAAAACTGTGTACCATAAATAATACCTCCTCTTATTAGTAATCAATTTCGTCTATAGAGTACCCATTATCACAATAATGTACACCTACCAACTTACAAAAATATATTTCCGTTGGTTCCGTTCTCAGCTATTTCATTCCATTCCACTTCACTTTAATTTACTTTTCAAGAATTGCTACCCTGATACTATTACAATTTTATAAGATGCGTGAGTTATAACTACGGAAACAGTTTTTCTTTTAAATTTTTTATTATTATTATTATTATTTTCAATTTATTCTTTGGAAACGCGGAAAATTGTTGGCACAGAGTTTTTTAGAGACGAAAGTCCCGGCAGATAGCGAGAAAGTGGCGTAATATTGTGAAATAAAAAATTCATCACATACTTGTTGACTGAATGTTATATTGAATTTTTTTTATGAATATCATAAAAAAAGATCCTCGAACAGACAATATTGTAACTTTTTCAGGTACTTTTCAGATGCAATAATAGTATATAATTATATATATTACTTGGCAAGAATCGTAAAAGTGTTATTTTTGTGACCTCGGATACAGTTCGAGAATCCGAGGCTAAAAGCCGAGGATTCGTAAGCATCCTTGGCCACAAAAATAAACCTACGGACCGAGTATGAGTAAGTTATTTTTTCAACCGAAAAAAACTGATGAATAAAATTGAAAAAAATTAATAAAAAATAATAAAATACAATGAAAATGAAATTTTAATAAAAATAAATAGCAGGCGTTTGTAAAAAAATATTTCCATACAAAAATCAGTTCTGACGGTAAACGATTACTTACGTTCCTAGGAAGATAAGTCTTGCTCAAGCGACTTTCCGGACGAAAGTGTATTCCTCTTTTTTGGTTATTTTGGTTATTTAGTTTCATTATTGAACGTCGCGGTCGAAAGAATTATTTACAGAATGATTTCTGTAAAAAAGTGTGTTTCTGATTGTGATTTTAAGAATCTCAAAATAACTATTTTTCAAGAAGATAAATTCCAAAAATGCCAAAATATTTTGAAAAGTCGTGCAGCCTACAATTTGAAATACAAAGATCTAGTTTTACCAGCAACAATTGATGATATCCGCGGTTATCACTATCCTTATTATAAAGCATTCACGACAGTTCAAAAAGTACTTGAATAAATGTAACGCTTCAAGAAAATCTCAACGGCTTGAAAATGCTACTTCGCAATCGGAGACGCTGTCTGATACTTACGGTAAATATTCGATATTTGCTTAAATTTTTTTATAATCTTAAATGATCTACTAAATAAATTTCTAAACACTAACTGACGGACAACGTACAGCCTAAACCAGATTTAGAAAATAATAATAATAACAATTTGAAAATAAAAACTGTTTCTATAGTTATAACCCATGCATCTTATAAAACTTTTAATATCGAAATTTTAACTATTTAAGCGGCCATTCTTGCGTTAAGCCACGGAATTGCGCTGGCAGACAAGATTATTTGAACTTGGCTACAAAAAGGATCCGTTTACAAAAGGAATCAGCCATGTAGCGATAACAAGCTTTTTTATGTAGCCAGCTCTTAGATTATTATTTGTTGCAGAAAAATGGGAGCATACTTGTTCAGAAATTAGAATCAGTGATAGTGATATTCATTTACGAAATATTTGATTAATGTATAATTTTGAATAAAAATAAATTTACTTTTTTTTTTAAACAAATATATGAGTTTATAATTATTGTATGACTTTTAAACTTGAAAAACTGATCAAAATAAAATGCAATTAAGAGAATTTTAGTGGATTATCTTACTAGTAGTAACCTATATTATCGGATAAGGCTAAAGATAATTTAAAGTTATTATAGTGATATCTCTGTTCTTCTCAAGTGTACTACGTATGATCATAACGACAACGATGACATCTATACTCGCTACCCCCGTTCTCAGTTGTTTTGGATCATTTCCCGTTGAGAATATTGTTCGACATGGCTAAGCATGTCGAGAACGTATTAGATATTATTTCGACTTTAAATTGTAAAGATATCGTTGATCCTTATGGCAAACCCGTTATTCCTTCGTCTACAATTTATAAAAGTATCAGCGATATTACGAAACAAGATTCCGATAAAACGAAGCATCTAAGCCCTAAGTATGTTTATGTAATTTTGCAAAAAAATAGATATGGTATTTGGGACAAAATCTTAAAACTTTTTAATATACAAAATATCTCGTCAAATATAGAGTCAGATTATGATACAACACTAAACACCACAAAAAGTGACCATATTATGTTTAATTTAAAATTATCTTACAAACTTTGGCTCAAAATAGCACCCGAAGAGGTATTTTATACGGATGGTATTTTAAAAGAACGACGATACAATGTTTTATTACGCAAAGTGTGGACGGACGAATTATACGCGAAAATATATACCGAAACCAGACTACCATGTCCTTTGGTTTTTAAACATTCTAAAATTTCTACTACTGGGATTTTCTTAACTGTATCCGGCCACTGTCCGGAATGTAACTGTTTTTTCAAGGGATGTATCATTAATAAACCTTCAAATAAAGATGACATTACCATGGAATGCATAATAGAAAATTTTGATGAATCGGTCATACACAAAAAGAAACGGCAGCTGAAAGGTGAAAAGCGAAATAAAATTTCCAAAGAAATGATTGACGGAAATGTTTTGCCGTGTATGTGGCGTAGAAACGAGGCTGATAAAATTATGGATTTTGGTGACGCCGAACCAGCACATCTACCGAGTGCCAGTGTTTTGCGGAAAGCGAAACAGGAAAGGCAAAATAGGGATTTGGGTATTTCAGTCACCGATCCAATTATCAGCATTAAAAATATGAAATATGGCATTCACGCTGGGCATATATATTCCATTGGGTTGGATCCATTTTTTGTCCACTACTGGACTCAAGAGCAAATGGCAATCTACCTCCAATATCCTAACTTTATTTGCATAGATGCTACAGGATCAATAGTAAAAAAATTAAAGTTACCAACAACAGAATTATCTGCTCACATTTATTTATATCAAATAGTGACAGAAACTCCAACTGTAAAAATGCCAGTTTTTCAAATGCTGAGCGCAACACAAAATACTAATGCCATTATGTATTGGTTTAATGAAATAATAAGAATAGGATGCACCCACAAACACAATTTCCCGTATCCAAAACAAGTAGTGTGCGATTTCGATAAAGCGTTGATGGGCGCTATAGTAAAATCATTTGCACGGTGCAACAGCTTAAAAGATTATTTACAGCAATGTTTCTCATACATAAATAAGTTGCCTCATATTTTACCATTGTGTTTAATTCGTTTAAATATATCGCATTATATTCATATGCTTTCACGATGGCCTGAATTCAAAAACTTGCACCCAAGAGTTAAAACCTTTTATATACTAATAATGGCTTATTTATCGAAAATAACATATTTCAAGGAACTCGAGAACGTGATAAAATCAATAATAATATTGTGCAGTAGCGAAGGATGTGGATTAATAGATAATATTAAAACAGAAAGTTCTGCTGAAGTGGCATTAAAGTACTTGCAGGGTATAATTAAAGGTAATACTGACATTAAGAGTGCAGTAGAAAATGTAGTTAGCGACGAAAATATTTTTGAACCAGAAACTTTATTATTTGATGATAATTGTAGTGAACCGACCAACGTTGAACCGACTACGATTAGTAATTGGATAAATGTTTTGTTCGATGACTGCATTAATGCTGTTACTTCTGCCCCTCAAGGTAACTCTGTGAATCCGTATTATGCTCCTACTACAATCTCGAGAATTAAAAAGCTTTTGCATCCTTTTCCCCTTTATACTAACATCATGGCAAGTGCATTTAACTTTCAAAAAATACATATAAGTTCATCCGCCGTGGAATCGGAATTTAACGATCTTAAGTATCGTGTATTAAGGGGTCAATATCGCTCGATGCGTGTCGACAAGTTTTTAAGTATACATCTGAAATCATTTTCAGGTAAAGCAAAATTAACAGCAGCCGAGAAACAACATATTCCAAGTTTCAATGAACAACAGTCGACTTTTGACGAAGACAAAAATGAACTATGCATTAGCATTACAGAGGCCCAAGAAAAATTAAATTTCACGGAAGTTAATTTGAGTTCAGAAACATTACAGTCTTCACCAAGTGAACCAACTGATTTGTTATTTGAACAAAATTGGCGGAACAAGAATGTTACTAAAAAACAGAAACGTACGTATCTCGACATACGACCTGATTGGAATATCACAGAGTCGAATAAAAAAAATGTTGTTGGTATGACTGTAATTCAAAATGGAAATTTATGCCCCTCGATTGCAGAGAAAAATAAAAATATATTGTCCAGAATACTTGCGGCTTCGATAGTATTTTTCATGTGTTAGCTTCTGCAACTATACATAATTCCTTCCGTGAAGTAGTTCAATCGAACTGCACGAAACCATTGGAATTTTTAAACGTGTATCTGAAAACTGGTTCCAGTAATTTAACATACAGAAAAAGAGCGGAACTTTTATGCGACGTACAATCTTTTCTTACCGAAAATGTACCTGGTGTTGTTCTAATCGATGCAAATTCAAATATATCTTATATCTGCGAACAATTACTCAAGGAACATTTTAGCTATTATCTTAAAAAGAATTGCGTTAAATGTAATAGCATTATTGAGCGTAAGGCAACCATATTGCCTATAGATATTGATGTTTTAAAACAATCTGGACATGGTGACTTACAAAATGCTGTAAACGAATATAATATCATACTAAGAAAATCTTATACAAAATGTGACGGTCGCCTCAATATTAATATACAATATGGACCTGTGATATTTATCGAAATAGCGGATGGATCAAATTATAAAACTAAATTACGTAATTTCACGGACAAATTAACACTAAACACAGCACAGTATGAGCTAGCAGGTGTTATTGCTTATGAAGGAGGTACATCAATGACATCTACAGGACACTATACTGCATTCGCGAAATGTAATGGTTGGATGCTTTTTGACGACTTGCGAAAAAAACCGGTGAATGCTTCCGATGACATGGAAATAAATGCACAAATGTGCATTTATGTAAAAACTTAAATAATTAAAGATGAGAGTTTCAAAATCTTTTGACAAACTCTAAGCATATACAAATAAAAAAGGGGGAGACATAAAATGTGTTATTGTCGCTTTTTCAGGCCATAGTGAGGATTATTTCATATTGTTCTTGAACGAAAAAATTAGCTGATCGGCTCGAAACTATAGAACAATGACGAAGAGACCTAGAACCACTCAGAACAAAATTTTTAGCGCGAGAACAATAATTCAAAGGGTACTTTACTCTTGGTGGTAGAAAAAAATTTTTTTCGGGTTTTTTGATCGAAAAATTTGGCCGATCGTCTTGAAACTACAGAACAATGACAAAGAGGCCCAGAACAACTCAGAACAAAATTTTCAGCGCGAGAATAATCATACAAAGGGTACTTTACTCTTGGGGGTGGAAATTTTTTTTTTATTTTTCGGTGTTTTTGATCGAAAAAATTGGCCAATCGGCTCGAAACTATAAAACAATGACGAAGAGAGCTAGAGCAACTCAGAACAAAATTTTTAGCGCGAGAACAATCATACAAAGGGTACTTTACTTTCGGGGGTGGAAAATTTTTTTTTTATTTTTTGGATTTTTTGATCGAAGAAGTTGGCCGATCGGCTCGAAACTATAGAACAATGACGAAGAGACCTAGAACAACTCAGAACAAAATTTTTAGCGCGAGAACAATCATACAAAGGGTACTTTACTCTTGGGGGTGGAAATTTTTTTTTATTTTTCGGTGTTTTTGGTCGAAAAAGTTGGCCGATCGGCCCGAAACTATAGAACCATGACGAAGAGACCTAGAGCAACTCAGAACAAAATTTTTAGCGCGAGAGCAATAATTTAAAGAGTACTTCACTCTTGGTGGTAAAAAAATTTTTTGTTGTTTTCCGATTTTTTGATCGAAAAAATTGGCCGATCCGCTTGAAACGATAGAACAATGACGAAGAGGCCTAGAAAAACTCAGAACAAAATTTTCAGCGCGAGAACAATAATTCAAAGAGTACTTTTCTCTTGGGGGTGGAAATTTTTTTTTTCGGGGTTTTTGGTCGAAAAAGTTGACCGATCGGCTCGAAATTATAGAACAATGACGAAGCGACCTAGAACAACTCAGAACAAAATTTTCAGCGCCAGAACAATAATTCAAAGGGTACTTTACTCTTGGTGGTAGAAAAAAATTTCTTTTTTCGGGTTCTTTGATCTATAAAATTGGCCCATCGTCTTGAAACTATAGAACAATGACGAAGAGGCCTAGAACAACTCAGAACAAAATTTTCAGCGAAAGAACAATCATACAAAGGGTACTTTACTCTTGGTGGTAGAAAAATTTTTTTTGTTTTCCGATTTTTTGATCGAAAAAATTGGCCGATCGGTTCGAAACGACGGAATAATGACAAGGAGTCCTAGAACAACTCAGAACAAAATTTTCAGGGCGAGAACAATCATAGAAAGGGTACTTTACTCTTGGTGGTGGAAATTTTTTTTTTATTTTTTGGATTTTTTGATCGAAAAAGTTGGCCGATTGGCTCGAAACTATAGAATTATGACGAAAAGGCCTAGAACAGCTCAGAACAAAATTTTAAGCGTGAGAACAATCAGACAAAGGGTACTTTACTCTTGGGGGTAAGTCCTGGACTATTTTTGGCTATATCTTTTTAAATTTTTAATTTGTAAAAGTAATATTTTGGAACAATGTTCAGAACAGTTAGAACAACCTGTAACAACAATAAAAAGTTACTTTTTCGAAAAATGGGGGGCCAGTTCAAGAAAGGGTTTTTTTCGATTTTTAGCCACATTTTTTGGTTTTTGGATTTGCTTTTCTGGAACAATGTAGAACACACATAGAACAACCTGGAACAACTTTGAAAATGTTGAAATTCAAAAAATGGGTGGCTAACTTCATACAGGCAATTCCAAATTGTAGACTCGCTATGATCCTATTTTCCTCTACGAACTGTTGTAATCTTGTATGAACGATTTTTTCAAGAAGTTTAGAGAGGCTAGATAGAAGACTGATTGGCCTGTAGTTAGCGACGTTTGCTTTGTCTCTGCCTGGTTTATGAAAAACAAACTTGTTTCCATGTTTCTGGAAAGTAGCCTGTTGCTAAGTATTCATTGAATATCGAGCACAATAATCGTATAGCTTTCTTTGGGAGAGTTTTTAATAGCGCACTTGTGATCTCATCATCGCCGGGAGTTTTTCTTTTCTTTAAGTTTTTAATAAATTGTTGAATTTCGGATGGAGTCGTTGTTTTAATTTCTGAATAAATGGAAGCTTGGCGGTATTTAGGAGAAATTAATTTTTACAAATTATCAATTAATATTTACACTCAAAAACTATACTATTTACAAACAACTTATTTATTTAAGCTAAAATTAATATATTTAATTTACAAAAAAAAACTAATAGTAAAAGTAATATCTTTAACACTTGGTACGTAATACATATCATCACTGCCAGAGAACGAGTGAATATGTGAACGAGCTTAACTTGCTCAGAACTGAACACTGCCGATTACACGATGGAGATAGTAGTGCAGGTTCGATGTTCTGTGCGCCATACAAAAATAATTTCAAGGACATTTAAGTTAGATAGCAACTTCGTGGACATAATGTTAATTATGTTATATATATATATATATATATATATATATATATATATATATATATACATATATATATATATATATATACATATATATATATATATATATATATATATATATATATATATATATATATATATATATATATACATTTATATATATATAAATGTATATATTTATATATATAAATGTATATATATATATACATATATATATATATATATATATATATATATATATATATATATATATATATATATATATATATATATATATATATATATATATATATATATACCTATATCTATATACAGGGTGTAAAATATATAAATTTCAAAATTTGCAGGAGAGAAAGGTCTCAGTCTACTAATTAAGTATTGCTAGTTAAATTTTACCGATCAAATTTCATTTAGGAAATTTTCGATTGTCAAAAACGTGTTAAAAAATGGCCCCTAGAAAAAAAACCTTAATCAGGCTCTGATTACGTATCTATTTTTTCTTTGTCTTTTTGAATGTAAATTTTTTTGTCAACAAAATATTTTTACCTGCTTGTTTACGGAATCTTTTGAAAATAGTTATACAGTAGTGTCCATAAAAATTTGAACATAATTTTTAATGAGACAATTTACATATAAAATAGATCGATTTCGTCAAATCTCATTAAATTATTTAGAAATTTAACAAACACCTGCAATCGATTTTAGTAATTGAAACATCACTGATTTACATCAACTTTAATCCAATTTTTTAACACATTTAACACATTCAGAGCTGCCTCTAACATTGGCGAAATTCAGAACAAAATTAAAACTAAACACCCCTCAAAATGAAAATTCTCCAGTACCAATAATACGAGCCCTTACCGAAAAAAAATTGACCACCCTAATTTTGAGAAAAACGATTTTAAAGTTTTGTAACTTTAACACGGGTTCTTATGGGAAAATTCTATTTTTTTTTTGAACAAAATGAAAATGTGTCAAAGGAATTTGATAAAAATTTAATATGTTATTTAATACAAAGTTACAAACCATATTTAATAAGAAATAAAAATTATTGACCACGCCGATTTTGAAAAATGATTGAAAATCATCATTTTACTACGTTTTTACAACGCTTTTTCGACAATTCCTTTAAATTGCTACAACATAAGCGCGCGGAAATACAAAAAATAAGTGGTATACAAATATAATAACTGAAGAATATCAATACATTATTTAATTTTTGATAAAAAAAAGTTTTTTTTGCTGAGATAAGCTTTTGTACCTGATTATCTCAGAGCAACTACGTTAAGTTGAAGTATTTGTGAATTATGACACAATTAAATTTTAAAACATTTCTAAAATATACAATTGGTTTATTATTCACGCACATACACATACTATTAATTTTAATACTTTGATTTAAAGAAATTATAAATCGGTAACTTCTTTTGAACGCAGTTCTTTCACACATTTAATTCATGCAACAGCTTAAAACAGTCCGAGCTTAGACCAGTACCTGTATTGTTAAAAATATCATTCTTTTCAAAACGAAAAATGTACTGTTTTATTATTGATACTAATTAATAATACCAATTATACACATACAACTACAAATACATATATAAAATAAATAGGTTACTGGTGTTTCCACAACACATAAATATATCCAGTTGACACTGACACGCCTGACACGTCATAAAATATTATGTATGTTTTTTAAAAAATAATTTTCAAAAATTAGGGTTCCGAAGAACTCTGGAAGCTCTTATAATTTTTTGATTGTAACATTTTCAGAAATTCCACGCCTTTGGATGTATGAACACGAAATTTTGCAAATATAATACATGCTACAGATAGATATCTCAATTAACCGTCAGTAAAACAATTTCTTTCTTAATTTCTTATGGTTCCTATCTTCCGTATTTGCAGCTGGGCATAAACACTTTTAATTACATAATTTAAAATAGGAAAAATCGTTCTCAGTAAGTGAGAACAATCTCCGTGCGAAAACAGTGGGTAGATCGCACTTTTCTATTTTTAAAAAAATATCTGGGAACCACCTTTTTTGAAAACAGCAATAATTATGTTCATTTTGTATAAATTGTAAACACTGCGTACAATGTGTCTAAAAAAAATTCAACTAAAAATTGAAATATTTTTTATACGTACAATATTAGTTATGAATAAATTTAATTTCATGTGAAAAAGAAACTGTTAACTAATAATTCATATTTTCAGTAATATGTATATTACAATAGGGTGTACCAAAAAAATTTGTTTTTTTCTCGATCTCCGCTCAAAATATCGTAGGATACGTCTAAACAAACATCCTTACCAAAGCGCAGCTCAAAATTTCAATTTTTAGAGGTGCATCAACGAGCCTAAAGTTTTCCCATTTAAATGACACAGGAAAAACGGTTTTTTATATTATTTACTCCTGCAAACTATGAAGAATTTTTTTTCCATAAAATGAATCAAAGCACCTTATTAAGCATTAAATTAAGCATTAAATTTTCTACGGAGCCTTAAATTTTAAATTTCCTGAAATTTTACGTTTTTTTACATTTTTAAGCTAAACTATTAAAGATAGGACAAAATGTTAAATGATAATTTTGTAGTCCAATTGACGCTTTACAAAAAAATTCCTAACAAATTTTTCATATTACAAGTAGTTACAAAGTTACAGACCCTCAAAGTTTATTTTACTTATTTTTTTAGCAAAGAGGAAATTCAGCTATTACAGCAGGTGTCATGAAAAGACCTGAAATTTTAAGGCTCTGTAGAAAGTGAAATATTGGTTTGACAGAAATTTGACTCAATGAAATTTTTTGTCCAAAATTTAATGCTTAATAAGGTGCTTTGATTCATTTTATGGGAATAGTATATTGTGCAATAAGTGCAGGAAATTGTCGATTGCCCACGAAAGCGAAGTTGAGCGCACGAACGTAGTGAGTGCGTTCATTCGCTTGAGTGGGGCAATCGACAATCCCGCATGAGTTGCACATACTACTCTTTATTACGAATTTCACATACTTTTTTCTATTATTATCACTATTTTTGACATTTTTATTACTTTTTAAAATAATATTTTTAAGTGATTGTCTTTTTTTTTTCTGAATTAATTATCGTTTAAATTACTTTGTTGGTGGTTTCTATAGATAATAATTATGAAATATTTATTAAATGAAAAATTAAGAGGCGGCTTTGCGTGTTTTATTGTCAATTTGCGTGTGGAAAGTTACTTTCCACACTCAAAAAAGTATGCGAGAAGAGTACAGTGGGCAGAGTACAGCTATTTTACGTACAGAAATGTATGCGCCAAGTTAGTACTTCTCCCGCATGAGTAATAAAAAAAAAATTCTTCATAGTTTGCAGGAGTAAATAATATAATATAAAAAATCGTTTTTCCTGTGTTATTTAAATGAGAAAACTTAAGGCTCGTTGATGCACCTCTAAAAATTGGAGTTTTGAGCTGTGCTTTGGTGAGGATGTTTGTTTATACGTATCCTACGATATTTTGAGCGGAGAGCGATTTTTTTTGGCACACCCTAATATTACAATAGTACATTTTGAGAAATACGAAATTTACAACAAATAATATACATTTGGTATTGGTACGAACACAATATACGTTAAAATCATGACTAACTTGAACTGTATAAAAAAATAGCCTTTGTTCAGAATCTCTGCAATTATTTCATATTAAAATCGACCAATGACGATGATAACTACATTTGTATTTTAATTATCTAACGTTAATCTGATTACAATATAAAAAAAAATTTAACGTATTTAAATAATTTACTTGGAATAATTATTTATCAAAAAAATATATTTTGAAACACATTGCAAAGTCCATTACTCACTACCCGACTAACTACATGCAATGTATGTATAACATAATTAACATTATGTCCACGAAGTTGCTATTTAACCTAAATGTTCTTGAAATTATTTTTGTATGGCGCACAGAAAATCGAACCTGCACTACTGTCTCTATCGTGTAATCGGCAGTGTTCAGTTCTGAGCAAGTTAAGCTCGTTCACATATTCACTCGTTCTCTGGCAGTGATGATATGTATTACGTACCAAGTGTTAAAGATATTACTTTTGAACGGAAGATTATTGCTTCTTGTTGAATATTCATTAACACTTGCAGACCAGAGAACTTTGGTAGAAATAGGTATAAAAAATATCGAATATTAGTAACCAAATATACAAATGGCTAAATTACCAATTCAGTAAGTACTGAAAAATACATGAATCACTATCGGAAAGTAAAAATTTACATTTTCTTGATGAAAATAAACATAAAAATAAAAAAATATAGAAAGTAAAATATTTGTTTATTATTTACAAATATGGAATACCATAAAGTAACGCTCAAATCTATTAATATAATATAGAAAGTGTTTGCAATCAATAATAATGCAATATAATCTACCCTATTTTCTCTTCCTTATATGGCTTGGATACCACACATATTTCGAAAAAACGCAAAAACACGTATCCCCTAATTTTTGGTGCTCTTTCTATTTATGATGCTAAAAATTTGATGCATTGAACCATTCAGGCTGTACAGAATATAAAAAAGATGAAATAGGAATAGGGAAAAAGGTCTCAAAAACGAAGACTCTAGGCTTGTTTATGTTAGATATTCAGACGTGATTCCGTAACACTCTCTTTTACAAACGTGTAGATCGAGGCGATCTCAGTTATAGAGTCGTGCAGAAAAGTTCCAGTAAATACTTAACAAAACTAATAATAATATTAGAACTAAACACAAAATATTATAAAAATATCATTTTTTAAGTTAATCGGCATTATTTATTTCTAAAATTAGACCAATGTAAGTACAACAATAAAAGTACCAATTAAAAATGACTTTTTTCTTATAGTCTAAGATACGTATAGGAAGCGATCTTCACCGATGAGGTAACCGGATGGAACCTATTTTTTATGAAATAAAATAAGTTAAGAAAAATAACGGTAATGGGTTGCCTAATGAAATCTTGTCAAGACTATGTTTAATTTAAAATTCAATAATTAATTTTTTTGCCACATCTTCACCGATCTGGTAACCAAAAAAATTGAACACTAATCGAAAGTTTGAAGCCTCTAGAATATGCAAACACAGGGTTGCCTAACTTTTTCTTGTCAAGGCTGTATGGTTGCCAGGTTTAAACAGGTGAATTGCATATATGTATTATAACTATATGGCCAATCCCTATAAGAGGCAGTGGTTCCGATGAAGTGAGACGGATAGACATCGGGTAGAGGCACTTCAGTTGTTTTGCGCAGATGCATCAATTAGTGTTTACAGTGTTTACTGTTCAGATTGGTTCATATTACCACCAAAAAAGTCGCGTTTGCGCAAAACGAACAAAATACTTCCAAATCTACACCGTGATGTTGGGACGTTTTTTTCATATCCATTTGGCTATATATGTATACTACATATATGGTGAATTGAAGGTGATATCTTCACCGATCTGGTAACCAAATAAATTATGTATCAAAATAAAGATAATTTTATTACAAAACGACTAGTATAAGGTTGCCTGTGAAAAACCAGTCAAGAGTCAGGGTTGTAAGGCTTTGAAATTCAAAAACTGAAGCGTATAAAAACGTGCGAGAAAAGGAGGCTGTGTATTCTAACCAGTGCGGTAGACGATAATTCATTTAATCTTTACTTAAAAACGTGTTAACGATATATGCTTACCTTGTAATTCGGTTGACAATACATTTTTTAACAGTTAAATTATAATGCCTATACAATTATATATATATATATATATATATATATATATATATATATATATATATATATATATATATATATATATATATATATATATATATATATATATATATATATATGTACATATATATGTATATAATGTATATATATACCTATTATATTTGTATAGACCTTATGAATAACAAAAATATTTTTTAATCTCTAAAATAAATACTTTGTAACTTATAAACTATTGGATTTTATATACTGTTTAATATTATTCAGTATCTGATTCTTCGAGGGTAAAACTATTATCTAATTCGGAAAATTCGTCATCATTTTCGTTATCTATTATTTTTATTATATCTTCGACCTTCAAAGGCGTTTGGTCACCAACAAACCCTACTGGTTTTAAAAAATTTTCGAAAAACCACCCGCAATTTTCAGGCTGCAGTTTAACACAATCCGTCTCTGTTGCATTGAGCCACATGGAATTAATGTAAATTGTACGCAAAATTTTTTGCTTTAGTGCCATCCAGCATGGTGGTATCGAGTTTGAGTCGAAGCTTTTAATTTTTTTTTTAAAAATGTTCGCTATCTTCTTTTGCCGAAAAATTTTTCAAAAAAATGTGATATCTTGCATCGTTTACACTGGTGCAGTTTTTGATTCTATATATAGCTGAAGTTAATTCTTGTACGATGTCCATTTTTTCTTCATTTAAAGTATCGACTTCATTAGTCAGTGATGCAAAAACTGTCTGGTAAGTCTCATTATTAGAAAATATTTTAAAAGGTTTAATTTTTCCTTTATTGTGAAAAGCAGCGGTGTAATCGCTATCTGTAAATGCGTGAAAAGCGGGTATACTTTTGCATAATTTGATTCCTAATTTAGATGCTAAGTCAGTACAATTAATGCAATTAAGTTGTGTTTTTTTCTTTGTTCCTGAATTTGCGAGCCAAATTTGAGATTGGGAAATTTTGTGAATATTTCCCAATAAAATTACTAATATATCAGAATCAGAGGCTCTTATCAAAATTCTTGAACCTGGTGCTACTTTGTATGCATGAAAAATAATTCTGGTATCCGCCTCTTCATGATTACATGTATAATCAACTTCTCCTTTTTTTATTATATGATTTTGCTCTGTTTGATATGAATAGCATAGATTTCCAACGGTTAAGATAATTTTTTTATTCTGCATTATTGTTACCAAGTTGCTGTTCTCCCAGTAATCAGCTAAAAACTGTACCAAAGCCTCTTTGAAACGATAATTTTTAAGACTTTTCAAAAAATCTGTAGGCCTAGTTTGTAGAGGTCCTGAAATTTTATATGGAGTATTGAACTCTTGTCGACTTTGACGTTCGGAATCTTTGATTGACGGTGAAAAGTAGCGATCAAAAATTAAGTGTATTTCTGTCGCATTTGTTGAACAAATTTTTATAAGAATTGATTCAGCGATTTTTTCAAAGGTTTGTGGCAGAGAGGTTCCGATTAGGTGCAAGAAGAAAAAACCATCTATTATTTCGACGTCGATATTTGTTGGCTCCATAAGTTCTGTTTCAGATTTTAAAGTTTTTGCAAATTTTGATTTATCTGTTTTAAACATTTCACCAGAACATGAAAAAAGCGCAGGTGGCATTGGTGCCAGTGGAAAACTTAAGCAATATTCGGCATTTATTTGTTTCTCAATACTGACTGCAAGGAGTCGCCCAAATATGTCTCGTTCCATTTTTAGCAATACTTTCTTCCTTTTATCTTTACTCATGAGGACTTTATTGGTGCATTGAGAACCGAAATTTAATATTTTGTTTCGTTGTATACGGTTATTGAATTTGTCAAAATGTAAGGAGCATTGTGAAATAAAATTTAAAGTGTGTTGATTGCCGACTGTCTTGACGTTGAGTAGGAAATCAGCAACGATTTCAGGTGCCGCTTTACCTGTCGAAATGTTGAATAAGACACTTTTATCAATTGTATCGTCAAACGGATTCATTGTATTTTTAATTGCTTCAATAAAACTATGCATACTTTTTTGTCTTTCTGAATTCTATTTCTTTTTAGAGAGTAAGAGGTATCATCTTTTTCCGTCATCCCAAGATGTTCTTTGATTGTTGATAATATTTTCGTTCTCATACTGTGATTTAGTGCCCATTTCTGACGCGCAGATATCGAGTCTGCAGCAAGGTTATTCGTTAATTGATTGCTGGCATCAGCATTAATAGTTTGTTCAAGTGTTAAGTCAATAGGTGATCGAGCGAAATTAGCTGTTGTTCGTCTGATTCCAAAAGCGCCGCGGTGAAATTCTTGAAGTAAAGGTGAATTTGTAATATACAATTTTATTAGATTATTCAAGTATAATACCGTCCATCTGACATAATTTGGTTGATTTAGTGAAAAAAATAAATCACACATTTTGAAAATGGAGTCCACGTAAAGTTCAAAATTACAGGTGCGGATGCTTCTTGAAAAGCGGAGAAATAAATTTATTAATTCACAATATTGGTAGTAGAATTGAGCTGTTTTTCCCTTTTCACCTGCCAAAGTCTGGCGACAGAATTCTTTGTATCCATTCATAATACGAATTAATAAATCTGGTAATTCGAGACTCTCATTGACGTTAAATGCAGCCTAATCAGATGAATTATTTATTTGTGTTTGTAATAATTCATCTAACATTTCGGGAGATATATTAGTTGTGGATAAATACTGTTCGAAGTGTAATATTTGTAATGCAGCAGAAGTGATAGGATGTATGCGCTTGCAACGGTTGAAATGCTTGCTGTCTAAGAAACTATTCATCGAACCACCAGCTAATACTTCCGCTTGAACTAATACTTCTACTAATCCACAAGAATCTATATATTTTCCGATGGCTTTGAAAAATGCCATTTGCATGTGGAACGCTCCCAAATTTATAAAAATATTATCAAATTTTGGTTTTTCATTTTTTTGAATTTGCATTGCGATTTTTGCTATGGCTAAATCATATGTAACAATAATTTCTTTTTGTTCACATTTTTGAGCGATTTCTTTGGTCATTACAAGTGTTTCATGAACTATTGGATAAGATGTTGGAGAATCATTTATTGGATGTAAATATTCGATTTTTTGAATTTCGCTATGATCAGTGATTATCATACTGTTGTAGTCTATCCACATGGGGACAGAATCTATTCGTGATAACGACATCATCCACAATAAGTCTTTATCAGCTGCTATTTCTGTAGCGTCTTTGCATAAACTGATTATATTAATGAGCGAATCTACGGTAAGAAGTTGAAAATTTGGTGTCGGTTTTGAATAATACGGTTGAATATCCCTTACTATTTCATTAAAACGTCTTCTTTTTCTCATAGGTTCATTTCTCCGTTCATCTCCGTTGTCATTACTTAGTGATGTTGAAGAAATTATTGCTTCAATGTTAGTAGAATTATTGGTTTTTACACTTGGAAATTGGTAAATAATTCCAACCGTATTGTGCATTGTGTCTTTTCCAGAAGTAGTGTCAACGAAACGATCAAAATTGTCGAACGTTACATGAGTACTCAGTCCATCTGTAGCAGTGATGCCGGTTGGTATTATTTTATTTTCTTTCACCGCTGTATAAGTCATTTCCGTCTCAAATTCTTCTGCCAAATTATACCCAGTGGTGTGCCCATATCTATTGAGCATCGTCATTACTTGCCGAGAGTTTGTTAGAGACTTCACTGCTAGTCCGAGAGATAAATTCTTTGCTGGCTTGCATCTACCCTTACTAACTGCATAGATAATGTCACTACATATAGACTTTATTTGAATTTTGCTTTTTTTAGAATCTTTATCGGAAATGTTTGGTCCAAGTATTAGATTCGACACGAAATCATATAATTCTTTTGGAATATCACATAATGTCATCCGCTGTTAAATGTTTTGGAAGTGGGTGGTGGTCTATGTTTTTTATACCGTTTCTCAAAAAGTACGCAACATCCTCCAATTTCTTCTGATTCTGCGACTCTAGGAATTTCTGGTTATTAACGAGAAATGATACATCTATATCTGTTTTATAAATTATTTTTTGGAAATGCTGTCCAGTAGACGCCTCAATAGTAAGTTGGTCACCGAATGTTGTTAGTACTTTTCTTTCAAGCATTTCCAATCTGTAATCATTTATGTCTTCATAGTCAATGTCATGTTCTCCATGCTCTAATAATAAAGCTTGGTATCTAGAAAATATTTGGGAGAATCACATAACCTGGTTATTTTCTATAATTTCGGTTTCAATAAAATTTGATATTGACTGAAAAGCTAATTTATGAAAATGTCTGTATTTGCACCAGTCAAACTCTACATGTTCTTTGCTTAACAGCTTTCCTTTCTTTTGGTATGCTGCATAACAATATGCTTATGATAACGAATACTCTGATGATCCATTTTTGAGAGAAGACCCGTATCACTCAAATTTTCCGCTATAATTCTTATTTGGTCCACTGATTTATGTCCTTGAGGAGATAGAAGAGGAAGTACTTGCCTTCCACTTCTTTTTTGTTTGCAATTGCAAAACAAACATGTGGTATTGCTGTCAGATGTCAATGTAGCTGATGATGAGGGCACGTGAAAGCAATCATTTTTTTACACGTTAGAAAAATTATCGACTATAAGCATCTGTAAAATATTGTGGTTAGTTGTAAAAGGTGGTAGCAATAGCCGTATTTACTTAAATATATTTAGAATTATTATATTGTTTAATTTTGGGACGCGGTTAAGTATTTAATAGTTACACCGATGATACGACAGGAAATTGTATAATTTAAACAACTCGTGAAAAACAATAATAGATTTATATTAAGAAATAAAATATCAAATTTACAGGATTAAAATCCTAACGGGCCAAATTAAGTTACAATAGAAATTATGATTAACAATGAAAAACAAAGATATAATAAAAATTCTTAAAATCTAATAATTAATACATATGCAAGCCAATTCGGGTATGGTTTAAGGATTACTATAAGTTATGTGAAAATTATCCAAAAAAAAGTATCTTAAATAATTATTAGTTGAAATTTTAGTAAAAATATTCCGAATCGGGTTGCATATGTAGCAATAACATTAAGAAAGGAAGTGCATATTACCTCTCCCTGGGGGTTACACAAGCACAACACAAAAAGATCTTAATTGCTTTTTACTTCAAAATTACATTACTATGTCTTAAGACTGAATCTAAAAACTGAATGAATCACATCGCCCCGTTTATAGGGCCTCAAGCCAAGCTCGCCATGGTATTCCCCTTGCCTCGCGTATTGATCATTCGATTTCAGTTCTTTAGCGTTTCGCTGACTTAGCGATTTAATCAAAGACTTCTTTATTCCATTTTCAATTATTCATTTCTAGATGGATCGATACCGTTGTGTACAACAATAAGTCTACAATATGTTACTATATGGTTACAGTAGCGGGCATTATATTACACTTCCTCCCCCTTAAAATGAAAGTTAATCTTTCGTTCAGGTTTGGAAAGAAAAATTAACTTTTCATTCTATCTCAGTTTCAATTAGAAATATGAATACATGCTCAATACAAAAAAAAAAAATTTTTTTTAAATTACCTAAAATTTTCAAAATAAAATTAAAATCCCTAATTAGATACGTGACATAACAAAAGTGAATAATTTCTTTCAAAAATCTAAATCATAATTTTTGATAATTCTCTTTACTCCTTAATGTTTGCTATTAATTATTTGTGACAGTTCAAATCTAAAAACTTCACTTTTATTATGCATAATACAATACAATACATATAATTAAAGTAAACATCTAATTGTTTCAAATAAAAATAACTCTTATTTCTTTCTAAAAAAAAAATTATTAGTTCCTGCCTAATTATCCCATCTTTAAAAAAAACTAAATTGTTTTTCACTATTACGATTACTAATTTCTTTCCTTTAATCTTATTATGTAATCATTCACGTAATACCTTAACCAGATCATACTCAAATGTAATTCTTTATACTTTAATCAATTAGCTGAAATATATTTGTTTTTCCTTTTTTAAAATCAAATCTTCCTTCTAAGAAATATAATAAAATACTTTATAAGTGTGAAAATTAGAAAAATATCTGTACTCTTGCTTTTTATGAAAGATTGTTTTCTTTCATGTTTTTTTTTTTTTTTGGGGGGGGGGGCATCACTGGGCGATTATGTCCCGAGCTATCCCCCTTATGTCCCCTACAAGAGCACTCGAAAGGGAATTTTGATGGAGGAAGTTTGTGGCCTTGCCTCCTAGGTTGTGCCGAAAAGGAATTTTGATAATTAACAAATTTATCCCTCCCAATTGTCTTAATCCAGTTTATAGAGCCGCAAAAATTCTGGACCAAACAGTCAAAAACTAAATTTATTCTCCACTTGCGAATGCCGCAACAGACGCAAGGGTTGGCTCGATTTTAAGGACTGTTCGGTCCCTTTCTAATACGCAACTTCGCCGCCCAAAATCTGTATAAATAATTTTAAAAGGGTTGGCTCCATTGGCTGGCATGGTGTACGAGCAACCCCCTTCTAAACTAAACCTTTAGTTTTTCCAACAAACGAAATTTTAACTCATACCATTTTTGGGTGCCCGCACATCCATATCAGCCCCGTGTCACACTCCAGTGCGACACATATGGAGCCAGGGTTGGCGACGAAGTGTTAGGTTGCCACTAACGACAACCCCTTACGATTAAAAATCCGACTCCCACACGGGAGTGCCGTATCCACAAATAGGACACTCAGCGTGTGGTTAGGCCAAAAAATAAAGTCACATCCGGTAAATTATTTTCTTGTCATTCAGGGAACAAGGAGCGTTTGGTTACTTTTTTGCAATTCTCAATTCAAACAGTCATCCTATGAATTGGCGAAAATCAACTTTTGCTACTTTAAAATCAGTAATAAACTCACCTAGCTGTCTCCATTCAGCGTCGGTGTTGTTAAGTCATCATGTTATATTTTTTTTTTTTTTTTTTGGAACAATTCTTAATCCTATCCTTTCCTTTACACTAAGTAGGTTCTCAATTACACGAAGTATCCCTAAAATTAGTTTTTTTTTTTCATTAATAACTATTCGTATATCAATATTGATACATAAAATTGGTTACCTTTCTGTTTCCAATTTCCTAACGATTAACCACTTGTATCAATTTAATTCTTTTTTTTTTTTATCTCATTATCATAACACATCATTCTCCTAGTGGTCTAAATGGTGATCAATTAATAAATTTACTAAATTAAATTTCTTACTTGTTTATTGTTCCTTGTATTCCGAACGGTACATTGCTTGGTCAGTGGTGTTCGTTGCTTATGGAGATCAAAAGAGAGTGGGACTTGCGCTTTTCATGCTTTTACATTGTCCGTGAAAAACGCAAATCTCACCCGAGCTTAACCCCTATAAATTCCTACAATGATTCATTTTTATCTATAATTTTTAATCAAAATTTACTTTTAAATCTATCTCCTCACCAATTCACAGTTGAATTCTATTACTTTTGATTACAATATTAAACAAAATTGCTATTTATTTATTCATTACAGTAATTACTCCCTTGTTCCATAAAATAAATCAAAAATTATTATCAAATTCGAATATTCGTTATCAAGTTTGAATATCTTTCTTTTAAAATTCAGTTTACGTTTACTTTCTATTATTCAAGTAAAAATCTTAAGTTAGAATTACGATCAAGAACCCTATTCAAGTGATTTTATTCCTACTCAATTACTCTGTTATTTAATATTTTTTTTTTTTTTTAATTCTTAAAATAATTCCAAAATTCATTCATAAGCGTATTTATGTACATTTCATCTCAAATTCAAACTAACCAATCACAATAGTTACTAATTAAATTATTTAAATTCATAAAGGTTTGTTACTTTGCTAATTACTCGTATGTGATCATTAACATTTTCAGAAATTACATTAATTTTCATAGATACGCTTATGTACTCATTTTTTTTTCCTTATATCTAACACTAATGTCCAATTATTTAAGTCTTTAAAATTCACTTTTTCACATTAATGGGTCGTTTCAATCCAATCTGGACAGCGCGTCGTACTTATCACTGGTGGTGTAGGATACAACTGTTGTGGATTCTCTGGGGGCTGTTCACATCGTATTTCCGTTGGGGATTCATTGATTACTGTTTCAGTTTGTGTAGCTTTCTTGTCATGGTACTTATGTAGGCAGTAAACTGTGACACTGTCGAAGATAGCAGCAATAAGTCGGATACTCCATCCAAAAATGTTGTATAAAATGACGCCATGTATAAATGTATCAATAATGAACTTGAATAACTTGAAGACAACTATGATACCCATTATTCCAGATGTAATTAGTCCAATTCCACTAAACCAAGTCCAGGCTTTGGACCACACGCGATAAAACCAATTTTCGATTGCTTCTTCTGATAGAAGGGTTTCCAATTTTGTGCCTTGTAAGTCTGTTTCTAAACCAACCATGCCTCTGGTGATAATTCCGTTGATAGCTTGTCTTTCGGAGGGTAGTACTAGGTGTTGTTGTAGTGCTAACATATCTTGTTGTGAATACAATCCACCCGCAAATAAATTAGTTGGATTAAGATAAGACCATTTGTTTTGATTTGACGGTTCCAAAATTTGTGGTATTGGCATTTGATGTAACCCTTTTGTACTTTTATACCAGTGGCCATTTAACTTGAACGCCGAGTAAAGAAATGGACTGCATGTGACCTCAGTTCCGAATTTCTGTAAAATGTGACTTCGCGGAGACATGAACATTGATTTGTTGTCGTGTGTCACCGGTAATTCGTGAAAACACCTGTCTACAAAACGTACATTTACCTCGACAGGGTTACACTCGATTATATGGACGACTTCTCCATAGTTAACGGCGGTATAACCAGGTACTTTCATTTTAGCATAAGCGAATTCTTGTGGTGAAGTAATTGCCAATGTTTGAAGATTTCGTAATACTTGCTGTTCCAGTTCACATCTTTGTAGAATCACGTCTTCGTACAATTTTGATAATTGACCACTTATGTGACGTTCAATAAATACTACTTTTGAATTTGTATAAGCCGTAGGATCGATGTCAAATACTCCATGAACGACTTGATTGAAGTAGAACATACCACTTTCGGAGGGTTTAATGATGTAGAATTTAGGGTGGTCTGTTTCATATGCAGATTGTCCGCAAATCATTGTTGGTCTTCTAATTGGCATTGCGAAGACTTTTTCACCTTTGTCCACGGTGTAGATTGTAGTGTCGGAAATGTTTTCGGAATGGTATTTCGGCGAAACTTTCGTGGCTTGACCTTCATAAATTACTGTATACTTGCTGGCGGAACAAGAACTAGTGTCAACTTGTTCCCAAAATGAATATCCATAAACAGAATCGATACACGAGCGTTCTTGATATGGGCAGGTGATTCCTCCAGGTAAAATGATTTTATTCTCGTTAACTTTCACTGGGACGTATCCATCGTTTAATGTAATTTCGACAGCAGCTTGGACTATAACATTTGACCATGTTCCGGTTCGATCTTCGTAGTCGACTCCTTGACACGAGTTTTCAGTCACCATACGTCCAGCCATTAATAAAGTAGTGTGATAAGTACCATTGACAATAAGTCCATCGATTGTTTTACCATAGAATTGATCGATACGACGTAATCGATGTATACTGTTACACATATCCTTTGAAACAGAATGAATATATGTCGAGAACCCATTTCGGACAGCAGCGAGATGAGAATGCATTCCACAGTAGTAGATGAGTCTGCTAACGTATATTTTACATTGAACAACATGAACCACTTCGATGTCGCGAAGTTGAATCAACTGGATTCTTTCATGCGTAGTGACTCGATCAGTAGCTGGTTGTCTACACTCGCCAATTTCCGTAAGACTAAACGTGGAGATATTCATATTTTGGTCCTGGCAATCATAGGCTATGATGGCGGTTACTGTACCGACATATAGACTCAACAGTATCCATGTCCAGGTGGTTTTTACTAAGTTCATTTTCTTGATTTTTCCTCAAACAAAAAGGAAAATCATTAGTATTTGAACTTATTTTATAACTACAATTTACAAAAGTGATACGCTTTATTTTTAAATTACAAAAATTTTTTTTTTTAACTTTCAATTATCATTACATTTTTACATAATTATTACACTATTACCGTAAAATTGATTTTATTACCCCTTTTTTTTTTAATTTTTTTTTTTTTACAATTACTTAGATCCGTTTTTTAAGAACCCAAGGGTGTTCTTCTACTGAACCTCGACTTCTAAGTCGATACGTATGAGTAGGTTGTGTATCTTGATCAGTCAATTCATTATCACCTGTTTTACTTTCTTGTTCAACATTTACGTCATCTAGGTCGTTACTATCATCGTCTGGCCTACTTTCGTCATATGATTCCCTAGCTTCTTCATATTCCGATTCTCTAATTTCGTCATCATCAGATTGTCTAACGTCTTCGTAATATTCGGCATTTTCACTGTCTGATTCCCTAATTTCTTCTAAATTTGGTTCATACCGATCGTCAAATACTATATTATCAAATCTTTCATTATCTAATGACATGGGGGTTCCTATCCAAGGTTCATATTCTACCTGTTCATCTTGTTCGTCATGTTCGTCACGTTCGTGCATATCTCTATGTAAAATTATCGGTTCGGCCTCTTCTATTTCGTCGGTTTCAAGATTCCTAATTTGTAATGGTGCATATATTTTAGGTTTAACAATAACGTCTTCTACAGGTTCTTTTACTGTTTTAATATTAGAACTATCATGTTGGGCATTCCTTTCTAAGTACAATTTTAATCTATTAACATTAACCACTTGTGTGTTTTTAGTTTTCTCGTCTAAAATACGATATGTTACCGAACTAAGTTTCTCTGTAATTTTAAACGGACCAATCCAAGGACGAGCAAGTTTTTTACTTTGACCAATAACTTGGCTGTTATCATAAAGAAGTACTTTGTCACCTATATTAAACTCAATTTCGGCAGTTTTCTTATTATACTGTATTTCACGTTGTTTAGCCGACTTTTTAAGATTTTGCACTACGTAGTCAAAAGCTTGGTGTAATCTGGCTGTCATTTCAGTTGTATAATTTTCTGCATAGTCGTATTTTAGTCTTCGTGGTCGTAAAATATCGTCAAAAGGTAATTCTGCGTCTCGTCCGTGCATAAGGAAAAATGGGGTTTCACCGGTTGAAGTATGTACTGAAGTACGGTATGCAAATAGTACATATGGTAAGATCTCATCCCAATTTCTTTGATTTTTACTAATAAAATGAGACAACATGTCTTTCAAAACTCTGTGAAATCTTTCCACCATACCATTGCATTTTGGATTATAAGCTGTGGTTTGAATTTTGTCAATTTTTAATTCTTTACAAATGTTTTTCATAAGGTCCGAGGTAAAATTTGCGCCTCTGTCAGTCAGTAATTTACGTGGTACACCATGCCTACAAATAATTTGTGTCACAAACGCTTTCGCTACAGTCTCTGCTTTTTGGTCCTCTAAGGGTATTGCTTCAACATATCGAGTAAAATAATCTTGAAATGTCAACAAATATTTATTTCTGTACTTTTCTGTTACTGGAAGTGGACCGACAATATCAATACTCACCATTTCCATAGGTCTATGCACTATAGGTAAATTTTGTAATGGAGCAGGTTTCCGATTATTTACTGTTTTACGTCTGTTACAGGAGTCACAAGTTTTAATGTACATGTCAATGTCTTTATTCATATTAGGCCAATAAAATTTTTGTTTCATTAAATTTAGAGTTTTTATCACACCTTGATGAGAAGCAAATGGTAAATCATGATATTCATGTATAAATTTAGTTCTAAGTGACGTAGGGAGTACTAATCTATCGTGACGTTCATTTTTAGTTCCCTTTTTATACAGTATATTATCGTCATCTAGGAAATATTCTGAGGATTCCGGATTTGTTTTTAGGGTTTCAAAAATAATTTTTAAGGAATTATCATTTTGTTGTTCGTTTTTAATTAGCTCTCTATTCCATACGGGTAAATAACTAACATAATTAACATTTTCTACAGGAATTCTACTTAGAGCATCAACATTATTGTGCAATTTTCCAGGTCTGTACTGTATGTCAAAACTGTACTCACTCAAAAGTAAGGCCCACCGGGCTAATCTAGACGTCGGATCTTTTAGTATTAAAAGCCATTTTAGAGCACGATGATCAGTTACTACCGTAAATTGCCTACCGTAAAGATAACATCTAAATTGTTTGATTCCATATACAATCGCAAGACACTCTAATTCCGTTATTGTATAGTTCCGTTCATTTTTATTAAGTTGTCTCCCTGCATATGCTATTGGTTTTTCAACCCCGTCTATGTTCTGACTTAAAATAGCTCCCACGGCCGTTTTCGATGCGTCCGTAGAAAGTATGAAAGTCTCGTTGAAATTCGGATGTGCTAAAATAGGTGCTTCAATTAATTTTTGTCTAAGTGTGTCAAAAGATTCTTGATGTTTTTGTTCCCAAATAAATTGTTTATTCTTTCTAGTCAGTTCTGTCAGTGGGGCCGCTAATTTTGCAAAGTCCTGTATGTACCTACGATAAAAACCTATAAGCCCCAAAAATTGTCGTATTTCTTTAGGAGACTTTGGAACAGGATAAGTTTTAACAATGGATGTCTTTTCAGGGTCTGGGTGCGTACCAGTTTTACTTACAATGTGTCCCAGATACTTTACTGATTCAGCCAAAAAAGTACATTTTTTTAATTTTAGTTTTAAATTTGCTTCTTTAAGCCTGTTGAATACATTTCTCAATCTTATTAGGTGCTCATCAAAGGTTTTAGCGAATACAATTATGTCGTCAAGGTAAACTAGACATTGTTCATACGTCAGTCCGGACAAAGTAGCATTCATAAGTTTCTGGAAAGTTGCTGGGGCGTTAATTAATCCAAATGGCATGCGTAGGAACTCATAGTGACCATCAATAGTTGAGAAAGCAGTCTTAGGAACATCATCAGGATGAACGGGTACCTGCCAATAACCAGATAATAAATCTAAAGTTGTGAAAAACAGCGAATCTCCTATTTGATCTAACGTTTCTTGAATATTTGGCAGTGGTAGATATTCCCTGACCGTTATGGCATTTAAAGCCCTATAGTCAATACAGACCCTCACTTGCTGTACTTCCCCATCAATTGTTTTACGCGGTACCATAACTACTGGAGCAGACCAGGGTGAATTTGATTCCCTAATAATTCCTTGTTCTAACATTTCATCAATTTGTTTCTTAAGTTCTTCTCGTTGAGCGAAGGGTATACGATAAGGTGCTTTGGTAATGGGTGTTTCAGAAGTAGTAATTATACGATGTTGTATCTTAGAAGTATGTGTCAACTTAACATTTCCTACATCAAATATTTCAATAAATTCGTAAAGTAATTCCTTTAACCTTGTTTTCTCATTTTCAGTTAAATGTTCTAATTCATTAACCTTCAAATCAATTGATTCCTTATTAACTTTATTAACTGTGGCCACTAATTCAACATTTTCAGTAACATTTTCATTTTTAACTTTACCATTAAAATTCATGGTTCCCCTATTTACTTGTAATATACCAGGGTCCTTTACCCTATTATCATTTTCACTAAAGTTAACTTTTTCCTCATTAAATTCTACATTTTCCACGTATTTACCTATATTTTTCCTTTTCCTCACTTTCTTATTAGATTTAACCTTTTTACCATTGCTAGCTACGGTTCCTACATTTTCATTTACAATACATTTATTTTCATTATCACTATCACTTAATTCTTCGTCGACGATTACTTTTTCTGCGCGCGCGATCTCAGTATTTTTATCTAATTCAATTTCTTCATTCGTTAGATTTACAATATTTAACCTAATATTCGAGGCGTAACATAAGGTTCGAGCTATTAGTAATCCGTTAATAGGTAATAGGACTGGTTCGACTACAACTGTCAGGTCATCAGAATTTATATCCGATATTGTACCTGAAATTAATTGTATACAACGCGGTGGTACTTTCACAGAAGAAGTCAAAATGATCGGGTAAGTGCCGTGTACCCTCTCGCTTCGACTATTCTTTCCATCGATTTCTGTCAACGGCACTGACAGATCCAATGGGAGTTCCCTACTACATTGCTGAACCGACTTTTCCCTGAATATTTGGTTCACAAAGCCTACTTCATTATGTTTGCCCTCAAATGTTTGGCTAATTTTTCCCCTTACATTTTCATTTCCTACACAATTTTCACTAGCATTAATATTTTCTTCTAATACTTTTATTCTATTTTCCGGTTTCCTAACCGTTCGTTCAGTTTTTACAACGTTACTATTTACTTTATTACATAACAATTTTTCATTATTGTTTATTATACATTTATCTTTGTTAGGCCCTATACCTGCCTTTTTATTTTCCTGTCTTACTTTACAGATCATATTTCCATCTACCATTGTAACTTTTTGGTTAACACAACTAATTACATTATCTTCATTGACACACTCTTCCCCTAATTTCTTATTTAATACTTCATTTAATTTAACTTTACTACTAGTTCTATTTTTAGATTTTTCATTACCAAGTTCAATGACACTATTATTATTTAACATACATTCATTAAAAAATACAGTTGCGTCCCTAGAATCACGAACATGTTCTGTTTCATTACTAATTTCCGATCGATTATTTATCTGATTTGCTACCCTTTCTGTAGTTTTTGGACATAAAATTACCCTTTGCTCAATATTCTTAATTTTTTCATCTAAGTCATCTAATCTTTGACGCATTTGTTCTAACTTATCTAACACTAACTGGTCCAACTCCTTGTTATCAACATAATAATTCCTAAAATATTCCGTATTTGTAAATTCTGTCTTAATCGGTATTTGCGAATTCCCTAATTGTAATATATTTTTATCAAAATAAATGCGTGCGTTAAAATATTGCAACATATCGCGGCCAATTATACCATCTACAGATAAAGCGACTTCATGATCATCCACTATAATACATTCAAAAGGACAATTTTGATTATCAATGAAAAAATTTAATTTAGCGGAACCTAAAACATTAATTAAATTTCCAGATACGCTTCGCAGTACAGCTTCTGATCTACGTAATTTTAAGTCTGACTGTTTTATGCTATTTCTTCGCAAAATCGTAATTCCAGAACCAGAGTCAATAAGTAAATTTACTTTAAAATTATTCACAATTAATTCGACGATACAAGTATTCGTTTTTTTAAAATTATTTCTATTAAAATGTTGCGCATTAAATATTGCTGGTATTTGAAACTGATAAGAAGTATTAGTTTTATTAAATGAACGTTTAAATAAATAATCAAACTTTTTCTGATTATGTGTATGCCTATTTCTTAATACATCATTATGTGCACGCGTTTTAATTGAATCATTTTTCAAGGCTATTTTTCTGAATCGGTATGTATCGTATGTATCGACCGGCTTGTGTCTTTTCCTATGCTGGTTCCTACATCTAAAAAAGTACCCCGTGTTTCAAAATTAGTACGTTTGCTAGGTTCACCTTGTTTTTGTGAATATCGGGTTTGGGTACGATTTGTATTACGAGTTTCATTAAATTGGGTATTTTGACGACCGTTACCTTGTTTAAATTGATTATTAAAATTTTTCTGGCCCTGTTGAATATTATTTTGTCTACCATTATTACCTGGTTTAGAATAGTTATTATTTAAATTTTGAGACCTACGGTAATTATTGTTGAAACTATTATCATTTGAAAAATTATTACGTTTAAAACTAGTTTGTTCAAGACGAGAAAAATTTGGACGATTAGGGCGATTAAAATTTTCACGACGGTTATTACCAAAATTTGGGCAGTTTCTTTTAATATGACCTTCCCTATTACCCAGTGAACATAGAATGTAAATGTGATGTAACAAGGAAATAACAAGTTACGCAACTTTTTTGACTTATGGGTGACATAACAATTATATAAAATTAGAGTTTTACGTTATATCCCTAATTGGTACCTGTACGTTACGTAACAGTTACGTGCCATTGTGACTGTAATAAAATGTCACATTTGGGACTGCTATGTTACGTTTAGATGATGTATCAAGGTTGCTTCGATAAAACGTCACAGTGTGACTTTTATGTTATGTCTTCGCAACCTAACAATGTTACTTTAATAAAACCTCACAGAACTGACTCTTATGTTATGTTTTTGTGACGTATCAACGTTACTTTATTGAAATGTCACAATCATAACTCTTTTGTTATGTCCCGATGACCTAACAATGTTACTTTGAACAAAACGTCACAACAGTACTCTTATGTTATGTTTTTGTGACGTATTAACTACAGGTATCTTTAAATTGATAACTCCTCGCGAATTGATACATTTAAAATTAATATGGTAACAAAACATTTCACAAAAGTGACAAGTGAAATGTTTTATTAATATTGACATGTCACAAAAACATAACAAAAGAGTCATGATTGTGACATTTCATTAAAAAAACGTTAATACGTCGTTAAAACAGTTAATTTTGTTATTAATTTAAAAATTAAACTCTTATGAAAATTCTTGTAAGGCTTTATTTACTATTTTGTGATATATATTAATATATAACGATGAGAATAAATAAGTCAGTTTGGTCTAGTGGTTAAGACTGTCGATAATTTAAATGATGCTTCAGCTTGGATAACGGTTCGAATCCTGTAACAGTCAACAAAAAAAAAGAAAAAAAAACAGTAATAATTTAGGTGTATGTATATGAACAAAGTTGGTAATATGTGATGTAATGTTAATAAGAAACAAAAAAGGGGAATTTTGAATTTGCTTATTGCAAAAGAAGGCGTAAGGCGTATTTTTATCTATAAGGTAACATCAAAGTTATATTTTCCTGAAACGTAACAAGAACATAACAATGTTACGTCACATTGTTACGTTTATAAGTGGGAAATTGTAAGTTACATGTGAGTCATATGTGACTCATATTTTATGTAACAGGTGACTTTCAGTTCTGTCACTTTGACATAAAATTTACAGAAAAATGTTCACTGGGTACAATTGAAACATTTGACCCCATGATTAACCGAATTAATGTCGTACATATTTCGTGATCCTTTTAATGACTGAATTGTAACCTCGGCCTGCTTTGCTAACTCTATAACCCTTTCAAATCTAATGTTTGGTTCTTTATTAATTTCAAATGCAATCATCTGTTTAATTTCATCTTTTAGCCCTTGTAGAAAGAAATAAATTAAATCTTTGTCATGTTTTTTACGTATAGCCTGTTTGCCTAAATCATTATCCACAAGTTTTAAATCTTCTGTTAAAACTGCATTTCCTAAAATTTTTAATCGAGTTGCAAAATCGTCAACATTTTCCTTAACTTTTTGATTACAATGGGCTAGCGATTCAATTTCCTGTCTGGGTGTTAATTTTTTTATGTATTTTTTTAGTAAAGCGTCTTTTAACGTTTGAAAAGTAATATCCGGTTCATTAAGTGACGGTTCTGATTCCACAAATTTATATGCGTCCCCTGATAATTGATAACGGACAACCGCGACTGCTTGTTCTTGTGACCAATTTTCTAAAATTATCCTTTGTTTAATTTTTGCGAAAAATTCTTTAACGTTTTCAGTCGGTTTTCCCGAAAATTCTGGTAATGCCACTAAAATAGGACCTGTTGCATTAATGGGTGCGGTTTTTTGAGCCTGAGTGGTTTCGCTTGATGACGCAACGGGTGTCGTAATCACGTTTTGACTGAAAATATTACCGGGGGTTACCAATTTTGATTGGGCGGTTACGACAGACGACGTACCAGAAGTAGGCATTTCGGGAGTGGTCATTTTGAATATAAAAAATTTTCAAATAAAATTCAAATAATCAAAATTAAATGAGTAAATTACAATTTTAATGTTGAAAACCGATTCGAGCGCACTTTAAACAAATATCAATGAAAAAAATTTTGAAAAGAAAATTTTTTTTTTTTGAATTTTTGTACACCAGTTTCTAAACAGCGGTATGGGAGTAATTTCGCTAATCCCTAACGCTGGCCACCATAATGTAAAATATTGTGGTTAGTTGTAAAAGGTGGTAGCAATAGCCGTATTTACTTAAATATATTTAGAATTATTATATTGTTTAATTTTGGGACGCGGTTAAGTATTTAATAGTTACACCGATGATACGACAGGAAATTGTATAATTTAAACAACTCGTGAAAAACAATAATAGATTTATATTAAGAAATAAAATATCAAATTTACAGGATTAAAATCCTAACGGGCCAAATTAAGTTACAATAGAAATTATGATTAACAATGAAAAACAAAGATATAATAAAAATTCTTAAAATCTAATAATTAATACATATGCAAGCCAATTCGGGTATGGTTTAAGGATTACTATAAGTTATGTGAAAATTATCCAAAAAAAAGTATCTTAAATAATTATTAGTTGAAATTTTAGTAAAAATATTCCGAATCGGGTTGCATATGTAGCAATAACATTAAGAAAGGAAGTGCATATTACCTCTCCCTGGGGGTTACACAAGCACAACACAAAAAGATCTTAATTGCTTTTTACTTCAAAATTACATTACTATGTCTCAAGACTGAATCTAAAAACTGAATGAATCACATCGCCCCGTTTATAGGGCCTCAAGCCAAGCTCGCCATGGTATTCCCCTTGCCTCGCGTATTGATCATTCGATTTCAGTTCTTTAGCGTTTCGCTGACTTAGCGATTTAATCAAAGACTTCTTTATTCCATTTTCAATTATTCATTTCTAGATGGATCGATACCGTTGTGTACAACAATAAGTCTACAATATGTTACTATATGGTTACAGTAGCGGGCATTATATTACACATCTATGTATATGTAATAGAGCGTGAAAAGGCCCTTAAGTGTTTCACTTCCTAAATTGTAAATAACTAAAATATTTTCTTACCTGATCCAAATCCATAGGATTTGGAGGTATAGCATCAAGACCTGCCTCCTCACCCTCAATAACTTTTGTGGATGACTCACGAAAAGAATCCGGATATTTTGTACCTTCATCAGTTACAGAAGTAAGATGCATCTGAAAAATTAATTGTCTTGCTAATAAAAATGTTAAATATATCATTAAATTTATTTAGGATAATAATTTGGAAGATTTTATACATATTATGTACAACTTACTTCTTGCTCTGCAATGAAATCATTATATTCATCATTATAATTATTCTTCAAAACAGTCACTTTTTTGTAACACTGCGAGTGGTAACCAACTAAATCGAGTGATACGTTATTTATGTCCACATCACCGTATTTAAAATTTTTAATTTTCCGAAATATCAGCTTCAATGAACAGTTTTTGAAATAGACCGGGCGCCGACGTAAAAAAATCGTCGTCATCGAGTTTCGAGTTGAATTGATTATGTTGATTTGTTTCATATTTAGTACTTCTACGAAGTAATTGTCGGCCGCGGCACATCCTGTCGGGTAATACGTGAGAATCGAATTCCGGTGGCTTCCGGAACTGTACTATTACGTGATAGAGTTACAGTTTTTTTTCTTTTTAATTTTGTAGAGCTCAATGAGTATAAATGAAATCAATTTGTCGGCCATATGATTTATTGTCAGATAACTGAGGCCGACCAAATTAATGGCCAAACTATGAGTTGACTATCACGTCATCGAGTTTCGGGCTATATTATACACCAAATTATAGCTGAAAGTACGTAGATTCCTAATATTTTTGTCGGCCAGCTTGCAGCCTGTCGGTCTTCGCAGTCCGACTAAATTTATCATTAGAAAAAGTATGTCTTTTACCACCATGATAAATATACATGTTTTAGGAATTAACCATTGTGTATATGTATTTTTTGATTTTTTACACTAAAATAACGTTCTATTTCTTCTACAATTTTAATAAATTTATTATTATCAATAAATTACATATATATATATATATATATATATATATATATATATATATATATATATATATATATATATATATATATATATATATATATATAATGTTGGATTTACTCAATAAAAACACCGAAACCCTTTTATTGTAGTTTTATTTGAAAAATAAAAATCAGTTTACAACATGTGCATTTTAACCGGCAAAATTTCATTTATATTCTTCCAGCTAGATAGACGCAAGTGCTGCCGTCAAGTGTTCATAGACACTACGCGGGAATGTTTAAAATAAATTAATAAATTTTAATCAATACTTTCAACACTCCCACTTTGATTAAATTATTTACTAGGATAATCCATTGATCTAATTGTATTAACGTAACTAATGATTTTACATTTCAAATTATTATTCTATTCCTTTAACAAAAATAAAAAATGAGAGAATTTTTAAATAGAAATTTGAGCCGTATGACTTCTTTTAATGTTGTTTAATTTTCTGGATGTCCACCACCTGCAGCATTTCCCGTTGGCGTTCAAGAATGATCTTTGGCAGTGGTTTCGTCATTAAATCTGCTTGTTGTTTTTCAGTTGGAGTGTATTCCAAGATGAACTCTCCTGACTCGTATTTCTCACGGATGAAATGGTACCTTACATCTATATGCTTAGTCCTCTTGTGAAATTCTGGATTTTTTATGAGACGAATTGCACTCTGGTTATCCATCAGTAACGTTGTTGTCATATTATTAGTGCCCAGAAGTGATGACATCAAGTTTTTTAACCACAAAATTTCTTTCACGGCGTGACTGGCAGCAAGGTATTCAGCTTCCGTAGTGGACAAGGCGACCACTTTCTGCTTCTGAGAACTCCAAGAAATGATGGAAGATCCCAGTTTCATGACGAATCCACTCGTTGATCTCCTTGTTTCCGTATCACCGGCATAATCCGCGTCACTGAATGCTTGAAGTTGCAAGTCGTTATCGGGAGTGAAGAGTAATCCGTGATGTGAAGTACCCTTTAGATACTTCAAAATGCGTTTGACTGAATTCCAATGAATTTTGCTAGGCTTCTCCAAGTATTGTCCGGCCCTATTCACTGCGTAGGTAATGTCAGGTCTTGTACCGATTGACAAATACATGAGACTCCCGACGGCTTCTCGATAAGGTGCGTTCACCAGGTCCTCTTTTTCTTTCTTGTGCACAGCAGCACACATCTGATGATGGCGATCGGCTGGAACTGACACCGGATTTGCATTTGTCATATTGAATCGGTCCAACACTTTCTTCAGGTACGCTTCTTGGTGAAGGAAAATAGATCCGTTCGGGAATTTTTCAATCTGAAGTCCTAGATAGAATTTAGCTTCGCCGAAGGTGATGCTAAACTCCTTCTTCAACTCGTTCAACAAAGATGTTGCCAATCCAGAGTTTTCACAGGCGATGAGTCCGTCATCAATGTATATGGCCAGTATCAACTGGTGCCCCCCTCTCGAGGTTGAAAACACGCAGGGATCCGCGTCAGATGCTGCCAAATTGTATTTGCTCAGAACATCCCTCAAACGTTGACTCCAGCACCTGGAGGCCTGTTTTAACCCGTAGATGCTTCTGTTAAGTTTGCAGACACGATCAGTCCCGTCCTCAAATCCTATGGGTTGTTTCATATAGATTTCTTCTTGCAGTTTACCATACAAAAAGGCCGATTTGATATCAAATTGATACAACTGCATTTTCTTTGAAGCTGAAACAGAAAGAATCGCTCGTATAGAGTCAAACCGAACCACAGGACTGAAAGTCTCAAAATAGTTGACCCCATGCTGTTGTCTAAAACCTCGAGCGACTAGTCGGGCTTTGTAGCGATTGATGCTTCCATCAGGATTTTCTTTGACCTTAAAGGTCCACTTGTTGTCTATGACTGGTTCTCCTTTTGGTAAGGTGGTCAAGCTCCAAGTGTGATTCTGCTGAAGAGATAAGATTTCCTCGTGCATGGCTTTTTTCCACTCCTTTGACTTTTCACAACTAAGGGCTTCCTCGTATGTACCAGGTTCGAGATGACTCATGACGAATGCTGACGAATCCGCAACGTCGGCATACCTGGCTGGTACGTTAAGTCCTGCTCGATTACGCAAATTGTACACTCCTGGTGGATTGGGTGCGTTGGCATCATCCTCGTCTTCAACATCTTCATTAACTGATTCCTCGGTTTCTTCCACTGCCTCTTCTTCATCGTCTTCGTCAGTGTCTTCCCTTTCGTCTACTCTTTGTTCTACTGCTTCGAGATCTTTTGGTGAGTATACTAAGTCCAGCTTGACATATTCTTCATCTTCCGGAACGATGTTGGGTGTGTAGAATCTCCCGGAGAATTTCACATCTCGAAAAACCTTAATTTGATCATCTGCCGGAAACCAAATCCTATAGCCCTTGACGTCACTGTCGTAGCCGACAAAAAATCCTCGCTCTGCTTTTGGATCAAACTTTCTTCTTTTTTCTTTGGGTATGTGTACGAACACTTCTTCGCCAAAAATCCTTAGTGTCGTTGTGTCGCCTTCTTGTCCAAACCATAGTTCGTATGGGGAAACTCCTTTTTGACTGCTCGTCCCAGTTTTGTTTAACACGTGTACGGCGGTGTTGATGGCTTCTGCCCACAATTTTGTCGGAAGTTTCTTCGATTGTAACAAGGTTCTTGCTGCTTCAACTAGCGTCCTGTTATCGCGTTCTGCGGCTCCATTTTGCTGTGGGCTATAAGCCACAGCTCTCTGATGTATTACACCGTATCTTGAAGTTAACTTTTCGACTTGTTGATTGATAAATTCGAGGCCATTATCAGTGCGCAAGGTCACCACTCCCTTTTCCAAATGTTTTTCTTCCTTCTTTAAAAAATCTTCAAGACAACTCGCGACCTCAGATTTCTCTTTCAAGAAATATACTCGTCTCCAGTGAGAGAAATCATCTTTTAACAAGAGAAAGTATCTCGATCCTCCGATGGATATCTCCGGCATGGGACCGCATACATCAGCATGTACAAGTTGTCCTATTTTGGAGCTCTTTGTCTTGGAACTTGGAAACGGCAGACGGTGCATTTTTCCCAGGGTGCAGGCGTCGCAAAAAATGTTGTTTTGGTCCTTAAAATCAATCTTCTTCGTTTTTAGGAACCTTCTGACGTGCTGGAGGTTCTGGTGAGCTAATTTTTCGTGCCATATTTGGAGTGGCTCATTTGTGGCTAAGTGGGCCTCCTTCTTAACGGTGCATCTTTTTACTTGAAATTTCATACGATAAAGTTTATTTTGGCGCTCTCCCACTGCAACAATATTACCATCTCTGAGCAATTTACACGTAGAATTGTTTGATTCAAGTTGCAAGCCTTTATCGAGAGCAGCTCCAGCGGAGAAGAGGTTATATTTGATGTCTGGTAGGTACAGGACTTTTGCCAGATGTCTTTCAACCCATCTGTGCCCGTCAAATGTCGAAACATTAATGTCGCCTGAGCCATATGCAAAAATGTACTCACCGTTACCCATGCGGACCGACAATGGTTGTTTAAAGTCGACATAATTAACAAACCAGTCACGTCGATTGCACATGTGGTCACTTGCTCCAGAGTCTAGATACCAACCATCTTCTTCAGAGTCGGATCCGGTTATCGACGTCAACGATTCTCCGATGAGAGCGTCACCTTTAGCTTCATTTCTTGAGTTACTTGAATTTTTCTTCCTTTTGCTTCTACAATCTCTTGCCCAGTGACCAAACCTGTTACATTCATAGCATTTTCCGGGTCTTCGAATTGTCTCTGTGTCCCCACTATTACGCTGATTTCCTTTGTGTCTCATATTCTTCGAGTAATTTTTCTTTGCGGCAAGCGCACTCCCTTCTGATTTCTCCTGAGAGGTTACGCGCGTTTCTTCAATTGAGAGTCTAGCGATCAAGTTGGTTAAGTTTCTCTCGTCCACATGAGTTGATTCCCACGCACTGACAAAATGGTTGTACTGAGAAGGTAAGGTCATGAGGATTTTGGTCATGATCAACGAATCGGGAATTTGTTCACCTAAATTCCGAAGTCGATGTGCCAGATCTTCCAGCTTGGAGATGTGGGTCACTATGTCATCAGCTGCATTTTTCGTCATTGAGTACCACTGTTGTTGTAGCATGTGCACACTGGCGTCGGATTTCTGCTCGTGAACAGAAATAAGTTTGTCCCACATCGCCTTTGATGACTCACAATTTATGATATGAAGCATTTGTTGTTCTGAAATTGTTGTGGCGATTACCTTCTGTGCGAAATTGTCGGCTTTCATCCATGCTGCAAGCCGTGCGTCAAACGTTTGGCGTTGGGCATCATCCATCTCATTGTCAGGCTCAGGTTTCACTGTAACACCGGTAACTACGTCCCACGCATCATGCGAGTTCAATACAATTCGCACTTGAAACTTCCACAGCGACCAATTTTCACTGTTTTTCAGTCTGTTAATACGCACGAGATCGTTTTCCATCGTTTTGTTGGTTTATTTTCACTTTGCACTCAGGCCGGAATAACCTCAAAAACGTGTTCCGAATTTTGTTTTACTTTTACTGACCGAGTTAGATCCTTTTTTTTTTTTTTATTTAAACTTTTAAGGGTCGGTGATCCTGGGCCCATAACCTGTTGGATTTACTCAATAAAAACACCGAAACCCTTTTATTGTAGTTTTATTTGAAAAATAAAAATCAGTTTACAACATGTGCATTTTAACCGGCAAAATTTCATTTATATTCTTCCAGCTAGATAGACGCAAGTGCTGCCGTCAAGTGTTCATAGACACTACGCGGGAATGTTTAAAATAAATTAATAAATTTTAATCAATACTTTCAACAATAAATAATATGTAATATGTTTAATAATATTAACTTTCAATAAAATTAACTTACAATAAATTATTACATTTTGTTACAAATCATCTTAAAAAGTTTTGAATGAGTATTTAAAAATTTAAAATGCCTAAGATTTTTTTTTCAAAATAAGTAATAAAATAAATTGCCTGCTGTACAAAAGGGTTGCTGTTTTACGACGTTTGTTATGGACCTAAAATTTATTACCCAGTAACCAATTTCTCTTACAATGCAATAGTAGAAAATATGAAAGTTCAATCATAATTTTTCCCATTTGGATACATAATTTGTTACCGTAAAACCGTCTAGACCCGGACAGGGGGTCTAGACCCGGACGCGTCGGAGGCGTATTTCCGTTTGCGTGTTCAACAGGAGGCATTGTTTCCTCGAAACCCGCACGTTTTTGTAACGCTAGGTTCTTCTTCCAAACAAGTGCCTAATTCAAGTCCCCCGTCCTCTAAACGCGTACGGGTTTGTAACGCATATTGTTCTTGCAAATATATTTTGAAGACTTTAACAGGTTCAAAGACATGAGAAGTTAGTTTGCATGTTATCACATTATTTAAGTAAGTGTCCGGGTCAAAACGGATTTAGGGTGTAGACCCGGACACTTACTAATTATTATTTTTTTTTTTATTTTTACTTATAATGAAACAAATGGATCAGGGATATAACAAATAACATACACTCTTTCTAATGGTAATACTTTTATTGGTGATATCTATGAAGGAAACATGTATAAATATAAAATTAACCAAAAAATGTAAAAAAGTGTCCGGTTCTAGACGGTTTTACGGTACATTCCGAAAATAGAATTGTCTGTTTTTTGTTTTTTTCTTAAAAAAAACAAAAGAAAGAAAAAAATATTTGCAATAATTGTCAAACAATTTAATATCTGGCGAATTTGTTAGGATAAGTCAAATTTTTTTCTCAGTGTTGAACATTGTTGTAAAAAGTTATTGTTGTAAAGCATAGCATTAATTTTTTTATTTAAAATGACGAAGTGTTTTATTTGCCAACTTGGAGCTAGTGATTCAAAAAAATCATTACGAAAATCTAATAATTTTGACGAAATGTCTGAAAAATCTAAAAACTTATTAAAATTTAATGATAATACATTTAAAAGGTGTTAAGATGCAATTGTTATACGAAATATAGGAGGTTTTAAATATGGTGATTTAGTGTTGACCGAGAACAATAAACACGAATATAAATTTCATTTGGAGTGTTATCGGAAAATTACGTCTCTAAAAAGAAAATATTCCGAGAGCATCGCTAGTAGTAATACAACCATTCAAGATAGTGATGAAGTAAGTGATGAAATATAAATTATATGTATACATATAGAAAGAAATAATAGAGCTTTAAATAAATTTATCCTGAAATTGTCGGTTAAATTAGATGAATTATGCGGAAACACTAAAACGGCTCGAACGCTAATAATAATAATAATAATGACTCTAATGACTCTATATAGTCTATATAGACGCCAATGACTCTATATAGTCTATACATACATAAATACGTTTCGTCCAAAAAAGTATGTTTCGTCCAAAAAAAGCATTAAAGAATAAAGCATAATTATAAAGATAAAAAATCGTCAATTTTATAAAAAGCTTTAGCCGTTAACAAAGTTTTTAGTGAGTTTTTTTTTAATTTGAAATCATTTTTTATGTATAATATTTCAGCTGGAAGCTAATTATAAATTTTTACACATGTAACATTGATTTTTTTTCGACCACTGTTAAACAATGTTTTGGCACTAGAAACTTTTCTATATTACAAGTGTTGTAACCAGGGCCGTGGAGAGAAGTGGCGGGCCCCGGGAATAAATCGCATTTTTAAAAAATTTCCTCCCCAAAAATAAGTGATGGGCAAAAAAAACCTCTAAACTTTTTTCGAGGGCCCTCTATCGACAGCTACGGGTCCGCTCCTCAAGCGCGGCCCCCCGGCTACCCCACATTCTCATCGGGCCTGGTTGTAACAATGAATGTCTCCAAGCGCTGAGTAATTTAAACCTATCACTAAACAGTAAGAGTTATTGGAAGAAAAAGCTTCAAAACTATATGGAATTTGAAATTTAGAAATAGTATTCGAGACTCCTAGTGCCCCTGCATAATTAGTTTAATTAAGACTGTATTATTAACGGTTAATGCTGACAATTTTATTACGGACACCTGTATATTTTATTTAACAAAATATTTTATTGGTTTTTAATCAAATTTAAAGAAAATGTATTTAATAGAATTTTTAAAGTTTGTACTTAAAATTGGAATGAATAGGGTAAAAGTCCCTATACCGAACGCGTTCAATATTCGAACAATTTTGATATTTTGTATATTAATGTAGTTATTTCTGAAAAAAAAATCGATAAATATTTAAACAGTTCGAGTATTGAACGCGTTCCTATATAGGGGCTTTTACGTTATAATATTTAATAATTTATAATTATTATTTAATACTCAATATGGTAGAGTATCGGGGGTCCTTCACATCAAGAAATCTTTGCTGAAGACGGTCATGTACAGGGTATTACAGATGAGCGTGAAACAGGAAGGTGAGACTTGTAATTTTACAGTTAGAAGGAATATATTTAGAGAGGTATACATTATTTAATCATTTAAAATTTCTATAAGTAATGTTAAAAATTTTTTTTTTAGCTCATTGGCAATATACTAGTCCAAGAAGTGATAGTACAGGCAAATGTGAATCACTCACTTGATAATTCTGACGCGGAAAATAAAGACAGCTCAACAGCTAAAGAATCATGTTTATTCTGCAACAACAAAGCTAAAAGAGTAGTTTCTAAGATTCAATATTGCCGTCATGGATCAGAAGAAATAAAACAAAAAATTATTAGTTGTGCATCATCGAATAGAGATGATAATATTTTAGAAAAATTAAACAAAAATAATGACATTTTATATCATCAGCTTTGTTACTCCATTTATATGAAAAAATTTGCTGCGAATATTGGGATACAAAAGAAAGACTCTGACTGGCACCGAAACAGAGAATTACATAAATTAGCTTACGAAGAATTGTCTGAATTTATTAAAACTGAAATCATAGAAAATGAGAAAATTTTTTTGATAAATGAATTACATGTGCAGTATATGTCTACATTATTTGAATTAAATGATAATAAAGAAGATTCTTTTAAAAAATTTTCTTGTGGCCATTTAAAAGAAAAATTATCAAAAGACTTTAGTGATAGCATTGTCATAAATTATTCCAATTCTTTGCATAAGTCAATTGTATATAAAAAAAATATTGATGTAAATAAGCTGGTAGACAATACGATACTCCATCAAGTACAAGAGGCAGACAAATTCCGCGATGTAGCATTTGAAATACGAAAGACAATTATGTCATTACAAAAAAGACAAATACCTGAAAATGTTACTCCTGAAGCACTTACTAAAGGAGAGTGTGATATTCCCTCAAAGCTTGAACAATTCATGACATATTTAATAAAAGGACCAAATAAAAAAAGGGTATGAATCAGGTGAAGACAATATTCGTATGGATTCTACATATATGTAACGATATTATATATACAATTCATAAAGGAAGAGTTAAACCTGCCAAACAGATTAAACTCGGTTTGACTGCAAAGTCAATAACTAATAGTAAAACACTCATCCAACTTTTAAATAAACTGGGTCATACAATTTCATATACAACAGCTGAAGAATTAGAAACAGAAATGACATATACCGCTTACAATCGAAACGAAGCTATCCCTAGTGGAATTAATACAAAAAATACTTGCAGTACACATATCGCTTTCGATAACTATGATCGTTTCGTTGAGACACTTGATGGAAAAGACACTTTACATGATACTGTCGGTATTATTTATCAATTTATTGGTGAATCAGAACAAAATCCTGAAGGTGCTGAGCTTGTTACCCAGTGAACATTTTTCTGTAAATTTTATGTCAAAGTGACAGAACTGAAAGTCACCTGTTACATAAAATATGAGTCACATATGACTCACATGTAACTTACAATTTCCCACTTATAAACGTAACAATGTGACGTAACATTGTTATGTTCTTGTTACGTTTCAGGAAAATATAACTTTGATGTTACCTTATAGATAAAAATACGCCTTACGCCTTCTTTTGCAATAAGCAAATTCAAAATTCCCCTTTTTTGTTTCTTATTAACATTACATCACATATTACCAACTTTGTTCATATACATACACCTAAATTATTACTGTTTTTTTTTTCTTTTTTTTTGTTGACTGTTACAGGATTCGAACCGTTATCCAAGCTGAAGCATCATTTAAATTATCGACAGTCTTAACCACTAGACCAAACTGACTTATTTATTCTCATCGTTATATATTAATATATATCACAAAATAATAAATAAAGCCTTACAAGAATTTTCATAAGAGTTTAATTTTTAAATTAATAACAAAATTAACTGTTTTAACGACGTATTAACGTTTTTTTAATGAAATGTCACAGTCATGACTCTTTTGTTATGTTTTTGTGACATGTCAATATTAATAAAACATTTCACTTGTCACTTTTGTGAAATGTTTTGTTACCATATTAATTTTAAATGTATCAATTCGCGAGGAGTTATCAATTTAAAGATACCTGTAGTTAATACGTCACAAAAACATAACATAAGAGTACTGTTGTGACGTTTTGTTCAAAGTAACATTGTTAGGTCATCGGGACATAACAAAAGAGTTATGATTGTGACATTTCAATAAAGTAACGTTGATACGTCACAAAAACATAACATAAGAGTCAGTTCTGTGAGGTTTTATTAAAGTAACATTGTTAGATTGCGAAGACATAACATAAAAGTCACACTGTGACGTTTTATCGAAGCAACCTTGATACATCATCTAAACGTAACATAGCAGTCACAAATGTGACATTTTATTACAGTCACAATGGCATGTAACTGTTACGTAACGTACAGGTACCAATTAGGGATATAACGTAAAACTCTAATTTTATATAATTGTTATGTCACCCATAAGTCAAAAAAGTTGCGTAACTTGTTATTTCCTTGTTACATCACATTTACATTCTATGTTCACTGGGTAGTGATTATGAAGAAATGGCTATAACGTCTAGATTAACATCAACGCCAACAAATGTTACAAAGAGACGCAGACGTAGACGTTTTGATGAAATTCCTAAGGAAATTACGCCTTATAACAAAAAACCGAAAGCAACAACCACACTTGTACCACTCACAAATATAAAATTAAATACTGCTTCAAAGGAGAGCGCAATAATCCGGGATTTAGTTTGGATGATGTGTTTATCTATAATACCAGACATGACACCTATGTGGACAGGTTTTATTTCACGGACCACCATTGACGAAAGCTCAATGCAAGTTGTTGATTATCTACCGCAAATTAATATGTCACTCACTTCTTATGCGGTTGTACATGAAACAATGACATTGGCTGAAAATATTAGAAGAGAATGTAACCAAAATTATATAATTGTGACTTATGACTTGAAAATAGCGAAAATGGCTATGCAAATACAAATGCAAGAATGTCCGAAGTTTGATAATATTTTTATAAATTTAGGCGGATTTCATATTCAGTTAGCTTTTTTCAAAGCTATAGGTACTTTTCTAAGTTGCTCGGGTATCGAAAATATTTTAATAGAAAGTGGTATTGTAGCCGCAGGCTCTATAAATAGTTTTGTTTCTGGAAAACATTATAACAGATGTAAAAGAGTCCACACATTATTATCAGGAGCACTTCAAACGTTACATTTTGAAAAGTTTTTGGAAAAAAAAGAGTTTGATGATAAAGTCATAGATAATATTCGTCAGGATGTATTACCACTTTTATTACGACAAACTGATCCAAGTGTTCCACTGGAATTTTCACCATTAATACAAGAAATCATTACAGAATATCGTAAATTTTCAGAATCTACAATAACTGGGGAATATGGGAGAACTGCACAATATTATATGTTATATATACATTTTTTAAATATTTATTTCCGATTTTCTCGGAGTATTCGTACTAGTGATTTTTTACTTCTTGTTGAATCATTGTATGAAATGACGGATCTATTTTTTATATTTAACCATCAAAATTATTCGCGATGGATATTGAAATATGTTTCTAATTTATTAACAATCGCAAATATTAATCCGCACATTTTACCAGATTTTCAAAAAGGAGTGTTCGGAATTAAAAGGACCAATGTTAATATGTCAAGATCCCCTGTTGATCTTACCCTCGAACAAACAGTGAATGCTAATGCAGGAAACACCCTGACTGGATTGAAACACCTTACGAGTTCAATTGGAGCACGACAACGTTGGGCCCTGAGTTATACAATGAGATCCAAAATAGTAACATCAATGATGGAGGATGCAGAAATGTATTCGAAAGAGGACGTAACTTCGGAACTAAAAAAATTTCGAATGGAAAAAAATGCAGATTGTCTAAAACAGTTAATAAAAAATATCAAAACATGTTTTAATCCATTTAATGAAAATATTGTTCAAGATAAACTATTTAATGTATCAACGGGACGTTCAGTAAAGGAAGAAACTGCAAATTTCCTTTTAAATGTGCACAAGATTGGTGAACAACAAAAATTACGATTTATTGAAGAATGTAATAGTAACCAAAGTAGATTTGAACGTGCAATAAGTTATAATAAAATTTTAAATTTTGCTTCGGAGGCAACTATAAAAGAATTCAAAAATCGCGGAAGAATCGTTCATCTAAAAATGGAAAAAGACATCTTTGGGCGTTTACTGGCACTTAGTCTAAAGCATCAAATAAATATTGAGACTTCTTTGTCATTTCCGTTAGCCCCCCTGCCACCTGCATTATCGCAATATAATGGTGATATGTTTCAGACGACAAAGTCTGAGCTAGCAATGGCTTTGAAACAAAGTATTACAGTAACAGAATATCCTAGAAGAATAAGCGAAGAAATTTATATTATTGATGGATTTCATTTATTAAGAACAATGGGAACTGTTCCACAAAGTTATGGGAAAATATCGGAATACATACTGAGGAAAATCTGCAGTATCACAGCACAAGAAATACATTTAATTTTTGACATATATAAATCACCCTCGATAAAAGATGCAGAACGTCATAAACGAGGGATACAGAATATACCTTACCAAATTTCAGAAGTACAATGTCGCGATACAAATTTTATGAAAAGTTTAAATAATATTGGATTTAAAGAAGCCTTGGTAGCATTCCTAGGGCGACACTGGGAAAATGAATACTTTGCAGCAAAAATAAGGAACAAAAAAGTATTTCTGACAGTAGGAAATTCATGCTTTTCATACAAAGTTGAAGGAACTTGTATAGTCAAGACAGAAGAAACAGATTTTAAATGTAAGCATGAGGAAGCCGATACAAGAATCATTTATCATCTGCATAAAATTTGCTCCAATCGTAAGGTGTTAATTCAAGCATCAGATACGGATATTTTAATAATATTATTAGGCAATATGCATGTTCTGCCAGCTAAAGAAATCTGGATGACGGCTGGAAATAAATTAGAAGCATTTGATTGCACTAATATATTTGAAAATTTAGGTTCGGAACTTTGCAAGTCTCTACCTTTTTTACACGCATACACTGGGTGTGACTATAATCCTGCCTTTAAAGGGAAAGGTAAAATAAAGCCTCTGGCTATATTAAAACGTAATAAGGAATATCAGAAGATTTTCTCAGAATTAAGAACTCCTGATGATGTAAATGATAAAGAAAAAATGGCACAAGTACAAAAGTTTACGAACGAAATGTACGGTGTAAAAAGTAATGATGTAAATGCTGGCAGAGTTTTATTGTTCAATAGAAGATATGGTAGTTTGCGGACAATTGAAGAGCCATTTTTCACGGAAACGTATACCTTCGATTCAGAAAGTATACCACCATGTTGGAAATCTCTTCAACAACAAATTTTACGAGCCATATATATAAATTCCATGTGGCTGGCGGCTATTAAATTTGATTGCCAACAATTAAATCCTGGGGACTGTGGCTGGTTAATAAGTCCTGATTTTGGGTACCAGCTAAATTGGTTTGAAGGTGATTCTACACCTGTTTATGCAAAAGATATTACCAGAAAAATCACCAGAAGAATCAACATCATTAAGTAATGAAGACAGTATTAAATATACATGGTCATCAGACGATGATGAATAATAAAATAATATAAATATTATTTAAGTTACTGTATTTTTATACTTAGGTAATATGTATAATACCAGTATTAATAATAATAATAATAATAATAATAATAATAATAATAATAATAATAATAATAATAATAATAATAATACACTGACACTCATCTTACAGACACACAACACACATACATAAACACACAATACGCTAATACTGAAACACAAACACCTAATACACATACAGATCCAGATTCGTCTGATGGAGAGGGAGGATCGACCAACTGCCGCACTATCACTGTTACCGCTCTGGTGCACAATCCTCCCCAACTCAATAAAACACAAGGTCCGTCAACCTCTGTACCATCTAAACGCGCAATTCCAGGAACACCCGATCTTAATGAGCAATTTGATGAACCAGAACACATTTACACCAAGAAACGAAAAATAGAACGACACATCCACACACATACACGAACACACACACAAACACAAACAGTCCTTTCCCTTCCCTCTGTCCCTAATCCTACCTTTTCTCTGAGGACACGAAAACGAACTAGGCATTCACAGCCGTCTGTCATTGAGCCAACATCTACGCTCCCACAAAAGTCTCGTCGTACGAACCAGTGTACACCAAAATAGACGCATAACACCTCGTTTCAAGCATCAACAACAACAATATAAGGAGTGATGTGACAAACCCGTCCGTGAATGTACTACGGTACTTTTACGGATTGGTTTGGCACATTACCCTTCCACAGAGCCTAATACCTTGCATAATGCCGGTATAGGTGAATGTTACCCAGTACTGTCCTACTGAGTAGTGAGCGCCAGGTTGGCGTAAAAGTCTATAATAATAATAATAAAATCATAATTAACAATTCATATTTTCTACTATTGTAAGAGAAATTGGTTACTGGGTAATAAATTTTAGGTCCATAACAAACGTCGTAAAACAGCAACCCTTTTTTATAGCAGGCAATTTATTTTATTACTTATTTTGAAAAAAAAATCTTACGCATTTTAAATTTTTAAATACTCATTCAAAACTTTTTAAGATTTGTAACAAAATGTAATAATTTATTGTAAATTAATTTTATTGAAAGTTAATATTATTAAACATATTACATATTATATATATATATATATATATATATATATATATATATATATATATATATATATATATATATATATATATATATATATATATATGTGGTGCCAGGAAATATTCCATAACACAATTTAAATCATTAGGACAATCGTCTTCACCAGTTGTTTCCAGTTTATAATAAAATAGAAAGCTAGTTCATGACGTCAACGACAACACGGAGCCAAGCCGCATTCCACAACATCATTGAATTAGGACAAACCTTGTCAACCTTCACCAGTTGTATCCAGTCAAAAATGGAAAGTTCTTTGTGACGACAATGATTTCACCAAAAATTCCTCTGACCCAATTTTGTATATAAGACATTACAATTTTAAATAAAACACATTCATTCAATAATTCAGTTTTTGTAATAATTCACAAGTAACGGTGCACCGTTACTATGTAATTTTGATACTTATATTTTAAAATAAAATTTATTGTTAAAATTTAAACACGGTCTTTAATTTCATTGCAACTTGAAATCTTTTAAAGTGAAGTAATTAATTTCGGTTTTGTTATTTTACGTACAAAAATAACTGGCGATCCTGTTAATCATCGGGTACATTCCCAACAATCGTAATTGCTATTATTAAAAAGCAAACGAACCATCACAAATTGTGCGAGCTGGAAAAATTAGCAGACGGTTAAGTCAGTAAGAAGTTTTTTGGCTACTACGTCATCTACGGCACGACACAAAAACTGGCGATCCTGCCAGGATTACTTTCGAAGACATCTGGAACATCACTTCACAAAAATAATTGGTTACTGGAAGAGTTCAAGCCACACTCAACGGTAATACGCAACAACTAAACCAGACCAAAAGCAGATTCTTGTCCAAGGAAAATACAAGAGGATAATCAGTAAGTCTTTTTCATTTTTATGATTTGTTTGGCTTAAAAAATTGATTCCTCAACTGACCGTGTAAATTTTACAATATCTAATCCCAAATTTTATCGATACGATTCAATTGATAGTTTGGTATTTAAATTTTCAAATTTAACAATGAGTGATCCACAACCTAGCTCTAGCTCGACGGACGTAGATTTCTCAAACTTTACTCCCGAGCAGTTAAATCTATTTAAAGAATATATTAAAAATATTGAACAAAGAAACAACCCAGATATTTTTAGTGAAACAGACGAAGTAGGGTACCGAAATATTAATTTCAGAGATTGGATTGGAAAATTCGAAAACACCCCAACAGGTGCTCTCGATTTCCTACGCAGAGTTAATAACACTATTAACTATGCACCCAATCAGGAAACTGAAATTATTAGGTACACAGCTAATCAATTGCCATATGATTTAGGAGTACAGTTAATTTCTAGGGAACTTACATACGAATCCCTTCGTGAAATAATTCATACATTTCATAGTCCGCGTCGCACTACTATTCATATTGAAAATGAACTCGCGACCATGTCACAAAAATCAAATGAAGACGTATTAACATTTTATAATAGAATAAATAAACTCCAAATGGAACGAATGTCCAATCTTCGCTACGAACAAACAAAGAGCCAATACTCATTATTAGCTCCAATAATAGAGGAAAGCTTCTGTAACCGATTCATAACCGGTTGTTTACCGCAAATTTCTCAGCGACTACGACTAACAAGTCCTAGGCTTAAAACTTTAAATGAAGCGCTTAAAGAAGCACTTGAAGAAGAATCGTTCATGCGAACGCAAAATAATTTTAAACACAATTCAAATAATTTTAGCAATAAATTCTGTAAATATTGTAAAACAAAAAATCACAATACTAAAGATTGTAGAAAAAAACCTAAATTTGAAAATACCCAACCAAGTAATTTTAATATTAAAATTTGTAACTATTGTAAATTACGTGGTCACTTAGAAACGGAATGTCGTAAGAAAAAATATAGCCAGTCATTTCAAAATAATCCTCCCCAACAATATAGGAATAATAATAACGAACATTTAAACTCCAACGCATCGGCTGTTACCGGAGTCGAACAGTCGATCAATCCTCAAATCGACTCTGCCGAAATAACGTATCCGATGAACAACTCGTCCATCGAATACATGTTGTCGTAAATACGCAAACAATTACTTTCAAATGTAATAATGCCGTTAATAAACATTTAACTTTGTTGGTCGATACAGGCGCAAGTATTTCTTTGATTCATAATGATAAAATTGTTTCAAAATTGTTTAACGTAGATGAAAAAGTTATAGTTATAGGTATAGAAACAAATTATAAAGAAACGTTAGGCTCAATTCATTTAAATTTATATATGCCAGACGGTAATCAATTTCCGTATAAATTTCAGGCTATTGATAGTAATATAATCAATACTCCTCACGATGGCGTTTTAGGCATAGATTTTTAACCCATTATAACGCAAAAATAAATACTAACAATTCACAGATTACCCTAACACCACAGAAAGCACTCAAAATAAATTTAAATAGCTCGAATAAGAATTATATTTCAGAGAATATACGTATTGATCATCTAAAAAACCAATCTGTTAAAAATAGTTTAATTGATCTTTGTCACAGTAATATTGATTTATTTCACACAGATAGTCAAAAACTATCACATACTAATACACTTTATCATGAAATTAAAGTAACCGACCCCACACCAATTCATGTTAAAAACTATCGATTTCCGAAAATACATGAAATCGAAGTAAAAAGGCAGATAAAAGAAATGTTAGAAAACGGTATCATCAAAGAATCCAATTTTGCATATAGCGCTCCTATTTGGGTCGTACCCAAAAAAATTGACGCTAGTGGAAAACAAAAATGGCGTATTGTCACAGACTATCGTCGACTTAATAACATAACGATAGAAGATAAGTATCCACTCCCAAATATTGATGACATATTGTCTCATTTAGGAAACGCGAATTATTTTAGTACACTTGACCTCGCGTCCGGGATCCATCAAATTTTAATAAATCCTACAGACCGACCGAAAACTGCGTTTAGTGTTCCCGGAGGACATTATGAATATATAAGGATGCCATTTGGACTAAAAAATGCCCCGGCAACTTTTCAACGGCTAATGAATACAGTCTTAAAAAATATTCTTTATGAAAACTGTTTTGTCTATTTAGACGATATCGTTGTATTCGGTACCACTATCGAACAACACAACGAACGTCTTCAAAAAGTTTTCAATTGTCTACGTGAGCACAACCTTAAGCTTCAAATAGATAAATGTGAATTTTTACATAATAGTATAGAATATTTAGGGCATGTAATTTCTGATCGAGGTTTGTTACCAAATCCAAAAAAGATTGATACAATTCAAAAATTAAAAATAGCTAAAACAGTAAAAGATGTCCAATCATTTTTGGGTTTGGTCGGCTATTACAGGAAATTTATCAAAAACTTCTCTGAAAAAGCCAAACCCCTAACAAATTTACTAAAAAAGGAAAATAAATTTATATGGGATGAAACATGCCAAAATGCATTTAACATACTAAAAAATGCACTTATAGAAAAGCCCATACTACAGTATCCAGATTTCAATAAAACATTTATACTTACAACAGACGCTTCAAATATTGGCATAGGATCAATCCTAAGTCAAATGAATAATGATAATACATTAGATTTACCAGTTTGCTTTTATTCCCGTACACTAAATTCTGCCGAACAGAATTATACCACAACCGAAAAAGAATTATTGGCAATTGTCGAATCAGTGAAAAACTTCCGTCCATACCTCTATGGGCAGAAATTCATTATTCGAACTGATCATAAAGCCCTCGAATGGCTTATGAACAGTAAAAACCCAGCTTCACGCTTAGTTCGCTGGAGACTAAAGCTGGAAGAATACGATTATCGTATAGAATATAAAGCTGGTAAGAAAAATACAAACGCTGATTCATTAAGTAGACCAGTTTTAGTCATAGATAATTTGACCCTCGAAAAAACATATGGAAATTTCTTATTATGGAAAGATAACATAGAAACACCACAGTTCAATACCATTACCACTCCATTAGAAACAATCAATAATTTAGTTTTGCCTTATAGTGCTGTTAACTCTGATGGTAACAAATTTTCTTATTTCGTAAAAAGTAATATAAATTTACCAAGCATAAATAATTTTAAAGATGTATATTGTTTCACTTCAAAAGAAAATAATATCGTTTATTTACTTTTTGCTAAAGAAAATGCTCTCGATCCTATACAACCCGGTAATCTTTTTGAATGCCTTTACAATCTTTTTATGATTTTACAAATGTGTCAAAATAAGGAAATAACAATTTACGATATACCATCATTAACATTAAGCATAACAGAGGAAATCTTTAAAAAATTATTGTATTATTTTAATACTGATAACCAGTATAAAATAAATATTCTAAAAACCGAAACTAAAATCGTAACCGACAAAAACGAAAAGTTAAAAATCATAAAACATTATCACGACGACGTAACTAGTGGGCATCAGGGTGTTAAACGAACAATGCAAAACATAAAATTAAGGTACTTTTGGAAAAATATGAGTAAAGACATAGAGGAATACATAAGTAAATGCGAACCTTGTCAGAAAAACAAAAAAAAAACACGAAAATCAATAAACCCCCAATGCTGATCACTACCACAGCATCGACCTTTAATGAGAGTGTTGCATTAGACATAATAGGCCCCTTTAACATAACTGAAAATAATAACCGTTACGTTTTAACAATTCAGGATGAATTGACTAAATTCTTACAAGCATATCCTTTAACTAACCAGGATTCAATTAGCGTAGCTATACCCTTTATAGAGTACTGCACTAGATTTGGCTTTCCAAACAGCATACTCACTGATAAAGGTGGAAGCTTTACCTCAGAACTCCTGAAAGAAATAAATAAAATATTAAATATTCGTCACAAGCAAACCACTCCTTATAATCCTGCAACCAACGGCAGCTTAGAACGCGCTCACGGTCCCTTAAAAGATTATTTGAGAATTTATACAAACGAAAACGCTAATGATTGGGATCAGTATATTAACTTAGCTTGTTTCACTTATAATACACACATAAACAGAAGTACCGGAGAAACCCCCTACAAACTTGTTTATGGAAATCAACCTAAATTGATTTCTAATAACTCTTCAGTTCCTACTTACTTCCAGTATACTGAAGATATATCAAATAAACTAAAAACATTGAGGGAACTAGCTAAACAAAATTTACAAGTTTCAAAAGAAACTAACAAAAAATATTACGATAAAACTTCAAAAATTTACAACTTTAGAGTAGGTGATAAAGTTGATAAAGTCCTAGTAGAAGTAAAACTATTAAAAAAAGGAATTAACCCTAGATATAAAGGTCCGTTCGAAATCACTAAAATTCATAACAATAATACTTGGACATTAAGAATAGGAAATAAAAATCAAAGCTATCATTTTAAGCATTTGAAACTCTATGTTTCAGATGCTGAAACAAATGGAGAACAGCAAGAAAATGATAACTACAATGTCAATAATCCTGATATGGACACTGCTGACAACCCTATTCCAAGTACAAGCACGCAATTATGAAATTACTGATTTGAACAATAACCCAGGAATTTATTATAATGTGGAAGGAAACGTTAAAATAGCATCTAGTTACATTAGTCTATTGCATTACTATAACATAAGTTACTTAGATAAGATTTTATATTCCATAAGTAGTATTTAATCTAAAAGTACACACATGTGTAATTTGCTAGAAGATAATGTCAATTGCAAATTAAACTTTCAATTGTTAAATAATGAGTTAGCTGATCTAAAAATCAAATTTGATGATATAACACATCTTTACAACATACAAACACAAAAATCATACAGAAATAAAAGATCTATTCAAGTCGAATATGAGCATGGATGGTTTGATGCTATTGGTTCTATATGGCACAAAATAACTAATAATCCCAGTGCCGAAGATGCCCAATATTTTACCGATGCCATCAATAGTCTTGTAAATAACCAAGACAAAATTCACTCAATGGTGCAAGCACAGATTCGACTTATAGGTGATTCACTCAGTAAGATGAACAAAACGCAACTCGAAATAAATACAATTGAAGAAAAATTAAATTCATATTTAAAAATTTATAATATTAATACTAATCAAACTTCATTATTAATTAATAGGGAAATACATCATATTAATATTAACGAGCATATTTTACTTTTAAGAAATCTTATAAATAAGGTCATGAATGAAATAGAAAAATTTGAAAATGCAGTTACATTAGCGCGACACAATCTAGTCGACTTTAAAATCTTACCTCCTAGAACTCTTTTATCAGAACTACAAAATAGTTTACGATTTAACCTTCCATTTGAACCAAAATGGGAAAATTTAGAGAAATACTATAAAATCCTAAAAGCTAGAGCAATTAACTTAGAGCACACATTAATTATAGAAATCAAAATACCAATCGTAAAAATTGACAACTTCATCCTATACCATTTGTTCCCACTTCCCAATCACAATCCTAGAGACATGAAACAAATTTCTATCATCCTTATAAATTTTCCTTATTTAATAATAGACCTAAGTCGAACAACTCATATTTTAATGAAAGATAGACTGAAATGCCAAGAATATATAAAAGGAAATTTCATCTGCGAAAATATACACATTACTTCAAGTTTAACACAACAAAGCTGCGAAATATTAATGTTAAATCCAATCACGAAGAAACTACCAAAAGATTGCGAAACCAAAACGTATTATGCAAATCAGGAAATCTGGCAAGAAATCAATGGTAATACATGGATCAGTTCAAACAGCGAACCAACTGCTCTCAACATAGTCTGCCCAGAAGAAACAGAATCAGTCGAACTACAAGGTACTCAAAAAATTCGACTCGAAGAAAAATGTAAAGCTTATACGACAACTCGTACCATCGAAACTTACCCAATAATCACAAACTATACGCTACGTGATTATGTCCCCAACATCAATCTACAAGAAGAAGATGACTGCATAAAGAAAATCAACGAATCAGAAATAAAACTAGCGACCATTAATCCAATAAAACTTACGCACATAAATCTGGATGAATTAAACGAAAACCAGCATCGCATAGAAAACCTCAACAAGCAAGTGGAACAGAAATTAGAAAACACGATTCAATTTATGGGACAACGAGTTTCTACCACTACTTGGACATATATAAAAAACACAACATTTTTGCTTTCTGTTCTAGGCATTTTTTACATGTTATATAAATGTTCCTGTTTCTCATTCCTGAAAAATTCAATTGGGAAAAGCTGTTCAAAAGGATGTATCAATATCTACAATTGCGTCCACGGCTCAGATATTCGTAACGAACCCACGGTACACTTCACACCTATAGAGAACAATCAGCTCATACCAATCGCTCCACCTGAATATAAGGACGTAGCTGAAAAACCCATAACCTCGCCTATGCGTCGAACCACGAGAACGACTCGATCCAAGTACTGCGAATCATTTCTCTAATCTTCTACGACATAGTCTCGAATAAAACTGAGGAAGTGTGGTGCCAGGAAATATTCCATAACACAATTTAAATCATTAGGACAATCGTCTTCACCAGTTGTTTCCAGTTTATAATAAAATAGAAAGCTAGTTCATGACGTCAACGACAACACGGAGCCAAGCCGCATTCCACAACATCATTGAATTAGGACAAACGTTGTCAACCTTCACCAGTTGTATCCAGTCAAAAATGGAAAGTTCTTTGTGACGACAATGATTTCACCAAAAATTCCTCTGACCCAATTTTGTATATAAGACATTACAATTTTAAATAAAACACATTCATTCAATAATTCAGTTTTTGTAATAATTCACAAGTAACGGTGCACCGTTACTATGTAATTTTGATACTTATATTTTAAAATAAAATTTATTGTTAAAATTTAAACACGGTCTTTAATTTCATTGCAACTTGAAATCTTTTAAAGTGAAGTAATTAATTTCGGTTTTGTTATTTTACGTACAAAAATAACTGGCGATCCTGTTAATCATCGGGTACATTCCCAACAATCGTAATTGCTATTATTAAAAAGCAAACGAACCATCACAAATTGTGCGAGCTGGAAAAATTAGCAGACGGTTAAGTCAGTAAGAAGTTTTTTGGCTACTACGTCATCTACAGCACGACATATATATATATATATATATATATATATATATATATATATATATATATATATATATATATATATGTAATTTATTGATAATAATAAATTTATTAAAATTGTAGAAGAAATAGAACGTTATTTTAGTGTAAAAAATCAAAAAATACATATACACAATGGTTAATTCCTAAAACATGTATATTTATCATGGTGGTAAAAGACATACTTTTTCTAATGATAAATTTAGTCGGACTGCGAAGACCGACAGGCTGCAAATTGGCCGACAAAAATATTAGGAATCTACGTACTTTCAGCTTTAATTTGGTGTATAATATAGCCCGAAACTCGATGACGTAATAGTCAACTCATAGTTTGCCCATTAATTTGGTCGGCCTCAGTTATCTGACAATAAATCATATGGCCGACAAATTGATTTCATTTATACACATTGAGCTCTACAAAATTAAAAAGAAAAAAAAACTGTAACTCTATCACGTAATAGTACAGTTCCGGAAGCCACCGGAATTCGATTCTCACGTATTACCCGACAGGATGTGCCGCGGCCGACAATTACTTCGTAGAAGTACTAAATATGAAACAAATCAACATAATCAATTCAACTCGAAACTCGATGACGACGATTTTTTTACGTCGGCGCCCGGTGTAAAAGTTTCATCATCAAATTCGAAAACAGACTCTTTCGAGTGACACAAAAAGCACTTTTTCACCATTCCTCAAATAAAATTAACTAATAAATTCACTGATGAAAAAAAATAATGATACTTAGCCCGACTTTTTCCTTGTAGTCAGAATTGAGAAACAAATAAATGTCGAATATTGATAAGTTTTCTACTGCCAGCAATGCTACCTGCCCTATTTTCATTTTTGGTGAAATGTTTGAAACAGATAAGTCAAAGTTTGCGAAAACTTTGAAATCTGAAACACAAATGGTAGAGCCAACAAATATCGACGTCGAAATAATAGATCGACTTAAACTCGATACCACCATGCTGGATGGCACTAAAGCAAAAAATTTTGCGTACAGTTTACATTAATTCCATGTGGCTCAATGCAACAGAGACGGATTGTGTTAAACTGCAGCCTGAAAATTGCGGGTGGTTTTTCGAAAATTTTTTAAAACCAGTAGGGTTTGTTGGTGACCAAACGCCTTTGAAGGTCGAAGATATAATAAAAATAATAGATAAAGAAAATGATGACGAATTTTCCGAATTAGATAATAGTTTTACGCTCGAAGAATCAGATACTGAATAATATTTGAATAATATTAAACAGTATATAAAATCCAATAGTTTATAAGTTATTAAGTATTTATTTTAGAGATTAAACAATATTTTTGTTATTCATAAGGTCTATACAAATATTATATACAAATATAATAGGTATATATGAGTCGCTCAGCGGCAAAGTGGCCCAACTGTATTTGGTAAAAATATAAAATAAGTGACTAAACTGTCGGTTAAGCCACTATGACCTCAACAACGCCCGTAAGATAACCTAACTGCTTTACTACTACCATCTATTATTGCACACTGTTAGTTCATTTTGGCCATTATAATTTTCAAATATAGTTGAAATAGATCAGCTTTTTATATTTAACTAAAAACACCACATTTTACAGTTGGGCCACTTTGGCGCTGAGCGACTCATATATACATTATATATATATATATATATATATATATATATATATATATATATATATATATATATATATATATATATATAATTGTATAGGCATTATAATTTAACTGTTAAAAAATGTATTGTCAACCGAATTACAAGGTAAGCATATATCGTTAACACGTTTTTAAGTAAAGATTAAATGAATTATCGTCTACCGCACTGGTTAGAATGCACAGCCTCCTTTTCTCGCACGTTTTTATACGCTTCAGTTTTTTAATTTCAAAGCCTTACAACCCTGACCCTTGACTGGTTTTTCGCAGGCAACCTTATACTAATCGTTTTGTAATAAAATTATCTTTATTTTGATACATAATTTATTTGGTTACCAGATCGGTGAAGATATCACCTTCAATTCACCTGTTTAAACCTGGCATCCATATAGCCTTGACAAGAAAAAGTTAGGCAACCCTGTGTTTGCATATTCTAGAGGCTTCAAACTTTCGATTAGTGTTCAATTTTTTTGGTTACCAGATCGGTGAAGATATGGCAAAAAAATTAATTATTGAATTTTAAATTAAACATAGTCTTGACAAGATTTCATTAGGCAACTCATTACCGTTATTTTTCTTATTTTATTTCATAAAAAATAGGTTCCATCCGGTTACCTCATCGGTGAAGATTGCTTCCTATACGTATCCTGTACTATTAGTAAATTACGTATTTTCTGAATTTGACAGGTCAATAAATTAAACGTTAATAAAAAATCATTTGACATAAAAGTTAATAATAATTTTACGTTTTATGTAGAGCAGTGGTTCCCAAACTTCTTTGTCTCATCGATCCCTTGTCATGATTTTCCATGATTTTAGATTTTAGATAAACCCAAGAAAATTTACCCCCGTTTTCACCACTCCAGCCCCTCTTATTAACTAGCCCTAGTTTAACCTATGCAGGTGAATAAGTCTTTCAAAAAGTAACATTTCGTCAATTTAAAGTTTTCCCCTATCTCTTATAGTTTTCGAGATATTTTAAGAGATACGATTTGAAACCCCAATTTTAGCGGCTGGTTTCACCCCCCTAAACGTGGAAGATGGCCGATAAAAAAAAAATAGGGGTCTATTATTTTTGCTTATTCTACACACCAGCGAAGTTTCATCAAAATCCCGAATTTCACTCTGGGTGCATTTCCTTGCAAGTTAGCATGACGTAATATTAGATGTAGGGTTCGACAAAATGTGATGCAGCGTGACGACGGAGAGGAAGGGCGTCAAAGATGGTCAAATTTTGCGTTAAGTAGATAATTGATATATTAATAGTTATTAAATTTTGAATAATGCAATAGCAAAATTTATTTCCTTTAACATAAAAATGATATTAATTAAGCGATCAAAAAAATTAACTGCCTACTCAGTTCCTTTGTTTCTCGTACTAATATCTCTATTGGTTACTAGATGGCTTGAAATTATTTGATTGATAGTTTTTTAATTTTCGAAAAATTATTAGAAATTTCATAATTTTTTTTTTAAATCATATAGTAAATTTTTGTTATAAATAATAGTCACAAGAAGTTATTTATAAAGAAAGTATTTAAAAAAATTACAAATAAAATCATGAACGGCTTGCTAGAAATTACAAAATTTCGGTTTCTCTATTTATAAATAAATTTATATTATTTACAGATCTGCCGTGACTAAAAGGACCCGATACCTTATCTCTATACTTTGATCTATCCTTTTTTTGTAGTTTGTCTTTTTTTATATTTATATAGTTGCCACAGTTAGATTCCAGTGACCACCAAACAGTTGTGAATAGAAATTTGAAAAAAAAAAAATAGATTACTCTTATTTGTTAATTGACTGTTCCTTATATTCTTACTTTAATAAAACACAGTATAGTAAAATATTAAGTATTATTTTATAAACTCAATTTCATAAAGTAACGTTAATATCCATTAAATATTAAAAAAAGTTTGGTTTGAAAACGAATTAAAATAAATATTTGCACATCAAAATCATATTTACAAAATAAACAAAAACCACAAAAATATCTTCAAGTTAAAAAAGTCCAAAAATTTTTTGTTTCTTCTTCATAATCTTCATACGTTGGAAACACACTTGCCAACACAGTTATCATCATGTTATCAATAAACTATGTAATAAAATTTTTCAAAAAAGCCAGAAATAGATTGTATAAAGTGGTTGGGTAATAAAACAATTTATTATCCTGTTTTTGAAGATATTTAACAAAAGCTGAAAAAACTTATGATAAATATGTTAAATATAATCTTTGTTCAAATATTCTAAAAACGAAAATGAGACAGACAAGAACATTTCATAAAAATAATATTATTTAATCAAAAATTAATAAATAAGAATTTGATTTAACTTCAAAATCAGTATTCCAGCTTATTATTGATAATACATATGTTATTGATAATATGTACAGCTGGCCCACCGATTGGTAATCACAGATACAATGTTTGGTGTACGCTGTTGGGGGTTATTCATACTTGTATTCACTATTCAAACTGTTCATAATTTTATAACTATAGTAACAACCATATACGCTCTGTATAGCTGTATAAAATTACAAAGCAAATTAATTAAAAAGGCTTAATTTCGGTTAGACATACTACACCCATAAGTTAAATAAAATTGGTTTTTAACCTTTTCCTTTTGTAATTAAAGTTATATTTATAAACGTAATTGGAAAATACATTAACTTTATGTGTAAGTGTACAAGCAATTCTGTAAGACATTATTTTCTATGTTATGTATGGTTGCTTTACCTCCTCTCTTTCGTCACTCACCCGACGAAATCGGGTCCAAATAGTCACGGCACGTCTGTATTTACGTTTTCAGGTGCGATATGGGGGTGCTGAAAATGTTTAGATTGCCAAGTAAAGAGAGACAGCGGAATGAAAAGTTGCATAAATTTCCCTAAAATTTGCAAAGGTAATTATAAATAATATGAGTCCCAACTACCACCCACATCAGAAATTGTATAACGCAACATGTGTAAAATGTGTAAATTGTAAATAAAGTATACAAACAATGATGTGGGTGGCGTCTGTTATAGATAAGTAGTCATAAAAACGAACGTTAACCCACATTATTATTATTATTATTAATACAGTTACTAAAAAAAAAAAAAAAATAAATAGAGAAAAATAAGAATTTGGTAATATTTTAATGAAATTTAGAGAATAATATGTCAATCATAAGTCTTTGAATTCGAAAAAAATCACTCAATAAAATGTACTTTTAATAATTAAAATTAATTTTTTTCAGATGTGATCCTGCTATTAATTCGGTTCCTGCTACTCAAACACCTTACAAGTTTACTACAAGAGTTTTTATAGAAAAAAAATCACTTATTTTGTTAATTAACATCTTCGCTACTGATCTTTTAAAATTTTTTTACATCAATGAGTATGCCTTTGTTCAGCATATTAGACATTATTTTAAACAAGCGTTTATTTTAATTAAAATTTGTAATCTTATATTTTTAAATAAACGTAATTTAATAATTTTAAATAATATTAGGAAGTTTTTAATTTTTCAAAATTACCAAATCATGTTAACATACCACTAAATTTGATGTACATATTGTGCATCAGTAGCGAAGAAGTTAATCATGTTTTGTTTTTAAAATATGTTAGTTAAGAAAATCGGAGCAAACTGATTTCTAATTTCTTCAGGAGTACCGCGTTGACTTTTCTTACTTGGGTAAATTGGATCCCGAAACGGTTAATAAGGGTCGTAGACCCAGTTACATTACATTAATATTTACGTCAAGAGCAAAAAGAAAAGATCATCGGATGAATTATATTTTCCAAGATGTTACTGAATTTGTGAACTTATCAGGGGGTTTATCTAAAATCTAAAATCATGGAAAATCATGACAAGGGATCGATGAGACAAAGAAGTTTGGGAACCACTGCTCTACATAAAACGTAAAATTATTATTAACTTTTATGTCAAATGATTTTTTTATTAACCTTTAATTTATTGACCTGTGAAATTCAGTATTATTTTTTTTTTAAATACGTAATTTACTAAGAAAAAAGTCATTTTTAATTGGTACTTTTATTGCTGTACTTACATTGGTCTAATTTTAGAAATAAATAATGCCGATTAACTTAAAAAATGATATTTTTATAATATTTTGTGTTTAGTTCTAATATTATTATTAGTTTTGTTAAGTATTTACTGGAACTTTTCTGCACGACTCTATAATTGAGATCGCCTCGATCTACACGTCTGTAAAAGAGAGTGTTACGGAATCACGTCTGAATTTCTAACATAAACAAGCCTAGAGTTTTCGTTTTTGAGACCTTTTTCCCTATTCCTATTTCATCTTTTTTATATCTCCATAAGTAAGAGCCATTCTTAAACCTGCATAGGAATAAGTTTCAGTACATGAGAAAAGCACATATCGCGCGTACTCTTTCAATACCTCGTATATCAAAAATTGCATGTTTTAGGACACACAAAAAACATAAAATATTGTATTTATATCAATATATATATATATATATATATATATATATATATATATATATATATATATATATATATATATATATATATATATATACTTATCTATATGTATTTATATCTAGGTAGCCAACATCAAAGGGTATAATTAGCATAAATCTTAAGTTCATAATGATGAAAACACAGATTTAAATACGTTTTTTTTGTGTCTCCAAAAATTGGACTTTTCAGATACGAGGTATAGAAAGAGTACACTCTATTTATATGGTATTTATAAATTTTAATTATTATTATTTTTGTAATTTTTTTCTTAAATATTTAAATATTACGTGCATTTAGTATCTGCAAATTAGATTATTATTCATAATTTTGATGTTCATCGGTTTTTAGGGGGTAGTGTATATTCATATCTTCATATGCCAATGTCATCCTTCATTTTTTTACTATTTCAAAAAAAAAAAAAAAAAAAAAAAAAAACGTAAATTAAACCCCTGCAAAGTTCGGAGCCAGTTTACTCTGATCATTAAGAGACCTGGAAGTCAGATTTGAAATTACTCAATAAAAAAGGTCAATGAAGCCAGTTTACCTTCGTCCAAGAAAATATATAATTACTTTTTCTACAGTAGTTATAAATTATGTGTTAGTATTGTCTTTCCGATGTTAAAAAATAAAAAAGATCCTTTTTAAGTTTTAAGTTTTGTAAAAATATTACTATTTTAAGTTATAATGCAAACTTATTGTAACTATTTTTTAAATTTTATAGCTGTTATGTTGTTAATTAACAATAATTAATATAATTGTTAAGTTCCAAAGAGGAAAATGTCCCCACAAAATAGTGAATTGTAATTTTTTCCCCCGATATTATAAATTGCAAATAATTTTTCGGATAGTTTATGCTCAAGCATAGGAATTAAATTGTAACACAAATAAAAAAAAAAAATAAGCTAGTGTTCAAAAAACGTATTTTAACTATTTTTAAAATCTTATATTTGGTATGTTATTAACTACCAATAATTTTTCCAACGATTTTTGCTCAAATATAAAAATTATAAAATTGTAATAGTAATTATAAAATTGTATAAATGCTTATATTATTATATCATAATTAATGAAATTTTTAAGCTATAAAGAGGAAAATGAATCCAGCCACAAATTTATAATAATTTGTAATATTTTTCCCTATTTTGTAATCAGCAAATAATTTTTCGGACAATTTCTGCTTAAAAATAAAAAAAAATTATATTTTATAGTGTAATTATTGTGATATTTATTAACATTATTTAATTGTTAATGTTTTTTGTAATATAATCTAATATATATTAAATAAAAAAAAAAAACTTTTTTTTAAAAAAAAAATGTGTTTTATTTATGAAACATTTAATTTTAATTCAATATTTTTATATAAGCATGTATACAAAAATAGATTTGAATCTCCCGCGAAAAGTAAACATCTGACCTGTCAGGGTATTCAAATCTAACACTACATGCTTACGTAATGCAGTATCAATACGTATCACGTAGACATATTCGTAAAACCATGGTAAACTCCTACATATAGGCAACCGATTTTATATCCTGCTTCCCCCTGAGCAGGAGCAAATAAATTAAAGCACAATACCCCTGGGGCCCAGAAATTCATGAGGAGACTAAAAAAATAGCGGAGTTACCGTACCGTGGTATATACCGCGTGAGTTTTCTGAGAGTTGCCATTTTAATTACAGCCAAACCGTTGATTTAATCGAAAAATTGTTTAAATAAGAGTTGTAGATATCGACGGGGGCAACCAATTGCTATAATCTGGAGCTTTATAGCTCTTATGGTTTTCGAGCTATGATACAAACTTACCTTTTTTTAAAGGAATAGTATACTTATTTGTTGATAAAAATTATTTAATAAAGCAACAGAAACAAAAAATAAAAAAATAAAAATTTTTATCTAAAGTTTTTTTTTTCAAATTTTACAACTTTCGCGCTTAAAAGTGATTTATTTAAGTGAATTTTGGTGAGTTTAAGAGCGCTCAGTTGAAACAAGCCTCATAATTACGGAAAGTAGCTAAGCGGTAATTGTATTTATGCTACATAGATGGCTTTACCGTATAGGTTTACCTAGAGTCCCTATAATAAATAGAGTCGTGACATGTCATCCATTTTCTTTCCAAACCGATCGGGAAGCTTCGAAATTAATTATTACATGTTTGTGTAAATATTTTTGAGTAAATAATTATTGTTAATAGGTTATGAATTTATGAACAATTAAAAAAATTTAATTTAATTATTCTATCCAGGTTAAACTAAATGGTTTTTGTTAAATATTTTTTAACTTATTTTCAATTTGTTTTACCCAACGTTAGACAGAAAATGCCGGAACCAATCAGTTTTCACCACACATGTCATGACTCTACTTATTATAGGGACTCTGTTTTGGTATAAATGAAAATGATCAATTTAAAAATTTAGAATGTCAGCTATTTAAATAGGCAAATTTTATTAATTTTTATTCAATTTTTTGTGTTCATATGGGTTTATAACTAAAATGTATCTTCTTGGAATGTAATTAAATCAAGTAAGTACTTCATATTATGTAATTATTAAAAATAAGTATCATTTTTAATTTTAAATGGAAATTATTTTATAGGTTAAATAAAAATGACAGAAAAGTGCAATTCGGAAACGAGAATAAAAGTTATTTAGGAATTTAGAAATTTTGAATGCCTATGGAATACAAAATCTGCTTTATTTAAAAATAGAGCCATGCGGGAAACGTCTTATAAAAAAGTCGTAGAAGCAATGATCACATCAGGTGTACCAGAAGTCAAATCTAAAAAATTTACGTTCAGCTTATTATCAGGAAAGACGAAAAATTGAAAAATCTATGAAATCCGGGAATGGCACCGGGGGAAAATTGTAGAACACGTCGACATACTGTAATTTCGATGTTTGCCGGAAAAAATAAACAATCTTATTCTATGAAAAATGTATTTTATTTTATATCCTGAAAAATTCTAAATAATAATCAAAACGGGGAATTTTATAGAGGACTACAACATTCGATTTTTTTTCTAACCGGTGAAAACAAAGGAATAGTGGTGGAAATTTTAAATTATGAAAAGTTAAACCGCGGTAGCATATTTTTGGTTTGAAAAACTCAAATTTATTAATATTTTTCACAATTTTTTATAATGACAACTATACCATATAGCACATATTTTAAAGCAAGTTAGTGTATAATTTATTTATAGGAAACGGTAAAAATAACAAAACATTGCGAAAGACACATATATAACTAGTAAAATAAAAAAAAAAATAGAAAAATTTTATTTTAATTATGACATTCCAACATACATATTATTGTAATATTGCGTTTAAGCATTGATACCATAGAGAACATCCAGACATATATACCTAATACCAACTAATTGGTATTAAGTATATACCAAAGCGCCGACACCACCCACCGATGCCCCAAATTTACATAAATGAAACCGATCTATTTACACACTCTGTAAAGCATATATTTCTATGCCGTTTTTTATTTATAAATTATGTATAAAAAATAAAAGACAATTATAATTACTAGAAAAGGTCATCTCAGTGCCGCGCCTCGGGCCCTAATTTGTAGGATGCCACGCGTCATGCTGCTAACGACGCTTCGCGCCGTAATTTGTTTGACGGCTACGTCGATCTCATAACGGCGCTCCGCGCCGTAATTTGTGCGACGCGTAGCGTCCTGGCCAAAAGATCGCTTCGCGCCGTAATTTGTATGACGCGTAGCATCCTGGCCAAAACGGCGCTTCACGCCGTAATTTATAAGACGTATATAAATTATGCATGAAAATATAAAAATCATCTATACGGTATTACGACGCCAGTTAAAAACATATATGCGTATATATCACAGCTGGAATATATTCTTTTTGAATAAAAATATGTCAAAAGTCGTTCTTTTCCTACGTATTAAAATAAAAAGGTTAAAATAATTTTTTAAAAATTTTATTTTAAACTTCTATTACAATTTTTTTTTTTTTTAAAGATTCACTACTTTTACGGTTTTCTCTTATTAAATAATAATAAATAATGCAAGTAATTGTGTTAAATTAACTGTTATATCAAAAATGTAAGTAACATTTAAAATGTAATATTTAATAATAAAATGCAATTATTTTTAATAAAAATTTGTGACCGCGCTTTAACTCTTTAAGTACAATAATTTTCAGTCACATTTGTTTTTTTTTTTCGGCAAACATCGAAATTAGACAATTGATCATCCAACAAATAAAGTATACCAAGAAAATGATCGACAATCATTTGGTTACAAACTAAAATAAAAAAATTTCGGAGTTTTGTAAGTTACTAAAATATGTACGCTGCCAATGGGGTATGGAACACAGCTTTCTCGTACTCGTAAAAGCACCTTGGTAATTTAATGCGCAATATATCTCTGTGTATTTTAATATAGGTATATAAATTAATAAAAATAAATAAACAAAACGATTCATAAAAAATTGAGGGAAATGGGACTAGCAGTAAATAAGATATTGACATTTAATGGAATTTCATGGTAGTGCCGTGGATACTATTACTCCGAATTCAGTGAAATTTGTGGGGGACCATCTAGGAAGAAGACCACATAATTTCTGATAATTTCATAAAAATGAATTGAATAGTTCAGAAGTTATGCCACTTGGTGCAATTTAGTATATTAATGGAATGATATGGTAGCGACGTAGCTACCGTTACTGCGATTTCGATTAAATTCATAGGGGACCATCTAGGAACCAAACTGCGTAATTTCTAAAAATTTCATTACAAACAATCGAATAGTTCAGAAGTTATGTTACTTGGTGCAAACTGGTGACACACAGACGGACAGACACCAAACCAAAATTATTCAGGAAGCTCTAAAATGTAAAATGTGCGTAAAAAATTTTATTTTGGAGGGGAAAAATTTTTTATTTTTCAAAACTGATCACAATGCTTCCGCTGCTTCAGTAGGAGTCCCGGAAGCAATAAAACAATTAGGCAATTTTATTACACACTAAAGTAATTAGAATTAATAAAATTATACTTATATTTTATTTAGGAAGTGGTTGTAATTAAATAAAATTTGTGTAATTTTATTAAAAACTTTATTAAATACTTTTGTTTTCATAATATGGAGAACCATTTTAACACAGAACACGTTTTAAAGATGTTAAAATTGTAATAAAATCGGCGATTATTTTGAACTTTGAACAACCTTCACTAACGGCGTGTTTAACTAATTCACGCGGTAACAATAAATGCTTTAATTTTAAACATTCTATAAAACGAACTTTGCAAACTTTTACTGATTCTTACTGAAAAAGAAATTAAGATTATATAAGGATATGTTTAAAATACATGTCTTAGAGACATAATGTTAAAATACATACTGCAATCTCGAAAAATGTTGTATTAAAATATTTTTTGGGCAATTATTTTACTTTTTTTTAAAAAAAAAAAAAATCGTTTAATAATTAGACAAATGACATCTGTGTCTAATCTATGTCCGCCATCATTTAGTTTTAGAAAAGTAATTGGTAATGCCAGTTTCACACGTAAGTAATTTTGACTTCTTTAATATGGTGTAATATTAAATATTACAACCGCAGTTGTAATTTAATAACCTGTTTATTAAATATTAAGTTGACTGTTTGAGGAAAAACTACAAATTATTTTAATAATTAATATATTTTTAATAAATTTTGTTTTATTGTAACCGCTTAATGCGAACATACCATCATTAGTTATTTTGGGTGTTTTGAATGTAAATTGCAAATTATCCGTATTTTTTGGGTTCAATTAAATAAACTTCCCCACGGGTTTTGAAAAATAAAACTTAAAAATTCAATTTCTCAAAAATATGACATAAAATAATGAAAATTTTAGCACAATTGGTAATTTGAAGTAATAAACTAATTTTTAAAAAACATCTCAACATATGTTTCTATTTAAAAAAAAAAAATTTTTTCTATTCCGAAAAAACCGTAGGTCCTCCCGAGAAAAAATATTTATATATAATTATATAGAATGATTATATATAATTGTATACAAAAAATGGCCCGATAAAATTGTATAGAATTTATATATAACTATATAGAACAGGGGTGGCCATAACGTGGCTCGCGAGCCGCAAGCGGCTCGCGAGTTTATCTTGTGCGGCTCTTTAATGCATCTCAAAAATTTGTTTTGATAGGTTTATTTGAAATAAGAAAAAAAATCTAAAATTTCATTAAATGACTTTAAAGAAGCCCTGGTAGTCCAATGCAATTAGGTTTATACCTCGGAATACAGTTATAATGAATGGATTTGAATGATTTTGGATTTTTTGAATTTCTTATACTCAAAAGTAAAAAGTTTACCTCTTTAAATCTTCCGCTTTCTTTTTTTCTTTTTTTTTAAGGGTAGTTTAATGAAAATGACGTTACTTTTAGTATAAATATATTCTTTCTGCAGCTATATTTTTTTTTCTTTTGAGAATTATTTAAATTCTATATAAAGTATACAAAGCGATAGCAAACGTCCTTGAAAGGTAGGTATTGCATGTACAGTAAGACCTCGATAATCCGGCTTAAATGGGCGGCCGGTAGGCCGGATTTACGAAAAAGCCGGATCATCGAGAGACCGTTTAAAATGTAATGAATTTGTAAAATGTAACACCTACCCATAGAGAAATATATTTTCTGAAACCACCAAAAGGAAAAGTACCCACAAAAATTTACTCCAATAAAAGTATTGAACAGGCATTACCAATGTCTAAGAAACATGTTCTATTTTTATATGCTTTAACTGGATGTGATACAACATCAGCTTTTTACAAAAAGGGTAAAATTAAATTCGCTAAATTATTTGAAAGTCGCACAGATTTACAAGATGCTGCCAATATCTTCACTAATGAAAATACTGTCGTCTCCGATATTTTGCAATCGGGTATTTTATGCATTTTAGCATTATATGGTGCTCCTGAAAATGAATGTAACATAAATAATAGGGTACTTGACTGCAATTGAGAAATGATTCTAAATGCTTTGTTCTTACGTATAAATTAGTTAATTTTTGTTAAATTTTTAAAAATCTTCAAAAAAACCATTGTTCAATTTTAAATGAACAAATTGGCGGGAAAACCGATTCGGCGTAGTGACGTATGCAATGACGTCACGATTTAACTCAAACAGATGTCGCTTTCATTCATATCAACACTTGTCAACACGATTTCAAATTTGTGAACAATATTCAGCAGTCATCATGCTCAGTTTTAGTGGTATTTACAACTTTCTACTTTGTTATCTTTTTCATTTATCATCATCGTAAGATTTTCATGAAGCCCTACAAGTATTAAATGCACTTTAAGAAAACGTAACTTTAAAATTGTAACAAAAAATAAAAGCATTTTTAACATAATATTTAAAGCAAGTTGATAAGGATATTTTACGTATAAAGTGACGATGTATTCCTTCCATCAATCTTTTTTGAGTGCAAAATTAATTGCAAACCAAAAAGTTCAAAATAAATTACAAAGAAAAACAACTTCTCTTGGTCAATTAGAATTGTAAAAATGTCACAATAAAAATGCAATTTGTCATAGACAAACCGTAACTAGAGTAATAAGATCTGCTATTAAAAAATGACGTCATTTTCAAATATCACTGCGTTTTTAACCATTTAAATGAAGGCTAAAAATTTATAATTTTCGAAATCGAAGTTTTAAGTAACTAAAGAATATTTTTATTTGTCACTACTAAAATTGAATATATTTAAGGACAATACATAAAATTATTCAACATTTAAAACAATTTTTGAATACAGTCAAGTACCGTATTTATTATCGATACCGATCCTTTCTTAAAGCTACTAGTAAAAATACTTGTGTCAATTTGGCTTCATTGATACCTACCCAATCTGAAAATTTATTAAAAATGATTTTTTGTTCTTGTAAAACTGGTTGTAGCTCTGCTTGTGGATGTAGAAAGAGTGGCTTACATTGTACAGTAGCGTGTTTACAATGTAAAGAAGTTAGCTGCTTGAATGCTCCACCAATAATATTAATGGATGACATCGAAAGTGGCAACGTCGAAGAAAATTAGTTTAAACTAACTGTACCCGCGACGTCGTTCGCGCGACACATTGTTATCAACTCAGTATATAAATGTAATAATTATACAGAACTTGCATAGAATAATTTTTGCGTAATGCATGCACATGCTCAAAATGGTTTTTTTTATTTTCCCGTGGGAATGAGACATTTTCCCGGACTAAAAAGTATCTTAGATGTTGACCCAGGTAATAAGTTGTCACCACACCAAATTTCATAAATATCCATTCAATACTTTTTGCGTAGGTAATGTGTGCAGATGCTCAAAATGGTTTTTCTATTTTCCCGTGAGAATAAGATATTTTCCCGGAATAAGAAGTATCTTAAATGTTGACCCAAGTAATAAGTTATCGCCAAGCCAAATTTCATCAAAATCCGTTCAGTAATTTTCTGTAGTGTGTGCACATGTTGAAAATGATTTTCCTATTTTCCCGTGGGAATGAGACATTTTCCCGGAGTAAAAAGTATCTTAGATGTTGACCCAGGTAATAAGTTATAATCATACCAAATTTCATTAAAATCCGTTCAGTAATTTCTGCGTGATGCGTGAACAGACAGACTGACCGATAGACAAACAGACAGACAGAAAGACAGACAGACAGATAGATAGACAGACAGACAGACAGACAGACAGACAGACAGACAGACAGACAGACAGACAGAAAGACAGACAAAAATTCGAAAAATCGATGTTTTGATATCTACATCGATTACTATTTACAGTACTAGTACAATTTTCAAAAAATATTCCATATACAGAAACGGTCTCGTTACAGTTTTATTATAGGAGTATGTATAGATAACTGCCCTTTTAACGAAATATAACAATCATTATTTTCGTAAAAAAAATATTCAAAAAATTTCGATAATTGCATTTTTTATTGATATCTCTAATTTTTTTTTGTTTTTTCCGAAAATTTACGAATTTACAAAATTGCGGTAATTTTAAATAGGTAAACTTTTTACTTTATGCCATTAGAAAACCACCCAAAAAAAAATTTTTGAAATCCATTCATTATAAATGGATTCCGTCATTTTTCCTTAATAATAACTAATTGCACTACACTATGGATGATGTTTTGAAAAAAAAACTCAGTGCCTATCGAGAATATTGTTAGCATTGCTACCGACGGTGCATCGTCAATGACAGGAAACAAACAAAGACTTATTGGGCTTTTAAATGCTGACAAATCATATCCTCCTTTTGTACCTCTATATTGTATCATTCACAGAGAACATCTAGCAGCAAAATATTTCCAGTACCCACAAGTTATGCAAGTAGTTCTTAAAGTTGTAAACTACATTCGTTCAAGTGCTAAAACACACAGACAATTTAAATCCTTCATAGAGGAGCTGGGTAATGACGACCTTTCTGATGATGTATCTTGGTATTGCTTGGTGAGATGGCGATCAGTCAGCAATGTTCTTGGCAGATTTTTTCAGTTGCTTGAACCCATTAAACAATTTATTCAAGAAAAAGGAAAATCTTTCCCTGAACTTAGTGATCCACAGTGGTTGTTAGATTTAAGCTTTTTTACAGATGTTGTTGAGCATTTGCAGCAGCTGAACATGTCACTGCAAGGTAGAGAGAAGCTTACTTCTGATTTAGCACAGAGTGTATTTAGCTTTCATAGCAAACTGACACTTTTTCAGAGAGATCTTGAGACCAAAACGTTCGCTCATTTCACATGTTTAAAGAAAGCTTCTGAAAGGCTTGTTGACGATGACGTCCAGATTGAAATAAAAGATTATGTATGTAAATTGACTGGTCTTGCTGAAGAATTCAATGACAGATTCACTGATTTGAGAAAACTGAAACCGTCTTTTTCCTTCCAAGACAACCCTTTTGCTATTGATGTTGTAGGTGATGGCTGTCCTCTTTCGTCTCCAATAACAAAGGATGTAGCAGCAGTAGTGTTAGAAATACTTGAACTGCAAGAAGACGAAGCGTTGAAAGGACTGAAAAAAATTAGCGGTTCCACTGTTGAATTTTGGAAAAACGTTCCAGCAGAGAAATATCCACTAGCAAAAGAATGTTCTAAGACTGATTTCAATTTTTGGAACTACTTACGCCTGTGAGTCTTTGTATTCAACAATGAAGTTTATTAAATCCAAGTTTTGATCTGAACTAGCTGATGAACACTTAACTGAACTCGTGCAAACTGCGCTCACCAGTTGTGAGCCAGATTTCAAACAGCTCACGGCCAAAATGAACACAAGAAAAAGTACATCAAAAAATTAAGTTTTAGGTACCTAGGTATGATGCATGTACTAACTAAAAAAAAAGTATGTTTACATATTACAATTACATTTTTCATTCTCATGTCATAAATATATTTAGTTTCATAAAAATGTAAAACGTGTATTCATTGTGTGAACCACGAATCTCAGAATGGGGTGGCTCTCTCCGAATCAGCTTCATGGGATTGCGGCTCCCAAAGGTAAAGGTAGTGGCCACCCCTGATATAGAATTATATATATTTTTGCTACTGGTAGAATAGGGGTATATAATCAGTGCGTGCCTATTAAAATTAAGGGAACAAAAAGTGACATTTCTTTACGTCAAATACATATATTTTTGCTTTACAATGAAATAATTTGTTTTTTCAACGATCACTTGTAGCCACTAGTAAAAATTTATGTAATCTGACGTAAAAATATCACTTTTTGTTCCTTTAAATGACACCACACTGATTCTACTTCGTCTGCATTATGTTTGTTGTATGTACGGTGTGCTAAATTTTATTAAATTAATAAAAAAAAAATATGCATAAAACAACTTTATTTTTTATACTTTTTAATTTCAAATGTTATCGAGTGCCTGTGAAACATTATCAGTGCATGGCGGATTTTTATCCGTATTTAAACATACACCAACATTCATATGTTCACTCCATGTCCAGCTTTGGCTGGTACTTGAACACTCGATGTACCTTGGCAAATGGCCAATTCATCATTTTAATTAAAATTGACATAGTGTTTGAAAAATTACCAAACTGGATCGGCTGGGACTCGAACCCGGATCTCTTGGTTACCAGCCAAGCGCCTTACCAACTAGGCCACCGATCACTTGTTCGAGTGCCACTCCAAATCAGTAATCAATCAAACACAACCTCTCTCTAATGCGAGACGCAGTTTTATACTTTTTAATTTCAAATGTTACCGAGTGCCTGTGAAACATTATCAGTGCATGGCGGATTTTTATCCGTATTTAAACATACACCAACATTCATATGTTCACTCCATGTCCAGCTTTGGCTGGTACTTGAACACTCGATGTACCTTGGCAAATGGCCAATTCATCATGTTAATTAAAATTGACATAGTGTTTGAAAAATTACCAAACTGGTTGTGAACTGGAGTGAACATATGAATGTTGGTGTATGTTTAAATACGGATAAAAATCCGCCATGCACTGATAATGTTTCACAGGCACTCGATAACATTTGAAGTTAAAAGTATAAAACTGCGTCTCGCATTAGAGAGAGGTTGTGTTTGATTGATTACTGAATTGGAGTGGCACTCGAACAAGTGATCGGTGGCCTAGTTGGTAAGGCGCTTGGCTGGTAACCAAGAGATCCGGGTTCGAGTCCCAGCCGATCCAGTTTGGTAATTTTTCAAACACTATGTCAATTTTAATTAACTTTATTTTTGTAGATCGAACAATAAAAATTACAGTATTCACGTTCGTGTACAGCTGTAATGAAATACTGTTCATGAGTGTCATGAGTGTGTTATATTCGTTCTCGTTGGCGTGGCTATCACAACACAACCGACACAACTTAAACAACCTGTTCCCATAACTGTATATTATACAAGATATACAACCAGAGAACAATATACAACAAACACGACAAACACCACACCTGAAGCATATATGTTCGTATAAGTAGAATAGCTAGGCCGGTACGGGGCCACCGCAAAACGGAGTAACTTGAATCCTTTTGACGATGTTTGAAAGCGAGTGTCTTAGGGTCCTATTGGACCCATTTTACGGTACTACACATTCCGAACTGATGAGTCATCAAACTGTATCGATGTGCAAAACTTGACCTTTGACCCGGCACGTACCAAGTACATGTATCAAAATTTGTTGTTGACATTTGACCCCAACACTCGCTCATACTGTTGGCCTTGAAACTCCAAAGACCTGAGTCATCACCAGCAACCAAATTAATTTATGTTAACCCATTATGCGTCATCACAATTTACTTATAACAATTTCATTTTGTGTTAACCCATTACCCGCCAGCACTGACGTAGTTTTTGAATGCAAACCTAAGGAATGCGCAGATCGAATTTAAGTACACGACGCATGCGCAGACAGAATTTTAGAACCCGACGCATGCGCAGACTGAAATTTAGGTTACAAATTGATAAATGGGGTACACTACCACGTCAAAAACGTGGGGTTACCCTAACTCGGGGGTGGCCACAAACTTTTGACACCGTACTGTACTTAAATTTTTGGTACACTGCCGTGTCAAAAGTGCGGGCCCCCTGGGCAAAAAGTTGTCCGATCACTTTTTGAAGCGTACTGTACGTGCAAACCTTGACCTCAACACGCGCTTGCCTTAATTGCATCATCTTAAACGAACTACCGCGTCAAAAATGTGGGATTACCCTAACCCAAGGGGTGGCCCCAAACTTTTGACACCGTACTGTACTTAAATTTTTGGTACAGTGCCGTGTCAAAAGTGCGGACCCCCCCCCCCCCCCTGACCAAAAAGGTATCCGATCACTTTTTGAAGTGTACTGTGCTTATTACGTGTAAACCTTGAACCTCACTTAATTGCGTCATCTTAAACGAAAATTGGGAGACAGCTAAATTTTGTGGGGGCACCGTACCAAGCGCTAGCCGCAATCACGACTTCAGACTCCAGACTCCAGAGTCCAGATTTCTGACCGCTACTGTACTGCCGGAAATTTGGGTGTCAATTGTACTGCATAATATTTTTATATATAATTAACCTTGAAAAACTTATTAGCTTTAGAATTTTATCAGCTTAAAATAAGTTTGTTTTAGCTGAATGTTTATTTTAACAGACCTTGAAAGCACATTGTAAAACATCATTTAAGAATTTTAGTATAACACAGAACTATTCACCACATAATTTATAAATCAAATGAAAATTATATTAATACCTACACACCTGTATATTATGTATGAACCCTGTATATTAATAATAATATGTAGTATTCTATTTCTAATTTACGATTAGACGGAATCTAATTATAAAATAATTTATAAATATTGCAAAAATTTGTTTAATCAGCAAAATCAATGTATATCATTTTAATACTGATACATATTTATATTACGGTATAATAGTATTGTATTTATTCATATTTTAAACAGAATAAAAGTTCAATTTTCGGTTTTAAATTACTATAAAGACGTTGCTTAATATAAAAATGATAACAGCATTTAGTTTTGCTAAATTTTTATAGATTAGTATCTATATTAGAGAATTCACATGTAAAATCATGTATATAACGGGAGTATATTTAATATTTTTAATGAATGTTTTCTTATACAGGGTGTATCATGAAATATGCTTTTCAATTAGAATAATAAATTTCATAAGATTTTTGTCAATACTTTTATAGGTTAACGAAAGTAACTTCTTGCTTTAAAAAATAGGGGAATTTAGAGTAATAATTAAATAAAACGCTCATAATTTTTTTTTTTTAATTTTATTTATGGACATCAAATATTTCCTCCAAATTCAAAATCCACGGCTGGTTTTCGGTACCATCAAACAAATTTGAAATCCATTTCTTCTTTTCACCGCCCTTGAAACTTCTTTAATATAGGTTTCAATATGGAATGAAGTTTTTTGTACGGAATAAATCCATATGACCAAGGTATCCCATGCCAATTTCGGCAAAGCCAACGTGCAGCAACCCGTTCATATTTCTTCGGCAACTCGTTGAAATCAAACGGTGCGTCGAATATAAGATGTAATATTTCATCCGAATTTTCCGCAACGATACCAACTTCTTTAAAATAAAATTGGTTGTTAGCTCCTTGATAGCCTTGTATGTCAAGAAACGCCATTTTTTATCGCCGCCGTAGAACTGAATTTACTCACACAATCCACAACTTTATATAAAATAATTAAAATTGGTGAGGATAGTTAATTTGTGGGATGTATCCGAAAAAGGATACTAATAGCTATTGCTAGTTGACCATCAAATTACAAACTGTTAATAATATTTAGCACATTGGTGCGTACCATGTTCTTTTCACTTTAAGACCTAGTGATTTAAGGAATGCTAAATTTTCGGGTGAAATGTGTTGTCGCTTAAAAGTTTTACGTTTAATGATCTTAGGTTTCGAAAGTCCTTTGCTAGGTTGTTTAGCGTTGGACTGCTCTGAATTGTAAATTATCATGGTTCGAAATGCAATTGTTTTACCACGAAATTGTTTTTTCAGCGAAAGTGATGTTAACTCTTTGACAACCACCGGTAAATTGACAATATTTTGTGTAAGTTCAACAAATTTATACCCTTTAACCATGATAATGTGTGTGAACCCTTTAACCATGATAAGGTGTATGAGCTCTTTAACCATGATAAGGTGTATGAGTCACTCCGGGGGCAAAATAAGTCACTCCGGGGGCAAAATGAGTCACTCCGGGGGCAAAATGAGTCACTCCGGGGGCAAAATGAGTCACTCCGGGAGTAAAATGAGTCATTCCGGGAGCAAAATGAGTCACTCCGGGAGCAAAATGAATTACTCCGGGAGCAAGGTGAGTAACTCCGGGAGCAAAATGAGTCATTCCGGGAGCAAAATGAGTCACTTGGGAGCAAAACGAGTCACTCCGGGAGCAAAATGAGTCACTCCGGGAGCAAAATTAGTCACTCCGGGAGCGAAATGAGTAACTCCGGGAGCAAAATGAGTCACTCCGGGAGCAAAATGAGTCACTCCGGGAGCAAAATGTGTCACTTTGGGAGCAAAATTAGTCACTCCGGGAGCGAAATGAGTAACTCCGGGAGCAAAATGAGTCACTCCGGGAGCAAAATGTGTCACTCCGGGAGCAAAATGTGTCACTCCGGGAGCAAAATGTGTCACTCCGGGAGCAAAATGAGTCCCTGCGGGAACAAAATTAGTCATTCCGGGAGCGAAATGAGTAACTCCGGGAGCAAAATGTGTCACTCTGGGAGCAAAATGAGTCACTTCGGGAGCAAAATGAGTCACTCCGAGAGCAAAATGAGTCACTCTGAGAGTAAAATGCGTCACTCCGGGAGCAAAATGGGTCACTCCGGGGGCAAAATGAATCACTCCGGGAGCAAGGTGAGTAACTCCGGGAGCAAAATGAGTCATTCCGGGAGCAAAATGAGTCACTTGGGAGCAAAACGAGTCACTCCGGGAGCAAAATGAGTCACTCCGGGAGCAAAATTAGTCACTCCGGGAGCGAAATGAGTAACTCCGGGAGCAAAATGAGTCACTCCGGGAGCAAAATGTGTCACTCTGGGAGCAAAATTAGTCACTCCGGGAGCGAAATGAGTAACTCCGGGAGCAAAATGAGTCACTCCGGGAGCAAAATGTGTCACTCCGGGAGCAAAATGTGTCACTCCGGGAGCAAAATGAGTCCCTGCGGGAACAAAATTAGTCATTCCGGGAGCGAAATGAGTAACTCCGGGAGCAAAATGTGTCAGTCTGGGAGCAAAATGAGTCACTTCGGGAGCAAAATGAGTCACTCCGGGAGCAAAATGAGTCACTCCGAGAGCAAAATGAGTCACCCTGAGAGCAAAATGAGTCACTCCGGGAGCAAAATGGGTCTCTTCGGGAGCAAAATGAGTCACCCGTTGGAGTCAAATGAGTAGCTCGGTGAAGCAAAGTATATATAAGTAGAGAAGCAATAAATCTTTGAACAGTTATTCATTTACTAGCGAACGCTTCAGACCTCCCGCTGAATGATGTATAATTGTGATTTTTGTGGTAAAGCATTTACGCGAAAGTCTAATCTTTCTAGACACTTAAATGCTCAACATAATTCGTTAAGCAATATTAATGATGGTATGATTGGAAAGAATGATAACTCATCAAGCAAATTCATACCATATGATGCTAATAATAAAACACCTGATGATATCTCTATATCTAGATTTGATTATAATGATGATGCTTATAGTGTTGAAGCAAAAAATATTGATGAATTTACATCTCAACTACAGCATGATATTGATTACTCTGACGCAATCTTGAATCCGTTTGACCAAAAAAGGATAGCTGCTGCAACTGAAGCCATTCAAACCAAATTTAACTCTTTGAAAAAAGGAGAAAACCGTCGCTAATCTGAAAACGAGAAAGATAGTTGGTCTAATGAAAGTAAGCAAGTAAATCACTTAACACCAATTAATAACAATTGCAATGAAACAACCTCCTCTTCACAACTAACTAAACTTTTAGGAACTGCTTTAGATATTATAATGTTAAAAGAGGTTCGAAGCGTTGACTCGGAAAATGAAGCGAAAATTGTCAATTCGGTTAAACCAATAAGCCTAAAACGTCATATAGCTTCAAATGAAAATGTTGAAAACGGGACCTTAGCTAAGCATTTTAAGCAAGACAACTTGAGAGAGTCTAGAAATGTTAACATACAATCGAAAAAAATAAAATACTGGCATAATCCTAATACTTTAATAGATGACTTACAACGTTTATACGAGACTTCAGAGACTGGTGAAAAAATACTCAATATTATTCGAAGTTTAGAGGAAAATAAAAATATGTTGTTGTTTAACGCTTACGATCGAGAAGATTTAATCAAAGAGTTAAATGCTTTAAAAGAAACTACTGTTGGTCGGGAAATATTCTCTATACTTCGCGAACTTCACAAGGCTGATGTTATTGAGCCACTAGGTGATTATTTGGATGAAACTGATAAAGAAGATGCTAGCGATTATGATGATGATAATGATGATGATGATGCTTAATTGATTATCCACACTAAGAATTTACTGAATTTTGAAAAACATAACCGTATAAGAAGCAGCAGTTATCCCTCATTGAATTGTATATTTTATTTTTATATTTTTTAACCCTGTAAGATAAAAAGGCTTTTTTTTCCAAATAAATAACACATATATGTAAATAATTATTGTTCTTTATTTTTAAAATATAAGTATGAATACAAAATATTTTCACAATAAATGTATATGTAATATTTTTTACAATAAATGTTTTGTATATGAAATATTTTTTACAATAAATGTATATGAAATATTTTTTACAATAAATAAATGTTAAAAATTGTATGATTTGTTTATATATTCAATAACACCCGAACGTAACTGTTTCATGTTTTCAGGTAACTGATCCCATACTTGACAAATTCGTTGTGCATATTCGGGTATCATATATGCATACAGATGTTGCACCCAAATATCATATTTCAATAGTTGTTTTGTTAAGTATAATAACATATCGAAATTTCTGACTTTTGTATACAAATAAGGATGAGTCAGAAATATGTCTTCAACGTGTGAAATCCGTGTTGCAAATGTCAATGGTTCACCAACGGGCGGTTGAAAGTTTTCCTCCATTTTCACGCAACTCTTGCACATTTCACAGCGAATTTTCAAGCCAGGTGGTCCATCAATATGATCTTGTGGCCATGGTCGATTATAATGTTCAAAACATGATTCACATTCTTGAAACATGGCTCGATAATCGGATGGTAACCAAATCCAGGCGCGTTGTATGATTTTCGCACCATAACTTTTCAGCACATTCAAACTGATCCACTTGTAGATTTGAAGAAATGTTTCCAAAGTCAGTTCGTTCAGTAGCATTGGTTCACGTTTGAAAAATTCACCAATTGAAATATCCATTTTATTCCAGTCCATTGATTCCGGTTCAGACAATTTCATATATATACTTAGCTCATTTGCTTCACCGGGCTACTCATTTGACTCCAACGGGTGACTCATTTTGCTCCCGGAGTGACTCATTTTGCTCCCGGAGTTACTCATTTCGCTCCCGGAGTGACTAATTTTGCTCCCGGAGTGACTCATTTTGCTCCCGGAGTGACTCGTTTTGCTCCCAAGTGACTCATTTTGCTCCCGGAATGACTCATTTTGCTCCCGGAGTTACTCACCTTGCTCCCGGAGTAATTCATTTTGCTCCCGGAGTGACTCATTTTGCTCCCGGAATGACTCATTTTACTCCCGGAGTGACTCATTTTGCCCCCGGAGTGACTCATTTTGCCCCCGGAGTGACTCATTTTGCCCCCGGAGTGACTTATTTTGCCCCCGGAGTGACTCATACACCTTATCATGGTTAAAGAGCTCATACACCTTATCATGGTTAAAGGGTTCACACACATTATCATGGTTAAAGGGTATAAATTTGTTGAACTTACACAAAATATTGTCAATTTACCGGTGGTTGTCAAAGAGTTAACATCACTTTCGCTGAAAAAACAATTTCGTGGTAAAACAATTGCATTTCGAACCATGATAATTTACAATTCAGAGCAGTCCAACGCTAAACAACCTAGCAAAGGACTTTCGAAACCTAAGATCATTAAACGTAAAACTTTTAAGCGACAACACATTTCACCCGAAAATTTAGCATTCCTTAAATCACTAGGTCTTAAAGTGAAAAGAACATGGTACGCACCAATGTGCTAAATATTATTAACAGTTTGTAATTTGATGGTCAACTAGCAATAGCTATTAGTATCCTTTTTCGGATACATCCCACAAATTAACTATCCTCACCAATTTTAATTATTTTATATAAAGTTGTGGATTGTGTGAGTAAATTCAGTTCTACGGCGGCGATAAAAAATGGCGTTTCTTGACATACAAGGCTATCAAGGAGCTAACAACCAATTTTATTTTAAAGAAGTTGGTATCGTTGCGGAAAATTCGGATGAAATATTACATCTTATATTCGACGCACCGTTTGATTTCAACGAGTTGCCGAAGAAATATGAACGGGTTGCTGCACGTTGGCTTTGCCGAAATTGGCATGGGATACCTTGGTCATATGGATTTATTCCGTACAAAAAACTTCATTCCATATTGAAACCTATATTAAAGAAGTTTCAAGGGCGGTGAAAAGAAGAAATGGATTTCAAATTTGTTTGATGGTACCGAAAACCAGCCGTGGATTTTGAATTTGGAGGAAATATTTGATGTACCGAAGATTTCCAATCTGCGAGATGAATATTATTCAAGACGTTGTATGCTTCATTCTGACAAAATTTGTTCTTTAGAAAATTGTATTCTTTTAAAAAATTTTTATATGGAAAATAAGTAGATTTTATGTAATATATAGATTTAAGCAATTTAATTTCTGTATACATATTCTATAAATAAAATTAAAAAAAAAAAAATTATGAGCGTTTTATTTAATTATTACCCTAAATTTCCCTATTTTTTAAAGCAAGAAGTTATTTTCGTTAACCTATAAAAGTATTGACAAAAATCTTATGAAATTTATTATTCTAATTGAAAAGCATATTTCATGATACACCCTGTATAAGAAAACATTCATTAAAAATATTAAATATACTCTCGTTATATACATGATTTTACATGTGAATTCTCTAATATAGATACTAATCTATAAAAATTTAGCAAAACTAAATGCTGTTATCATTTTTATATTAAGCAACGTCTTTATAGTAATTTAAAACCGAAAATTGAACTTTTATTCTGTTTAAAATATGAATAAATACAATACTATTATACCGTAATATAAATATGTATCAGTATTAAAATGATATACATTGATTTTGCTGATTAAACAAATTTTTGCAATATTTATAAATTATTTTATAATTAGATTCCGTCTAATCGTAAATTAGAAATAGAATACTACATATTATTATTAATATACAGGGTTTATACATAATATACAGGTGTGTAGGTATTAATATAATTTTCATTTGATTTATAAATTATGTGGTGAGTAGTTCTGTGTTATACTAAAATTCTTAAATGATGTTTTACAATGTGCTTTCAAGGTCTGTTAAAATAAACATTCAGCTAAAACAAACTTATTTTAAGCTGATAAAATTCTAAAGCTAATAAGTTTTTCAAGGTTAATTATATATAAAAATATTATGCAGTACAATTGACACCCAAATTTCCGGCAGTACAGTAGCGGTCAGAAATCTGGACTCTGGAGTCTGGAGTCTGAAGTCGTGATTGCGGCTAGCGCTTGGTACGGTGCCCCCACAAAATTTAGCGGTCTCCCAATTTTCGTTTAAGATGACGCAATTAAGTGAGGTTCAAGGTTTACACGTAATAAGCACAGTACACTTCAAAAAGTGATCGGATACCTTTTTGGTCAGGGGGGGGGTCCGCACTTTTGACACGGCACTGTACCAAAAATTTAAGTACAGTACGGTGTCAAAAGTTTGGGGCCACCCCTTGGGTTAGGGTAATCCCACATTTTTGACGCGGTAGTTCGTTTAAGATGATGCAATTAAGGCAAGCGCGTGTTGAGGTCAAGGTTTGCACGTACAGTACGCTTCAAAAAGTGATCGGACAACTTTTTGCCCAGGGGGCCCGCACTTTTGACACGGCAGTGTACCAAAAATTTTAGTACAGTACGGTGTCAAAAGTTTGTGGCCACCCCCGAGTTAGGGTAACCCCACGTTTTTGACGTGGTAGTGTACCCCATTTATCAATTTGTAACCTAAATTTCAGTCTGCGCACGCGTCGGGTTCTAAAATTCTGTCTGCGCATGCGTCGTGTACTTAAATTCGATCTGCGCATGCGTTAGGTTTGCATTCAAAAACTACGTCAGTGCTGGCGGGTAATGGGTTAACACAAAATGAAATTGTTATAAGTAAATTGTGATGACGCATAATGGGTTAACATAAATTAATTTGGTTGCTGGTGATGACTCAGGTCTTTGGAGTTTCAAGGCCAACAGTATGAGCGAGTGTTGGGGTCAAATGTCAACAACAAATTTTGATACATGTACTTGGTACGTGCCGGGTCAAAGGTCAAGTTTTGCACATCGATACAGTTTGATGACTCATCAGTTCGGAATGTGTAGTACCGTAAAATGGGTCCAATAGGACCCTAAGACACTCGCTTTCAAACATCGTCAAAAGGATTCAAGTTACTCCGTTTTGCGGTGGCCCCGTACCGGCCTAGCTATTCTACTCGTATACCATCGACTGTCTTCGCATACATCGCTTAGATAAAGGCAAAACACAAATATCATATGACACATATCACGCATTTTATAACACTGATAAGCCTGATTAGTTATAACGATTCAATAATGTTCATAACGAAAGTCGAATTAGTTCTGAATTCAAAAAGGGAAAAAATATTTGATATAACATTCCCAAAAAAAATTACATTTTATTAAGTATATATAATTTTATATAATTCTATATAATTTTTATAACAGTTATAGAAAAAATTGTAATCATTTATAGAATTACATATAATTACATATAATTTCATATAATTATATATAATTCCATATAACTACATACAATTATATAAAATTATATATAGAAATATAGAAAAATATTCTATATAATTCTATCGGGCCATTTTTTGTATTCGGGCCACAATTATATAAAATTTTGTATAATTATATATAAATTTTATATACTTATATATAAATTATATATATATATATATATATATATATATATATATATATATATATATATATATATATATATATATATATATATTATACAAAATTTTATATAATTGTGGCCCGAATACAAAAAATGGCCCGATAGAATTATATAGATATATATATATATATATATATATATATATATATATATATATATATATATATATATATATATGTATATTTTATTGGGCTAAAAGTCTGGAACAATTTTTTGTGAATGGCCCCCTCTATTTTGAATATTTTTTGTATAAACTTTTTTTCGATTAGATGCATATTTTAGGAATAAATCGAATGGCAACTCTCGGAAAACTCACACGGTGTATAAATATATATATATATATAGGTATATATATATATATATATATGTATATATATATATATATATATATATATATATATATATATATATATATATATATATATATATATATATACGTATTTATGTGTGTGTACACGATAACTCTCGAACGAACCGTTTAATGCTTATGAAATTTGGTATGCTAGGTATGTTAGCCAGACACGTCGGATGCCCAGAAGTAGGTTTTTGGCCATTTTTTGTCGTTCTATGTGAAGTAGTTCTCGAGAAAATTGTGATTTTTTATTTTATTATTATTTTGCCAATGCTTTCTTTACGACATTAAATGTAGAAAAAACAATTTTTTCTAAATAAAACCAGTGCTAGTTAGTTATTCAATATGTATTTATGTGTTATCAATTAACCAGATTTTTTAAGAGTATGTTATGGAAAGGAAATTATTGCAAGATGTCCTTCTTTAGAGAGAAAATATAATTTATGTCTGTATATACTTGCATACCTAGAAAAAAAAATCGAAAACTATAGTTACCGTAAAACCGTCTAGACCCGGACAGGGGGTCTAGACCCGGACACTGCACCAATCTTCAAAGTAAGTAGTTTCTACATTAACCTGCTACAATAAACATTTGTTCTTAACGTCATTAGAGAGAGAAAAACATCCTCTAAACAGCTGTACCAATAAAAACTACGGATTTCAAATTTTACTATCTCATATTACAGGATTACTATTGTCCATTTTTTCAAAGAAATAAAATGTGTGTCTAACTTAGACATGTAATTTTCGTCATAATTGTCATATTGTTTTATTTTTGATATGTATGTGTTCAGAATTTTATCGCGCATCATTTAATGATGTTTGAAGTTATATTCGATGTATATATAAAAAAAATACATGCTATATACATATATCCGTTTAGACCCGGACACATCAGTTTATTACACTATGGCCGCGATTCGCACTGGCTGTAACTTCCACTATCCATACGTTATATTCCCGCCAGAATTACGCGGTTTATGCCTCCTTCTGGTGTCATATCGCTTGTTTACTTCATAGAGAGGCATACTACGTATTGACCCCTTTCCCTTCCCACAAAATGTTTTGAAGCCTTTGACAGGTTCAAAGACATCAGACGATATAAAACACTGTCCTAACCCCGACGGGAGAGGTTAGTTTGCATGTTATTACATTATTTAAGTAAGTGTCCAGGTCAAGACGGATTTGGGGTGTAGACCCGGACACTTACTAATTATTTTTTATTGTTTTTATTTTTACTTATAATGAAACAAATGGGTCAGGGATATAACAAATAATATACGGTTTTTCTAATGGTAATACTTTTATTGGTGATATCTATGAAGAAAACATGTATAAACATAAAATTATATCAAAAAATGTAAAAAAGTGTCCGGGTCTAGATGGTTTTACGGTATGTAATGTAGTAATATGTACATTGTTAAATGGATTATATGAAATACGCTACACTATATGAGATCCGCTAGGATCCTGAGGATCCAAAAGCGTCAAAAATTAACTTCTCAACTGATTTTGAAAATTTTGTCACTGTTAGAAATCTAAACTACTTTAAATGGGTACAGGTCTTAGATGAGATCCGCCAGTGCCCAATATTTGGAACTTCGCTATGTTATGCAGATGCTGCGACAGGGGTATCTTGTTTTAGGTAGGAATTTCACGAGTTACTCTGCTTACAGTGTCTCAAAATAATATATAATAATATACCAAAAGTTGAAATAAATTATATTTTCTTATATTGTAAAAAAATCGAAAAAATAGTGTTTTTTTTTTTGCAAAGAAAGACCCATGTATATAAAACTGCTATATAGTTAGCAGTCGAAAAATTTCTTTTAAATTGAAAATACGTTTATTCGATTGGGAATCATTTGGGAAAATTTAGGAGTATAATTTTTTTATTTAGGACGTTATAGTTAGTGAGTAATTAATTAGTCTTTTTTTAGCGTATAGTTAGCAGACATGAAAATAAAAAATATTTAATTTTACGTTATTTGATAGTAAACAGTTTGGGAAGAACATTAAAATTAATCACACCATTTGGGAATTCATAATTAATTAATTATGCCGATTTTTCTGTTTACGATTTTACATGTACAATATATTTAATGACTGACGCCAGTGACTAATATAGCGGCAAAATTAAAACACTTTTGTATGTTAAAATTATGAATTATTTTTCGAACTGTACTTCATTAGTATGTTGTATATTTACATTTTACATAATTTTATTGACGGAAAGTATGAATTGAAAAGTTATGTTACAGTGGCGGCTCGTGAGCTTTAAGACTGGGTATGCGCTTTCAAAAAGGTAAATCACACTTAATGTGTAAAGAGGTACTAAAATAGCAGGCGGGTCACGTGTCCCGGGCGGCAGGTTTTGAGGGGCGCCAAAATTAGGTATGTGAGGTTTTTTTCTTCTTTTGCTCGTCACTTGCTTTTTGGGAGGAAAAAAGGAAATACTTTTTCTACAGAGGCGCCATTTTTTGACCTTGCCCCGGGCGCCACTTAGGCTAAGTCCGGGCCTGAATAACATACAAGAGAAAAGCTTTTTTGGTATCAAACAACCACCTAATTTTAGAATATTTATCAAAAGAAGTTTGGAAAATGATGTGCAAACGCTTTTTTGTAACAAACTGAGTTGTAGAAAATATAAGATTCAGGAAAAATATAAAAATATGGAATAACTTTTCTTTCACAGTCAAAGTAAAACACCAGCAATATTTTTATGAGGCTAAATAAACACGATTTAAATTACCTTCAATAGTCTAAAGAAAAATTATTTTCGTCAATATTCCTTAAAAAAAGTTGTGTTAATTACTTTATGTTGTATTAATAACGCAACCGTTGTTTTTTAGTCATTTAAAAAAAAGACAGTAGGTAATAAAATCTTAATAATCAAATCACAGTTGACAGCAACGATAAATTTATAAGTATAGGAAGCATGCTAAAAAATCTAAAAGCTGAGGTGATTAGAGCACAAGTTAAGATTTGGTTAGTTCGGCTGTTATCGAATATACGATAAGCGCCGAGCCTGGTGCCTACGATGGAAAAGAACTATACGGTATTATAAGCCACTAATACAGCTGCACATATACATATACATATGTAGATTCAGTATAGCCATTACATCGACTGTTATCGAATATACGATATGCGCCGATCCTGGTGCCTACCATGCCAAAGGACTACCAGTATTATAAACCACTAATACAACTGCACAGATACATAATATACATATGCAGATTCAGTACACACGGATATGCTCAGATGATGATCGCATAGCTGAGTAGGTACATATGCGTATGTACGTCCTATACACAGCTACATAGACTGGCTACAGGGTCTATTGTTGATCGTGTCTATATGTAACACGTACTGTGGACCATATTTATGCATTTTAGGTATATCATAATTAGGTATGTATAATTGGTATAATATATGCATTCTAATGTGCAATATACATGCAATAATGTAAGGTAAATCTTATGGAAATTGTATATTTAAATTATTTTGTAAACAATGTTATTTTCGTTATAAATTTATTTCAGTTTTTAAGAAACAGCTAGGGTAAGCGGCGCCTACCCCGCATACCTGGAATAACCGCCACTGTTATGTTATAATATACAACATACTAATGAAGTACAATTCGAAAAATAATTCATAATTTTAACATACAAAAGTATTTGAATTTTGCCGCCATATTAGTCAGTGGCGTCAGTCATTAAATATATTGTACATGTAAAATCGTAAACAGAAAAATCGGCATAATTAATTAATTATGAATTCCCAAATGGTGTGATTAATTTTAATGTTCTTCCCAAACTATTTACTATCAAATAACGTAAAATTAAATATTTTTTATTTTCATGTCTGCTAACTATACGCTAAAAAAAAACTAATTAATTACTCACTAATTATAATGTCCTAAATAAAAAAATTATATTCCTAAATTTTCCCAAATGATTCCCAATCGAATAAAAGTATTTTCAATTTAAAAGAAATTTTTTGACTGCCAACTATATGGCAGTGTATATAAAATGTCCATTGTGGCATAGTGCTATGCCACTTTTTACTTAGAAATTACAGATTCCTCTAATAAAATTAAACACACAGTGCCATCTATTTGAAAGTAGACCAACTTTGTTCTACAGAACTCTAAAATAGAGAGAAGAAATGGTTTTCACATAGGATAATAATTATGTATTTTAAATTTTAATTATTTATAGTCCGGGGGCCAGGCGGTGTTTTCATAATTGATTACCACTCCTCTGTAACTTCGTGTACGGCTTCATTTTGACGAGTCTCCCAAGTTTTTTATCTACGAAAATTCTTATAAATGCGGCGTTTACTAGTACGCAGCTGCGAAAGACGTTAATTTGACGATGTTATAAAAATTGATTACCAACGTTTTACTTTTAAATTTACTTAAAAGATAATGAAATAACATACGCGAAAATATATTTGTCCGACAAAAATGGTGCGCCGTTCGCCGAGTCCGCCGTCCTCAACTTGTCAAAATAACGGCGTATAATAATTTTACTACCAACCAGTTGATTTTTTCACAATTGTTAAATAAATATCTTTAGAATTAGATGGCAGCGTTGTCCGACAAATTCATTGCGGCACATTCTCAGTCCGACGCTCTGAAGATGTCAATTTTACCATATTATGTTCATTTATTACCAACAGTCTAATTTTTTTTTATGTCCTTTGGAATGAATTAGAGAACACACTGAAACGATTGTCCTACAAAATTTCTGCTGCATATTTGTAAAAAATGAAAATGAATTATTTGGAAATTTTTCAGGCTACTTATAAAAATGAAAACATATTTGTGCTATATGGTAACAATTAGGGAAAAAATACGTTGTTTTTCAACTTGAGGGTGAATGTACACACTAAAAACAAAAAATGATGTAGATAAAGGGAGGTACGAAATGTTCGAAAAAAGTTATAAAACAAAAGTCAAGAGGAAGAAGTTTTAAAAAAAAAAATTAATTGGATACGATCCCTCGAGTCTACCTCCAACAAAACAAGAGTTACTACAGCAATTGCGAAGGACACTGTATATAAGTAATATATGGTGCAATGCCCATAAACGAAGTCCAAATGAAATAAGGCCCGAAGATTGTGGATGGACCATAATTAATAATCAGTATGAATATCACTGGTATAATGGACCTCAAAGTCCTTCTTTTGAAGAATTATCTTCTAATGTTGGAGGTAGTGTTTTAATTTCTCTCTTAATTATTAAAATATCCTTAATTTTTTTTAAATTTATTTTCAAAATTACATTACATGTTCAGATAACATGGATGATGATGATGATGACGATGATATCTGCAATGAATCTTACGAAGATGAAGATACATCAACCGATGACGAATAAGTTTTATTATAGTTTTCATTTTTAGTAATTTAAATCTAAATAAAAAACTAAATTAAAATATTCGCCAACTGCGTATTAGACACGCATTTATGTATAATGTAAATATGTATATTTCACTTATTAAATAATGGTCATACATACACTTACTGTGTATGTATTAAACCAATGGTTTAAATGCAAAATTTCGTAAATGTAATTTTTTTTAAATTTTATAAGAGGTGGAAAAAAGTCCCTCTTAATTGTTAATGGTACTAACTTCATTTTTACACATTTAACATGTTTTTGGAAGCTGTAAATATGGATTAATGCTTACGAGATTTTGTGGGATGATGCCTAGCGTTTTTGTTGAAATTTTGTTGAAACAAAAACTCAAAGTTGAAAAAATCGACTTACGAGGTCTTGCACTTTAACAATCATTAGGTAGAATTTTGTCCCTTTTTTTGTCGGACTAGCAATATAGCGCAATATTTTTGTCGGACATTGTGATTACTGATCACAAAACAGGTTCACCTATATGTGACATTCTTGTCCGACAAGTGGTAATAAATGAACATAATATGGTAAAATTGACATCTTCAGAGCGTCGGACTGAGAATGTGCCGCAATGAATTTGTCGGACAACGCTGCCATCTGATTCTAAAGATATTTATTTAACAATTGTGAAAAAATCAACTGGTTGGTAGTAAAATTATTATACGCCGTTATTTTGACAAGTTGAGGACGGCGGACTCGGCGAACGGCGCACCATTTTTGTAGGACAAATATATTTTCGCGTAAGTTATTTCATTATCTTTTAAGTAATTTTAAAAGTAAAACGTTGGTAATCAATTTTTATAACATCGTCAAATTAACGTCTTTCGCAGCTGCGTGCTAGTAAACGCCGCATTTATAAGAATTTTCGTAGATAAAAAACTTGGGAGACTCGTCAAAATGAAGCCGTACACGAAGTTACAGAGGAGTGGTAATTAATTATGAAAACACCTCCTGGCCCCCGGACTATTAATTTCAAATATTATCGAGTGCTTGTGAGACATTACTACGTATGACAAACTTTTCTTTGCATTTCAATACACGCAGTATTAATATGTTCACTTATCGTTCAGCTAAACTGAAACTTTAAGCACTCGACTTCCTTGGTTAACATGACCAAAAACCACACGTAATTTAAAAATCTCAAAGTGGCTGAAAAAATTATCCGGATCGGCCGGGAATCGAATCCAGGATCTCCTGGTAACTAGCCAGGCGTACTAACCACTACATCAACGATCCTATATGCTCGCCAGGCGCCCGAGTCGGACACCATTTAATCACCTATGTGTATTAGTACTTTCTCTTTTTCGAGAAACAGTTACAATTTTAATTTCAAATATTATCGAGTGTCATACGTAGTAATGTCTCACAAGCACTCGATAATATTTGAAATTAAAATTGTAACTGTTTCTCGAATCAGAGAGAGTACTAATACACATAGGTGATTGAATGGTGTCCGGCTCGGGTGTCTGTCGAGCATATAGGATCGTTGGTGTAGTGGTTAGCACGCCTGGCTAGTTGCCAGGAGATCCTGTGTTCGATGCCCGGCCGATCCGGATAATTTTTTCAGCCACTTTGTGATTTTTAATTTACATGTGGTTTTTAATTATTTAATTAAAACTTGTATTTATTGTTTACAAAAAATATTACAATTACGTAACATCTGTACAAACATCTACAATTTTATACAAACAGAACGAAAATTAAAAGTTGAAATGCTTTGAATTGCTCTCTTTTAATTCGACTTTCGATCAGAAAACATCTCTTTTAATTCGACTATGGGGCCGAAAACAACTCTTTTAAATTGAACACGAAATAAAAAATTAACTTAAGGATTCGATTTGATTTTCGTTCTGTAGAATTAAAATCCTTTTTTTATTGTGTATAAATGTCGTAAAGTTTCAGAACCTATGTACATAAACTAATTTTGTGAAATTTTTGGAAAAGAACCACTGGAAATTATTAAGGAATTAATAAATTTTAGAGAAAAACGAATCATTCGATTTTTTTTTTTATTTGTGAATATTCGTTTTTTATTTTATTGAAGAACCTAATCTTCGGGTGAAAAAAATAGGGAAACATCTCCAGGAGAATTTTTATATATTTTTTTTGAACTGCCGGATTTGCGGTGTTTAATTGTCGAGAGATAGTTCATCCAGTTAGTTTAGGGGATTAAGATTACGGAAGTAATCTGGTAAGTTAATTTTACCTCGTGGGTAGTACGTCACCCTAAATCACTTCCAACAAATTCCAATAACCTACTTTCTCCAGCGGTCCTTTCCGTAATTTCTCACAAAATCGACTTAATCCCAATCCAGACAAGATTTTAAATTTAATAGAATTTTCTTTCTTTATTTTATTTTGCTTTGAGATCGCAAAACATCTGAACCATTAGTGGAATTCCTGATCCACAACTCTAAAAATAGATTCCGGGCCCAGCACAAAATTCCATCACTCTGTTAGTAAAAAAATAGGGTCCACTACTGGTCGATGGAGCGGAAAAACTGGGTGCATGTGTGCTAACAAATTCCGCTCACCAATAACCCCGGAGGGATTACTGACATTACTACGCCACACCATTATTTCGTAATTATGTTTGAGCGCTTATTCTTAAAACCATGATTTCATCAAAATGACGACGATATTTGCAATTAACCTGCGCCCCCCTGCCGAACATTGCGCGCCCTCCAGTTTGGAAACCACTGTCGTACGACAACCGTTAATTCCAGAGGTAAAAGACGGCTCTACACTGCACGGCATTTTGCCGTGACCTTGAAATTTGGAAGGTCCAATGCTCTTCTTCATTCCACGTAAAGAATGAAACTGACGACTGTACGGTTTGCCATACGGCGAAAACTGTACAATGTGAAAGAAGAGTTAAGCGTGTAGGTATTTTTGTTATGGTTTTTATAACGTATCCTAATAACGTCTATTCTCTATAGTCTATATAATAAATATCGTATCGCTTAGGTGTGAAATTGTTAGTAATGTACCGATTCGATTATTTTAACAATCGAATAATCGATTATGCTTAGTAATCGTAATCGATTAATAATCAATTATTAATCGATTATACAGAAATATTCAAACAAAAAAGATAAAGTACTGATTACTCTTTAATATCTATGAACAAAACAATATTTCTCAAATGACACAACTAAATTCGATATAAATGAACATCACTGAGTTTTAATTTCAAGTAAATTCCAGTTTGCATTTAAAATAAGGAATATATATGTTTTTTAGAAAATTGTGAAACATTTTCTAAAATGTTCTATACATGTCACAAATTCTTATGACAATATTTTTGTTTGATTAATTTTAGTTTTCATAACGAAATTTATGTAATTAATTTATAATTAGACCTTAAAAAAGAAACTTAACGGGTATTTTAAGGTGTAATTATAAATTAATTGTATGTTTAGGGCCCCCTAAATATTTTATATAAAAAATTAATGAAAATTATCTACCTTAAATAAAAATTCCGCCAAAACGATACATTCGAGCAATGCAGCGATCCTATTGGTTGTTACATTTGTGACGTAGGATGTAAGTAAAACTCCATATATGTATGCCGGATACATATACTGAATGAAATTGCACAAAAGGTATAACGTAGGGTACCATAAATAATAGGATACCCTCCATAGACTTTGTCACTGGTACAAAAATACCCCTGTCGCAGCATCTGCATAACATAGCGAATTTCCAAATTTTGGGGACTGGCGGATCTCATCTAAGAACTGTACCTATTTAAAATAGTTTAGCTTTCTAAGAGTAAAAGATTTTTTAAAATCGGCTGGGTAATTAGTTTTGATATTTTTGGAACCCAAGAACCCGAACGGACTTTGTGCAGCATAGTTGTATCCATCTAAAATAATTTAGTTCTCTAACAGTGAAAAAATTTTCAAAATCGGTCGGTTAGTTTATTTTTTACAATAATGGGAACAGTAAACCCTGGCGGAAATCATACAACATAACCTTTATTCATCTAAAATAATTTTAGTAAAAAGTTTATCCTAACAGTAAAAAACGGGTCCTAGGGATCTCATATAACTTATGGTAGTTCGTAAGGTTCTTGTGGACATCATTTAATTACTTAATGAATTCAAATACTTTAACTTACTAACGGTGAAAAAATTTTCAAAATTTTCGACATTCGCTAAAAAAATCATTGAAAAATATTTGATATGTTTCGATCAATTAATGGTCAACATCAGCAAATAAAAGTTACTAAAATCGAAGAAAAGAATGAGTTATTTGTCCGTAGAAATTAAAATACAAATTCTGAAAACGAGCAAAGAAATATTGAAAAAACTAGATCGGCAAAACATTCTGACAAATAACACTACCCAACTAATACTTGCCAATTTGAATGAAACTTAACATACTTATTAAACAGCGAAAAATATTAAATACGTGTTTTTTTATTTCGGCTAAATACGCTTTTTAGGGGTAGAAAACACCATTCAACCTCTGTAGATGAAAACAGTTATAGCTAAATATTTTTGAAACGACATATTTTCTGAAAAAAGGGCTGAGTACCAAATTTGTAGAATTTAAAGCGATGCACTTGATAGTGACCCTGAAATCGATTTTCAAGGTCAGTTGAAAATGATTAGCCATTGCCGAACTTTGACCATATCCTGTACCTATAAGCAGTAATTTCATGTATTGACTCAATCTATCTTCAAAATTGATTTGTTGCGTTATTTTTCTAAAATAAAAAAAATAAAAACCTGACGAAATGGAAAAATAGGCGCAAATTTATAGAAAAAATTAGAAGAAAACATTTTTGTAAGTAATTTTAGAAGTAAAGTTAAGAAAAGATTTAATATCACTCCAATTGTAAGTTAAACATTAACTTTATGTTATATTAGAAATTTTCAAAATTTTTTAAAATTTTAATTGCTACTCTATAGTTATCATATTAGGAATTCAATTCAACATATGATTAACTATTATTTTTCCGATTGCGATTGAGCAAGTATTTTTCAAAATTACTTCTTGATCACTTATTTTCTATCTTGCATGTGAAATTCGTTCGAATATACTTTGAACCATTTAGGGATGAAAAGTAAACTACTCCTTTTGAAAAATATTAAATGATTTTCAAATGACTTTGGAAATTGACCTCAAGGTCAACTTCAAAGTCATCATCAAGTGCATCACTTTGAACTCTATAACTTTGGTCCTAAGCACTTTTTTCAGAAAATATATCGTACCATAATCCACTTCTATGTTGATTCCTGGTCTCTTTTCCTGCGTTTCTAATATTTATGTCAATAAAAAATGTGCTACCGTAGACACGGATGAATAGGTACGCATTCAGACTTCACACCGTATTTTTTTGTATTTATTTTATGAGTACCTAATCTTTAATATATTAAAAATTTACGCGAAGATGGTCACTTTATCAGCAGTATCCAAAAAAATTTAAAAATATCGGTGGTTTTTGAAAAATTAACAAAAATCGTATAATTTCTCTATGAAAAATTGGGGTCAAAAGAGACGAGAAAAGAGTAAATGGGGACAACCCGTAGGGTCGACCAAAATTGAAATTCTAATATAAAATAATTTCGAACTTTTTGTATTTATACATTCAAAAAAGAAATAATAGGTACTTGATGATTTTCTGTAAAAATAAACGTAGAATCTAAAATAAAGTTTATATATCCCTGTCGTTTACCCCTAAGTTTATATCCCTCCTATTTTTATTTTAGCTCAAAAAATAATTTTTCAAAAGACTAAGACATAATAATTAATAACAATGAGATTCTACGTCCATTTTCAGACTTTTGTCTAATACAGACGTTACCTAGAATTTTTTTTATCTACAAAAACATCGGTCTACAGAATTTAATTTATTAGTTACGAAAATAATTCAAATATGTCTCACTAACAATAAATGTCTTAAATGAGTTTAAAAAATCAAAACGATACTGTTTATTAAATTGCGTAAAAGCTAGTAAATGCAATAACAGATATGATGAATTTATAAGGATTTTCTTGTACTACTTACAAAATCTTAAAAATATGGAAACGCGTACTTTTTTTTCGTTAATTGTGTTTTATTCTTTTGCACAAAATTTTAAAAATACTTTATTTTCTTAAGAAAGGGAGGCAACTTTAGTCACAGATACGCCTATGAACAGTTTTTGGTAATCCGGCAAAAACGAAAACACTTTTTAAAATTTTTTTATTGTTAAAATCGAAATGTTCTTTTAAAGAGGGTTAAAATTACCATATTTTATATTAAAATTTTGACACAATCACTCCCTAATTAACGAGCCTTACTTAATATTAGCAAATTGAGAAAAAACACGTCAATTAGATTTTTTTACACAGATTTTATTTGTTATATAATTCAAAAGGATATTTTAAAAATGTGTATGAATGGCTTTCATTAAATAAATTTCAATATATTTTCCATTTATTTTAACAGTGGAATGTCCTTATTAGTGGCTATACTTTCGGCTTGGAGCGAATTAGACGAAGATTTTCTTCTAAAACCAAATTTAATAATTAATTAAAGAAATAAAAAAAAATTTGTGGATTTCCTACCGTTCAAATATAATCTTTATTGTATGTAAAAATGTTATTACATTTTTTCAAAAAACTGTAAGTAAACTGTAAAATTTTCTTTACAAATATGTTAAAATAGAGAAATGTTTCCTTTTTAATTTATTTTTAACTCTTTTTAAATGATTCACTTTAAAATTTTTTAATATTTCTTAATCGAAATTTCATAAAAGAATGTGTCAAAATTTAAAAAAATTTTTCTTTGTTAAAAAAAAAAAATTGAATGTGCAAAATTATTTAATATTAGAATGCTCTGATTATACAATTCTAATCATAACTGTATTGTCAATTGGATAGAAAATTACGTAAAAATATTATTGTTTGAATATGATTTAACGTAATTTTTATACGATTGAAGCAAACTCTTATTAATTTTAGGAAGGTGTAAATATAATCTAAATTCTGATCATATCACATAACAGATATCGTCGGGATTTTTTTTGTAAAAAAAAATGGAACAGAGATACATTATAAAAACATTTAACTGACAGAGAAATAGAATATAGCCGAATCGTTAAATTGGATTAAAAAAATCATGACACGCTACTTATAAAGCGGTTTTTTTCGAATTTAGCTCGCAAAAAATGAGACAGAAAAAAAAAGAATGCGAGTGCGAGTGAAATGGAGAACGACATATTTCCTAGTTTTTCTCGAAAAGTAAATAATTTAGAGCAACAGTATAAAAACATTTTTTAAGCATATTACCTATTTCTTCCGATTGGTGTAAAAAAAATTTTGAATAATTGCTTAATTCTGGCAAAAAACTCATTTTGTTGACAAAAAACGCCCGGAAAACCTACTTCTGGGCATCCGACGTGTCTGGCTAACGAACTCATCCAACGATTTGGAAAATCGAATTCGCACACAAAATTTCATAAGCATTAAACGTTTCGTTCGAGAGTTATCGCGCGGATACATATATATATATATATATATATATATATATATATATATATATATATATATATATATATATATATATATATATATATATATATATATATATGTGAATATCATTTTCGTATTCTAGGGACCTCAAAACATATTTCTGATATGGTCTCGGGCTTAGGTCGCACCATGACACCTGGCGTAAAAGCTGAATTTCCAGTTTTGGAAATTCGCTAAACATATATGAAGTAGAATAAAAATTAATTTTTGAATATTTAAAAATATTTAGTAACTTGTCAGAATCAATATTAAATATTTTTAAAATTGATTTAGGTAACTAGGAAAATATTAAACGATCATTATTTTGATCATCAATATAAATGATCCTTATTAAAGGGTGTTGCTCACGGCATACACACATTATATTATGGATACCAAGGCAATCTATTTAATTTTTTCATAGATGAATGTGACGTCGTCCGGACCGATCTACTGAATGAGATATTATATGAATGTATACTCAAAAACTACCAAAAAAGGAATCAAAAATGTTGATTTATTTCATTTTATTTTATTTGCGCATTAATTATTAATTAACCTGAAATTTAATGTTAAATAAAACCACCCCTCCGAAATTTGTATGACTTATTGCATTTATTAATAAATATTTACAAAATAGTTTTGTTCAGTTTTCTTTCTTAATATGTTTATGCACAGATTAAACATATTTGGAAACTTTCTGATCTAGTATTTTAATACGATTGTACAAGCGTATTTTGAAGTAGGTACAAATTCTTTACCTTCAGTGGTAAATCAATATGTGATGACTGATGAATAAATTATCAAGAAGATTATTTATAAATTTTTTATCGGTCTATATACCATTTTTATTTATTAATATAAAAATTAAACTAGTAAGTAAAATGCAAAATAATCTTAAGAATATTTACTCTTTTTGCACACCAATCTCACTAAATTTAACTTCATCGTTTTTAATATTATGCTGCGCTTTCGTTTCCTTTGTTTTATGCTTGTAATTATTACTTTTTATTAAATTTAATATTAAAAATTCATAATTTTAAAACCAAACCGTTTATAAATTTTCATAATTTCTGACACTTGTCAGTTGTCTCTTATGCTATTTTTTCTGTTTTCTCTTTCAATAACTGTATTAAACTTGGGAAAATTTTTAGAAGGTAAAGCACCTTTAGTTAAATGTCGTTTTTCTACTGGAGTATTTCATAATTTTTCTTTTAAACTAGTGTAATCTGATTTTTCAAATTGATCAGAGCAAATTTTTGTTGTCGCTAAATTAAAAATGACGTTTTCCCCACATGCTTTTACCCATTTTGTATAAATAATCCCATCAGACTGAAACGCAGAAAATTTAATTTTTTTATTATTTTTAGATTTTTTTCACATAATTATTTCGTATATTTACCGTAAATTTAACTATTTTAAATATTTTATAAACTTTTACAATTCAAAATACTTAAATAATTTAAATTCAAAATATTCAAATAATTTTGACATAAGTTAAATTATTTATCTCGGTCAAAATGACGTAATAAAATTTGTATGCCGTGGTGTTGCTTTGAAAAAAAAGAAAAATATTTATTATAATGGAGTCGGATAAACAAAGTATAAGGAACTGTTTCCCCCCTCAAATTTTTTTCTTGTAGCATGTTAATTACATCGAAGACTATACGAAATGAACATTTTCTACCACTTGCAACCACCGCTACGAAAGTTATCGGCCATTTTGTGAAAAATCGACCATTTTAGTCGTACTTTCTTAATATAGATGAGTATATCTCGGTATGTGTAGGTCTAAAAAAAATGAAAAAATTTGAGGCTATTCACTATGATATAGTCTATTAGCGGTTACAGTATGAAATTTTTATCTGCACACATAACCTTAAAAAAAAATTATAACTGGAGATACTGCTAAATTTTGGTTTTTTGTTCTTAACTTCGGATGTTTTAAGTGAAATTTGATGAAATTTTCAGAAAATATACGTTATAACGTGGACAATAACTGGTTAAAATTTCAAGTACAAATATCTAACACAAACCCCGAAAATTAACGTCAAATTTGAAAATTGACTGGCCAATGATTTTTGTGCATTTTATCGTATGAGGTTCTTTTTTTTCTTAAATTGTAGGTTTTTTTATGCACTTTATGATGGTGAACAAGAAAAAATTTTTAAGCTTGAAAAAAGTTAAAAATATTGATTAGAAATTCAAAATTTTCGGCAATCAACAGTATTTGAAAAATAATTTAAATCAAGTAAACCGCTATAATTTAAAAATTTAAGTAATAATTTGTTCCATACAAGGGTTAGAAGCTTCCATATAAGGATTACACGAATCGAACCCGATTCAAAACCAAGTTTGGAGAAATTAAGGTTCAATTGTTTTCAAAAATACACTACATCAAAAGTATATAAGCTGGAAGCTCCCATCACCTCACAAGCTGCAAATTCAATATTCTTTAAGAGTGTACTAACAAACTAAGAAACAAACTAAGTGATTTAATACCCATGAGTCTTCCAAGGAACTATTTACTTAATTTTTCGAAAGTTGGTTTTTTAATTGGGTTCGATTCGTGTAATCCTCATGTAGAAGCTTGTAACCCTTGTATGGGAGCAATTATTATAACTCATAATGTTTAAATTATGGCGGTTTAAACTATTGCAGCTCTTGTTGAATTTGCAGCTTGTGAGGAGGGTGGGAGCTTATATACTTTTGATGTATTTTTGAAAACAATTGAACCTTAATTTCTCCAAACTTGGTTTTTAATTGGGTTCGATTCGTGTAATCCTCATATGGAAGCTTCTAACCCTTGTATGGAACAAATTATTACTTAAATTTTTAAATTATAGCGGTTTACTTGATTTAAATTATTTTTCAAATACTGTTGATTGCCGAAAATTTTGAATTTCTAATCAATATTTTTCACTTTTTTCAAGCTTAAAAATTTTTTCTTGTTCACCATCATAAAGTGCATAAAAAAACCTACAATTTAAGAAAAAAAAGAACCTCATACGATAAAATGCACAAAAATCATTGGCCAGTCAATTTTTAAATTTGACGTTAATTTTCGGGGTTTGTGTTAGATATTTTGACTTGAAATTTTAACCAATTATTGTCCACGTTATAAAGTATATTTTCTGAAAATTTCATCAAATTTCACTTAAAACATCCGAAGTTAAGACCAAAAAACCAAAATTTAGCAGTATCTCCAGTTATAATTTTTTTTTAAGGTTATGTGTGCAGATAAAAATTTCATACTGTAACTGCTGGTAGACTATATCATAGTGAATAGCCTCAATTTTTTTCATTCTTTTTTATACCTACACATACCGAGATATACTCATCTATATTAAGAAAGTACGACTAAAATGGTCGATTTTTCACAAAATGGCCGATAACTTTCGTAGCGGCGGTTGCAAGTGGTAGAAAATGTTCATTTCGTATAGTCTTCGATGTAATTAACATGCTACAAAAAAAAAATTTGAGGGGGGAAACAGTTCCTTATTCACTAAAATTTGGTAGTTGTCCGACTCCATTATTAATGTTAATTTTTGAAAAAATTATTAAAAGGAAACGGTCGTAAAAAATTAAATTGAAAATTAATTAAGAATAATTATTTAATTTATTAACTATTTAATATATTTGCTAAATTTTATTCGTCAAAGAAATTAAAATATTGCCAGATGTGGAAAGCAGTGGAAAATAATAAACGATTATTATATTTTTGATGTTATTCGAAGCAGTGTCATCTACAGAACGAATTATATAACAATGCTAATGGCCTGGGTGGTAATAGCCTTCTTATTTGAATATTTACAAGTGACGTCAGCGCGCCAAATGGTGATGTTTAAATAATGATAATGTAAAATTAAAAAGAATTTTTTTTATTTTTCTGAAATAAAGGCGCAAATTGTACTTATAATATATTTTTGAAAAACATCCATATTCCCTATTATGATTTTGTCAAAGTGCTTTGGCAACAGCCGGTTTCATGTCGGTTTTTTCTCAAATTAGTCAACAATCCAGTTTTTGAAAATATTCTCTCGGAGGGAACTGAAGTGGCGAGAATGCACGAATATTTTAAATTGAAATAAACGTTTAAAACAATTAATTTGCTATTTAAAATAACCAATCTAGTAATGAAGACACAAAATTGTAGGAATGTTTCTTTCACTAACGTAACGAAGAATTTGGGAAATTCCTTTTCTGGACTGGAAGGTTACCAGCTAACCACGTTTGAAAACTGACGAAATTAAAAGTAATAATGTCTATTGCGATTTTTCCTAAAAATTGATTATAATCTATTCTGTAAATGATAATCAAATGTCCGATTATCTCTACCCGCGAAAAAATGATTGGATCTAATTGGATATAAATATATCAGAGCCAATTGGATCCTAAAATTGGCCCTGTCTAATTGAATCCAATTGGATCCAACATGAACACAAATTTTTTTTATTATCTCTTTTCTACTATCTCTCTTTCTTTATCTTTATATAATACTCATTTCAGACACAATTGATCATGCGTTTTCGCTAAAAAATTAAATAGTTCTTATATTCGAAACAAATCAACCTTCTGTTCTTTTCTAAAGACAAATTTAAAAGTTAAAATTTACGTAAATGCAATAATGAAAGAGATAAAGCCAAGAAAACGGAAATTATTTAAATTCAAAGTGACGAAGCATGGTTAAATTTAACTGAAATAGACCATATACTATACAACTACACTATACTATACAGCTATACTATACTATACAACATTCCACGTTCCCTGTAAGTATCTTACCAACTATGTACCATTTTTTTTATTATAAATGTTGACTCTTATGGGATTCGATCACTGTTCATGCTGAAGGTGTAGTATGTGACGTCATCTTTTAAAATATTCAACGCTCTTAACCACTAGACGACGCTATTCTTGTTTATATTTGTCATTATATACTATGTATATTAATACATTTGATAAATTAGTAAACTTAAGAAATTGTCATTGAAATTTTCATTACCCTTTTATTTTTAAATTAATACCTAATAAAAAAAAATTATTGTTAATATTAACAAAAAAAAAAAAAAAATTTAATAATGAATTTATTAATGGCAAAATTTTAGATGTAATTATTATTATTAGACTTGAAAAGTAAAATAAGAATTTTTCACCATAATATTTTTATCAGTTAAATATCAGCAGTTATAAATTACTATAACTATATCAGAAATTATAAGGAATTATTAAAAACAGGAACTGATATCCAAGAAAAGACAAAATATAACTATTAATTTGATACTGACATCACGAAAAGCTTATATTTTTCCGCCTTTCTGCCACAATCCAGATAAGGATTTGTAAGTTCAAAGGTCTACATATGGAAAAGATAAGGTTGTTTTAAAAATTTCCAATGTAGATAATTATCAGCGAAATATTTAAAAATTATATCTAGATAAAATTAGTATCATACATAGGTAAAAATATATACATACGTAGGTAAAAATAAAGTACAAGAACAGGAAAAAGTTTTTTTTTGCTGTTAGTGGACTTTTATCTTTTATTCGAAACTTTTAAGTATATTTTATTTTTTTAAAAAAAAGGTGGTAATCCTAGCTGTCTTACAGCTTCCAAGTTATTAGCAATGAGCCCGTTGTAAATAAACTTAATTTTACTTTAAAATTAGTGGTCATTGCTAATAACAATAACGCAAATACGATTTATTTTCGATCGAAGGATTTATAATTATAACGATAACTATAATTTAGCAGGTATATGATGACTCACCCACACAATGTTGGGGGGTGAGTCATCCCTTGAATTGGAGAATCTCATTCCTACGTTATTTAAATTTTCAACATATCGCACATTGAGAATAAAACTGTTACAACTGCAAAATCACTAATTTTAAGATATTAAAGAAATAAGATTTTGATGATATTTAAAACCTAATAACTTTTCTCCAAATCATCTTAGAACTTTGAGACTTTGTTAGGTTCATTCTAACAGTTAGTTTTAAATGTTGTGATAAAAATTTTGTCGAGAAAATTCATAGTTTAAATTTTCATTGCAGTTGCAACCACAAATTTTTTAGTTACTTTACAAAAAGTTGCATTCTGTTTAGGATTATAATGTTATATCTGCAAATAATACATTTTTTCTTAATTATTTCACAAAATATTACTTTTTGTTGGTGACGCAAAGTTGTATCTGCAACTAATACTTTTCAGAAATTTTGAAAATTTCGCTTTATATAATTTTATAATGGCAATTGTTTAAGGTAACACATTCCATAACTGTATTACAGATAGAGATGGGCAACGGGAAAATTCCCAGTGGGAATTTTCCCGGGAATATTCCCATTTGGGTAATTATTGAGTATTTTCCTGGGAAAATTCCCAAGGTAACACATTCCATAACTGTATTATAGATAGAGATAGGCAACGGCAAAATTCCCAATGGGAATTTTCCCGGGAATATTCCCATTTGGGTAATTATTGAGTATTTTGGAAAATTCCCGAAACCTGAGTAAAAACGATTACTTACAATTAGCTGTACTATTTTACAAATGCGTTTTTAATTAAAGACCGCGACACCGGTCCCTCAATTTACGTGAATATTCATTTCATGGTGATTCTATTTATGCGGATAAAAAAATCGCGTAAATTAAATCCGTCAATTAAAAAAAAATACTGGAAATAAAAGCTACCAAAAATTGTAGAGAATTTTATAATACAAATGATAACGAAAATGTAAAAATTTACACGTTAAAATTTTAAAAATATCGTTTTTTCCGATATCGATAATTTTCGATAACGAAAAGTAAGTTTTGATAGTCCCAATATGTTCGGAATACCCACAACTTGCTTCGCTTAAGCCTTCAAAAATTTCAATATTTTTGAGCTACGATGCACCATTTACGAGATATTTACGATCAAAAGTTTACGTTTTCGAAAAGTTTTGAAAACTAATTTTTTTGAAAATATTTTATTGGTGACAAAACCAGTTTGACTAATGAATCTGAATCAATCAATTATAATCAGTTTATGATGAATAACTCGGTATCGATAATTTTCGGTAACGAAAAGTAAGTTTTGATAGTCCCAGTATGTTCGGAATACCCACAACTAGCTTCGCTTGAGCCTTCAAAAATTTCGTTATTTTTGAGCTACGATGCACCGTTTACGAGATATTTATGATCAAAAGTTTACGTTTTCGAAAAGTATGAAAACTAATTTTTTCGAAAATATTCTATTGCCGACCAAAGAAATGAGACTAATAGAGCATAAATTAAACCATTATACAATCAATTTATAATAATTTGTTAGACATTTAGTTGTAAAAGTAATTAAACACATTTAACTGAAAATATTATGTTATTTATTCTTCTTTTCTTCTATTATAACTATTAGGAGTATATAGCTATTAGGGATATGCTGCTACAATTTTATTTTGTTTTTGGATTTTAATTTACTTATATGGTTTCTTACATTTTCTTTTACATCAATATTTTACCGATTGTTTTCAGTGAATAACGTGAATAAAGTGAAAACTAACCTTTTTGTTTTCAGTGAATAACGTTCTGACCCTGTATTAATTAAACCTTTTTGTATATTTGTCGCCAGTAAATCGCGATTTCGCTTTCATTTCTTTCGTTCCAAAACAGGTTTTGTTAAATTTCCATTAGTATTATTTGGGAAAGTTTCATCCAAATTAAAATATATATCCGAATTAACAGTAATAGTTAAAGCAGAAGACAAAAACTGTACATTACTTAAATTTAAATGGATAAAATTATTTAAATTTTTTAAATTATATGGTTTAAATTATTTAAATTATACGATTAAATTCAGAAAGAGCTGTTAAATTAATTTTTTCTTTATCAGCGTCCATATTTTGAAATTAAAATAAATTATAATTATATTTTAATAACAATAATGCTACGAAAGGATTCGTCTAAACTCAATAAACATTAAATATGACTAAAATTGTGAATATCATTATTCACTTGCATTGTAAAATGATAACAGAAGAAGGAATACCAAAATGCGTGTAGTTCTGTATGTACCTACAATCCACTCTAACTAACATGTAGCCACTTAATAAAAGAAATCACATACATATACCTTTTTTAATCTAAATAAAAAGTTAATTTTTTGTTTTCTCTTTGTTACAACTGCACATGCAACAAAAATTTCTTAAACCATTTATTCTTAGGTTGTTAAAATTTAAAAAAAGTTTATGGACTATAACTTTTTTATTTTCTAGAATTTTAGGATGAAAATTTCACCAAACGATAGCTTAAATGTAGCTGAATCCAATGATATAAAAATCTCAAAAACGAAAAATTTGCAGTTGTAACAGTTTTATTCTCAATATGCGATATATAGTCATCTCCTACTTACTACCCTTAGATTTAATATTATGAAATCATGCAAAAACAGATCAATTCGATTTTTAAAAGTAAGTTTGAAATTTGCGAACAACATTTTAGTATTTCTTTTTTTTATCCCCTTTTCGTAGAATTAACCCCTAATCATCCCTGATAGCTCCCCTGACAGCTCTTTAAAACATCGCTAATTTAAATTTTTGATCTATATAGTCTATGTTTAACAGTTTTTGAAATATTTGACAATTTCGCTCTAATTTTTGAAGGACAATTTCACCTCAAATTGTTTTTCTATCGAAATATACCTATATAAAAATAAACTTTTAGATTTGCAATAAAATATTATTTTATACTGATAAAAGCCTTCTTTTATTCATGAATCCTTATTTTATTTTTGAAAGTTCTTATTAAGTAGGTAAGTAGGTTATTTAACTTTCAGTTTTTCAGTTATAAATCATTGATGAAACATTACGAATTTTTCAATTTTCTTTCAAATTTGGACACTTTCGGTGAAAACAGCATTAAGTTAATGGTGATTTTAAAAAGAAATTTTTCCTGTAAATGTTTCCGGGAAAGTATATATTTTTTAACTGAAATCGATGCAGAACTAGTATATTATACACCAAGGGACTAAAGTGTGAGTTTTAAAATCCCGAGTGTGAAGTTTGTTGCCAGAGGGCCTGTAAAGGCCCGAGGGCAACAAATCACACGAGGGATGGGAAAAATACTTTAGTCCTGTGGTGTATACACTATTTTTTGTAATTCCGGATAGTTTAAAATTATAAAAATTTTAAAAAATTTCTTAAATGTCATTAAAATTGTATGTAACAACATTCCATCAAGTATACTTTGGATAAACAATCGAATTGTACAATACGATATAACTGTTTGTCTTTATCTGCAAGTTTGATTTTGTTTATTATTTTCAATTACCTAGCAACGTTATTTAATTTTAGTTAAAATTTTATAAATTGTGCTTGCTGATTGGTTTAAAAGTGGGAACAAAATAATTTTTTAGTCCCTTGGGACTAAAAGTGGCACTTTACTCCCTATTATGAGAGACTAAATCGTGTCTATTTATACTCGGAATTAAAAAAAATTATTTTATATTTCAAATTTAGGTAATAATCTCTGAATTATAAATGTTATACAACGACAACTGCAAATGACTCATTCTCATAAATTTATCTTTTAAACTAACTCGTAATATAGCCATCTCTCACAAGATCTACTATCTAATATATTGAAAAAGGATAGTAGAAATTATAATATTTTTTATATGTGACAAAACTTTATTTTTGAAATGAGTCATTTTCTTTATATATAAATTTGACTTTATATAGAAAAATCCTTAAAATCGCTGTTCCTCTGGCTGTAGGAGCTAATATTGAAAATTAGACGTTAAAATACAACTAAGGTTTACATGGTCAGCATAAAGCTATTAAATATAAGAAAATTAATAGTTATTTAGTTAGTAAAATAACAAACTAGAATTTTCATTCAAAATTTAAATTTTATTAACAAATTGAAAATCATAGAATGACAATATCATTTTTGGGACGGCACTGTATAGAACCTGATTCCATACAGTACCATATAGTACCTGGTCAGTTTATTTTATTGTGTATAGTTTTATGACTCTTATTCGCTCAAAAAACACCGTATTTACTTGCGCTCTTCGGACACACGCTCTCTGAACACGTAATCACCAAAATAACCTGCCTAGACAGGCAAGCAAATTAGATTACATTTAGGCATTTTAACGCAAAATAAAATAATTTTTCACAAAACAAAGATACATACATATATAAAATATGTACTTGAATCACCACTGACCTGCAAATATGTAAGGTCATTACTATATTTTTTTTTACATTAAAATATTTATAATTTTTCATTTATTCTTATTAATTTATTGATTGTATTCGTTTGGAAATTCCATGATTTAATAATAAGTAAAGAAGGCAAAGTAGACCCTCTCCGAATTACTTTTTAAAACGAATTAAAATATACAAATAAATTTATACAGATCTTTTAAAAACCAGTTTTGCAAGTATTTGAACATACACAGAGTCGGCTTTAATTTTATTTTTAATTTGTAATTATTTTTTAACAATATAAGATACATTTATCTGCAGCCCCTGTGATTAAGGTACTACTAGTAAGTTAAAAAAATTTTTATCTACGACTATCATGAAATTAGTTGTGTTCCAGCATCTACTTTTGGACAACTACCAAACAAGTTACGAATTTGTTTGTAACCATGCTAAAATACAAACAAGTAACGAACTTGTTTGTAATGTACAGGATGTACAGTGTGCTGGAACGGTTTAAATTCGTTTCTGACATTTTATAGACTTTCACTTCAATGCCTTGGTAGCACTAATTACAATGGAGAAGTTTACCAATTTTTTTTTATGAATGAAAATAAAAATTAAGGCAAAAATAAAGAAAAGTGTAAAAGAAAAATTAAGATATCTCAACAACTAACAAAGTTATGGGACTTTAAAATTTCACTTTTCAATTTCATTTGAGACAGATGTGTGACGTCATTTATTCTACGGCATTGCAAATAGAACGAAGAGTCTTTTTTATTTAATTTTTATAAAGCCGGTCAATACGTTAATTACTACGGATACTATATGGATTCGACCATTTTCAATCTTTTATCTTTCACAAATTCAATATTTTGACGTTTTGAAATGTCATTTTTTGAACTTTTGAAGATTTATAAATATATAAGAAAAAAATAATTTTAAGAAAATATTAAATCCATGGTAATTTAATATAATTTATTTAAAAAAAATATTGTATAAAAGACACTCGGTGTCCGATTGTGCGGATGTTTGACGTCACAGGCGAATTGAAAATCTATCATTTTGCATTAAACTTTGATCTTCTATTTCTCTATTATTTGTTAATGGATTCCAAAAATTGTTTCACCAGTTTATTAGTTTTGGTCTATATTTTAGTTAAATGTAACTACATATTACATTATCCACACTACGATACTTCTCCATTCATTAAATAAACAATTGGATAATTTGTCCATTCAAAAGTCCGCTGACAATTCTAACAGTTAGGAACAAGTTGAAAACATGTCAAAAATAATGTACAAAATGTACAAAATGTACATTTTGTTTTGCTGGAACGGTTTCGCATGTGCAAACAGTTTGCGGACTGTCAGACATGCGATGCTGGAACACAACTACGAAAACGGTAAGAGATAGAGCAAAAGTTTAAATTGGCGATATTGCTATTTTTTAAAGAGCTATCTATTGGTATGCAATTTGTTCAAATTGTTTCAACAGGGGTGGCTGGGGGTTAAAATTTAGGGCTTAATTTTGCAAAAAGGGGGTGAAAATTAAACAATATAAAAATTTTGCTTACAGATTTGAAATCTACGTCAAAAAATCTAATTTACCTGTTTTTGCTCAATGTCCTAATATTAAGTCTAGGGGTAGTTAACTAGGGGGTGACTGTGTCGAATAGTCGTACTACTTGGGTAGTTTAAGAAGTTTTTCTTCATGGAAAATAGTTTAAGACATTTAGAATAACGTAGAAATGAAATTTTCGATTTCAAAATTCAGTTTGAGCAACATTGGGGAGGGGGTGAGTCACCCTCTTAAATTACATATTAGTTAACATACACTCATTTTTAATATTAACACACTGACAGTGGGTAATAATGTCACAATAAGTGGTTCTGAAGTTGGACTGTCGTATGTAAGGTTTTCATAAGGTTTGTTTTTTAATGGATCTTATAGTTTTCGTTATCGAAAGTTATCGATATCGAAAATAACGATATTTTGAAAATGAATGGAAACCTAATAATAACCTTACATAAGATAGTCCAATTTCAGAACCACTTATTGTGACATTATTACCCTCTGTCAGTGTGTTAATATTAAAAATGAATGTATGTTAACTAATATGTAATTTAAGAGGGTGACTCACCCCCTCTCCAATGTTGCTCAAACTGAATTTTGAAATCGAAAATTTCATTTCTACGTTATTCTAAATATCTTAAACTATTTTCCATGAAGAAAAACTTCTTAAACTGCCCAAGTAGTACGACTATTCGACACAGTCGCCCCCTAGTTAACTACCCCTAGACTTAATATTAGGACATTGAGCAAAAACAAATCAATTAGATTTTTTGACGTAGATTTCAAATCTGTAAACAAAATTTTTATATTGTTTAATTTTCACCCCCTTTTTGCAAAATTAACCCCTAAATTTTATCCCCCAGCCACCCCTGTTGACACAATTTGAACAAATTGCATACCAATAGATAGCTCTTTAAAAAAGAGCAATATCGCCAATTTAAACTTTTGCTCTATCTCTTACCGTTTTCGAGATATTTAAAAAATTATATTTTTACCCCAATTTTTGGAGGGCGATTTCACCCCTTCAAACCGTTTTTCCGCCGATAAAGAAAAATACATATCGCTTATTTTTTAGTGTTCTACAACATATCTAAGTTTCATCAAAATCGATGGGTTCGGCCTCGGGACGTTTACTTGTAAGTAAGCTACGTTTTACATACAGCTACATATCCAGCTGTACAAAAAATGGCCCTTTACACGCATGAATGCTAAAAATAACAACGCCTACTACACTTTTATTAATTCTTATAATTATTATATATTATACAGTGATATACGAGTACATGATACATATTATGTTAGAATCTGTACAAAAATTTTACCTAGCAACTGATTGTTTACGTTTGTGTTTAATAAATTTCAAATACTACATAATTTTAATGTATTGGTATTTGTAGATTTGTACCAAATTTTTGTTGTTTATTTTGAATTTCATGTTAGTCGTAGATAAAGTATAGGACGTAACTCGGTTGTAAGGCATATTACACACTCGCGCAATTACACACTTGCCGCTGCGCGGCTCTTGCGTAACTTTTTCGCTCGTGTGTAATATGCAACCTACAACCTCAATCACGTAATATACTACTTTCGATTTTTTTTTCTTTTCATAAAAGGGTCTATTAATGTTTCGAGAATATGATTTAAAATTTCAAGTCAAAATTCAAACTAGAAAAAAAGTTCTATCGATATTTTTAAAATCATGGTTTTGACGATTCTGCATAAAACTGGAAGGCAGCATAGGGAACTAGTGGAGGAAGAATTTAAGATTGCTTATGGATTACTATACGGTCCCGGATTGGCTGATTAGCTATTAGTATGTTTATATATAAATATTTTATATGTTTAAGTAAAAATTTATTTTAAAAAAGACTTAAATGTGTTTTGCTCGAAATGATATTTTTCAAATTTGCGCAAATCCTGACTCAAAAACTTTGTATAATTATCCCTGTTGTGTATCCCCCACCGATCTGGTGATTTTTTTTCTTTTTTTCACTTTAGACACTTAAAAGTGTGAGAAAATGAGGCTGTTTTTAAGGGGGGAGTTCACGCCAGAAACGGCTAATAAACTATTTTTCTTCGAATCTCGTTTTTTGTTTTTATTTTGTTCTGTGGTTCTTCACAAACACGGTGATATATAAAACATGCCCAAAAAAAATTTTTTTCAAGTAGAAAAACATTTATTTGTGAGCCGCTGCACAGCCAATTTGCTGCTCCTTTGCATACAACGCTCGCCCCCCCCCCCCTCGCGATTTGATCAGTAATATTTAGTTTTGGTGTGTACATGAGATATAGTATCCACTGAGATAATGTTCTTTTATTTGCATGCCTTTTTAGACGTTTTAATAAACAGTGAGTAAACCGCTTCTTTTGTTATTATTTTTGTTTTTCACCGTTTTCGGAAAGTTGTGTTTTTTCCGACACGGAAAGTCATATCTCAAGTTCTAGAAAAGATAGAGACTTAATTTTTTTTAAATTTTGTTCATAAACATATTGTGCATAAAGTGGAGTATGCTTTTTTCATTTCAACAATTGTAACTATTTTTAAACATTTTTTTTCTTAATAAAAAATTGGGTTTTATAATTTTTGACATTTTTGTCACATTTATCCCCCATTAGTGACATTTCTATTTGGAACCCTCCCTAATTTGAAAAAAAATTTCAACAAGCAAAATAATCATAAATAAAAAAGTGCCTTTTTTATTTGAACTCCCCCCTTAAAACTTTTTTTTAAAATACGCGTCATTTTTCAAAAAAATGTTTTACTTTCGGTTTTGGTGGGGGGATGCATAATTACATATGTCTATATTAAAATAACATTTAATTTTTTTTTTCGGATGTACTGGAGTAGGGCCGGCCTGAGGGGTGTGCAAAGTATGCAGCCGCACATTCAAGTCTTTTGAAGGGGCATAAAATTGGCCAATTTTGGTAAAAAAAAAATTTTTGCAAATTTTTAGAAATTGATTTAAATGTTGAGCATAAATATTTAAACTATAAGGAACTTTGTCTCAAAACTATTATAGCTGAATTTCAAGGTAAAACCGATTATCTACCCCAATGAGCTCTGAAATACAGTAGTTTGATGCGCTTGACCAAGGTCCAAGGTCAGTAGAGCAGTCGTCTGCCCGTGTGGGGGGATGCGGGAACAAGACGTTAGGGTTAAGGACAGATTTTTGCACCACTGTGCCACGCGCATCTCGCCTCGCGCAGGTGCCGAGCGTTTACAGAGGGGCATAAAATGCCCCGGTAGGGCATAAAATGTGAATCTTGCACACTTGCAATTTTTGTCTTAGGAAAGAAAGTTATTTAAAAGGAGTCTTTTTTTTTCAACTTCACTCACAATAGTATCTTAAATCAAAATTGAATTGAAAACTTCATAGCATAGAAAACTTGATACACTACGGGAAGCAAAACGTTACGTGTCTGACATTAACATATGTTTCGTAGGTACTTCAGTGTAAAAGTTATTTAAAAAGAAAACGATAATTTGAAAATCGAAAATGAACCCTCTTAGAGCCAATTGAATTTGCTCTTAGCCCTTGCTTAAGGGGTTACATGGATTTTTTTTAAGCAAAAAAACACTATTTTCCCGATTTTTTTGCAGTAACTATAAGAAAATAGAATTTATTCCAACTTTTGCATATTATTATACAGTTGTCCCGAAATTCCGGGGACATAGAGCTACCACGTATTCTAGAAAAAGACGATATTTGGGTGATTCTACTTTTTAGGTCCTTCAAAAAATTAAAGTTGCCTCCACAATAAGGAAGGTTAAAACTATATACAGAATGAAGATACTGTCATTTATTTTATTTAAATAAAATTAATAACTCCTATTTAGATGACCTACCTACATTTACTTTAATTTTTGATTTAATTTTTTTTATAAAAATGGTGTCAAACTTTTATTGCAGTTCTAAAACGCATGTGGTCCCTATTACATATTGCTTGGAACTATAAAGTTTTTTAAAAATAAGTTTACTGAAACCACACAATTTTATAAATAAAAAAGAGAGTTAAATTGTTACGCATGGTAATTAGAAAGTTAAATTTTATTTATCTGCAGAATTATTTTTTTTTTTTTTGGCGGGACGAAAAATTGTCGCTAAAGTTTAAGTATCCTTCGTCACGGCTGTCAAAATATTGCTATAAGTTTAAAAAAAAAAATAGGTCAAAGGGTTATGTTTTTTCGTAAAATGGAACGCCAAAGATCATAGAACATACAGCGAAAGTCAAATCAACTGATTGACATAGACAGCTTGTTATTTTTTTAGATCAAGCAAGAAAACCGGCTGCGTGTGTTTATTGAGCGTATCCTTCGTCACGGCTTTTTCTGGTTATTTAACGAATTTCAAAACGTTTTTACGTAAATATTATTTGTAATAATGTAAGCTTTACGATAAACTCAAGTTTTCGAACTAAATGATCGCTGTTCACGATTAATAACGATTTTGTTGGAAAATTGTCTCCTTCGTCACGGTAGAATGTGATGATGGGAAACATGAAAGTGGCGAAGGATACGATAATAAAATAAGTATATATTTATTATATCAGTGTTTGTATATCAACTAATTTTTTTATAATTAAGTTGATTAATTTGGTCAACTTTCTCCTAACCAATTTTATATCATAAAAACAAACACACTCTTCAATTTTTTGCAAATCAGACAAAAAAGACCAACTTTTTTTAAAATTTTTTTTAATTGGTATTAGGAGAACATAATATAAATATTATTTAAATAATAATTTTAATTTTATTATTTAAATTTAATTTAAACATTTTTTTTCTGTCTGGATTCAGTAATCCGCAAAAAAAATATTGGTTTTAATATGAAACCGAGCTGCTGGTCTGCAGATACCGAATCTATGATAATTTTCCTACATTCTAGTCGCATGAACTCTACGAAATGGCTCTGTCAATTTTTTTTCTGGTTGAGACCTAAAAAGTAGAACCACCCATTTTCTTGTGTCCATGGCCATGGCCAACCAAATTCTGTAATAAAATTATTAGCTCTAACCATATCGGTTATCAGAGTTTGAGAAAAATTTGTTTTCCTCCGAAACTATGCGAAACGAAATTTTTCCAAGAATCAGAAATGAAGGTATTTAATAGATCTTCCACTTAAAAAAATCTTAGAGCCATGCCAGCCTTAAAGAAATTCTAAACAAATTTACGTGGGGATGGCGGTGTTTTCAACCCTTCTCCAATTTTGTTTAGGTTTCTTTGGTTACTGAAAGTAGTGGCATTCTTGGAAATACGCATGTACCAAATTTTATTAAAATTGGGTCATGCGTTTCTGAACAGTGTACAAAAATGTGATTTTTTAAGTAAACTTTGAACTTCTCTTACGTATAAACGGTACATTTTGTTACATAGGTAAGTTCAGTCCAATCGTCTTTTTCTGACCTATAGAATACGTGGTAGTTCTATGTTCCCGGAATTTTGGGACACCTATATATTATTTAAAGGAACTGCACGAAAATTTTCATAGAAAAGAAATGAAAAATGGATCATTGACAGCTAGTTGTCAAAAATCGCTGATTTTTCGCCGTAGGCAGAGTAACTTGTGAAATCATTACCTATCTGAAAATTTTTCTATTAGTAGATGCTTATGGCTTGTACTTAAACAATGGGTTTTTAAAAAAATTGAAACTTCAATTTTTTACAGCGCTTTAAAAAAGAAATTTTGATTTTTGGTAAAAACTTTCATGTTTTTCGTTGATTTTCTACTTATAAAATGAGACGTAATGAACGGAAACAGTAATCCTTCGTTCCTTCGTTCAGGTACAAGCTATAGAAAACATTTTGTTTTTTGATTTCAAATAATATTTCACGAGTTACTCTGCTTACGGCGAAAAGTCAGCGATTTTTGACCACTAGTTGCCAATGGCCTAATTTTCATTTTTTTTTTCATAAAAATTTTTCACAGTATCTCAAAACAATATATAATAATATGCCAAAGGTTGGAATAAATTATATTTTCTTTTATTGCAAAAAAAAAAAAAAAAAAAATCGCAAAAACAGTGGCTTTTTTGCTTAAAAATTAAAAAAAAAGATGCATGTAATCCCTTAAAAACCGAACAAAATACCGAATTTTGATAATTAATTAAACAAATATTTTACTTAGCATAAAATACCACGTTTATTTTTTAATTGAAGGTTGGACTTCAAAAACAGCCTAAATGTCAAAAAAAAAAAAAATGAATTAGACCCGAGAAGGAATCTATGTGCCACTGTCAACAATCTAGACACCATGCTAATTTTTTTTTAGCACTTGGCCTGTTTTTGAAGTTTAGTCTTCAATTGTGACAATTGTTTCAAGCTGATTTAACTGTACTTTGTTTGAAAATGAGCAGTTAAGCTTTATCATAAAGAGTAATAATAATAAAAGTAAATTAAAAAAAAAAAAAAAAAAAAAAAAAACTAAAAAATCTGTCTTTGTTATTGTTTGCTACAAAAATAGAAATAAAATAAGTGGGACCAAAATAATTATATAACAAACAACAAATTTTTAAAAATAATAAAAAAGGGTTTGACCTTGTTTTCTGTAAATCTATTACAATTTTTATTCACTTTAAAAGTAAAAGAAAGAATATTCAGTTTGTATAAGTCCGAAAATAATTTCATAATAAACACGTTTTATACTATGTAACAATTATATTTTATTCCGGTGCTGGTGGAATGGTCAAATAATAATTAAGGAAGACTAATAATAAGATTACTAAGAAATAACATAGACGTACATAAACAATAAGCTTATAAGATAATGGTCAGTTAGTAAAGAGTGATTTAAGAACGCGAGTGAATATCCTATACTGTGCGTTTCATTGTAAATACGTTGAAATTTTTTTGAAAAAAAATAATTCACGTAATAAATTTAAAAAGTAGTCAAAAAGGAGTGTTATAATATTATTAGAAATAAATAAATAAATAAATAAATAAAAATATTTTAGCACTTTTTGATTGTTTGTTTGAAAGTGATTGTTTAAAAGTGGATTGTTCTAGGTTTGTAATTGTTGATTTAAATTTGGCTATTTTGATTTTATATTTAGTTTCTGTTGTATTTTTTTGATTCAATTACTTCTTTGATAGTTTATATTAAATTATTATTAAACTCTTAATACACATCCATTGTTTCATAATCTAACAAAACCCAAAATAGATAATTTTATAGAAAAAAATTTATGTATTGTTTGTTGAAAAACCATTGTTCAAGGCTATAATTTAAAATGGGAGGTTTACGTATAAGGGCATTTTAAATTAAATAATTTCAACTTTGATGATTGTTCTTTTAAATCTTAAAGGTAAGGACTAGTGAGTGATTTAGGATATAAGAATTAAACAACCAGTTGAAAATTAAATTCATTGTTCCTAAATTGAGATTCAAGTTATTTTTTGAAATTATTTAAAAATATTATGTAATAGGTATAGCTAAATATTAATTATAGTATTCAATATTTGAATAAGTTGATGTTCGGACTCGTTTAGAGACCTATGTATATGCCTTTTTTTTACTGTACAAAAAGCTTTTTAGAAGCTCATATTTATTTTGCAGTTTTCTTTATAATCAATTCTATTTTTAAAGTAACTTTACTTTTTCTAAAGTAAAATTTAACATATATCTTAGTAAGTGTGGCTTTTTAAAATTTTTTTTTTTTACTATATCCAAATTACATTGTTCTGTTTCTTAATAAAAAAAAATACCTCTGTCGCAGCATCTGCATAACATAGCGAATTTCCAAATATTGGGCACTGGCGGATCTCATCTAACAAGGAGCATCACGGGGGTGTACCCCTCCGATTTTGTTTATTCTTTGATATGTTATAGAACATCGAAAAATAAGAAACACGTATTTTTTTTAGCGGCTGTAAAACGGTTTGAAGGGGTGAAATCATCCTTCAAAAAATGGGGTAAAAATTTAATTTGTTAAATATCCCGAAAACGGTAAGAGATAGAGCAAAAGTTTAAATTAGCGATATTACTCTTTTTTAAAGAGCTATCTATTGATATGCAACTTGTTTAAATTACATCAACAGGGGTGGTTAGGGGTTAAAATTTAGGGGTTAATATTACGAAAAGAGGGTTAAAAATACAATATATTAAAATTTTGTTTACAGATTTCAAATCTAATTGAAAGAATCTAATTGACCTGTTTTTGCTCAATTTCATAATATTAAGTTTAGGGGTGAGTAACTAGAGGGTGACTGTGTTGATATAATCATACTATTTGAGTAATTTAGGAACTATTCCATGGAAAAAAGCTTAAAACAATTATAAGAAGGTAAAAATGACATTCTCGAATTCAAAATTCAGTTTGATTAACATTGGGGAGGGGGGGTCACCCTCTTAAATTACGTTTTCATACACTCATTTATATTATTAACATACTTGCGGAGGATAATAATGTCAAAATAAGTGTTTCGAAAATTACACTATCGTATGTAGTATCCATTTTCAAATATATCGTTATTTTCGATATCGATAATTTTCGATTACGAAAACTATATTTTGATAGTCGTAATACGTTCGGAACGCCCATAACTTGCTACCCTTAAGCGATATATATATACACTAATACTAAAAATGATTGTATGTAATTTAAGAGGGTGACTCACCCCCCCCCCCCCCCCCTCAATGTTGATCAAACTGAATTTTGAATTCGAGAATATCATTTTTACGTTGTTACGATTGTTTTAAGCTATTTTACATGAAGAAGTTCCTGAATTGCTCAAATAGTATGATTATGTCAATACAGTCACCCTCTAGTTACTTACCCCTAAACTAAATATTATGAAATTGAGCAAAAACAGGTCAATTAGATTTTTTCACGTAGATTTGAAATCTGTATACAAAATTTTAATATATTGTATTTTTAACCCTCTTTTCGTAATGTTAACCCCCAACCATCCCTGTTGATGTAATTTAAACAAGTTGCATGTCAATAGATAGCTTTTTAAAAAAGAGTAATATCGCTAATTTAAACTTTTGCTCTATCTCTTACCGTTTTCGAGATACTTAACAAATTAAATTTTTACCCCAATTTTTGAAGGGTCATTTCACCCCTTCAAACTGTTTTACAACCGCTAAAAAAAATACGTGTCTCTTATTTTTCGATGTTCTACTACATATCAAAGAATAAACAAAATCGGAGGGGTACACCCCCGTGATGCTCCTTGTAAGACCTGTACCTATTTAAAATAGTTTAGCTTTCTAAGAGTAAAAGAATTTTTAAAATCGGCTGGGTAATTAGTTTTGGTATTTTTGGAACCCAAGAACCCGAACGGATTTTGTGCAGCATAGTTGTATCCATCTAAAATAATTTAGTTCTCTAGCAGTGAGAAATTTTTTAGAATCGGTTTGATAGTTTATTATTGGCGTTTTCGGATCTGCAAGATTCCGGTGGACTTCATTAAAAAATCAGCTCGACCGTATATTCTAGGCGGACTTTATGTAATATATATACATACATATATATATATATATATATATATATATATATATATATATATATATATATATATATATATATATATATATATATATATATATAAATATAAATATATATATATATATATATAAATATATATATATATATATATATATATATATATATATATATATATATATATATATATATATGTATATATAGGATATTTTATCTTTCTAACAGTAAAAGTATTTTCAAAACCCGTTGTGTAGCATTCTAGGCCGCATTTGGATCCGCAGGACAGTTGTGGATCTCAGATAACACAATCTGTACTTATCTAAAATAGTTTACCTCGGTAATAGTAAAAAAATTTTCAAAATCGGTCAGTTATTTTATTTTTGACACTTTTAGGTCCCACTGACGCTGTCGGACTTTACATAATGTAATCTATATCTGTTTAAATAGTTTAGCTCTCTAACAGTGAAAAAATTTTCAAAATCGGTTGGTTAGTTTATTTTTACCACTTTTGAGTCCCATGGACCCTGGCGGACCCTACATAATGTAATGCTAATGTATCTAAAATAGCTTAGCTCCCTAACAGTGAAAAAATTTTCAAAATCGGTCAGTTAGTTTATTTTTGACACTTTTGGATCCTATGGACCCTGGCAGACCTTACATAACGTAATCTGTATTTATCTAAAATAGTTTAGCTCTGTAAGAGTGAAAAAATTTTCAAAATCGGTCAGTTAGTTAAGAATACGAAAATGATATTCACTGAAATTTATATATATATATATATATATATATATATATATATATATATATATATATATATATATATATATATATATATATAAATTTTAGTGAATATCATTATCGTATTTTAGGAACCTCAAAACATATTTCTGCCATAGTCCCGGACTTAGATTGCGCCGTGAGTCCTACTGTAATAGTTGAATTTCAAGTTTTCGAAATTCGCTAAAAAGAAACTGCGCAGTTATAAATAATGACGTCATCTCCTTGGTAATATTTCCAGTCTGTCATTTTCGTGAAAATCAGTTTTCTATCGTCAACTGTCTCAAAGGTGCTAGTAGTCAACACTGTGGATGTGGTAAATTTTATGTGTATCTTGAATAGTTTTGGAAATATGACAGTATGAGATGAGTATCTCAACATTAGCGGATCAGTTACCATTAATACCAACTTAACAAATTAATATTTTATAATATAATTATGAGTAGTAAAACTCTAATTTAGAATAACTAAGGAATTTAGTGTGAGGACAGACCGTGACGGGCGCCCGGAACAGTAATTAAGAAATTATATTGCATAATTGACATAAGAGCTAAAACGTGACAAACTGACCAAACACGTATTACATTTTCTTTGTCGAAAATCCGAATCCACTTGACTTTAATTGTGTTCAGAAATTATTACCTACTTGAAGGTTTGGGTATAAGTTAGTGATGGGAATAATCGAATGATTTCAATAATCGATTATTTTTAATCGAGTGATTTTAATAATCGATTAATCATTCGATTATTTTTATCGATTATTTTTAATTGAGTGATTTTAATAATCGATTAATCATTCGATTATTTTTATCGATTATTTTCATTCGATTATTTTTGTCGATTATTTTCATTCGATCATTTTTATCGACTATGTTTCATTCGATTATTATTATCAATTATTTTCTTTCGATTATTTCTAACAATTATTGGTCGATTATTTTTATCGGTTATATTATTCAGTTATTGAGATGCGATAAAAAATTAAATTTCAATTTTGTAATTTTTTGGAATCCTTTTATTGTAATTTTTATTTTCAAATTCAAACCTATAATACAATATTATTTACTTGTATCATATGAACCATACAACCATAATCCATCTTTCAGTTCTTTTGTTTTTAGGTGGTTTATTATATTATATTCAAAAATCTTTTTTTTTATTATATTTATGTCCATTAGAGATTAAACCAGTACTAATTACAGTTTCAAAAATAAAAGTGGTATTTTGCAAAGTAAAGTATTTGTTTATTATTTACAAATATGGAATACCATAAAGTAACGCTCAAATCTATTAATACTAATTATCGGTTTTTCCATTTTAATAGTCGGCATTTTAACACGTTGATGATCATAATCTATATAGTGACGAAACACCCCACTAGCGCAGTATTTTGACAACTATAGAATTGTTGACGTAGTACAGCGTTGTGTCTTAGTTAGTTAGGTTTTACTTGACGGTGCACATACAACGCCCATGACCATTAAAGTATTAATAACCCCTGCTAGGTTGTGCTATTCATCTGATGCAAAACATCGCCAATAATTGTTATTATAAAACCTTTTTTTTTTTATTTAAACTGTTGTCTGTTTTCAATAGATATGACGACCCGCTAAATAATTATTACCTGATATTTTTTAGGATAACTTTTGTAGGATCGAATTTGTTTTATCTCCATATATTTTTAAAACTGTTCGATTGAAAAATAATCGAATGATTTAATATCTCAAGATATTTTTTTAAAATCATTCGAATGATAAATAATCGAATGATTTTATTATATCTCGAGATATTTTAATAATCGAATGATCGATCCAATCTAATGACCTGTAACAAATGATCAGTTTAAAATATTAAAGAAAAACAGTTTTATGTTCCGGTGTAGAATTCGAAATTTGCAGATTTGTAACTTTAACATGTAAGTAGATGATCATGTCATAATATATAAGCAAGTAAAAATTCAAATTAGGTATATTCTAACTTGGTGCCGTCCGATCACTTTTGTTAGCCATTATATATAGGTACATATGTATAATATATTACATTATTTTGTGCAAACAATAACAATTTTAATTGATAATTAAAATTTTCCGAGACCCTCCGGCTAACAGGTTTACAAAGTAAAATGAATATAAATTTATTATTGAATACTATAATTACTTCTGTGATTGAATGCAAGCAAGGTAAGAAATATTTTTTCAAAGATATTTTTGTTAGAAGGGTATTATTTATAAATTAGAACAGTTGTATTAGTGCATGAGTGGCCAAAATTATTTCCACGGATTTTTTCTTTATAATTTCATTTTTTACATGGTACCGTCACTTGGGACAAATCCGGACAGTAGGGGTGAATCCGGATAGAGCCGCCTATGGATATTTCTTTGTCAATATTACCATCGCACAAGATCACAGATCAATCTATGTTGTTAAATTTTGTCAGTTATGAGTTAGTCATCGAAGAAAAGCGGTGTACGTGATGTCTTAATATTTTGATATTTTACAGGGACGTCTTTTATAAATTTTAAATATAACGTGCGTTGTGAAATTTTGTAAAGAACCTGCTGTGCAAAAAAAAACCTTATATATCATATATACGCTAGGAACTGCCAACAAAATGTTAAGTGTGGTGTTAACAATATATGCACAATAAATAAAAGCTCTATTGTGCTTTTTTTTGATAAATTAATTAACAAAAAATTGTTTTTAGATGGGGCGAATCCGTACATCATGGTGCATCAGTATAAAAAGAAAGTATAAAGGGAATAAACTACATGAACTATAGATTAGATAATGTAGAACCGGCATTTTTCGACAGAGGCGCAACAACCGAGGGGCCCAAAGGGTCCGGACCCCCTAAAATTATATGGACTCCTCATAAATTACGTAAATTTTCCTTCAATTTATTTTATTTATATTAAAAAGTAAAATATTTAGTGGCTTACTGATATTTTTTATTTAAAAATCAAATTTTGGGCGACGCTATTTACGATAACATTTTCCATTGTTATCGAAGAATTGCGTTATCAAAAAATTTGGTTATGTAAATTTTTGTTGGACCCTCTGCAGATTTGTAGTTGTTGCGCTCCTATTTTCCGATATTAAAAATAAAAGAAATCACTCAGACAAGCTGCTGAATATTACCATGTTCTCAAATCGGCCTTGTATGATAGACTCAAAGGCAAATCGAAATAAAATTTATGTAAATCCAGAATGTTTTATTTAACCCATCAAATGTCATTCGCGGATGTAAATATTTATTTTAGCGAATTTCCAGACTGGAAATTCAGCTACTTTTATCTTTTATGTCCGAAGTCATGCATATCTTATATGCATGACTGAATATGATTTATATTGCAAAAAGGCTATGTCCGTATTCACCCCACACACAGGGGTGAACCAAAAAAAAAAAAAAAAAAAATAATATTAATAAATAAATAAAATAAAATAAAAAAATAAAAAATGTTGCAGTAACAATTTTGATATTTTTATTACTATCCTATATGCTCGTGATATTAAAGCATTTAAATTATTTTTTTAGAATTTTTTAGATTAACTTTAAACAATTAATTGCCAAAAAAACTCAAAAAATCGTCCGGATTCGCCCCAACTGACAGTACTACATATGAAAGTTCATACTACCAATTGGCCAGATTTTTTTAAACTGACATTGTTTATAAAAATGAGAAAGAATAATATTTTTCTGTTCCTACTATTAAAAGTATGACATTTTGCGCACGGCTAACTATATGTAAAAATTAACAATTTCCCACACCGTGCGGAAATAGCGTGCGAAATAATTTTCCACGGTCTAATATAATAAAAAAAATAGACTGTTTCGATAATTTAATATTTAATATATATAAATATATACATAATATGTAAGTATATGAAAAACTAAATATGTAAAGTGTATAAGTATCTAAAAATATACATAATATGTAAGTTGATTATTTGTTATAGCTCGTCCACACTACACAAACTTTTGTTTGTACAAACTTTTACACAAACAAAAGTTTGTACAAATAGCACGTCCACATTCACAAACTTTTGTTTGACTGAATTTTTGCACAAACTTTTTATAGATAATATATGTACCATACATAGATGAAGTACACATTTTTTTTTTTTTTGAAGCAAATCGGCATATTTGTTAACACCTTTTACAACCTACAAAGTGTCGGTGTAATAAATATTTTGTAATTTATTGCTAATAAATATTTATTGTATGGTACATTGGTACATACGTATTCAGTATCAATATTTTTCAGAAACCATTACTCTAGACTGGAATGAATCGAGAAAGGCGGGTGAATAGGGACACAAGGAAAAATGTTACTCATATATATAAACCAACATATTAAATGTTGGTTTAAAAACACTAAACATAAATCGGAATAGATATCTTTCTTAAAATATAGTAGAATAATTATTTTTTCGGGTAACAACAATAACTAAGGTTGAAGTTGAATAAAAAATATTAGAACATCAATTTAAATTGACGTCTTCAAACAGTGTTACTTTTTGTTTTTAAAACTTCTTCTAAAAACTATTTATTTTGGTGCTCTAATGAAAGAATTCTTGTTTAATCGAAATTTTAGTTATTTTGAATATCTGAAAAAGGAAGACTACAAACTTTTAATTGTTTTTATTTTTTTAAGAGGAAATCATAAGGATGTGACATTGAGATTAAGTTGGAGGTACCCCAATTTACCATAGAGAAGAAATTACATTATTTTTGTAATTTTTTTAAAAACCAGAGACATTTTCCAAAATTTTTGATTACTGTAATAAAGTAACCATTCTCGTAAATTTTTAATATATTAATGTTTTTTAACATATTAATTAATATAATATTAAAGAATACGTACTCATAAAAGAAATATAAAAAAATACGGTGCAAAGCCTGAATTGGTGCCTACTCAGTCATTTTTACGGTAGTTGTCAAACTCACACGTCCATACCAACTTTTTGATGCGAGATACAAAAATCCACAAACACTGGTACAAACTTTGAACATCACGTTCACACGTATCGTTTGCCCAAACTTATGTTTCTGCAAACAATTTATTCAAACAAAAGTTTGTGTGATTTTACAAAATGTTTGCGCAAACTTCACGTCCACACGTACCATTTTGCACAAACTTATGTTTGCGCAAACAAAAGTTTGTGTAGTCTGGACCGGCTATTACTGTTTCCATAGTTTCAAAGTATGTTTTGGCAAAAATTTGAACATCTTACCACTGACATTATAAATTTAAAAAATTTTTACTACTTATTTAAATAAATATTAACACTTTCAGTCCCATGGCTTCGGCATCCGAAACCAAACAAAACATCCTCAGAGGCCGACCGCGAAAACAAAACACTTAAAAATATTTATAAAAAAGATTTTATATTATGTATTCTTATAAAAATAAATTTATTATGTACTACATACCGGACACTTTTCATTTTTTGTACATATAAATATACATAATATGTTTTATCATCAAAATATCTAGACTTGTTTATACAATAATATTTTTATCCACATATGTATGTATGTGTGTGTTGTATGCTTGTATATATGTATGTTACTCATCTTTTGACCTGCATAAGTAACACATACATGTTGAATCCTTTAGTGTTTTGTGGAATCATTTTATGTACTTGTTTACATAAAATTTGCTTAAAAATATTGTCGGCTTCCGGGGAAGTTTACTGTGAAAGTGCTCGGGCCTCATAGTGTTAATGTAAATTTTACGAAAAAAATGTGCTCGTAGAAAAAGTATAGTGAGTGAGAAAAGCGTATTTCTCACTCATATGAATTGTTGCACTCGTCCTGCGGGCTCGCGCAACAAACTCATATTCGTGAGAAATAAGCCTCTTTTCCCACTTATAAATTATTAGAAATAAACAAATCTAGTTCGAAAGATACCCACTAGTGTGTAGAACAACGTGCTAAAATTATAGTCCGATCGGTTTATTAAAATTTCGCCTCCACTGCCCACCAGTCAAAAAAATGTAGTATCCAGGAAAAAGTGTTTAAAGTTTTAGTAATAAATTTTTCATAAAATATAATTAGGAAAAGATATTTTCATATGAAATACAGGCTGAGTTTTCCGAGAGTTGCCATTTTGATTACAGCCAAACCGTTGATTTAATCGAAAAATTGTTCAAATAAGAGTTATAGATATCGACGGGGGCAACCGATTGCTATAGTCAGGAGCTTTATAGCTCTTATGGTTTTCGAGTTATGATACAAACTTATAGATTTTTAAATGAGACTATATATGTTAATTTTTCGATAAAACTGATCTAATGCATCAATTAAAAATCTGACAAAAACAGATATCTGAAGATATCTGCAAAAATGGAGGCAAGTACTTTGTCAGCTGAATATTGGTTTGCAACATAGCTTACGTCAAATAAATAAATAAGCAAAAGAACAAGTTAAAAATAAAAAGACATAAATAATTTCACAACTGTATTTAGTACTAGTATTTTAAAATTAAAAAAAAAATAGTTGAAATCAATTTTTATGCCAAGTACAAATATAATTATAATAATTATGATAACCACAAATTTTAAATTTAAAAATAAATCCTTTCAAAAAAAATCAAAATAAATTTTTTTTGAAAGGATTTATTTTTAAATTTAAAATTTGTGGTTATCATAATTATTATAATTATATTTGTACTTGGCATAAGAATCGATGTCAACTATTTTTTTTTTTTTAAATTTTAATATACTAATACTAAATGCAGTTGTGAAATTATTTATGTCTTTTTATTTTTAATTTGTTCTTTTGCTTATTTATTTATTTGACGTAAGCTATGATGCAAACCAATATTCAGCTGACAAAGTACTTGCCTCCATTTTTGCAGATATCTTCAGATATCTGTTTTTGTCGGATTTTAGCTATTATTTTTTGTTTTATTTTTACTTGAGTAAAAGATTTGAGTAGGTACTTTCCAACGATTTGTTAATTTATTTTAAATAAATACATAATTACATTTTTTAATTAATAAATAATTAACTCATTAATGTCTCAATTTCTTATATTACACTTTATTATTCTTATGCCTTTATATTATATTATATTAATAATAATAATAATAATAATAATAATAATAATAATAATAATAATAATAATACGAAAGCGAACTAGGCATTCACAGCCGTCTGTCATTGAGCCAACATCTACGCTCCCACAAAAGTCTCGTCGTACGAACCAGTATACACCAAAATAGACGCATAACACCTCGTTTCAAGCAACAACAACAACAATATAAGGAGTGATGTGACAAACCCGTCCGTGAATGTACTACGGTACTTTTACGGATTGGTTTGGCACATTACCCTTCCACAGAGCCTAATACCTTGCATAATGCCGGTATAGGTGAATGTTACCCAGTACTGTCCTACTGAGTAGTGAGCGCCAGGTTGGCGTAAAAGTCTATAATAATAATAATAATAATAATAATAATTAATAATAATAATAATAATAATAACATAATACGAATCCGACTGCGATATGTGAAAGCACAAGACCTGCTTCTACTCCATCTGAGCCATCTACAGTGAGCGAACAATACACTGACACTCATCTTACAGACACACAACACACTTACATAAACACACAATACACTAACACTGAAAGACAAACACTTAACACACATACAGATCCAGATTCGTCTGATGGAGAGGGGGGATCCAACAACTGCCGCACTGTCACTGTTACCGCTCTGGTGCACAATCCTCCCCAATTCAATAACACACAAGGTCCGTCAACCTCTATACCATCTAAACGCGCAGTTCCAGGAACACCCGATCTTAATGAGCAATTTGATGAACCAGAAAACATCTACACCAAGAAACGTAAAATAGAAAGACACATCCACACACATACACAAACACACACACAAACACAAACAGTCCTTCCCGTTCCCTCTGTCCCTACTCCTACCTACCATCTGAGCACACGAAAACGAACTGGGCATTCACAGCCGTCTGTCATTGAGCCAACATCTACGCTCCCACAAAAGTCTCGTCGTACGAACCAGTGTACACCAAAATAGACGCATAACACCTCGTTTCAAGCAATAACAACAACAATATAAGGAGTGATGTGACAGACCCGTCTGTGAATGTACTACGGTACTTTTACGGATTGGTTTGGCACATTACCCTTCCACAGAGCCTAATACCTTGCATAATGCCGGTATAGGTGAATGTTACCCAGCACTGTCCTACTGAGTAGTGAGCGCCAGGTTGGCGTAAGTCTATAATAATAATAATAATAATAATAATAATAATAATAATAATAATAATAATAATAATAATAATAATAATAAATAATAATAACACGCCTGGTTGAGTCAAGGAAGTCTTTTCCCGGAGACTGAAGGATTCATGCTGGCTATACAAGATCAAGTAATTCATACAAAGAATTATTCAAAATACATACTTCGGGACTCGTCAATAATATCTGACTCATGCCGGAGATGCCATTCCAAATCTGAAACGATCCAACACATCACAGCTGCCTGTACTCAGCTCGCTCAGTCCGAATATAAACACCGTCACGACCAGGTTGGCAAAATCATATACCAGAAACTAGCGGTTAAGCACCACCTTATAACCGATAAAACCCCTTACTACAAGCTCACACCAAAAGTAGTAGCGGAGAATGACTCCTGTAGACTTTACTGGGATCGGTCGATTATTACAGATAAGACCATAAATCATAATCGACCAGATATCACCTTCGTAATGAAACAAACTAAGACCACCTATCTGATCGACATTGCGGTTCCGAATACACATAACTTACAAAAAACACGCAGTTAAATTGGAGAAATACACTGACCTCGCAGCCGAAATAAAACAACAATGGCGAATGGAACATGTCCACATTGTTCCAATAGTACTCAGTGCCACCGGGGTCATTCCACACACACTACACAATAGCTTGAGCCTCTTGGGTCTCCCAAAGTACACATATGTCACTATGCAAAAGGCAGTGATCATAAACACGTGTCGTATAGTACGGAAGTTCCTCAGTAATACGAATCCGACTGCGATATGTGAAAGCACAAGACCTGCTTCTACTCCATCTGAGCCATCTACAGTGAGTGAAGAACACACTGACACTCATCCTACTGACACACAACACACATACATAAACACACAATACACTAACACTGAAAGACAAACACTTAACACACATACAGATCCAGATTCGTCTGATGGAGAGGGGGGATCGAACAACTGCCGCACTGTCACTGTTACCGCTCTGGTGCACAATCCTCCCCAATTCAATAACACACAAGGTCCGTCAACCTCTGTACCATCTAAACGCGCAGTTCCAGGAACACCCGATCTTAATGAGCAATTTGATGAACCAGAAAACATCTACACCAAGAAACGTAAAATAGAAAGACACATCCACACACATACACAAACACACACACAAACACAAACAGTCCTTTCCCTTCCCTCTGTCCCTACTCCTACCTACCATCTGAGGACACGAAAACGAACTAGGCTTTCACAGCCCTCTGTCATTGAGCCAACATCTACGCTCCCACAAAAGTCTCGTCGTACGAACCAGTATACACCAAAATAGACGCATAACACCTCGTTTCAAGCAACAACAACAACAATATAAGGAGTGATGTGACAAACCCGTCCGTGAATGTACTACGGTACTTTTACGGATTGGTTTGGCACATTACCCTTCCACAGAGCCTAATACCTTGCATAATGCCGGTATAGGTGAATGTTACCCAGTACTGTCCTACTGAGTAGTGAGCGCCAGGTTGGCGTAAAAGTCTATAATAATAATAACACGCCTGGTTGAGTCAAGGAAGTCTTTTCCCGGAGACTGAAGGATTCATGCTGGCTATACAAGATCAAGTAATTCATACAAAGAATTATTCAAAATACATACTTCGGGACTCGTCAATAATATCTGACTCATGCCGGAGATGCCATTCCAAATCTGAAACGATCCAACACATCACAGCTGCCTGTACTCAGCTCGCTCAGTCCGAATATAAACACCGTCACGACCAGGTTGGCAAAATCATATACCAGAAACTAGCGGTTAAGCACCACCTTATAACCGATAAAACCCCTTACTACAAGCTCACACCAAAAGTAGTAGCGGAGAATGACTCCTGTAGACTTTACTGGGATCGGTCGATTATTACAGATAAGACCATAAATCATAATCGACCAGATATCACCTTCGTAATGAAACAAACTAAGACCACCTATCTGATCGACATTGCGGTTCCGAATACACATAACTTACAAAAAACACGCAGTTAAATTGGAGAAATACACTGACCTCGCAGCCGAAATAAAACAACAATGGCGAATGGAACATGTCCACATTGTTCCAATAGTACTCAGTGCCACCGGGGTCATTCCACACACACTACACAATAGCTTGAGCCTCTTGGGTCTCCCAAAGTACACATATGTCACTATGCAAAAGGCAGTGATCATAAACACGTGTCGTATAGTACGGAAGTTCCTCAGTAATACGAATCCGACTGCGATATGTGAAAGCACAAGATCTGCTTCTACTCCATCTGAGCCATCTACAGTGAGTGAAGAACACACTGACACTCATCTTACAGACACACAACACACATACATAAACACACAATACGCTAACACTGAAACACAAACATTTAACACACATACAGATCGAGATTCGTCTGATGGAGAGGGAGGATCGACCAACTCCCGCACTGTCACTGTTACCGCTCTGGTGCACAATCCTCCCCAACTCAATAACACACAAGGTCCGTCAACCTCTGTACCATCTAAACGCGCAATTCCAGGAACACCCGATCTTAATGAGCAATTTGATGAACCAGAACACATTTACACCAAGAAACGTAAAATAGAACGACACATCCACACACATACACGAACACACACACAAACACAAACAGTCCTTTCCCTTCCCTCTGTCCCTAATCCTACCTATCCTCTGAGGACACGAAAACGAACCAGGCTATCACAGCCGTCTGTCATTGAGCCAACATCTACGCTCCCACGAAAGTCTCGTCGTACGACCCAGTGTACACCCAAATAGACACATAACACCTCGTTTCAAGCAACAACAACAACAATATAAGGAGTGATGCGACAAGCCCGTCCGTGAATGTACTACGGTACTTTTACGGACTGGTTTGGCACATTACCCTTCCACAGAGCCTAATACCTTGCATAATGCCGGTATAGGTGAATGTTACCCAGTACTGTCCTACTGAGTAGTGAGCGCCAGGTTGGCGTAAAAGTCTATAATAATAATAAAGAATCCGAGCGATGGCCTCCAGGCCTTGGTGACCGGACGCTTTGTCTAGTACTTATCGTACCGTCACCAAGGACTGTCCGCTCTTTTTAGGCCCTGGGATGGCAGGGCTCATCGTTGGATTTTATATGTGTATGTTTGTCCGTTGTCTAGTGCATTTATGTGTCCCTGTCTTTACGTGTTGTTTTTATTTTGTATCGTGTTTGGCGACGCATGCCCTTAGTTGGCGATGCCGCCGGGTGCTGCTTACCGCGCCATCCACCGGCAGCAGTACCCCAATTTGAATCAAAAAAAAAAAAAAAAAAATAATAATAATAATAATAATAATAATAATAATAACCTGATAAAAACCCGATAGAACTCATCAACTAACATTTCTACAAAACTCAATTTTGAAAAACTTCCTAATTGTGATTCCAAACATTCTACATACTTGTTATCGTTTTCAACTATTTTCTTTGTTTTTTTGTCTGAATACTGCGTTTTCCGAAGTTGCTTGCTACTAAATAGTAAATACTAATGTTGCTCTTATAAGTCTATGATCAGAATCAACTTTAAAACTGTTTAAAACTTCGAAATTTGTAATTTCTTTCATATTGTCTGTCAGTATGTAGTCCAACTCGAATTTTTGATTATTGGGAGAGCTGCATGTCCATCTTCGTGAAAGTTCTTTAAAAAGAACGTATTAGCAATTTTTAAGTTGTGGCAAGCTGCGAAATTAACCAAGTGTGCACCTCTTTCATTGCGTTCTCCATAACCATATTTACCCCTAACATTTTCTTCACCAGCGAGTAATTTGCCCACCCTGCTATTAAAGTCACCAATGACTAAATAGAAATCAACTTTTTTCTTTTCTTCTAAAATAGTTTCTTCTAATTGGTTATAAACAATTTCTACATCATCATTTGGCGATTCCGCAATAGGCATGTGCACTTGAATTAAAAGTAACCTCGTTCGATGTGCTTTTATAGTTAAAAGAGCTATTCGTTCGCTTACTGCAACAAATTTTTCAATACAATTTTTATATATTTTATTTACTAAGAACCCGACACCATAAGAACCATTAAGCGCTGCTGAATGACAAAATACATGACCATTCTTCGTTTCTTCTATTTTTAAAAAGTTTCTTCTAATCTCGGCAAGCCCAATGATGCTCCAGTTTATATCATCTAAAGCAGTGTTTTTCAACCTTTTTCATGGCGCGACCCCCGTAGTATGGAAATATATTTCTCGACCCCCTGGTATAGAAAAATATTTCGCGAACCCTACCCTCTGCTATTTCTAACTTTTATTTTATTTTATGTTATAAATATCGGATCTAATCATCATTATTAATTATTTTGAATTAGGTATCAATTAAATACGTAACAAGCAAACTTTAAACAGGCATATTTTTATGTCAACATCTAACTTTACGATTTTGGTAGCTTCTGAACGCACGCGTGACTTGTGTGAGCGAGACATAGCGCGACGTGATGAGCGCTGCGTGGAGCATAAGGCGAGCAAAGAATGACACTTTTGAATTCTTTTAATTGTGAATTCGCTTTGAATTGTATTTAAATTTATTGAATTGACTGTTGTTATTTGTTTAGTAGTTGCTCACTGTCTTTTATTGTCTAATATCCAAAATTCTGTGCTCATTGTAATTATTAAAAATGGATGAGTTTCTGGAAAGACATGCGCAACCGCCAATTTTAAGTTTCAATGAGATTAATGACACAAAAGCAAAGAAAAAACGTCTATATGACGACAATTATTTAAAACTCGGATGTACTGTTATTGAAAATAAGCCGCAGTTATTTGCTTTGAAATTTTATCAAGCGAAAGTAATAAACCATCACATTAATGTAATCCTTAATTAACCTTTTCTTTATTAAATATTATATATTGAACTACAGTGGTTTTATTGTTAAAGTAACTGCGACCCCCTTAAAAAGGCTTCGCGTTCCCCCAGGGGGTCGCGACCCACAGGTTGAAAAACACTGATCTAAAGCATATGCTTTTATATTACTTTATTTTTTAATAATTTTCATAATGAAATATTAATACTGATAATTTTAATAAGATAATTTATAATTTTTAATTTCAAATATTAATATTATATTAATTACATTAAAATATTTTTTTCAATCACTATGTGAATTTTAATTAATAAATTATACTATTAATATCTAATTATACTAGTTTTGTAATTTTGTAAATTTTGTCAAAAAGGTAAATTTTTAACTTTTACCTGCTGCCTATCTACTCGGCGCACACTAGTTCACTCCCGCGGTCAGATAACCCTGAAGGGTCATATATGTACTAGTTCGCTGCTGTGACCGTATACTAGCTCGCTCCTGTCTAGACCGTATACTAGTTCGCTCCCGTAACTATATGCTAATGCGATTAAGGTTCATTCTAAGAACTCAAAGCAAGAGAAATTACACAAATTAAACAGCAAAATAAGAATGTTTTTCTTTGTGTTTTATAACTTAATATTAAATACATTGGTCTAAATTTATATGACATAAATTTTACAAAGTCGAATCTACTTATTACATTTTGTTTCAATAATGATATTTTTCCTCCAACAAATTCCTTACGTAAATTAACTGCCTTAAGATACATTTTTTTGTGCCTTTATTTAAATGTTTTGTTTATAAATGTAATTTAAAATTTGTACAAATACAAAGTTTCCAATTTAAACGTATTTTAATTTAATTTGCCATTCTAATAAAATAAAAAAATTCACGTTAAAGCCCCGAATTAACGAATTATTTTCTACAAACTCGTCTTAGACCCGAGTCATAGTTATTCGTGTATAACTATTTCTACGATAATAACAGAATACTGGCTGTTGGTAAAACTCATATTTTTAATGTCTAAAAGATACAAGGCGAAATTATTATTACAAATCATACTAATCTAGAAGTTAAACTAAACTTAAACTGTGTGGAATATATACGATGCGTTATCCACTTTTTGAAATTTCATATACAAAAAAGACTTTTGAAATAGAGAATGGGAGTGGGTTAATATTTAAATCAATTTATTTCATTAAATACTAATTTACGAGGGAAATTAATAATTTACGGCCGATTATATAAGGTAACTAAACATATTTCTGAATAAATTCTCCGATTTTATTTTATGTTTCGAAGTATTTTCGAAAGAGCATATAACAATGACGTCAGATATGAAATCTAATGGGGATATAGAAAGTCGGTAGGTATGATGTGATATGACATCGATTTATTATTTATTTATTTTTTTGTTTTGTTTTTTCTTTCAAAGTAGTTGCCGAATTTTCTACCAAAATTCTTGATATGTTGATCAGTATTTTGGAAAATGCTCCTTCCTTTACAATATTATATACCTCTCCTTCTTCCATGACAATTACTTATTATTATATCTATACAGTGTGAGTTTTTTGAGAGTTACCATTTTTATTACAGCCAAACCGTTGATAAGAGCTAAGATCTATAAAGATCCTAACTATAGTAATCGGTTGCCCCCGTCGATATCTGCAACTCTTATTTGAACAATTTTTTAATTAAATCAACGGTTTGGCTGTAATAAAAATGGAAACTCTCAAAAAACTCAGGCTGTATATATGTAATTCGCCATCTGTCATCAAGATCTGCGCGTCGGCATACCTTTCTTAATCTACTTTGGCTCTAGCTTTATTTTCAAAGAATCGTGTCCCGATTTGGGCCATGGTGAGTTTCAGTAATGTATTGTATACCAATGGATAGTTTAGGAGTATATTATCGGAAAAATACCTTTATTACCATTTACGGTGGGTATCTACTTAAACGGACTGGTAAAAAAAGCCTATTTCAGTGAATTCTCGTTGTCAGAACTATCAGATATTATAAATATTCGCTCGACATCTGTTGGTTGGATACACGTTGGGTGCTCCGTGGTGGGGCTGTGTAAGAAGTCTTTCATATTCTAAATACCAGATTACCGTTGCTATGTGAATACAGCAGCCTATAGTTCGAGTATTATTTTTACAAGTGCAATAATGTGCTTTAATCGAATCTCTACCTTCCATATGTTTATCCACCAAGACGTATACGTAATATTTTGTTTTATTGACAAGACGTCTAGATTGAATTCTTGCTTTTAAAAATGTTTCTTGTATGTTTAATCCGTAAGAAGTAAAATAAATATTTTGGGTGTCTGTACATATTTCAATTTTAAACCTAACCATCAAAAGCAATGTGTTCAGCGTAATAAAATTTCGCTTGATTGATTTGATAGCTTTTAAGGTTAATTAAGTATACGTAGTACGGTCCATAAGATCTTAGCCTCACATAGTTAATAGAGGGTAATCTAAAATATTTAATATTTATAATGTAGATACAAGTCTAGTGATATACTGTAAAGGGTTTCAACTTATTCCGATAGCAACTTTATTGTTGAGAGTACTTTAAACATTTTGTAGTCGAGTGATTTTTGAAAATGACCAAAATTGAGTATCGTGTAGTTATTAAGTTTTTAACTAAAGAAGGTCTAACGCTAACGCAAATAAAAGGAAGAATGACTGTCGTGTACACTAATTTTTGCCCATTTTATGGAACAATAATGCAACAAGATTTGCCAATGATGAAAAGAAAAGCAAGCTGTTTACGACCATGTCAACAGTAAAGATTCAGCATATTTTTATAGCGACATAGAAGCGTTAATTAAATGTTGTGAAAACTGTATTGCAATATAGAGAGACTATATTTAAAAATCATATAAGTAAGTATTATTTTTATTTGCACATATCCTTGTATGTTAGGTTAAGAACTTATGGACCTCACTACGTACATCTCGCTCTGTCAAAATCGGAAAATCAATCACTTCGTCGTCTGTGATAGAGAAAAATCGCCTCAAACTCGAATTAAGATTGTTCAGAAGTTCAGAACGCACTGAATTTTCTTGCATAACATATACCCAAAGACTTAGCCAGACGAAGTTTAAACTTAGACCGTTACCATCGTCACCACAAGAATGTGCTCTAGTTGCAAGGAGAATTACAGTATTATATTTCAAGGATAAATTATAGGAGATATTTTCACTGACGAAAAGGTTATCTGACACTTTTTTTTTTGCTAGTAAGTTGCGCCCACCAGATACGCTCGTAAGAACGATATATTTTTTCAATATAAGCTGTGTACTATCTAATGATATAAAAATTATTCCGGGACTCTTCATGGCCCAGAACCCGTACTATTCGGGACACGACTCTAATCAAATATCCTATAACGGTCTATTCATATCTACAGATACTGAAGGTCACAGATACGTGTCGTGACAGACACGACAAATATTATTTAATGCTTTTCTTATGAACACATTCATACACACCAACGATCCGTCTCTGTGTGTGAGCATTAAACAATATTTGTCGTGTCTGCCACGATACGTGTCTGTGACATTTAGTGTCTGTATATATGAATAATCGATCTTTACTCTGCTCTTTTCACTAAAAGTAAGAGTGACACTCCAACTGTATATTTCAGAGTACATAATTTTATTATTTTATTATTAATTACTCTTCTATTTCTATTTTAATCAATTCAGATTAACATTATAATGATAGAATCTAAAGAATATTTTTAAATGCAATGGTTGAGTGAACAAGAAACTGTGAGACAACAGTTGTTAAGTATATTTTTAAGGTCATCTTAAGTATAAGTACTAAATAATATATCTACATAATTGTACTTTTATGTCATTAGGCTAAAGGTGCCTATTATGATATACTTTTTTTTTAAATCTTATTTTTTTAAAGAAATTTAACTCTAGTTACTGAAATCACCTCTAACTTACGGAAAATATTATATTCTAGTCTTACTATCAGAAGTAAGAAACTAATACTAGTCCAACTTTATTGTTGGCAAATCATTTTTTCAAATATACCATTTTTAATAATTATTGAAAAAAGAATCTCCTAATATAAGATATTGGAATATCCTAATATGAAATACTATCTCATATTTAGAGCCGTGGACAGAAATGGTGAACCCCAGGAATAAATCCCATTTTTATTTAATTCCCCCCCCCCAAAAAAAACTCACTTTCTCGAGGCCGCTACCTACAGCTCGGGCCCCCTCTTCTAATCCGGGCCCTGAGGCTATAATCTCGGCTGCCCTCCCTTCTCATCGAGCCTGTTCATATTACGAAATTTAAAAAAAAAAATATATATATATATATATATATATATATATATATATATATATATATATATATATATATATATATATATATATATATATATATATATATATAAATAATACTTTTATTAATTAAAATTTTATGAAAGTAATAGATAACTTAATAATTTTCTATCCTAGTGATTACATAATAAATCAAGCTTGCAATTATTGTATAAAAAAAGAGAAAAAATATATAATAATCTTACGAGTATCAAAATTAAATCTGATAAAAGATAAATAAAAATAGTCAAAAAGTTTTCATAATCACAACAAATATAGGCTACTGGATAATCAAAATCTACTTGTAGGCGGTAATATTTAAAGGAAAGATACGTACGATTTTTGAAATTTGGGATTTGACTTTAGCGGGTAAACCAGGTAGGCCCGGACCTATCCAAAAATTTAAAAAAAATATATGCATCTGACGTGAAAAACACAATTATTAGTAATTGTACGATAATTAATGAGAAAAATGCATATCATAAAAACACAACATGTAATTTTTTCTCGGCATTAACAAACACATGTGTGTTGACACTGACAGTCTCTAACGAGAATTTCGGAAAACTAACAAAAAGTTTGGTATCATGTTCATGTGCACAAGAGAGATAAATAAATATCTGGTCGTATAAGCGAAATAACCTGCTATTTCATATTAAACAACTATCTCATAATAGGCAATTTTACCCTATTCTAAAATACCCCTGTCGCAGCATCCTGCATAACATAGCGAATTTCCGTTTATAAAAGTTAGTTTTTCTCGGAAACTAGTTGATATAGAACAATAGTTTAAAGACCTTTTTTATGTAATTTTTTCTCCTCTTTTAAACGGTGTAAAAAAATTTCGCAAAAATTGTTGGTTAAGTGGAAATTTTGGCAAAAAACTAATTTTTTGCAAGAACAAACATCATGTTCCTGGCATCCGACGTGTCTGGTTAACGAACTCGTCCAACGGTTTGGGACTTCCAATATTTTCACCAAATTTCGTAAACCTAGGACGTTCCGTTCGAGAATTATCGCGGGGACATACACACACATATATATATATATATATATATATATATATATATATATATATATATATATATATATATATATATATATATATATATATATATATATATAAATTTTAGCGAATATTATTTTCGGTTTCTAGGGACCTCAAAACAAATTTCTGCCATAGTCCCGGGCTTAGGTCGCGTTATGACAGTGGCTGTAATAGCTGAATTCCATTCTGGAAATTCGCTAAAAGGAAATTATAAATGAATATGTAAAAATATTTATTTAAAAAAATAACATATTCAAAATTATATCCCAGTCTTTGTATCTAAAAAAAATTCTGATAATTATTTACGGAACAAATAAATCCCTGGACCCATTTAAATTATAATCGAATTCAAGAAATTGTGTTAATAAATTAGCATATTAAAATTGGGAGTTTCCAGTTTTAATTGTATCAGTATCTTCAAAGATTTTAGTATAAAATTTTTATATTTTATTTAAGCAAGTCCAAACAATTTGTAATAAGACATAGAGAAAAAAAAGTCTACGTATTTTTATAATACGATATCCGACAAAAACAGATATCTGAGGATATCTGCAAAAATGGAGGCAATTACTTTGTCAGCTGAATATTGGTTTGCAACATAGCTTATGTCAAATAAATAAAAAAGCAAAAGAAAAAAATAAAAATAAAAAGACTGACATATAAATAATTACACAACTGCATTTATAATAGTATTAGCATTTTAAAATTAAAAAAAAAAATACTTGAAATCGATTCTTATGCCAAGTACAAATATAATTATAATAACTATGATGATAACCACAAATTTTAAATTTAAAAATAAATCCTTTCAAAAAAAAAATCAAAATATATTTTTTGAATAACAATTTCGGTTTTACTTGGTCGAAATTGTTATTCAAAAAATTTATTTTGATTTTTTTTTAAAAGGATTTATTTTTAAATTTAAAATTTGTAGTTATCATCATAGTTATTATAATTATATTTGTACTTGGCATAAGAATCGATTTCAACTATTTTTTTTTTAAATTTTAAAAGGCTAATACTATTATAAATGCAGTTGTGTAATTATTTATATGTCAGTCTTTTTATTTTTATAATCCAGGGTCGTAGTTATTAACGGGTCTTCAGAAAAAATTAAATATTTACTATAACCAATTTTTAGTACAACCCAGTGAACATTTTTCTGTAAATTTTATGTCAAAGTGACAGAACTGAAAGTCACCTGTTACATAAAATATGAGTCACATATGACTCACATGTAACTTACAATTTCCCACTTATAAACGTAACAATGTGACGTAACATTGTTATGGTCTTGTTACGTTTCAGGAAAATATAACTTTGATGTTACCTTATAGATAAAAATACGCCTTACGCCTTCTTTTGCAAAAAGCAAATTCAATATTCCCCTTTTTTGTTTCTTATTAACATTACATCATATATTACCAACTTTGTTCATATACATACACCTAAATTATTATTGTTTTTTTTTCTTTTTTTTTGTTGGCTGTTACAGGATTCGAACCGTTATCCAAGCTGAAGCATCATTTAAATTATCGACAGTCTTAACCACTAGACCAAACTGACTTATTTATTCTCATCGTTATATATTAATATATATCACAAAATAGTAAATAAAGCCTTACAAGAATTTTCATAAGAGTTTAATTTTTAAATTAATAACAAAATTAACTGTTTTAACGACGTATTAACGTTTTTTTAATGAAATGTCACAATCATGACTCTTTTGTTATGTTTTTGTGACGTGTCAATATTAATAAAACATTTCACTTGTCACTTTTGTGAAATGTTTTGTTACCATATTAATTTTAAATGTATCAGTTCGCGAGGAGTTATCAATTTAAAGATTCCTGTAGTTAATACGTCACAAAAACATAACATAAGAGTACTGTTGTGACGTTTTGTTCAAAGTAACATTGTTAGGTCATCGGGACATAACAAAAGAGTTATGATTGTGACATTTCAATAAAGTAACGTTGATACGTCACAAAAACATAACATAAGAGTCAGTTCTGTGAGGTTTTATTAAAGTAACATTGTTAGGTTGCGAAGACATAACATAAAAGTCACACTGTGACGTTTTATCGAAGCAACCTTGATACATCATGTAAACGTAACATAGCAGTCACAAATGTGACATTTTATTACAGTCACAATGGCACGTAACTGTTACGTAACATACAGGTACCAATTAGGTATATAACGTAAAACTCTAATTTTATATAACTGTTATGTCACCCATAAGTCAAAAAAGTTGCGTAACTTGTTATTTCCTTGTTACATCACATTTACATTCTATGTTCACTGGGAACCTACTTCCGATTTTCCAGCATTGGTGAATTCCGTTCGGATCACCATTATTTCACAGATTTGCGAGTAATATTTTTACAATGAAGCCTTTTATATTTTTAGTAGTGATCGTGTAATATTAAATTTTCTTTAGAGTACTATTTTACTAGTTAATAAAAATGCTGGATCATTAATTCCAAAAGAATAATTTGTACTGTAAAGTAAAAGTTATGTAAAAACTGTAGTAGTTAATTACATAGAAATATGCAAGAAATATGACTATTAGTCAATTTAAATTTTGCCTCTACCGACTCTGATTTTAAAATATTTCAACAGTTTCCAATATTACAAATTTGAGGGGACAGGTCTACTCACACTGTCAACTTCCCATTGGGTGTCGTTAAAGACTAGAGACTACTTACTGTACATAAATAATTGTTTTTTCATTTCAGGAGGCTCCTCCCCTGGGCCCCCGATAGAGGCTTTTCTCCTTGCACCACACCAGGGACTTCGCCCTCTATACCTAAGGGTGGGTACTCTTATCAAACAAATGTTATTATCATTTGTTCTCAATTATGCGAGACAAAAATATTTTATAAAAAATTTCTTATTTCGTGTTTTTTTTTTTAAATTTTATAATAATTTACTGGTGTTTTTAACATCAATTAGGTTTTTAGGCCATTATACATATAATAAAGACATGGTAACAAATCTATATGATCTATGTTGTGTTAATAAAGTTAATTCCGTTTTTTATTAGAAAAAACAAAACGCTAATCCGAATTTGCTGAAAACTTTGTCCGGTCTTTATTTTTTAATTACACATCGCATGAAATTAGTCCGGAGTTTATATCATCATTTGTTCTCGAGATATGCGAGACGAAAAAAAATTGACGAATGAACGAACGAACGAACTCACGAACACACACAGAGACATCACGTTAAAAACGATGGATTCGGATTCTAGTGACCTTGAAACATGGAGATATGTCTAAATTAGCGATTCGTAAAATCAGACCCATTACAATAACTTCTAATGGGAAGTTAATTAGAGCTACCGGAATTTGTATAGAGCCCTTAATTTTGTACGAATAATATTATAATAAAATTTTATCCAATATTTTTGTTTAAATATAAATTGTAGGGTATAAATACAGTAAATAAAAACGATTTAAAAAATTATTTTTAAAGATATTGTAAGTAAAATATTGACTGCACATGTAAGATTTTAGATTAAGATTTGAGCTTGTAGGTTTAGCGTAACGGCTTTTAGCAAAAACAGGTAAACTAGTGTTTTTGATGTAGTTTTCATAATTCATATTAGTATTTTGATTGGTCGAATCATATCCACCCTATTTCAAAATTGACCCTCGATTTTATAGTCACGGTCCCTCCAATAGGTCCGACCCTGGATTTGAGTACATCAGTAGAAAGATCTTTAAAAATGGAGGGTTGTGTCAATTTAAATTTTTTTCTATCTGTTATAGTTTTCGATTAATTCGACAAAATTAAATTTTTACCCCAACTTCGGGGGCGGATTTCACCCCTCAAATGGCGTTTTTGGCGGATAAAGAAAAATACGGGTCTGTTATTTTTTTGTGTTCTACACACCTACCAAGTTTCATCAAAATCGGGAATTATCACTTCAAGACCTTTACTTGTTAGTTTTTTATATTACACTCAATCTGATTTTGATATTTTTCCCAATTTGCACGGTCCAATTTCCATTTTGAAATTGATGGGGAATGAGTTTCAGTAGGAATTTTAATTTCAATAGGAAAGTGATCGCTTCCATATGGTTCTTCTAGTACTTTCCAGCTCAAAAGGGAAGTTAATCTGGGATGAGAAAAGGTAAGGTCAATGTTTGAGTACGCACCAGTTGACATATTGATGTGTGTGGGTGATAAATCGTTTAGAAGAGTAAAGCGGCCCCTACACACTCAATAATATTGTGCAATCAACTTGTGCAATTTATTGAACTTCCCTCCAGACAGTTCAATAATTTGTAAAAGAAATTTGTACAATAAACTGAATGTATGAATTCTACAATAATTCAATTGTGGTTTAATTCTAAATATTAAGTGATAAAGATGTTGCGAAGCAGTAAATAATTACTCTTTCAAATTAATAAGTCAAACTGATTCAATGAATAGCCATCAAATATGGCATTACAAAACAATTAATATATTGAAACTTAAATAAATAAAGTCATATTGCGCAATAATATTTGCAAAGCCTACAGACGTTACAATATTCATTCATTGCACAATATATTTCAAACTGTTTTTGATCAGCACAATATATTGTACAACCCTTCAATATAACCTACAGACGATCAATAATATTGTGCCACCTCAGATTTTGTGCAATATTATTGAGCGTGTAGGAGCCGCTTAACGTCGTTCCTGTCTAATAGTTTAACTACTTTGTTTCCTCTGTTGTCTGTACGTTGGGATCCCCAAAGTGTATGATGTGCATTAAAGTCACCAAGAAATAGAAATGGCGATAGTAATTGATTAATTAAATCTTCAAGTTTGTTTAGTTCAATGTCGGTACTGTTTGGAAGGTATACGTTAGCTATTGTGTATTTTTGCTGAAGGTGAATTGTAATGGCTATGGCTTCGATTTTAGTTTGCAGTGCTACTTGAGTGTAATGATATGTATAAGTGTACATACTCCTCCACTGGCACGATTAGCTTGAAATATGTCTCTTCTTACTACTGAATACCCTCTAACTGAAAATGATAAACCTGGCTTTAAATTGGTTTCTTGTATGCGTATGACTATTGGCTGTACTTGTTTTATTAGTAGTTGAAGTTCGTGGTAATGGGTATTTAACCCATTACAATTCCACTGCAGGATTGCCATCTTGATCTGAACTGTCTTCTTCTTGTGAACTGGTTGAAGATTGTGATGGTGTGATATTTGTTACGTTCTCAAGTCTTTTTCTAATCATATTTGAAATACGTGTAAAGCGGGTTTTCATATATTTTCCTACCAACGGGTGTAGGTCTGTCAACATGGCCAAAAGATCATCGACATTCGTAACGTATTTTCTTGCTGTTTCAAGTTGATTTGGAGATTCCTTGACTTCTTGAAGAAAATTTTTAAAGTCTTCGTAATATAAGGGATAATTTAAATCCCTATTTTCTATCGTTTGTTTAATTGGCGCTAATAGTTCTTCATAACTCAATATTGGTTTTTCTAATTTTCGTTTTTTACTTGTTTTTTTTTTTTTTTTTTTTTTTTTTTTTTTTTAAATTTTTGCCGTATGTTGTTTTTCAGTGTTTGAACAAATGTTTGCTGATTGAGTAATATTAGAAGTGAATGCTTCTTCATAATCTTCTGTAATATTTTGTTTTTCGTTTGTTGTTTCAGGTGTATTAGTAACTGTATAGTGACAATGATCGGTAACATCTGATATAGGTGTTGATTCGTATACGTTTCCATTTGGGTTAGTGATTATAGGTAAATCTTCTATGGATATTGAGGATGTGGCTGGACGTTTTTTGGCATTTAGGATTAATGTTATATTTACTTCTGTTTCAGTTTGAGTGCAATTTGAGATTAAATGGCCAAATTGATTACATTTAAAACATTTCATATTGTCATAAGATAAATATATCTTATAGTTATCACTAGAGAGCGGAATTTGCATATTTTGCATATCGATAAGTTCTGGTTATATATCAATAAAACTTCGGATGTATCCGAATCTCCACTTTTCGAATTGATTAAGACTATTTAAAATTTGCATATTTTGCATATTTGACAAAATTCTGCATATTTTCAAGTTTTTTGCATAAATATGCATATTTTCACCAATTTTAGCTTTTTAGAAATTACAGGTTTACAAATTTTATTAGATGTAATTTCAAGAACTTCAAAAGTACATTGTTGCATTTTTGAAAATATTAAAACATGCATATAATGGACTAACAAGATATTTGAAACTAAACAATGAATACAATACAAAAATACTATAGGCAAAACATAATACAAAGGAAGGATAACTGGAAATTAAGCAATAATTCTTAGAAATACGTAGTTTTAAAAAGATATGTTCATAAAAGAGATACAAATTTCCTTAACAAAACATAGAATTATGCTTTTCTATTTTACACTGAAATCAGCAGAATAATTCTTGAAAAGTAAATATTTAATACTCCTAAAGTTTTGGCGAGCAAGAAAGAAATATAGGAATTTTATATTCAAAAATTTAATCAAACTCATTTAACACTTTACAATATGGCCAATCACTTGATATCGCGTGACAAATATAAGGACCTATTGTACTTATTTAACATAAAATATTTGGCCATCTCACAAAGTCTATTATATTTTTAGCTTGGCAATGAACATGTTAATACCAAAAACATTTAAAAATAAAAAAAAATTTGGAAACAGATGCGTTAATGTTGTCTTTGTTCTAGAAGAAAATTTTTTTAAAAAACGTTTTGTAACGGAGCTTGCACCGTTACGAACTAAAGAACTATTTATGATTCAAAATAATTAATACGCGTTAGACTACGGGTTTCTAAGTTAGTGACTCTTTGTTTTCTATTCCATAATAGGCGAATGTGAATGTACCACAGAAGTTAAGAATTTATGCCGTTAAAAACCAGAAAAAAGCCATGAAAATATATTTAACGCGTTAATTTTGTTGAAGCAAAACCCTCTGCTTCGTAATGGTGCAAGCTCGGTTACAAAACGATTTGTAGCAGGTTTTTCTCACAAACACAAGCACTAATTCAGCATTCATTTTTAAATTAGCCAGTAAAGAACGGAGTAGGTTATTCATTCTTGCTTTTTATATGTATTTTTTACCGTCTATTTTGTTAATGGATTATTTTTTAATCTATATTTAAATGAAGAATGTACAAAGTTTTCAATATCTTTATCTTCTGGCTAACTTGAAATACTGTTTGTGCCGGCAAAAAATTTATTCCAAATCTCAAAAATTAAGGTGTTATTAATTTAACTTTGGACAAAATCTATCCCAAAACTTCAATTTGATACAAGAAATGACACTGCTTTCTGTACAGTTTGTAGAAAACTTGCAAGCAGGACTGGGTTATCCAACAGGTCTATCTAGGTCTTCGTTTTCTTTTTTTTTTTGTATGTCAGTTATTTCTTTTTAGGAAAAATTCGAAAAAAAGTAGGAAAATTTACAATTTTTTCTTTTTAAGCAAAACGCAGGGGCTGTATTTTTCACGGTGCCTAAGGTTAATCTGGCCCTGCTTGTAAGTACTTTATGCTCTTATTTTTGTTTTAGATTTTAGAAAAAATTATATTTTTGTTATTTTACATCAAAATTATTACTTACATCAAAATTATTAAACCCTATTTTTACATTTATTACTGCATATTTGTGCATATTTTGAAAAAATTGGTGCATATTTTACCATAAAATCGTGCATATTATATTGCATATTTTTCAATATTTTTGTGCATATAATTCCGCTCTCTAGTTATCACCATCAAAATTGACTAGTAGTGATTCCGGTATTTCCATATTTTCATTTGGTACAATAGACACGGAACGTCTGAAACTAAGTAAATGTGCGTATTCTGGGTTGTTTTTTTTTTTTTTGTTAAAATTGGGATACTGCTGCCGGTGGATGGCGCGGTCAGCAGCACCCGGCGGCATCGCCAACAGAGGGCATGCGCCGCCATAAACGGTAAAGATAAAAAACATACACAAAACAGACAGGAACACATAAATGTGATAGACAAGGGACAAAACATACACATAATAAAATCCATCGATGGGCCCTGCCATCCCAGGGCTTAAAAAGAGCGGACAGTCCTTGGTGACGGTACGATAAGTACTAGACAGAGCGTCCGGTCACCAAGGCCTGGAAGCCATCGCTGGAACTCCCTCCGAGGTGTAAAGGTCCCCGGAGTGGAGAGAACCGACTAGAAAACACACAGTGTCACAGACCAATATCACAAAGCAATATCACAGAAAAACTTATTACGTCACTGGGGAGCCACAGGCCCACCAGTGACCCAATAAGGAGTTAAAACAATACCGCTGTAGAGCCATAACAATAGGCCTACAGCGGCATAACAAAATATCACAGAAAGAAGAAACTAATGATGTACCACCTCGGGTGTAAAGAGCCCTCGGTGGTACATCGTTAAAAAACTATAACAAAAACAAAGTAACACGTATAAATAACAAAGTACCACTAAGGGTGTAAAGGCCCTTAGTGGCATAAAAACAAAACTAAAAGTACCCTGCCAGACCAGCTGGAACAGGGTATTGTTAATAAATTAAGACAAAAACAAAAATTTTGAAAACACATAAATTAAAAAACGCTGAAAATGAAATTCACTGTCGGGGGAGATAAATAGAGACGACTTGAATAAAATTAAGAGATGTAAAGCCCCTACAGTCTCTGAAGAAGGTTCGAATTTCTGAGAAATTCAATCATCCTTCTTTCAGAGACAGCATCATAACTTAATGCGTCGGCTACATTATTCGGGAGCTGCAACCTCTGGCGCAATGGCTCAAAGGTTACACATTCCTCAACTATATGCCTCACGATCAGCGCCGTCCCGCAGGCGGCGCACCTTGGCTGATCCTCACCGGCGAGAAGATGACGATGTGTTAACGCCGTGTGGCCCAAGCGTAAACGCGTCAGGGCCACACTCTCTCGTCGGCTCAGATTTACAGGTGCCGGAGTTCTTCGGACCTCAGGTTTCACCTGTTTGAGCTTCGCCGTGAGGTTGTTCCACTCACGTTGCCATTTCTGATCGATCGCCGATCTAATGCACACTCTCAGATCCTCTGGGCGAATGGCAATGTCCTGTGGCTCACCGACTTCGGCTGCATGACGTGCTGCCCGGTCGGCGAGTTCATTGCCAGGTATCCCCACATGTCCGGGAATCCAGAAGAAGGTGACAGACTTCTGGCGGAGCATGTAGAGACACGTTCGGATATTCTGCACCAGTGGATCGATGGTATGAGAGTGGCAGATCGCTTGGAACGCGCTCAACGAGTCGGAACAAATGAGGAATGCGCTGTCTTCGGATGTTTGACAGAATCGCAGGGCTTACAAAATCGCCTGGGGAGGAAGTGTCCAAGCGTGAGGGTCGTCACGAATGACGATGGCACTTCCCACACCCGTAGCTGTTTTGGAAACATCTGTGTATATACAGAGAGAGTCAAGTTCGCTAATGATCTGGTAGAAGCGGGATCGGTATTCGAATGAACTGGTCTCCTCCTTGTTGAGACCAGTCAGGTCGAAACGACACCTTACGTTAGGGATCAGCCAAGGGGGTACTTCCATAGGACGTTTGGGAAGTACCCTGGCGAACTGTAAGTTGAGACTCTCTAATAACTCCTTCGTTCGAACGGCCACTGGTCGACTTATGGTGGGGCGTCGACCATAGAGCCCCTGTAAACAGTATCTGAATAGAGTCGGGTGATTAATATGCGTAGGTGTTGCATATACCCCCGCTGCATAATTGAGCAAGAGACGCTCACGTCTCAGTCGCAGCGGAGGCAGACCCGACTCTACGTAGAGGCTCATAGAAGGACTCGTTCGAAATGCTCCCGTAGCCAGTCGTATGCCTGCATGGTGAACAGGATCTAGGAGTAGGAGCGCAGACGCCCGGGCGGAGGAGTAAGCAATGCTGCCGTAATCAATCCTAGTCAGAACTAGCGATTGATACAGGCGAAGCAACGACTCCCGACCCGCACCCCACGATGCACCAGCCAAGCACTTAAGCATGTTGATTGTCCTGCGACAACTCGCAGCTAAGGCTTGGAGGTGTGGGCGCCACGTAAGTTGTTTGTCAAAAATAAGTCCTAGAAACCTGACGCTATCAACGCACTGAAGGTTGGATCCTTTTAAAGTGAGGACAGGATCCGGATGTGCGTTGCGCTTTCTGCAGAAGTGTACCACCGATGTCTTTTGGGGTGAAAATCGAAAACCAAGAGCTTCTGCAGAAGTCACCACTTCGTTGATGCCTTGTTGCAGCCGTTGTTGGATATCCTCAATGGAATTGGCTGCATAGAAAATTGTGAGGTCATCAACGTACAAGCAACGACGAATTGGGGCTGAAGCTGCAATTTGACTGACTGCGATGGAAAACAAGGTGACACTAATGGTGGAGCCTTGAGGAACACCATTCTCCTGGGAGTGGGCCTCAGACTCAGTGTCACCTACCCGGACACGAAGAGAACGGTCAGTCAGAAAACTTTTTACGAACTGAGGGAGGTTACCTCTTAAACCCCAGTCGTGCAGCTTCTAGAGAATGCCATACCTCCAGGTCATATCATAAGCTTTCTCCAAATCGAAAAACACAGCCACAAGGTGTTTTCGTTGGAGAAAAGCGTCTTGAATGGCATTCTCGAGGTGAACAAGATGGTCCGTAGTCGAATGGTATCGGCGGAACCCACATTGATATTTAGGAATGAGATTGTGGGATTCCAGCCACCAGACGAGACGGTTGTTCACCATTTTTTCCAATACCTTGCTGAAACAGCAAGTTAAGGATATTGGACGGTAGCTAGATAGTTGCGATGAATCTTTACCGTCTTTTAGCAACGGAATGATGGTAGCTTCCCGCCACTGCGGAGGGTAAACGCCTTGCCTAAAAATTTCGTTGTACAGATCCAGTAACCTACACTTACCAGGATAAGGCAGGTTCCGGATCATGGCGTAGGGGATCTCATCAGGTCCAGGGGATGTGTCTCCAGATCCCCGAAGCGCCTCCAGTAATTCTTGCATAGAAAACGGTTGGTTATACTGGAGGGATTCATCCGAGAAAAAATCAAGATCGTTTTGTTCGTGTTCGATCTTGATCCGCAGGAAGTCCGGGTCATAATTCTGGGAGCCACTGACGCGCTCAAAGTGCTCAGCTAAGCAATTAGCTATTTCTGCGCGTTCAGTGATGTTCCGACCGTCGACGACGAGAAGGGAGGGCATTGGTGAACGGGAGGATTTCCCAGTAATGGCCCTCACTCTTCTCCATACCTCTGAAGTTGTTGTTGAGGTATTAATGGCCGAAACATATTGCTCCCACGATAGCCTTTTTTGCTATCATAGTTCCTTTACAACGTGCTTGAGCACGTTTGTAGGCTATCACATTTTCCTGCGTGGGGCGACGTCTGAGTTCGTTGTACGCCCGCTTTTTCTCTGCAACTGCTACACTCACGACTTCATTCCACCATGGTAAGCGACGTTTAAGTGGAATGTTGGACGACATTGGTATACTCTTATGTGCTGCCTCAATGACACTGGAGGACATTTGCTCCATATCATCTTCTACGTCTCCAGTCAGCTCGGGTGTATGGAATGAATTAGCGTACATTTCCCAATCAACTTGACGGAGACGCCATCTCGGCGAAGACGATTGTGGAGTCATCGGCGTGGTACTGTTCAATATAATGGGAATATGGTCACTACCGTATGAATCAGACGCCAGCGTCCACTCATAACGGTGTGCCATGACCGGTGAGCCAAGTGATAAGTCGATAGCCGACAGCTCACCGGTTCTTACATTGATGAAAGTACCTTGACCGGTATTCAACAAGACCGTTTCAGACTCGTCTAGAAACCGTTCTATGAGTGTTCCACGGGCGTCTCTTGTGCTACAGCCCCACATAGGGCTGTGAGCATTAAAATCTCCTAGTAACAAAAATGGACGGTGTAACTGTAAGGTAAGCTCGGTCAGGGTTTCGACATTCTAGTCGAAATCTGGTAAGTAGACCGAGCATACTGTGAATTGTGGCGGTTTTAGAAATTGTACTGCAACTGCTTGTAGGGGGGTGTTTAACTGGTGGTCCCGGAATGGGACGCCATCTTTAGTTAGGATGGCAACACCCCCCCTCGCCCGGATGTCTGGCTGTACATTGTGCCGGCGGACATGATAATTTTTTATTGATAATTTTTCCGCCGGCCTTAGGTGGGTCTCTTGAAGGCACACGCACATAGGCGTGTGCTCAGCCAGAAGCATCTGCAATTCACAGTAATGATGTTTTACACCATTACAGTTCCATTGTATGATCGCCATTTTTGCTACTACTTAGGGTTGCTCCCTAGGAAGTGTGGCTACTTCCTAGGTTTCCCCTTGGGCCAGCCTTTCTTTTTCTTTGTCGAGCGCACCTCGGCATCGGATTGGTCCGAGTCGGTTGCCGAGGTGTTTGTGTATGCGTCGGTCGTAGGGCGTTTAACGCCCATCCGCACCGACGCGGTCGACATGTCCGAGTCGCTCACTTGTGTTGTTGTGGAGCGACTCGGGAGGGGGGTGACCGGGCGGGTTGGTGTGCCCGGTCGGGACGGCGCCTGTTGTCGCTGGGGCAGTGGCGCCGTCGTTTGTGGAGGCAGCATTGACTCTGCCTCCGATGTTGAGGTGGTCGGTCCCTTTTTCGGGGACCGTTGTTGTACCACCTCCTTTTCCCCCTCACTGCGACGTCTTCTGTTTGACGGTGATTTTCGTGGTGACGAAGGCTTCTTTGGAGAAGACGTCACAGTTTTCACGACGGGTCCCTGAGGGGTGGTTGTAAGCACCCTCTTGGTCTCAGGGACCTTGGCTGACACGACAGCGGCTTGGGTGGGTGTTGGAACAGATACATCCACTGAGCGCATTAGGCTCTCTTGCATTAACTGCATGCACTCTTGCATTTTCCTCATAGTATCTTTCATTTCTTTTATTTCGCTTTGTTCTTTTGCCGCTGTGGGGGCGGGGGCCGCAGCAGCGCGTGCGTAACCATCCAAGGCCGAGCGTCGGGGCATGTTGCCTAGTAGCTTCCGACGTGCGTCTGGGTATGATAAACGTTCCAGGGCTCTCAGCTCTTAGATGGCTGACTCTTGTTTGAATATGGGGCAATTCCTCGATTTGGCCGAGTGATTGTCCCCACAATTCACGCACTTAATCGGTTCGCCGCACGGTCGTCCTTCGTGTAACGGCTTACCGCACACGCAGACCTGCTGCTCAACACTGCAACGCTGTGAGACGTGCCTGTATCTCTGACAGTGGTAGCATCTCATTGGTGCGGGGATATACGGGCGAACGTCCACTTTGTTGAAGAGGCCGATGACAACTTGCTTAGGCAGACTGGTACTATTAAATGTTAATAGTATTAGGGGGGACTCTGGATGTTTGTTCCCCCTATTGTACTTCAGTCTCCTGGCCTCTATTACTCCCTGTGGAGACATCTGCGACACTATCTCGTCCAGGGAGCAGTACGCCAGGGAAGGATGCATTATTACTCTCTTGGAGTAATTTAACACACCGTGAGGTGTAACTTCCACAGCGTACTGCCCTAGTTTCTCTAAATTCTGTATCTTTGTCGATTGTGCCGGTGAGAGTGCCTCCACGAGCAACCCTTTGCCCGAGATTTTGGCTTCTTTAACCTGGCCAATATCACTACTTACTAATTTTGCCAGAAGGAAAGGGCTGATTTTACCAAAATCACCTTCCTTCGGCTTAATCACGAGGTATCTAACATAAGACACTTGCATTCTTGGGGCATCAAATGGGATTTGACGCCCGCGACGATTCCCTTTTTTAGAGGGAGGGTTACCCTTCTTGATGGTACTCGTTCCGCTGATTTGTGGAGCGAGTACACTGGACGCGGTAGCGGGACGTGTCTCGCTACCAGAGCTCACACCAGATGACGGTGGTGGAGCCGGGTTCGCGTCCGGTTTGGAGGGCCCGGACTCGCCCTTTTTAGTAACGTTTTCTTCACCCATATAAATGAACACAATAAATCCCCCACCCCGCTCCCCACCCTCCACGGAGCCTCATAAGGGACGTAGGACTCCCACGCCAGGGATACGGGAATGAGGGGCCCTAGGGACGAAGCCCATTGCCCCAGTGACACGCACGACCCCGGGGCGCTCGAATTTACTGCGGCCGGTGCATAACCGCAGCCACGGTCTATGCCTGAAGCCAGGGCCGAAGTGACGTGTTGTTCCGCCGTACTCGCAAGTAACGGCTTCCCTCAGTCACCAGGATCCCCTTTTCCAGGCAACGCCGCTAAGCCACACACGAGCTAGTGTGGGTCCCGAAGATGACTTGAAGTTGGGACAACATTGAAAAAAACGAAAACAAAACAAAACCAAAAGCAAAAAAAGGAAACAAAAGATAAAAGAAAACCTGAAACAAAAAGAAATCAAAATAACGAAAACAAAAAACAATAAAAACGAAAAGAAAACAAGGTTAAAAAATGAACGATCGAGGATTTCTCCTCTAGATCCGGCATCTTTTGTGAAAACGGTGGTACCTCGAGAAGGAACGGTGCCAATCTTGGGTAGTCAGAGGCTAATGGAATCCGAAGATTACTGTATTGCGCATAAACTACCCCTGGGACCCTTAGCCTCCTTGACACCAATGGGGGATAAATATCCCTCACGGGTGCCAAGGGTAGCTGCTATAAGTGCCCTCACCACCTTCTGGGTTGTTAATTCCCGATTTAATAAAATAGATTGGGCTTACTATTTTAACTTGTAGTTTTTTTTAATTCATTTTCTAATACCTGATTTGGAATGGATGGGCATACTTTTGAAAGAATTAATTTTTTTGCTGGGGTAATCAAGCGGCGGACGTTTATGTCATAATCTTGAACTTTTACCGTTTGGTTTTCGGATAAAAATTTATCTACCATAGATTTTGATGACAAATACATACATATGCGGTCATGTGAGATTCTTGATGCATATAATAAATTTTTTGGGCCGATTTTCTCCCCCCACTGTTAGTATATACTTAAATAGTTTAGGGCTTTCAATAGCTGTTAAAATAATACCTTGACCTTTTGATGGGTAAATTATAGTTTTAGTTTGATTAGATTTTACGATTTCAGAAAACGATTTATTATTATTATTCGAATTGGAAGGAGGTGTACTTCTTAATTGAGCTTCTTCACCGGTTTGATTCATACTAATAATTGTATCCCATTGGTTGGGGATACAATCATTTGAATTATTTAAATTCATAATTATAAATTACAATAATGTATTATGATTTTCATAACTTTAATAATGTGTTTCAATTTGAAAATTTGATATTTATTAGTTTAATTAATAATTATATGTAATTGTAGATAATTAAATTAAATAGGTACGATTCAAACCAGGCCTGACAGGCCTGGTTTGTGACTGAAAATTTGTTATTAGGAACTTCTAATATAGATGGTGATACTGAATATTTATATTATGACAAAATTTTAAGCAAATAAATAACTAAAGAAGGTAAATAACCTATTATGAGTATATAGATTAATAATTAAGTATTTAAATAATATAAATTAATGAAATCAGTAATTAGATTAACAATACAAAAAAACAAAAGATAAATAAAAAAGTGTACTCACTTTACAAAATTAACAAAATGAAACAACGTAAATATAACGATATTGTGATAGGAAAATCAAAGGACACTTCAATAACCTGTCCAACATTCATAGAAAAATTCTTTCTCAAATTTAATTTTTGTTGAAATGTTTAGCATAATAATCAAATTTTATGGGAATACTATTATTTTTTAATTTTATTAATAAATAAAGGTTATATATTAAAAAAAAATATAAACTGGTACACATTTGGCAACTTTACCCTATAATCTAAAATTATTTTTACGTTCTTTTTCTACAAAAGTAATTATACTATTAACAGGTTGTAAATGAATTATTATTTCTTGATAAATTAATATTTTACATTTCTATAATAAATTGTTGCCGGCAATGCTCTCTAGAGATGACATAGACAAATACATTTTAAATCCAGATATTATATATTATAGAACCTTTATATTCTTGTAAACAAACAGGAACAGTCCAAACCTCCTTTACTATTATGATTATTTATTATATATTGTATCAAAAGTAAATAAATAAATTATTATTATTATTTATTAAATAAAAAATGTAATTATGTATTTATTTAAAATAACTAAACAAAAATAAAAGAAAAAAAAAAACAAGAAAAGATTCACCGAGATCGGATTTGATCACTCGACCTACGGTTTACTAAGCCAATACTTTGTTACCACGCCACAGTTGTTAATGTGGAAGAAGCTAAATTCTTCCTATAAGACTTACACAATTATTAATGAAAAGCGAATATTCACGAATTTTGGCGAGATCTATTATTACTGGCCCGGATAATTCTACCTTATGAACTTGCGCAACTAACAATTCTGTTGAATTATCCCTTAAAATTTGTACAAATACAAAGTTTCCAATTTAAACATACTTTAAATTAAATTGTCATTCTAATAAAATAAAAAATTTCACGTTAAAGCCCCGAAACGAATTATTTTCTACAAACTCGTCTTAGACATAAGTCAGAATTATGCGTATAACTATTTCTACAATAATAACAGAATTCTGGCTGTTGGTAAAACTCATATTTTGAATCTCTAAAAGATACAAGGCGAAATTATTATTACAAATCATACGTATCTAGAACTTAAACTAAACTTAAGCTGTGTGGAATTCACCTAGCGCGTTCTCCACTTGTTTGAGATTTCATATATACGAAAAGACTTTTGAAATAGAGAATGGGAGTGGTTTAATATTTAAATCAATTTATTTCATTAAATACTAATTTACGAGGGAAATTAATAATTTACGGCCGATTATATAAGGTAACTAAACATATTTCTGAATAAATTTTCCGATTTTATCTTATGTTTCGAAATATTTTCGAAAGAGCATATAACAATGACGTCAGATCTGAAATCTAATGGGGATATAGAAAGTTGGTAGGTATGATGTGATATGACATCGATTTATTTTTATTTTTTTGTTTTTTCTTCCAAAGTACTTGCCGAAAATTTTACCGATTTTCTTGATTAAAATTTGGATATGGAATAGTCTCACAGATGCTATTTTGTATTGCCAAGAATACTTCTTTATTGGATCAGGCGGCATGAGCGCGGTCGTTCTATATTCAATTCGAGTGGAATTTTTTAATGGAACCAGTTCAGAAGACAGTGCAAATTATGACAATTAATGTTGCCATATGGCATATATTATAGGGTTGCCATCATTAAAATCATTAGACCCGGACAATGAGTCCAAAAACCTCGGATGTTGATGCATGAAACCCGCCCCGACGGAAAAAATCTACGAAAAAAGTTATGATAAATTATGAAAAACATATCCAAATTTGGACACTTTTATGATCAAAATTCATTATCATATTTTTTCAAAAGAATTCGTCGTTTGTCAGAAATTATCGTTAAAAAGCAGTGATTTTAATAGATTTTCAGAAATTCAGATGTAATAGAGGGCATGGGTCACTTGTGCGCCGCGGTCAAAAAATATTCAGGTAGTCCTAATTCCACAGGTCACTTGCGCGCGGGTTTCTCAAAAAGATACAGGACAGTAGCGCGCGCGGCAGAAATAAATAGTACAAAGAAAGATATATAATATGCTCATCTGTCGGTCATTATAGTTATATTATATTCATATTATAGGTACCTTTTTATTAAAAATTAAAACGCATAAAATTTTAATAAAAATCATTTATTTTTTGCATATTGATAACTACAACTTTTTACAAAATCAAATCTATTTATAATTTTATTTTTATATAAATTAATCAAATTACTAATATATTTTACACGTTCCCTATAGTTTAAATTTTTACATTTTATGGGAATATGGACACAATTTAATTTTATATATGTATTCAATTGCATATCTTTGACTGCATCAACAAATTTGAAAATCTGGGTAGCGATTCTTGAAAAGTGAATTAAAGTAAAGTGGAATGGAATGAAATAGCTGAGAACGGAACCAAAGGAAATATATTTTTATAAGTTGGTAGCCTATGTTGGTAGGTATACATTATTGTGATAACGGGCACTCTATCGATGAAATTGATTACTAATAAGAGGAGGTATTATTTTTCATTTCCGGTTACATATTATGTGGAATAGGGCTGCCAGTTTGGGCGGATTTCCGCAAATTGGACGGATTAGAAATAAAATTTGCGGTAAAAATTTCTGTTTTGCGGTTTTCCGCTTTTTGGGCGGAATTGAAAATTAGATAAAATATTTTTAAAAATACAACATATTTTAAACATATTATGTATTACAATAATCATAAAACTCTTCTGCTCTCTTTCTTCAATAATTATGTAAAAATAAGGGGGTGAAACGTCAATACACAAGCTTACGTGTCGAACCCATACCATAAAATACATATTTATCTCATTCTTTTTAAATAAAGTTAAATATTAAAAGGTTAAACAGACAAAAATTATTTTAAACTTCAATGACTTTATTAATACTTTATATGTAACATAAAAGTACTTCTTTATTGATACATTAGAACATAAAACTAATTATTACTTTTTATTTTGGTATTTGTAGAGTATTTAATCCGTCTATTTAAACAAATTTAAAAAAAAAAGAAACAAAAAATTTCATATCTTATTTAGTAAGTATTTTTAATGTTTTTCCGCTAAAAATGACTCGCAGTCATCCCTAGCAGTTTCAAAAAATTCATTTAATGTTATGTAATCATCATCATCTAAATCTTCTCTATTATTGGCTTCCACTGTATCGTATGTTAACTAATCTATTAAAAATGTGAATTCTGGGACGTGAGATAAAATACCAAAAGTTAAGAAAGTGTGTTTACTACTCTACCTTTCAGTAACGGCTCTGTCAGCCACGTTTTTTGAAATCTTTTTTTATATTTGGCCCATTTACCCATCTTTGTACATACACAAAAAAAAAAAAAAAAAAAAAAAAAACTTTAAAAAAAATTTAATTTTAATTTGTATTTGACATCTAAAGATCAATGTAAAAACTTAGAAAAATTCCTTTTTTAAGAATAAATGCTAATTAAAGAACCGTTTAAATTTATCGGTATCAAGTATCAATAATACTGGTCACTGATTGAATGTAATCACAGAACAAAATGTAACAAAGGTAATAACGGTTACGACGGTTACCGTATTCGAAACTTCTATTTTGACAATTGTCACATGGTTTTGACGTTTGAGTATATCGTGTTACGTGTATGTACATATATGTTTTGACGGTTTTGACGTTTCATTACCTACATATTTAAATTCAGTATTTTTTTTTAAGTGCGCGGTTTTTTACGGTATAGTTTGAGTATGCGCGGTTTTGGGCGGTTTTTACTGCCTCTAGTGGCGGGTCTGCTGAAAAAAACCTGGCAGCCCTAATGTGGAATTTAAAAAATAAAATTTATAAACATTTATCATTTTATTGCTATCTTTCGTTCATACCGTTTGCGCTCGTTGTGATTTTTGAGTAGCTAGCTGTGTTTTATATTAACTGTTTTAATATTTTACTTTTTTTCTTGTATTTTAATTATTTTTTATCTTTTATTTTTTATTATTTTTTTTTTATTTAAATTATATGAGCAATTCCATGTATAAGTCGATCACCCAAAAATGGCATGTTCGCCAAATTTAATTTCCCTTTGTATATAATAAGTTTAAGATGTGTTGACCTACATATGAACTCGAATATTGTTGAGTTATCTTTTATTTTGTCGGAGTTATAATTATTCAAAGTTGCGTCCAAGGTCACAAAATGGGGATTCCCCAAAATATTATATCAATTTTTTCAGAGTTTAAGAATAATTGAAAAATGACTACATGTGCTATTGAATGTACTTTACATAAACTTTCAATCAGACCGATTTCCGTCCCAATATATGCACATATATTGAAGTAATCGCAACTTTTATTTTTTTCTTTAATCGCTTATACTGACAATACCTTATCTTCGATTTTCGGTTTTCTTTTTTTAAATGAAAGTACTCAGTTCCCTCTATAACGTGGTACTCGATTTTCTTGGTTTTTTTGAATTTTACGGATTTTACGGGGCTTGGTTTTAAGAAACACGTGAATTTTTTACCTAAATGATGAAATAAAATATTATAGTTATAATATTACCTCACCTTTGATTTTCGATTTTATTTTTTCAAATGAAAGTACTCAGTCCCCTCTACAACGTGGTACTCGATTTTCTTGGTTTTTTTGAGTTTTACGGATTTTACGGGGTTTGGTTTTAAGAAATACGTGAATTTTTTACCTAAATGATGAAATAAAATATTATAATATTATCTCACCTTTGATTTTCGATTTTCTATTTTCAAATGAAAGTACTCAGTCCCCTCTACAACGTGATACTCGACTTTCTTGGTTTTTTTTTAATTTTACGGATTCGTTTTAAGAAATACGTGAATTTTTTACCTAAATGATGAAATAAAATATTATAGTTATAATATTACCTCACTTTTGATTTTCGATTTTCTTTTTTCAAATGAAAGTTCTCAGTCCCCACTCTAACGTGGTACGCGATTTTCTTGGTTTTTTGGAGTTTACCTAATTGGTAAAATGAAGTATTAATTTCAATATTAGTAATCCAACTTGGATTTTCGTCCCCCTATAATGGAACACTGAATTTTATTATTTATATTTTTTTTATTTTTTTTAATTAAAATTGGGGTACTGCTGCCGGTGGATGGCGCGGTCAGCAGCAGCCGGCGGCATCGCCTACTAAGGGCATGCGCCGCCATACACGGTAAAAATAAAACACACAAAACAGACAGGAACACATAAATGCACTAGACAACGGACAAAACATACACATAATAAAATCCATCGATGGGCCCTGCCATCCCAGGGCTTAAAAAGAGTGGACAGTCCTTGGTGACGGTACGATAAGTACTAGACAGAGCGTCCGGTCACCGAGGCCTGGAAGCCATCGCTGGAACTCCCTCCGAGGCGTAAAGGGCCTCGGAGTGGAGGAACCTGACTAGCAAACACTCAAAAAAAGCAAGACTAGTAAAATATCACAGATTTATCACAGATGAAACTTATTACGTCACTGGGGAGCCACAGGCCCACCAGTGATGCAATAAGGAGTTAAAACAATACCGCTGTAGAGCCATAACAACAGGCCCACAGCGGCATAACAAAATATCACAGACAAATAAAAGCAAATGATATACCACCTCGGGTGTAAAGAGCCCTCGGTGATACATCGTTAAAAAACAATAACAAAACAACACAAGTATAAATAACAAACAGTACCACTAAGGGTGTAAAAGGCCCTTAGTGGCATAACGATAAGACTAAAAGTACCCTGCCAGACCAGCTGGAACAGGGTATTGTTAATAAATAAGACAACACAAAAATCTTGAAAACACATAGATTAAAATAGCTGAAAAATAAAATTCACTGTCGGGGGAGATAAGAAGAGACGACTTTGTAAAATTCAGAGATGTAATGCCCCTAAAGTCTCTGAAGAAGATGCGAATTTCGGAGAAATTCAAGCATCTTTCTTTCAGAAACTGCATCGTAAGCTTCGGCTACATTATTGGGGAGCTGCAACCTCTGGCGCAATGGCTCAAAGGTTACACATTCCTCAACTATATACCTCACGGTCAGCGCCGTCCCGCAGGCGGCGCACCTTGGCTGATCCTCACCGGCGAGAAGATGATGTGTTAACGCCGTGTGGCCCAAGCGTAAACGCGTCAGGGCCACACTCTCTCGCCGGCTCAGATTTACAGGTGCTGGAGTTCTTCGGACCTCAGGTTTCACCTGTCTGAGCTTAGCCGTGAGGTTGTTCCACTCACGTTGCCATTTATGTTCGGTCGCGGATCGTATGCTCACTCTCAGATCCTCTGGGCGAATGGCAATGTCCTGTGGCTCACCGACTTCGGCTGCATGACGTGCTGCCTGGTCGGCGAGTTCATTGCCAGGTATCCCCACATGTCCGGATATCCAGAAGAAGGTGATAGACTTGTGGCGGAGCATGTAGAGATACGTCAGGATGTTCTGCACCAGTGGATCGATGGCATGAGAGTGGCAGATCGCTTGCAATGCGCTCAACGAGTCGGAACAAATGAGGAATGCGCTGTCTTCGGATGTTTGACAGAATCGCACGGCTTGCAAAATCGCAAATAATTCCACAATATACACAATGGCCTGGGGAGGAAGTGTCCAAGCGTGAGGATCGTCACGAATGACGATGGCACTTCCCACACCCGTAGCTGTTTTGGAACCATCTGTGTATATGCAGAGAGAGTCAAGTTCGCTAATGATCTCGTAGAAGCGGGATCGGTATTCGAATGAACTGGTCTCCTCCTTGTTGAGACCAGTCAGGTCGAAACGACACCTTACTTTAGGGATCAGCCAAGGGGGTACTTCCATAGGACGTTTGGGAAGCACCCTGGCGAACTGTAAGTGCAGACTCTCTAATAACTCCCGCGTTCGAACAGCCACTGGTCGACTTATGGTGGGACGTCGACCGTAGAGCCCCTGTAAACGGTATCTGAACAGAGTCGGGTAGTTTATATGTGTAGGTGTTGCATATACCCCCGCTGCATAATTGAGCAAGAGACGCTCACGTCTCAGTCGCAGCGGAGTAAGACCCGACTCTACGCAGAGGCCCATAGAAGGACTCGTTCGAAATGCTCCCGTAGCCAGTCGTATGCCTGCATGGTGAACAGGATCTAGGAGTAGAAGCGCAGACGCCCGGGCGGAGGAGTAAGCAATGCTGCCGTAATCAATCCTAGTCAGAACTAGCGATTGATACAGGCGAAGCAACGACTCCCGGCCCGCACCCCACGATGCACCAGCCAAGCACTTAAGCATGTCTTAAGCATGACAACTCGCAGCTAAGGCTTGGAAGTGTGGGCGCCACGTAAGTTGTTTATCAAAAATAAGTCCTAGAAACCTGACGCTATCAACGCACTGGAGATTGGATCCTTTTAAAGTGAGGACAGGATCCGGATGTGCGTTGCGCTTTCTGCAGAAGTGTACCACCGGTGTCTTTTGGGGTGAAAATCGAAAACCAAGAGCTTCTTCAGAAATCACCACTTCGTTGATGCCTTGTTGCAGCCGTTGTTGGATATCCTCGATGGAATCGGCTGCATAGAATATGGTGAGGGCATCAACGTACAAGCAACGACGAATTGGGGCTGAAGCTGCAATATGACTGACTACGATGGAAAACAAGGTGACACTAATAGTGGAGCCTTGAGGAACACCATTCTCCTGGGAGTGGGCCTCAGACTCAGTGTCACCTACCCGGACACGGAAAGAACGGTCAGTCAGAAAACTTTTTACGAACTGAGGGAGGTTACCTCTTAAACCCCACTCGTGCAGCTTCTTGAGAATGCCATACCTCCAGGTCATATCATAAGCTTTCTTCAAATTGAAAAACACGGCCACAAAGTGTTTTCGTTGGAGAAACGCATCTTGAATGGCATTGTCGAGGCGGACAAGATGGTCCGTAGTCGAATGGTATCGGCGGAACCCACATTGATGTTTAGGTATAAGGTTGTGGGATTCCAGCCACCAGACGAGACGGTTGTTCACCATTTTTTCCAATACCTTGCTGAAACAGTAAGTCAAGGATATTGGACGGTAGCTAGATAGTTGCGATGAATCTTTACCCTCTTTTAGCAGCGGAATGATGGTAGCTTCTCGCCACTGCGGAGGGTAAACGCCTTGCCTAAAAATTTCGTTGTACAGATCCAGCAACCTACACTTACCAGGATAAGGCAGGTTCCGGATCATGGCGTAGGGGATCTCATCAGGTCCAGGGGAAGTGTCCCCAGATCCCCGAAGCGCCTCCAGTAATTCTTGCATAGAAAACGGTTGGTTATACTGGAGGGATTCATCTGAGAAAAAATCAAGATCACTTTCTTCATGTTCGATCTTGATCCGCAGGAAGTCCGGGTCATAATTCTGGGAGCCACTGACGCGCTCAAAGTGCTTAGCTAAGCAATTAGCTATTTCTGCGCGTTCAGTGATGTTCCGACCGTCGACGATGAGAAGGGAGGGCATTGGTGAACGGGAGGATTTCCCTGTAATGGCCCTCACTCTTCTCCATACCTCTGAGGTGGTGGTGGAAGTATTAACGGCCGAAACATATTGCTCCCATGATAGCCTCTTCTGTTCTTTAATTGTGCGTTTACAGCGTGCTTGCGCACGCTTGTAGGCTATCACATTTTCCTGCGTGGGGCGACGTCTGAGTTCGTTGTACGCCCGCTTTTTCTCTGCAACTGCTACACTCACGACTTCATTCCACCATGGTACTTGACGTTTGGGTGGAATGCTGGACGACTTTGGTATACTCTTATGTGCTGCTTCAATGACACTGGAGGACATTTGCTCCACATCATCTTCTACGTCTCCAGTCAGCTCGGGTGTACGGAATGAATCAACGTACATGTCCCAGTTAGCCTGACGGAGACGCCATCTCGGCGAAGACGAATGTGGAGTCATCGGCGTGGTACTATTCAATATAATGGGGATATGGTCACTACCGTATGAATCAGACGCCAGCGTCCATTCATAACGGTGTGCCATGACCGGTGAGCCGAGTGATAAGTCGATAGCCGACAACTCACCGTTTCTTGCGTTAATGAAAGTACCTTGACCGGTATTCAACAAGACCGCTTCGGACTCATCTAGAAACCGTTCTATGAGTCTTCCACGGGCGTCTCTTGTGCTACAGCCCCACATGGGGTTGTGAGCATTAAAATCTCCTAGTAACAAAAATGGACGTGGTAACTGTAATGTAAGCTCGGTCAAATCTTCGACGTTCCAGTCGAAGTCTGGTAGATAGACCGAGCATACTGTGAACTGGGGCGGTTTCATAAAACGAACTGCGATGACTTGTAGGGGAGTGTTTATTGGGTGGTCCCGGAAAGGGACGCCATCTTTGATAATGATGGCAACACCCCCCCCCCTCGCCCTGATTTCTGGCTGTACGTCGTGCCGGCGGATTTGATGGTATTTGATAGTAAATTGTTCCGCCGGCCGTAAATGTGTTTCTTGGAGGCACACGTACATAGGCGTGTGCTCAGCCAGAAGCATCTGCAATTCACAGTAATGGTGCTTTACACCATTACAGTTCCACTGTACGATAGCCATTTCTGTTACTACTAGGATTGCTCCCAGGGAAGTGTGGCTACTTCCTAGGTTTCCCTTTAGGCCAGCCTTTTTTCCTTTTTGTAACGCGCACCTCGGCGTCGGAGTTGTCCGACTCCGTGGCCGAGGTGTTAGTGTACGCGTCGGACGTCGGGCGTTTAATACCGAACGTGCCGACGCTGTGGCACTTTCCGAATCGCTCATGGGTGTTATAATGGAGCGACTCGGGAGGGGGGCGACCGGGCGTGTTGGCGTGCCCGGTCGAGACGACTCCGTCGATGTTGCTTGCGGAGTCGCCGTGGGTGTCGGAGGCGGAAGGAATTCCGCCTCCGATTTGGAGGTGACAGGTCCCTTTTTGGGGGACCTTAGTTTCGTCACCTCTTTTTCCCCTGTCACTACTTCGTCTTCGCCCAGGCGTGGTCCTCTTTGGTGAGGACTTCTTCCTGGGGGAAGTTACCACATTCTTGGCTATTGGTCCCTGAGGGGTTGGTGTTATAACCCTCTTCGTCTCAGGGACCTTGGCTGACGCGACAGCGGTTGTGCTTGGTGTAGAGCTAGCTACACCTAACGAACGCAATAGGCTCTGCTGCATACTTTCCATAGTAGCTTGCATTCGTTTCATCCTTTCTTGGAGTTCACTCACTTCTTTATTTCTCTCAACCGCTGCAGAGGCGGGGGCTGCAACAGCGCGTGCGTAATCATCCAAGGCTGAACGACGGGGCATACTGCCCAGAAGTTTCCGGCGGGCCTCTGGATAAGGTAACTTTTCCAGGGCTCTCAGCTCTTGGATGGCTGACTCTTGTTTGTAGATGGGGTAATTTCTAGATTTTGCAGAATGATTGCCACCACAGTTGATACATTTGATCGGTTCGCCGCACGGTCGTCCCTCGTGCATCGGCTTACCGCACACGCATATCTGTTGCTCGACGTTACATTTCTGGGATACGTGTCCGTACCTTTGGCAATTGTAGCACCTCATAGGTGCCGGAATGTACGGACGTACGTCGATTTTGTTGAAGAGACCCACGACTACCTCCTTTGGGAGGGTGGTCTTATTAAATGTTAAGAGTATGAGGGGCGAATTTGGATATTTACCCCTATTATATCTGAGTCTCCTCGCCTCAATAACCCCCTGTGAAGACATCTCCGACACTATCTCATCAGGAGTGCAGTATGCCAATGATGGATGCATGATGACACCTCTGGAATAATTTAATACTCCGTGTGGTGCCACCTCTACAGCATACTGCCCTAGATTCTTCAGTTGTTGGATCTTTTCTGATTGTGCCGGTGAGTATGCCTCTACGAGCAACCCTTTGCCCGATAGTTTGGCATCCTTTACCTGCCCAATATTTTCTCTTACTAACTTTGCTAACAAGAAGGGACTTATCTTGCTAAAGTCCGCTTCTGTAGGCTTCACAACTAAAAACTTTATAAAACTGATACCTTCCGATCTTGGGGTATCTAAAGTAACTAGACGCCCACGATTTTTAACTTTGGTTTTCTTGGAAGGAGGACGGTTACCCCCTGTTGCGATCTTAGCGACATCACCGGTTTGCGGTGGTGTTACTAAATTCGATGGAGAAGCTGGGGTACTGAAAGTAGCCCTGCTCTCAGCGCTCGCACCAGTTGACTGCGGTGGAGCTAGGTTCGCGTCCGTATTTTGAGGCCCGGACTCGCCTTTCTTTAAAATGTTCTGATCACCCATAAACTTTAACACAAATAAACCCCCACTCCGCTCCCCACCCTCCACGGAGCCTCATAAGGGACGTGGGACTCCCACGCCAGGGATACGGAAATGAGGGGCCCTAGGGACGAAGCCCATTGCCCCAGTGACACGCACGACCCCGGGGCGCTCGAAGTTACTGCGGCCGGTGCATAACCGCAGTCACGGTCTATGCTTGAAGCCAGGGCCGAAGTGAAGTGTTGTTTCACCGTACTCGCAAGTACGGCTTCCCTCAGTCACCAGGATCCCCTTTTCCAAACAACGCTGCTAAGCTACACACGAGCTAGTGTGGGTCCCGAAGATGACTTGAAGTTGGGACAACAAAGAAGAACGAAAACAAAAATAAAACCAAAGACAAAAAAGAAACAAAAAATAAAAGAAAACCTGAAACAAAAAGAAATAAAAATAACGAAAAACATAAAGAATAAAAACGAAACGAAATAAAAAGATAGGTTAACAAATGAACGATCGAGGATTTCTCCTCTAGATCCGGCATCTTTTGTGAAAACGGTGGTACCTCGAGAAGGAACGGTGCCGATCTTGGGTAGTCAGAGGCTAATGGAATCCGAAGATTACTGTATTGCGCATAAACTACCCCTGGAACCCTTAGCCTCCTTGACACCAATGGGGGATAAATATCCCTCACGGGTGCCAAGGGCAGCTGCTATAGGTGTCCTCACCACCTTTATTATTATTATTATTATTATTATTATTATAAACTTTTACGCCAACCTGGCGCTCACTACTCAGTAGGACAGTACTGGGTAACATTCACCTATACCGGCATTATGCAAGGTATTAGGCTCTGTGGAAGGGTAATGTGCCAAACCAATCCGTAAAAGTACCGTAGTACATTCATGGACGGGTTTGTCACATCACTCCCTATATTGCTGTTATTGCTACTTGAAACGAGGTGTTATTCGTCTATTTTGGTGTACACTGGGTCGTACGGCGAAACTTTTGTGGGAGCATAGATGTTGGCTCAATGACAGAGGAGGGCTGTGAAAGCCTAGTTCGTTTTCGTGCCCTCAGATGGTAGGTAGGAGTAGGGACAGAGGGAAGGGAAAGGACTGTTTGTGTTTGTGTGTGTGTTCGTGTATGTGTGTGGATGTGTCGTTCTATTTTACGTTTCTTGGTGTAAATGTGTTCTGGTTCATCAAATTGCTCATTAAGATCGGGTGTTCCTGGAATTACGCGTTTAGATGGTACAGAGGTTGACGGACCTTGTGTGTTATTGAGTTGGGGAGGATTGTGCACCAGAGCGGTAACAGTGACAGTGCGGCAGTTGGTCGATCCTCCCTCTCCATCAGACGAATCTGGATCTGTATGTGTGTTAAGTGTTTGTGTTTCAGTGTTAGTGTATTGTGTGTTTATGTATGTGTGTTGTGTGTCTGTAAGATGAGTGTCAGAGTGTTGTTGTTATTATTATTATTATTATTATTATTATTATTATTATTATTATTATTATTATTATTATTATTATTATTATTATTATTATTATTATTATTATTATTATTATTTTATTTTATTTATTTTTTTTTTTAAATTAAAATTGGGGTACTGCTGCCGGTGGATGGCGCGGTCAGCAGCACCCGGCGGCATCGCCAACTAAGGGCATGCGCCGCCAAACACGAGAGAAATAAAAGCACGTAAAGACAGGAACACATAAATGCAATAGACAACGGGCAAACATACACAAATAAAAATCCAGCGATAAACCCTGCCATCCCAGGGCTTAAAAAAGAGTGGACAGTCCTTGGTGACGGTACGATAAGTACTAGACAGAGCGTCCGGTCACCAAGGACTGAAAACCAACGATGAGACTCCCCCCGAGGTGTAAAGGGCCTCGGAGTGGAGGAAACCGACTAAAAAACACTCAAGGCTAGTATCGAAAATTATCACTGGTAATATCACGCTAAATTCTTATTACGTCACTGGGAAGCCACAGGCCAACCAGTGACGTAATAAATGATTAAAAAAACAACATAACAATGAATAAAAAGATGGCACAAGACAGAAACTGAATTAAAAACGAAAAAGTGTTTTGACAACTTGTTTAAAAAGTTACAACAAATATCACAGATTTTATGAAAATTTGCTCAGCGGCACAGTCCCGGTCCACATGACTCCAACAGTTTCGAAACGACCACGTCGACGCCTACGAACTCGCCGTGTAAGGAACAAATGACGTCTGCCTATTGAGTGAGCTACTTACAACCGTTCAGTCAGACGTCGGAGTTCGACCTACACGGGAGAACCGATACGTCGACCGGGCCATATTCATCCGAGTCGAGGCCATGGGAAGCGGTAAAGCGCCGCAGAGTATCACAGAAGACTTGCTTTCTTGCTCTTGTGGTTCCAACGGGACGGAAGCGGTCGCATAAACCCCCACGAACGCGTCCATACGAGGAACAACCGACGTTACTGCTTACTTGGTGAGCTCGCTCGAACCGTTCAGGCAGGCGTCGCTCGTATAGGAGAACGAGTTGGTCAAGCACCACATTCCCACCCGTCGAAACCGCAAGAGCAAGAACTTGGCGGCAAAAGACAAAAGAAGACACAAAAACAATAAGTTAAAACAATACCACTGGAATTTACAAACTCCAGTGGCATAACAAAATATCTCACTATAGCTATCACAGTTAGCGGAAATAACAAAATCACAGTGACTATCACCTTTCCGACTAGTCTGAAGCGAATCACAAACTCGGAAGCCATACCCACACAAGCTACTACGTTCACATATACTATTCAATGAATATTCACAAGTCGTCTCTTGATTCATTTTAAACAAAACCTGAAATTCAACAGAAATAGACGGTGAAGGTTCGCTTATACGGAGATGTTACCTTGTCGATCTTACGACATTCATACTCGTCGAAACATTTACCAGATCCTCGTCAGCCTGCTAGCCGAAGCTAACAGTTGCCCGCCGGGCACGAACGGGGACGTGAAGGTTGGATTTTAACCCAGCATTATTATTATTATTATAGACTTTTACGCCAACCTGGCGCTCACTACTCAGTAGGACAGTACTGGGTAACATTCACCTATACCGGCATTATGCAAGGTATTAGGCTCTGTGGAAGGGTTATTATTATTATTATTATTATTATTATTATTATTATTATTATTATTATTATTATTATTATTATTATTATTATTATTATAGACTTTTACGCCAACCTGGCGCTCACTACTCAGTAGGACAGTACTGGGTAACATTCACCTATACCGGCATTATGCAAGGTATTAGGCTCTGTGGAAGGGTAATGTGCCAAACCAATCCGTAAAAGTACCGTAGTACATTCACGGACGGGTTTGTCACATCACTCCTTATATTGTTGTTGTTGTTGCTTGAAACGAGGTGTTATGCGTCTATTTTGGTGTATACTGGTTCGTACGACGAGACTTTTGTGGGAGCGTGGATGTTTGCTCAATGACAGAGGGCTGTGAAAGCCTAGTTCGTTTTCGTGTCCTCAGATGGTAGGTAGGAGTAGGGACATTATTATTATTATTATTATTATTATTATTATTATTATTATTATTATTTTTATTTTTATTTATAAGAATTTTTGCTAGTTTTTTTTTTATATATAATGGATATTTTTATTGCACTGTGTGTGTAATAATATCTACCTTAACCAAATACTTATTTTATTAGCATGTTTATTGATGATAAGAGTTTGGTTTTCGATTGTTAGAAAAGTATCTTTTTGCTAGTTTTTAGTCCTGATTTTGCTAGTAGATTATTAAGATAATTAACTGCGGATATCATTTCTCCGTCAAATCTCAAAATCCCCAAAACTCAAAAAAACAAAGAAAATCGAGTACCACGTTATAGTGAGGACTGAATACTTTCATTTAAAAAAAGAAAATCGAAATTCAAAGGTGAGGTAATATTATAAGTATAATATTTTATTTTATCATTTAGGTAAAAAATTCACGTATTTTTTAAAACTAAGCCCCGTACAATCCGTAAGACTCAAAAAAACCAAGAAAATCTAGTACTACGTTGTAGAGGGGATTGAATACTTTCATTTGAAAAAAGAAAATCGAAAATTAAAAGTGCGGTAATATCATAATTAATACTCTATTTTATCATTTAGTTAAAAAATCATGCATTTTTTAAAACTAAGCCCCGTAAAATGCGTAAAGCTCAAAAAAACCAAGAAAATCGAGTACCGTGTTATAGAGGGGACTGAGTGCTTTCATTTAAAAAAAGAAAATCGAAAATCGAAGATAAAGTATTTTCAGTATAAGCGATTAAAGAAAAAAATAAAAGTTGCGATTACTTCAATATATGTGCATATGTTGGGACGGAAATCGGTCTGATTGAAAGTGTATGTAAAGTACATTCAATGGCACATATAATAATTTTTCAATTATTCTTAGACTGAAAAAATTGATAAAATATTTTGAGAAATCCCCATTTTGTGACCTTGAACGCAACTTTGAATAATTATAACTCCGACAAAATAAAAGATAATTCAATAATATTCGAGTTTATATACAAAGGGAAATTAAATTTGGCGAACATGCCATTTTTGGGGGATCGACTTATACATGGAATTGCTCATATATTTTCCTTTTTAATAGTAGTTAATAATAGAAATAAAATTTCGACGTAACCTTGTTTTGTAGTAGTAGCGTTTGTTTTTGTTTATTAAGTAATTTTATTTAGTTTTTAATTAGTTACTTTTTTTTGTAATTATTTTTTAATAATACTTGTAATGTAATGTTTAATGTGATGTAATGTAATAATTTTTTCTCTGTAATAATTTTTTTTCTTTTTTCTAAATCAGTTACTAAATTAACATGTGATAGTTTAAAAAAATAATTAAAAACTAAGTAAAATTACTTAATAAACAAAAACAGACGCTACTACTACAAAACAAGGTTACGTCGAAATTTTATTTCTACTATTAACTACTATTGAAAAGGAAAATATATAATTTAAATAAAAAAAAATTAATAAAAGATAAAAGCTAAAAAAAAATTAAAATACAAGAAAAAAAAGTAAAAAATTAAAACAGTTAATACAAAACACAGCTAGCTACTTAAAAATCACAACGAACGCAAACGGAATGGACGAAAGATGGCAATAAAATGATAAATGCTTATAAATGTTATTTTTTAAATTCCACATAATATGTAACCGAAAATGAAAACTATGTACCATAAATAATACCTCCTCTTATTAGTAATCAATTTCGTCGATAGAGTACCCATTATCACAATAATGTGTACCTACCAACATAGCCTACCAACTTATAAAAGTATATATTCTTTGGTTCCGTTCTCAGCTATTTCATTCCATTCCACTTCACTTTAATTCACTTTTCAAGAATCGCTACCCTGGATGAGTAGTATAAAAATTAGAATTAAACTTACTGTGAAAAGATTCACATGCGTTTGTCGTCCATTCTGTTGTACTTGAACATGAAGCCCACAATAATGGATTGAAGTAGAGTCTTCAAATATATAATTATCAACTAAATAATCTGCATACTTAATGACATTTTCATTATTGGGTATAATAGAATAAAAATCCTCAACAAAGCAATCTTGTACTTTGTTTGGATCTAAAAAAACTAATCCAAATGTCCAGCGCAACCACTGACCTACTTCAGAATTCTTATTTTTATATTCTGTTGTTAATCCTAATTGTTGTATTTTTCGATACTACGATTGAAATAAATGAAACCTACATCCTATAATGGTAATTTCAGGAAAAATTTTTCTAACACTAACGTGAATCGCTTCTTCAAAATCAGAAACAATTTCTTTCGGTTGAAAAACCAAGTTAACTGCACAACAGTAATTTTTTAAAGATTCTAAAGCCGCGATATACGTACTTGAATGTTTACTAGACAATAAAATAAAAACTAATGAAATATAATGTCCATTTTCCACAGTATGAATAGTAAAATATTTAGGGCAGTAACTAAAAGTTCCATCAACATAAATTTTTTCTCGTGAACATAAATACCTTAAATTCGTCATACTTGAAAACAAAAGAATTTTCAGCAATTTATTGTTTATTAATAAAAATTGTTCCCCTTTACTGGTTTGACAGTTGTAAGATTCTAGAGCGTCGTGAACGTCTTCAATTAACCGTGGTAATGGTGGTAAAACACTTCTTCTAGATCTATAAATACTCTTCCTTATATTTTCAACGTCTCTTGTTGTTATTTTCAACTTGGGATCTTTTTTATTTATTCCTTCATTAATAACTTTTGACGGACATCGCGAAATGTCATGCACTGCTTTCCTCTTAACTCCGTTTTGTATTTTCTAAAAAAAATAATTATAATATAAACATTTTCTGCTGAAAAACAATGCTTACTGAAATACTGACGCCTAAAAGCCTGTTAATATTTGGCTCGGTTTAAAATCTTTCATTAAAATTAAAGAAATTTAAAACTTAATGAAAAAATCGTATACTTATATTATATTTATGTGAAGTTATTTTGAGATTAAAAATCGTACAATAAACTGATTTTGATTAATTTCTTGCGTTTTTTTTTTTTTTTTTAAATTAATTACAATAGGTAATAGGTAATAATGTAAAATTTAAAAAAGAAAAAAAATACCTTTATATGTAAATTTTCCATGAATGGATGATTGTGCTGACTAGAATTCCTCTTCAATAAAATGCTTTCTGTTTGGTCCGCTAAAATGGATGCAGAACAAGTTTTTTTTAAACATCTATAGGAAACACTTGAAGTTGTATTCTTATCCTTCCGGAACGTATACTGGTCGAGAATTATTAGCTCTTTTCCGCGTACACTTAACATACTCTCCATTTCAACCGTTAAGCACTCCCTAGACAATCAATATATTGATCAATATGCCTTGATCAATACGTATTGAAAGGCTATATTGATCGTTTAAGAGAGCTTCAAACATATTGATAGCATATTGAAGCATATTGATAGAAATTTATATTGCAGCGTATTGATCGAAGCTATATTGATGCCCATATTGACGTTTATAAGGTATATTGTTCAATATTTGTATTAGTGTTGTTTTAGATATCGAAGTGTTAACAATATATGTATTTTACTACCTACGAGATGGCCGACTCTAGTGAAAAATCAGAGTCCGAACGTGAGTTTATTTTTCTATTAATTACCCTTTATCGTGATTCGCCGGAACTATGGAAAGTTAAATTGAAAGATTACTTTAATCAAGCTAAGAAGCGGATATGTATGGAAAAGATCGTTGATGCATTAATTTGCGTAAAACCAGACTTTACTGTAGACAAACTGAAAAAAAATTAATACTTTGCGTACTAATTTCAAGAAAGACTTCAGGGCTATTGAAAGTGCGAAGCGATCAGGAGCATCAATTGACGATATCCCCAAACCAAAATCATGTCTCTGTGAGACACCATTACTTTATACTGGAAAAAATAAGTAATAAAAATACCCCTGTCGTAGCATCTGCATAACATAGCGAATTTCCAAATTTTGGGGACTGGCGGATCTCATCTAAGAACTGTACCTATTTAAAATAGTTTAGCTTTCTAAAAGTAAAAGATTTTTTAAAATCGGCTGGGTAATTAGTTTTAATATTTTTGGGACCCAAGAACCCGAACGGACTTTGTGCAGCATAGTTGTATCCATCTAAAATAATTTAGTTCTCTAACAGTGAAAAAATTTTCAAAATCGGTCGGTTAGTTTATTTTTTACAATAATGGAAACAGTAAACCCTGGCGGAAATCATACAACATAACCTTTATTCATCTAAAATAATTTTAGTAAAAAGTTTATCCTAACAGTAAAAAACGGGTCCTAGAGATCTCATATAACTTATGGTAGTCCGTATTAAGGTTCTTGTGGACATCATTTAATTACTTAATGAATTCAAATACTTTAACTTACTAACGGTGAAAAAATTTTCAAAATTTTCGACATTCGCTAAAAAAATCATTGAAAAATATTTGATATGTTTCGATCAATTAATGGTCAACATCAGCAAATAAAAGTTACTCAAATCGAAGAAAAGAATGAGTTATTTGTCCGTAGAAATTAAAATACAAATTCTGAAAACGAGCAAAGAAATATTGAAAAAACTAGATCGGCAAAACATTCTGGCAAATAACACTATCCAACCAATACTCGCCAATTTGAATGAAACTTAACATACTTATTAAACAGCGAAAAATATTAAATACGTGTTTTTTTTTATTTCGGCTAAATACGCTTTTTAGGGGTAGAAAACACCATTCAACCTCTGTAGATGAAAACAGTTATAGCTAAATATTTTTGAAACGACATATTTTCTGAAAAAAGGGCTGAGTACCAAATTTGTAGAATTTAAAGCGATGCACTTGATAGTGACCCTGAAATCGATTTTCAAGGTCAGTTGAAAATGATTAGCCATTGCCGAACTTTGACCATATCCTGTACCTATAAGCAGTAATTTCATGTATTGACTCAATCTATCTTCCAAATTGATTTGTTGCGTTATTTTTCTAAAATAAAAAAAATAAAAACCTGACGAAATGGAAAAATAGGCGCAAATTTATAGAAAAAATTAGAAGAAAAAATTTTTGTAAGTAATTTTAGAAGTAAAGTTAAGAAAAGATTTAATATCACTCCAATTGTAAGTTAAACATTAACTTTATGTTATATTAGAAATTTTCAAAATTTTTTAAAATTTTTATTGCTACTCTATAGTTATCATATTAGGAATTCAATTGAACATATGATTAACTATTATTTTTCCGATTGCGATTGAGCAAGTATTTTTCAAAATTACTTCTTGATCACTTATTTTCTATCTTGCATGTGAAATTCGTTCGAATATACTTTGAACCATTTAGGGATGAAAAGTAAACTACTCCTTTTGAAAAATATTAAATGATTTTCAAATGACTTTGGAAATTGACCTCAAGGTCATCTTCAAAGTCATCATCAAGTGCATCACTTTGAACTCTATAACTTTGGTCCTAAGCACATTTTTCAGAAAATATATCGTACCATAATCCACTTCTATGTTGATTCCTGGTCTCTTTTCCTGCGTTTCTAATATTTATGTCAATAAAAAATGTGCTACCGTAGACAAGGATGAATAGGTACGCACTCAGACTTCACACCGTATTTTTTGTATTTATTTTATGAGTACCTAATCTTTAATATATTAAAAATTTACGCGAAGATGGTCACTTTATCAGCAGTATCCAAAAAAATTTAAAAATATCCGTGGTTTTTGAAAAATTAACAAAAATCGTATAATTTCTTCTCTATGAAAAATTGGGGTCAAAAGAGACGAGAAAAGAGTAAATGGGGACAACCCGTAGGGTCGACCAAAATTGAAATTCTAATATAAAATAATTTCGAACTTTTTGTATTTATACATTAAAAAAATAAATAATAGGTACTTGATGATTTTCTGTAAAAATAAACGTAGAATCTAAAATAAAGTTTATATACCCCTGTCGTTTACCCCTAGGTTTATATTCCTCCTATTCTTATTTTAGTTCAAAAAATAATTTTTCAAAAGACTAAGACATAATAATTAATAACAGTGAGATTCTACGTCCATTTTCAGACTTTTGTCTAATACAGACGTTACCTAGAATTTTAGCGAATTTCCAAAACTGGAAATTCAGCTTTTACGCCAGGTGTCATAGTGCGACCTAAGCCCGGGACCATATCAGAAATATGTTTTGAGGTCCCTAGAATACGAAAATGATATTCACTAAAATTTATATATATATATATATATATATATATATATATATATATATATATATATATATATATATATATATATATATATATATATATATATGTATCCGCGCGATAACTCTCGAATGAAACGTCTAACGCTTATGAAATTTTGTGTGCGGACTGGATTCTGAATTGGCTTGGCTAAGTTCGTTAGCCAGACACGTCGGATGCCCAGAAGTAGGTTTTCTGGCCATTTTTTATCATTCGATCCTATCATAAGGCAGTTCGATTTTTACATCGTTGAAAAGGAAAAAAAAAATTATGAAGAAAATATTCTTATAATTTTCTTTCTATTTTAAGTATTTTTCGAGAAAATGTAAATTTTCACTTTTATTCTTTCTTTGTTAGTCTAATAAGTAATTTATATTTATATCTCAGTTCTTTATAAAGTATAAAAATATTTCACTTTTTTATTAAAGAATTTTGTGAGAACAAGTGAAAACTATTCACATATATGTGTAATAACACACATACATGTATAGAGTTTTGTTTCTCATTTATTGCATTATAATTAGCATGGTTCTATCCCATGTTAAAAAATGTAAATTAAACAGATTTTCTAAGCTAATGTAATGAAGAATTTTTTTTTTTTTTTTTATTGAATTTTTAAGTAAACAAGAAATTGAAGATTATGTTATGATATAAATATTAAATATAAAACAAAACAAAATATGTACAATGTACATATGTATGTACGGAAAAATATTTTGAATCGATTTTGAAAATTTTTCCACTAATAATTAATAATGTTAAAAAATTAAACCATTTCAAATGGATTTAAGGTATTTTATGTGAGGTCAAGGTTTTCGGGACCTAAAAAGGCCAGAAATTAATTAACCAATCGATTTTAAAAATTTTTTCACAGTTAGTAAGTTAAAGTATTTGAATTAATTAATTAAATGATGTCCGCAAGAAGCTTACGGACTGCCATAAGTTATATGAGATCCTTAGAACCCTTTTCTTACTGTTAGAGTACTAGATTTGTATGAGTTTCGCCAGGATTTACTGATCCCATAATTGTAAAAAATAAACTAAACGACCAATTTTAAAAATTTCTTCACTGTTACAGAGCTAAACTATTTTAGATAGATTTAGAATACATTATGTAAGGTCCGTCAGGGTCCACAGGACCCAAAAGTGTCAAAAATAAACTAACTGATCGATTTTGAAAATTTTTTCACTGTTACAGAGCTAAACTCTTTTAGATAAATATAGATTCCGTTATGTAAGGTCTGCCAGGGTCCATAGGATCCAGAAGTGTCAAAAATAAACTAACTGACCGATTTTGAAAATTTTTTCACTGTTACAGAGCTAAACTATTTTAGATAAATATCGATTACGTTATGTAAGGTCCGCCTGGGTCCATAGGACCCAAAAGTGTCAAAAATAAACTGCCTGATCGATTTTGAAAATTTTTTCACTGTTACAGAGCTAAACTGTTTTAGATAAATATAGATTCCGTTATGTAAGGTCTGCCAGGGTCCATAGGATCCAGAAGTGTCAAAAATAAACTAACTGACCGATTTTGAAAATTTTTTCACTGTTACAGAGCTAAACTATTTTAGATAAATATAAATTACGTTATGTAAGGTCCACCAAGGTCCATAGAACCCAAAAGTGTCAAAAATAAACTAACTGACGGATTTTGAAAATTTTTTCACTGTTACAGAGCTAAACTATTTTAGATAAGTATAGATTACGTTATGTAAGGTCTGCCAGGGTCCATAGGATCCAGAAGTGTCAAAAATAAACTAACTGACCGATTTTGAAAATTTTTTCACTGTTACAGAGCTAAACTATTTTAGATAAATATAGATTACGTTATGTAAGGTCTGCCAGGGTCCATGGGATCCAAAAGTGTCAAAAATAAACTAACCGACCGATTTTGAAAATTCTTTCACTGTTGGGGAACTAACTATTTTAGATAGACATACATTACGTTATTTAGGGTCCGCCAGGGTCCATGGGACCCAAAAGTGGTAAAAATAAACTAACCGACCGATTTTGAAAATTTTTTCACTGTTACAGAGCTAAACTATTTTAGATAAATATAGATTACGTTATGTAAAGTCTGCCAGGGTCCATCGGATCCAAAAGCGTCAAAAATAAACTAGCCGACCGATTTTGAAAATTTTTTCACTGTTGGGGAGCTAAACTATTTTAGATACATATAGATTACGTTATGTAAGGTCTGAAGTGTCAGTAGGACCTTAAAGTGTCAAAAATAAAATAACTGACCGATTTTGAAACCTTTTTACTATTACCGAGGTAAACTATTTTAGATAGGTACAGGTTGTATTATCTGAGATCCACAACTGTCCTGCGGATGCAAATGCGGCGTAGAATGCTACACAACGGGTTTTGAATATATATATATATATATATATATATATATATATATATATATATATATATATATATATATACACATATATATATATATACATATATATATATATATATATATATATATATATATATATATATATATATATATTACATAAAGTCCGCCTAGAATATACGGTCGAGCTGATTTTTTAATGAGGTCCACCGGGATCTTGCAGATCCGAAAACGCCAGTAATAAGCTATCGAAAAGATGCTAAAAAATTTCTCACTGCTAGAGAACTAAATTATTTTAGATGGATACAACTATGCTGCACAAAATTCGTTCGGGTTCTTGGGTTCCCAAAAATACCAAAACTAATTACCCAGCCGATTTTAAAAATTCTTTTACTCTTAGAAAGCTAAACTATTTTAAATAGGTACAGGTCTTAGATGAGATCCGCCAGTGCCCAAGATTTGGAAATTCGCTATGTTATGCAGATGCTGCGACAGGGGTATTTTTTATCTACAAAAACATCAGTCTACAGAATTTAATTTATTAGTTAGGAAAATAATTCAAATATGTCTCACTAACAATAAATGTCTTAAATGAATTTAAAAAATCAAAACGATACTGTTTTTTAAATTGCGTAAAAGCTAGTAAATGCAATAACAGATATGATGAATTTATAAGGATTTTCTTGTACTACAAAATCTTAAAAATATGGGAACGCGTACTTTTTTTTCGTTAATTGTGTTTTATTTTTTTGCACAAAATTTTAAAAATACTTTATTTTCTTAAGAAAGGGAGGCAACTTTAGTCACAGATATGCCTATGAAAAGTTTTTGGTAATCCGGGAAAAACGAAAACACTTTTTAAAATTTTTTTATTGTTAAAATCGAAATGTTCTTTTAAAAAGGGTTAAAATTACCGTATTTTGACACAATCACTCCCTAACTAACGAGCCTTACTTAATATTTGAAAATTGAGAAAAAACACGTCAATTAGATTTTTTTACACAGATTTTATTTGTTATATAATTCAAAAGGATATTTTAAAAATGTGTATGAATGGCTTTCAATAAATAAATTTCAATATATTTTCCATTTATTTTAACAGAGGAATGTCCTTATTAGTGGCTATACTTTCGGCTTGGAGCGAATTAGACGAAGATTTTCTTCTAAAACCAAATTTAATAATTAATTAAAGAAATAAAAAAAAATTTGTGGATTTCCTACCGTTCAAATATAATCTTTATTGTATGTAAAAATGTTATTACATTTTTTCAAAAAACTGTAAGTAAACTGTAAAATTTTCTTTACAAATATGTTAAAATAGAGAAATGTTTCCTTTTTAATTTATTTTTAACTCTTTTTAAATGATTCACTTTAAAATTTTTTAATATTTCTTAATCGAAATTTCATAAAAGAATGTGTCAAAATTTAAAAAAATTTTTCTTTGTTAAAAAAAAAAATTGAATGTGCAAAATTATTTAATACTAGAATACTCTCTTTATACAATTCTAATCATAACTGTATTGTCAATTGGATAGAAAATTACGTAAGAATATTATTGTTTGAATATGATTTAACGTAATTTTTATACGACTGAAGCAAACTCTTATTAATTTTAGGAAGGTGTAAATATAATCTAAATTCTGATCATATCACATAAAAAGCTGCGCCGTGTTTTTTTATCTAAAAAAAAATGGAACAGAGATACATTATAAAAACATTTAACTGACAGAGAAATAGAATATAGCCGAATCGTTAAATTGGATTAAAAAAATCATGACACGCTACTTATAAAGCGGTTTTTTTCGAATTTAGCTCGCAAAAAATGAGACAGAAAAAAAAAGAATGCGAGTGCGAGTGAAATGGAGAACGACATATTTCCTAGTTTTTCTCGAAAAGTAAATAATTTAGAGCAACGGTATAAAAACATTTTTGATGCATTTTACCTTTTACTATGGCTTCGTGTAAAAAAAAATTTGAAAAATTGCTTAATTCTGGCAAAAAACTCATTTTGTTGACAAAAAACGCCCGGAAAACCTACTTCTGGGCATCCGACATGTCTGGCTAACGAACTCATCCAACGATTTGGAAAATCGAATTCGCACACAAAATTTCATAAGCATTAAACGTTTCGTTCGAGAGTTATCGCGCGGATACATATATATATATATATATATATATATATATATATATATATATATATATATATATATATATATATATATATATATATATATATATATATATTTTAGTGAATATCATTTTCGTATTCTAGGGACCTCAAAACATATTTCTGATATGGTCCCGGGCTTAGGTTGCACCATGACACCTGGCGTAAAAGCTGAATTTCCAGTTTTGGAAATTCGCTAATAAAAACTTGCACAACAGATCACAAATTTTCCAAAGCCAACCAACAATCATAAAAACACATCTCACAAAAATGTCTAGTCATCGTATTGATGGAGCTCATATTGAAGCGTATTGATGGAACCTTCAATACGTATTGATCAATGCATATTGATCAATATATTGATCGTCTAGGGGGTGCTTTAAGATGAGACAAAATTTGTGAATATAAGAAATTCCATTTTGTTCCTTGTATTTATACTAATTTATGGGGGTGTGGCGTAACCGCCGGATCAAGCATTTAGACTGTAAAAAATTAAATTTTCATGTTTGCAGGTACAGTCTGAAAATATTTCCGCGAACATTGGAAATTTATATTGGGTATATTGTCACATAGGCGCTAGTTTGATGCAACAGATACCGTAAAATGTTACTGATTTTCTCCTAGGATCAACGTGTTCAGACTAATCATACCGGTATCATTCATTCATGTATTTCATGTGTTTCATCATTCGTGTATAGCCGCTGCTACACGATGCTACGAACACCTTCCAACATTCGACGTTGGATGGTTCATAGCATCGTGTAGCCGTTGTTCGAACCTACGAGTGTCCAATGTCGAGCGTCAAACGTTCGCATTTGGTCGTGTCCCGTTCGATGTCGGTATTTTTGAACCGAGTCAAAGGGATGCTTCGAACGTTTGAAGGTCAATGTTGGTTGCGTTGGTTGGTTCGACTCAGCAGCTGCACGACTCGTTCATGTGAAGAGAGACAACATCAGTGTATAACATTAGAGATAACATCAGACAGATAACAGCGTCGTCCACTGAGTACCAACACATCATCATTCGTATTGGATCAAACATTCGATTCACCGTGTAGCAGATACATTCGTCGCACCAACTATCGAATTTAATTGCCTCAAACGTTCGATCGAACGTTGGAAGGAACGTTCGTAGCATCGTGTAGAACCCGCTTATTATTTATCATGTTTTCATCACTTACCCCGGTTTAAATAAAGAAAATGAAGCTCTGTCAGTTTCCACTGGACTTGGTAGATGTTATAATGTTTCTAAATGAGCTTTCCTTTGCTACAAATAATTTGTTAATTCAAACTAAATTAATATTTTTTAACAACTTAATATAAGTAATATTAACTTATTTCGAATCTGTTTTTGCTTTGTTTTGATTTGTATCTGTTTTGAAGAATAACGTACAGGTAACAAAACACTTAACAAGTTTAACAACTTAAACAAATTTAACAAATATTATAAATACTACTTTTATATATTACTCATTTAAATTAAATGTCTTAAAAATTACGTATATTTTAGAATGTATAAAAAATATCCCTGTCGCAGCATCCTGCATAACACAGCGAATTTCCGTTTATAAAAATTAGTTTTTCTTGGAAACTCGCTGACATAGAATAATAGTTTAAAGACCTTTTTTCATATGATTTTTTCTCCTCTTTCCAATGCCCGAGAAAAAATATTTATATATAATTATATAGAATGATTATATATAATTGTAAAAAAAATGGCCCGATTTTCTTTAAGTCAAATACATATATTTTTGCTTTACAATGAAATAATTTGTTTTTTCAACGATCACTTGTAGCCACTAGTAAAAATTTATGTAATCTGACGTAAAAATATCACTTTTTGTTCCTTTAAATGACACCACACTGATTCTACTTCGTCTGCATTATGTTTGTTGTATGTACGGTGTGCTAAATTTTATTAAATTAATAAAAAAAAAAAATATGCATAAAACAACTTTATTTTTGTAGATCGAACAATAAAAATTACAGTATTCACGTTCGTGTACAGCCGTAATGAAATACTGTTCATGAGTGTCATGAGTGTGTTATATTCGTTCTCGTTGGCGTGGCTATCACAACACAACCGACACAACTTAACCAACCTGTTCCCATAACTGTATATTATACAAGATATACAACCAGAGAACAATATACAACAAACACGACAAACACCACACCTGAAGCATATATGTTCGTATACCATCGACTGTCTTCGCATACATCGCTTACATAAAGGCAAAACACAAATATCATATGACACATATCACGCATTTTATAACACTGATAAGCCTGATAAGGTATAACGATTCAATGATGTTCATAACGAAATTCGAATTAGTTCTGAATTCAAAAAGGGAAAAAATATTTGATATAACATTCCCAAAAAAAAATTATATTTTATTAAGTATATATAATTTTATATAATTCTATATAATTTTTATAACAGTTATAGAAAAAATTGTAATCATTTATAGAATTGCATATAATTACATATAATTTCATATAATTATATATAATTCCATATAACTATATACAATTATATAAAATTATATATAGAAAAATATTCTATATAATTCTATCGGGCCATTTTTTGTATATAATTATAAAAAATTTTGTATAATTATATATGAATTATATAAAATTATATATATATATATATATATATATATATATATATATATATATATATATATATATATATATATATATATATATATATTATCGGGTGGTGTAAAAAAATTTCATAACAATTTTTGAATGAGGGGAAATTTTAGCAAAAAAATAATTTTTTCACGAAAATTGCGCCAAAAACCAATGTTCTAGGCATCAGACGTGTCTGGCTAACGAACTTGTCCAACGGTTGGGACTTCCAACATTTTTACCAAATTTTGTAAAAGTAGAACATTTCGTTCGAGAACTATCGTGCGAACACACACACACACACACACACATATATATATATATATATATATATATATATATATATATATATATATATATATATATATATATATATATATATATATATATATATATATATATATGTATATATATATATATATATATATATAATATATATATATATATATATGTATATATATATATATATATACATATATATATATATATATATATATATATATATATATATATATATATATACATATACCGGGTGTTTCAAGTAACTAAAAACATATAAATTTAACACATTTTTTTGAAAATTTGTTATGATCAAAGGATGCTTTATTTTATTATTATTAAATATTTAGCAAAACTTTAAATAATATCGCGTCAAAGTAATGTTTAAAAGTAATTAAAAGACAGTAGCAGTATATTTCATTTCACCAGGATTGAACGTTCAAAAATATGTACCGTTCTGAGTGGATGAGTTTATATCCTAAAATAGGTGAGGTCGGCAGTAGTAGGACTAGCTCAAGAAGAAAGTGTTGCAGTTGAGCCATGGTATTCTTATTTTGAATTGGTTAAGGATTTGAATTTTTAACACCCTTTTTCCTAGATTGGTTGATTTGCAATTCTTTATTTGGTTAACAGTTCGACGAATTTACAAAAAAAGATACTATTATTTCCGCTTAGCTTTGCTTTTACGGATTGCCTATTTTCTCTTTTTTACTAAGAGAGACAATACTGTTAACAGAAATAGTCTAGAGACTCTTAACTGTTCAAATATTTTCTTATTATTGGCTACTTAGAAATTCATTGTTTAGTTGATAATTCTTAGTATTCACAAAAAAAGACAGGTTATTTTTATTCAGCTTTGGTGTTATGCATTGTGTATTTTCTATTCTTTATTAATAGAGTGTAGCTTTTGTGGAAATTTGGTTTTATTATTATTATTATATCAGTGATTGTCAACAAGTGTCTACCAGTTTAATTTTGTAATTTTATTAACTTTCGGTGTTTATTTAAATTAACAATTTTCATGTAAATAATGATAAATAATAAATTTTCATTATTTTTTTACAATAATTTTCGTTTGGACTACTTTTACAGCTTAAAATATTTCGTAAGGACACCCAATGGGAAATTAACAGTGTGGATAGACATGTCCCCCCAAATTTTATTTATTTTTTTATATAATACCAACCAATACGTTATTTAGATACATTCCTTGTATTCGAGTAGCTTAGAAAAATCACAACTAATCTGTGTCCAATTTAAAGTCCAGAGTATACTTGATGTCATATTATATAATTTGACATAAGTAATTCTGATAGCATTTTAAGTTTTTTTCTTAATTCTGACAAGCGTATGTCCTTAAGTACAGGTAATCTTAAGTAAATAAACCCGATTAATAGCTAATATTTGTTGTCGTTCTCGATGTAATTTATTGAACTATAATACTATCCTATCTAGTCCTAAAATTAAAGTCCTATCTAGAATATTATGTTACTTCGAATCGGTTACGAGATCGCCATAAAAATTTTCACTTCGGTCGTGTCGTCTTAACACACTCACATTTTTTTTTAGCTTCTAAACCTAAATAATTTTTTAACATTAAAAGAAATAAATTGGTTACTAGCCGTACCCGCGACGTCGTTCGCGCAAAGCATTGTTATAAACTCAATGAGAAGTAGATAAGTGTAATTATTATACAGAACTTGCAAAGAATAATAATTTTTGTGTAATACATGCACATGCTCAAAATGGTTTATCTATTTTCCCGTGGGAATGAGCATTTTTCTCGGAGTAAAAAGTATCTTAAATGTTGACCCAAGTAATAAGTTATCACCCTACCAAATTTCATCAAATAGTTTTTGCGTAATGTGTGCACGTGCTCATAATGGTTTTTCCATTTTCCCCTGGGAGTAGAACTTTTTCCCGGAGTAAAAAGTATCTTAAATGTTTGCCCAAATAATAAGTTATCACCACACCAAATTTCATCAACATCCGTCCAATAGTTTTTGCGTAATGCGTGCACATGTAAATAAAAACATCACATCTATTGCACATTTCTTTTTATTTAAAAAAAAAAAAAAAGTATCTAACAGTTTTTAAATTAAACGTGCAACAATTCATTGATTTAATATTTTATAGAAAAACATCAAATTAAGAAAAGTCTTAGTGCCTCTGTTGGTCACCCCTTCCGGTGTTAATTCCAAATTTAAATCCATGAATAACTTTCTTATTAATAAATAAAAATTGTGTATAATTCTTTGCAGAATATTAGTAATAAATACTTAATTGAAAAATAATAATTTTTATCCACTTTATAACTTTTAACTAAAATAAAAACGTTGAAAAGCACAAGCAGAAGCACACTTCTAACTGAACTTTTGAAGTAAACCTACTCAAGCAACATTGTGATTGAATAAATAAATTACAATTGGCCGAATTAAATGGACGTGATTCTTTTTGCTTGAAGGTACATATTTTAAATCTATTTTTTAGTGAGAAAAAATTTTTTTGGCTAAATGCAATTATTTAGACATATAGATATTACGATGTGTTCCATGTATACATAAAAATCTCAATTTTGAATTTTTTGGACAAGATCTTTATATATATATATATATATATATATATATATATATATATATATATATATATATATATATATATATATATATATATATATAACTAGTTGCAGAGTTTTTGAGGTATCAAAGTCCAACAAAAAGGAAAGATGTATTTTTAGTAAGAGATATACATATTTTATTATATTAAGAAGATAAAATACTTTTGCAATAAAGATGGATATAGAGTAAATATGTCTAAACTCCCCCTATTAGTTGTTATATCTCTCACTCAGGTAATATTGAATGATACATACAATGTATAAAAATACACTACGTTGTAAAAAAAAGTAATCGATTTTGAAATAGTTTGCTTATTTATATAGTAATGCAATGATGTACCTACTTAAATAAGTAATTTTAAATTAAATAAATTTCCTATGAATGTTTTTCAATATGGGAACAATTTTTTCCGTCGTAAAAATATTTTGTATAATATTATTAAGTACTCCCTTATCGAAGCTGTCCAGATCTGTTTTATGTTTTACATGTTTTTTTCTTTCTTTTTCAGCAAAAACAGCTTCCGATCCATCATTTTTTTTTTTGCTTCACTAGCTATTCTAGTTAAAGTTGCCAGCGATATACCCGTAGCTGCAGTAACACGATTTTTAACTTGAGTTAATGGGATTTTCACACCATCACTTTCACTTTTCATAAACACTAACACATTTAAAATGATAAGTTTTGCTTGTGGACTTAACATTTTATTTTTAATACTCGTATTCATTTCCATATTTAAATTAATTAAATATCAATAGATAAAAACCCGATTAAAATAGAGGGTATAAAAAAGTATAATAATAATCAAGAATACGATAAGTTAAAAAAAAAATTGTTAAAATATCGAAAATTGTATCTCGCAGGTAAAGCACTTGACTAGCCAAAGCTAAGTAAAAGTACTGATTCTAAAAATTACAAATTTATTTGTAAACATACAAATTTTGTAAAACTAATAAACAGATTTTATTGAAAAATTCATAATAATAGCAATATTTACAAAGGTAGGTTTTATGCAGGTTTTATGACTGTATCAGGTAGTTCAATAAAATTGAATACATTTCAATTAATTAACCACTGAAAAGTACAGACTTTAAAAGAGAAAATTGTAGACCGTTTTATTATTTGCAATATTTAGCAAATTGTTCAGAAAGTATAAAATATTAAAAATTAAACGTTTCTAAACTACAAGAAATATGTAATATAATTAAAACTAGAAATACCTATGATAAGAAATTTAATGTTTCAAAACGATTTAACGCTACCAATTTTAAAATATTAAATACTAACAGGAAAATTTTTTATGAAAAATACCCTTACATAGTAATAATAACATATTTTGGTATTTATAAATACGATTTTTTTAATGGTGTAGACCCTTACTTTCATTTATTTAACGGAGTACTGTAGTAAAACTGGAAGTGGACTTTAGTCGCTCAGAAACTTTGCAACTACCTATATATATATATATATATATATATATATATATATATATATATATATATATATATATATATATATATATATATATAAATTCATAACATTTAGGGGTCCTAATTTGTAAAAAATATCATCACTTTAAATACATTATTTGATTCAATACAATATTGTTCTTATTTTTTAATATTTAACAAACTGTACTTGTCAAAATACTTTTGAGCGCTACTATATATATATATATATATATATATATATATATATATATATATATATATATATATATATATATATATATATATATAAGTATATATATATATATATATATATATATATATATATATATATATATATATATATATATATGTATACAGTTAGGTGCAAAACTGAACCAACCTCATAATATTTCGAAATTATTTGTGAAAGTAAATTTTAATAATAATCCTTTTTGAAAAAGTTTAGTTATTTTTAATAACTATAGACTGCCAGCTACTTAACAGATATTAATTTGTATACATATCTATTTATTTTGAATATGCGTTAATCGTTTTTCTTTGACTCAGTTTTGCACCACATTTTTATTTGTGCTGACACAGAGTGTTCTACGCGATAAAAACATGTCTATACAGATTGAGTGTAGTCTAAACAAAGAATACAGCATCGACTTATTCTCAGTTTAAATTAGCGTGCCATAGCTAATGAATAAAGCTACATTTATTTTTAATTTACAAATAATGTATCCGATATCGAAATCTACTAAGAAATTAGTGATTGAATTATTAAAAAGTAGACAATCTACAAGATATATCGCTCGGAAAATTCATATTAGCCAATCGACAGTACAAAAAATTCGAAAAAAAATGTAATTTACTAATAGAGAAAAATGTTGGTGGTCGGAAAAAAACTATCAGGAGAGGATGTTAGACGAGTTATACGATATTTGGCTACCGGTGAAGCATCTTCGGCTTCTGAGGCAACCAAACTTTTACGGAAAGACGTTGGCAAGTCAGTAAGTGGACAGTTCGTCGGGCATTACATTCCGCAAAGTTCCGAGCTGTCGAAAGAAAAAAGAGACCACTTCTCACTAAAAAAAATATTAAAGCCAGAAAATTTCTTTATAAAACAATATATAAAATGGGATGATGATGACTGAATGAAGGTGATTTGGTCAGATGCGACAAAAATTAATAGATACAGTACAGATGGTCGTCGGTGGAATTGGAAAAGAACTAAAGAATCATGACAACCAAAGGATTACATTCAAACGATAAAGCATGGTGGTGGTAACTAGGGATTGTAATACCGGTAAACCGGTTTACCGGTATATTACTAAAAATTCCATAAAATTTGTACCGGTAAATTGCTGATTTTTTACCGGTAATTCGGTAAATTAAAAATAATATGTCTGAAGATTTTATAAGTTAATTTTATTTAATAGAAGGATGATTCAGTTTATTGAACGTAAATGTACACAATCAAATTACCCCTTACTGTGTGTGTATCCATAATAAACTAGTCTATGATACAATAAAATCGCACAATGCAATGGTCAGTTTTAAAATGCATATGAATACAATAAAACGTCCTTTTCGTATTTACTTACATAAGATTATTCAAATCAGCTGTATATTTTCCAAAATAATTAAACATTACGTTAAATGATTACATTGTAAGAAGAAGTAAATTTTTATTACAGGTACCGTAGTATATGTAATTGATTCATATTTTATGAGTACTTAACAAAATGTAAAATTATTTTTTCAATAAACAATAATAATGGGCGGTATATTTCTATGAAGGAAGCTGTAGGATACCTACAAAGTTGTCGGAAATCAAACAGATAAAATTACCGAAAACGACTGTTGGACTTTCCAAAATTTTTGTAATCATAAGTACACATTCAAATACTGTCTTAATAAAATAATTTTAGCTTTTTTTTTTTTATTATTTATTCTTATATTTTCTGTGCTCTAAAAAATACCGGTAAATTACCAGTAAACCGGTTTTGCTAAAAAAATTACCGAATTACCGGTAAATGGAAAAGTCGATAAATTTACAATCCCTAGTGGTAACATCAAGTTGTGAGGCTGTTTTTCAGCATTTGCTGCAGGGCTAATTCATAGGATTGATGGTAATATGAACAGAAAATTGTACTATAATATTCCCAGGATATATTTAACAGAAACAGTCGAAAACATACTCTATCCAGAAGATGAAATAATATTTCAACATGACAACGATCCGAAACATACCCCGAAATTAGTAAAAAATTGGTTAAGTAAACAAAAATTCAAAGTCCTGATGTGGTCACCTCGAAGGCCTGATCTCAATCCACTTGAAAAATTATGGTCATATCTGAAGAATAAACTTTTGAATGAATATGAATCACCTCCGTCAAATTTAGATGTTTTATGGGAAGATGTACAGGAACAGTGGTACAAAATCTCACCTGATTACTGCGAAAAAACTTGTTAGAAGTGTTAAAAAACGATCACATGCTGTTAGAAAGGCAAAAGGTCTGTGGACATAATATTAAAGTTTTCTAAAATAGGCTTTTAAGCTAAATTAAGTTTATAACTTTATGTATCAATAAATTTACTTTTCAGTTATATAAATATTGTTTTGATTATAAGGTTTATAATATATTCAAGAAGTACAAATATCCAAAACTTATATTGGTTGACTCAGTTTTGCACCTAACTATATATATATATATATATATATATATATATATATATATATATATATATATATATATATATATATATAAAAATTAATATTATTTTCGGCTTCTAGGGACCTCAAAACAAATTTCTGCCGTAGTCCCGGGCTCATGTCACGTCATGACAGTGACTGTAATAGCTGAGTTTCATTCTGGAAATTCGCTAAAAAGATAAAGGATCGATAGCTGCTCAAAGATTGACAAGGAGCTACAAGGAGCATTTTTGTGTCTCTTAGAGTGCAGGCAAAGTTATCACGCTTTACGGTATCATCCTTTTTAAAGTAAACAAAAGAACTGTTAGTTGGGAATTCCAAAAAATTTTGTAAAGTTGCAATTAAGTTGAAAGGATACTGACTCTAACATAAATACATAAATAAAAATAATGTTATAGTTCATGCGCGTCGATCAGTATAGACAAGTAGGGGCTTGTGCCCCACTTATCGTTCAAGATTTTAACCGGCTGGCGGTCATTGACACTGTAAAACATCAAGTGAAACCAGATTAACTGCGACACTACGCTGTACCACGTCAACAATTCCATATAGTGTATTAGTTGTCAAAATAGTGTATCAGTTGGTCATTTCATCATAATTATTCATGACCGTCATTTTGTTAAAGACAATAATATTGAAGTTGTGAATATCCAGAGCTTATAAACTTTATTATTTAGTTCTTTTTAAGACGTATAAATTTCTAGAGTGCGGAGATTGGCCGGAAAAAATTGAACTGAACAATTTTTTACAGTTTATGTGCATACTTTACGTGTGCATAAGCGTATGTATTTTAAAAGATTATACCGCCCAAAGAGTTTTAAAAGGATCTATTTAGAAATGTGTGTGTATGTATATCTATGTATATGTATGTCTATGCATATCCCGTTTTTACTTAGCAATATCAGCACTTTTTATTACCTTATAAATACAATTTTAAAATATTTGTACTGAGTTAGAAAGCTTTTTGAGTAACTCTAATAGCGTTAATCAAATTTAAGTTCTTTTTTTGAAAAAAATGAACTATCCGATAAGGTTAGCCAACCCCCCTCATGAAAAAGCAATATAGACGCCCATGTTATAGTCATCCTTTTTACAAGCTTTTATTTAACTTTACTTCTAAATAAAACGTAATTTGGTTACAATAATATAAACATTTATATTTATATCATAAAATCTAACAGAATATAACACTCTTATATTCTGTTAGAATATATAAATATATATATATATATATATATATATATATATATATATATATATATATATATATATATATATATATATATAATAACATATGTATATATAACATTTATATGTTAATAAGAAAGGATTTATCTAAAATTCTTTGATTTAATTGTATACAGATAGGATATCAAAAATAATACTTGATTTATTAAAAGAGAGAGTTTATATTTTATAATAAATGTAATATTGGAAAATCCACAAATTTTTATTATGCTTTAATTACCTATGTTTAGGTAGAAAGGATATTTTGAATAATTTATTTTAGTTAGAGAAACAAGCTAACTGTATTACAATAATCTTTTAAAAATTCTGGAGCCGCGACGTACGTATTATTATATTACAACTCTAAGAAAAAAGTAAAGGTAATAAAATTTTGAAAAAAATATGATTGGTTAAAAAAGATGACAAGGATAAAAAAGTAGCTTGTACAGTGACAGTTTAATTTATTTATCTCTCTCACACAAAAAAGTGACAAACTAAGTCGGATTTACATAGCTAAAAAAAACTTCATAATTCAAAAAGTTAAATGAATGTATATAATTCTTAAAACTATTGATTTAGATTATAATTTAACATTTCTAAATCGTATTCTGTATTGCCATATTCTATTTTGAATTGAAAAGTAATATTTTTATGAATGTTGCTGCAACAGGGCAGTTTCGTACTGAAAATAATTTATTTCATTTTTTGCTATAGTGTAAATCCAACTTGTAAAATTTTATTACGTTTACTTTTTTCTTAGAGTTGTAATATAATACAAAATATATATTAAAGGGATATAATGTGAAACAATATTTAAATACTGATATATAATATTTCAAATATATAATGCGAGGATTTAATTATTGAAAATAAAAAACAGGTAGATATTTTTTTGTGCGCAAGTGTCCTGTGACCCAAATGGTTCTCCTAGCCACCAGCATGAGGTCGGTTAACCGCGGGGCGCAAGTGACCAACAGCCGTAATAGATATTCATATTTTTTCATAGTTATTCATAACTCATAATCATAATATTTTAGAATAATACATAATTTTTAATTAAAGCCATATGGTCATTTTGTATGATTTTCTATGAAAAAAAAAACTACTATTTCATAGAGTTTCATAACTTTTTATAGAATTTATCATAGTTTTTCATAAATTTTTTTCCGCCAGGGCGGACACCTTTTTAAATACTAATTTTTTTATTGTAAATAATATATTTTTCTTTTATCCAACTTTCAACCAGAAAATTTTACTTATTTATAAAACGTTAAATGCAAGGTTGGATTTACCGTTGAGAGGCCGCTGGGCAGTTGCGATGTGGAGGTGCCAAAACAAAAATATTTCTGCAAAAATACAGTTGATGAGTAAAATTAAAAAAAAAAAAAGGAAAAGAAAAAGGAAAAGCCTCTTTTAAATGTAATCATTGTACGATTTCGGTTGTGGATAAGACGTGACGGTCCCAAGGCAGAACAAAAATTTGGATTTTTTTCCCAGAGAATACAGTTGATAAACAAAAAAAAGCCCTTTTTGTTAATTTTGTAATTCTACTACTTTAATTGTGGAAGCATCTATTCTGTGGAGACCCTGTGGCACGTTTATAATAAACCCTTTACTAACTTTTAATAAGAATATACTGTTGAATAATTTACTTTTACAAAGGCATGTTCATTATTTTAGTTAGTAATTTTTAAACCAAAATTACTAAGTTTCAGTTCTGCCCATGCTAAAAAGGTTAGATTATGAGTTGACAGTTGATTCTTACGTTTTCGAAAGGCATGATTAATGAACGGTTAAAAAATAATATGTCGCTCTCTAATTTTTGAAATAACCAAATCACTCCATAAACTTTAAAATTACCTTCCTCACATACATGTTCAGTTACCAGTACCACTACATCTGTTTTGGTCCTTTTTTTATTGTTAAATAATTCGAAACAAAGGCGCCATGTCTAGGAATTGTGGGTAATATATACACGCACGGTGGAAACTGACAACGTTTTCTAATTATGCAATAATTGAATATTTATATAATTAGTTTTGATAGAATTAAAACCCGGACCGTATTAAAAACCCTGCCTGGACGCTTCCCGGACGTCCTCAAAAAGAGGACAAATCCGGGGAAATCTAGCTGGATGGCAACTCTAGGCATATACCATAACATAGTCCAACTTTGCTTATATAACAAAAAGAAAAATAACATTTTTGAAATTAAACAAAATTATTTTTATTTTTTTGGCAGATTTCCAACAAGAAATAAATGTTCACCTACTTTTTTCGTAAAGTTGATATTTTCCATGTTATTAATTTTTAAAAATTTATTTATTTGTACCCGTGCACACGTACCAGCCGCCCTCGTAACTTTTTCAATATTGATTTTTCGTCAAAATGTTTCAAATAAATTTTTTTTGTCGATAATCATTACGGAGGGAGACGAAGATACTTGAGTATTTATTTTCGACTTTCATTTCAAGATGGCAGCCAACTACAATACTTTCAGTCCTGAAAACTCAGTTTTACACTTACGATAGACCCCCCCACGTACGAAAACATGGTCTTATTATTTTCTTACTGGAATAACTTAGAAGAAATAAGGACGGCTGGCCCTTGCGCGCCCTTAAACAAATAATTTTGGCATGCAGAAACAATTAAAAATCTTAATTTTTTTTTGGAAGTTAATATCCAAAGTCTAAAGATATAAAAAATATGTATTGTAAAACTAACCAGTTTTTTTTATTATACTTTTAATAGCGTCAAAAAACAGGAAATTTGCGTATTTTCAATTTTAAAAAATTAATAACCTTGAAAATATCAACGAAAAATAGTTACTAAACATAATATTCAAATATATCAGTCAAAATCAGTCAAAAAATATAAAAAAGTTTTATTTAATTTCAAAAATATTATTTTTCCTCAAATTTATATTGTTATAAACAATATCCAATCAGGTTATCGCCTGATAACATGGATTGTCATAATGCAGCACTTGTCGAGTAAAAAAATTCCATTCGAACTGAATTGAGAACAACTGCGACTATACCACGTAGTCGATTTTATTTATTAATTAAACTTATTAAAAATAATAAAAGTTGATTATTATACATGTGTTCCTATTATTTAAGTATTATATACAAATAAAATGATCTAAATAGGAATTGATTTTTTTCAAGATTCAGTTTATTTTTATCAAAACGTGTAGGTACCGTAAAACAGCCTATCTTTACCATAATTTTCAATTCAAATTTGAATAAAATAAAGAGGAAACTAATTTAGTTATATTTAACTGTTTCAATAGAATAAACTGATAAAAAACTTTGATCTAACTCATAAATAAATTTTCCAGAAACTTAAATTACTAGTCAAAAATAAAAAAAAAAGGATAACAAGCTCAAATGTCGAGGAGTTCCTAACTTTACCATATTATTACTAATTCATATTTTTTTAGTGAAAGATAAAAGATATTAGAAAATTTCCAAATATACCATTGTTGTTTATACTTTTTTGTGAATTCCAAATAATATCTAACAATAATACGCAGTCATTTCGAAATTTTTAACGATAAATCTGGTTGCGATAGAATTATGTTATGAAAACGTCAAATACAGTTGTTTTCACCAGGGATGTACAAAATCAGTAAAAACTAATAAAACAAAATACCAAAAACAAAAACAAAAAAATTTGTTTAAAAAAAATAAAACACAATGTTACATATTTTATATTATAAACTGACTAAGTAACAAAATCAGAAATAAAAAACAAAAACAATTGTCTATTAAATCAGTCAATGTTCAATTTCAATCAAATTGTCTAACTTACAAAATCAGAATCTTTTTTCCAAAACCAGATACTCAATTTTATTCTCTATTGTTCTTCTTTGGATTCCAAAGTGTTTTTTAGTGTATAATGTTGTAATTTGTTTACTTTTCACCATATCAATGGGGTATTTGACAGTATCAAAGAAAAACAATAAAATCAAGTTTTAATGAAAATTGATAATAAAAGACAGCAATTTATTATGTTAATTTATCCTATCTTTATTTAATTTTAAAAAAATTAATATTTTTCAGCTATAAATTACGTCAGCAGAAATGGGTTGTGACGTTGCTTTCTCTTATATTTTAACACTGTCGCCACTAGGGTCGCTACGTAAATTCCGGTTAGCAAACATAATTATGGAAATTAATTTTAATTTAATTAATTTTTATAAAAATCAACAATTTCTTTTCCTAGTTATAAGAAAAATAAACAGTTTTTTTTCTTAGTTACATGACACCTGTTGCTATCTAGAGAATGTGACGTAATTGAAGCTAATAAACGTTTTCGCGCAAATTTTGAGAACAAATATTAAATTAATTTTTTCTAACGATTTTCGGCATTATTTTTAAAAATTAAAATTATATACATGTATAATACATAAATATGCGTATTTTAAAATAGTTTCCCAAAATTAGTCAAATTCCACATTGCTAGATTTAACATTCTGCAGAATAATTTTTGTATGTCCTTGCACCAATTTTCTTCTTACGATGTTTACCAGACATTTTGTATAAATGTAAACATATAACAATGTTTTTTACTTAAATATCTCAATTCGTGTAAAAATGTAATGAAATTCGTATATTTTTGACAACCTTGACTGTTGGCAGCGCTGACTGGTAAAGTTGGGATTTGTTAAAGGACTCTAATTTTACCAATTTGCTATAACATTACCTAAACGAATTTATTATATAATGCACTAATAAGAAAACGTAAAAATCATTTTATATACTTACGAAGTTATGTAACTTTTCATATGATGAAATTATCTATGTCACTTGTATATTTTTTGAAATACCAACTGAAGTTTGCACACTTGCTTAAAACCAAGATGTACCATAAGAACTAAAAAAATCCAATGATTTGAAGAAATTGCGGCTGGCAATGCCAGAAAAACTTATATAACACCAGTAGTTTGTTAGAAATATCTCCATCATTAAAAAGAAACTGCTACAGAATATATAAACAATGAAATTTTAATTTTTTTAACGTAAAGTGTGGTATGGTAAAGTTAGGTTTAATAGGTAAAGATAGGGTGTCTTACGGTACCCAGAAAAGCAAATTATGGTCAAAGTTAAAAATTAAAATTTTTCCTATTTTGTTTATTTTATGATTTTTAGGCTAGCTGCAAATTTCCGATTTTAATTCTGCTTAATTTCATACTTAGAATCGTATGTATATGATAGCCTTATAATTATTTACATAGTTATTTTTTGTTTATAATTTCTTCGTTTCTTGATTTTTTACAAACAAAAATATTACTTAACCTTTGAAAGATAACATTAGTATCTTATAGTTACCGACACCGTTCAATGGTAACATGAGGTTACTGATAATGTCAATGTTTTTCCTTAAAAAAAAGTGTATCTTATTAGGATTAGGATTTTTACAAATATGTATTACATTATTCGAATCATTTACTATCTAAGTAGGGATAGTTGTAATATTTTAATAATCTCTTTTATATTCTTAAATGTTTGTTTTAACTGAAGTTTTTATTGCACAACTATCTAGTTAAAAAAATCAAAAAATTATAAATAAAAATTTAGCTAAATAGGCTGTCAATTTATTATTTTACGTGCTAACATGGGGGAGAATATAAAAAAAGTGTGATTAACAAGGAGATGCACCCAGAGTGAAATTCGCAAGTTTGATGAAACTTCGTTGATGTGCAGAATAGGCAAAAATAAGAGACCCGTATTTTTTTATCGGCTATTTTCCACCTTTACGGGGTGAAGTTGGGGGCTCAAATCGTATTTCTTAAGATATTTCGAAAACTATAAGAGATAGAGGATAATCTTAAATTGATCAAATGTTCTCTTTGAAAGACCTATTCACCTGTACAGGGATGAAAATGAGGGTAATTTTTTTGTACAGCCTTAGTAAATGGTTCAATGTATCAAATTTTTACCATCATAAATAGAAAGAGCACCAAAAATTAGGGGATACGTGTTTTTGCGTTTTTCCGAAATATATGTGGTATCCAAAACGTAGAAGGAAGAAAAAAAAGGGTAGATTACAATTGTGGCTTCATCTATTCATTGGTACATTCGATCTATATAAAACGTTTATTGGTCTATCCATTATCTGACAAGGTGACCCACACTGTATATCTGATAGCTATTTTGGCATTGAGACATAAAATTTTCAAAATTTTATTTTTTACACAAAAAAATTGCACATTATTAAAACACATAATCGTACAGGATGAAAACAAATTTTTGAACATAAGACAAATATAATGGAAAATTTTTCATGATTGCTAATTTCAGTGTTAAATTTTAATTGTTAATTACAAATTAATTAAAGGGTTACAAACGAAAAAAAGGTACTATAAATATCTACAAACATTTTACAATTGACTGAAGAATATTAAGTTTTAATTTCGAAAAGTTTCCGAGCATCGTCATGAGGCCACTGACGACTAGCATCTATTTTAAAAAGTATTTTTTACTTCTAATCGCTTCCGGAAATGAACTTTTAACTTTTTGATTTAATAATGAGCAAAGATATGGTCACAGAATCTCGTATTTCAGTATTGAATTGTTACAAACTTACGATTTATTTTAAAGTACATAATTTAGAAAGAAAAATACACTTCACCCCCCACCCCCATGCTTTACTGATATCAATACAAATCTTATTTATTTATTTACTTATTTGTTTATTTTTATTTATCGATACAATTTGCAATATTTTAAGGTTTGTAATATACACAATAATGATATTCTTCATAAAAATGTTCAAAACAAGAATATTGTCCACCAAGCACATCTTGTAAAAGCGGGGTTACCACATAAACTACACTTTGGTGCTTTTCTTTCTTCTTTGAAAAAGCAATGACTACTTTCAGCAGAACGCAACAGTTGCAAAACGGTTTATGATTTTCTGCTGACTGGTATTTTTTTTTCCGTTGAGTTGCAACATGTTTACTCAGCGGTCGCCATGTTTTCCATCATATTTAAATTTTAAAGTACGCTGCAAAGAAGCGGAATGTGTTGTCGGAAATAGTCAACACTGATTGGCTGATTGCTTGTCAAACGTTAACTGTCATCGTCCTTGTATAAAAAACGTTTACCAGAATAAAAAAAACTGTTGCAATTAATCACTAATCGCTTATTGAGTGCTAAAATCTGCTGAACGTAACCATGTTACAGAATTTTTAAATCTTTCTGATCGTTGGTCAATATATCCACTTTTATATCATCCATACTTGAACAAATTTTGAAAACGAGGCGACGAAAACTGATTGTGAGCTAGAGAATATTGTTACGGCGATGTAAATCAACAGCATACTCATTTAGAATTACATTATCCGAAAATACTGTCATGAGTTGTTTCCTGAGTCGAAATCCATAGATATCCACAGGTTAAAATATTGAAAATTGTATAGATAAATAAAAATAAATAAATAAGTAAATAAATAAATAAGAATGGTATAGATATCAGTAAAGCATGGGGGGGGGGTGCAATATATTTTTTCTTTCTAAACTATGTACTTTAAAGTATGTATATCGTAAGTTTGTAACAATTCATTACTAAAATACGAGATTTTTTGACCATATTTTTGCTCATTATTACATCAAAAAGTTAAAATTTTTCCCAAGTTAATGTTAGCAAAGGATGTATTTATGCAAAAAGAAATAAACTGGTGTGATGTAAAATATATCAATTAAAAATTCTTTTATTTACACATAACAGCCTTCTTTTTTACCAAAATATACCTGATAAAATTAGGAGTTGGGGGTGGGGGATGAAACCCCAGTGTTTTTATAACTTTAATTTTGGTATCATAATGAAGATCTTAAAGTGCCATTTACAAATATATATAGTTTCCCTGCCAAAGCTCTTACCATTTCCAAGATATTTAAGAAAATTGAAAAAAACTCAAATTTTCAGGAGTGAATTTCACCCCTTTAAACCGCTTATGGGCACGAACGAAATATGGCTCGTGATTACTTTTAGTAAGATCTACAATCCATCAAAGTTTTAAAAATTTTTGAGAGATACAATTGGATACCTTTCCTTGTAAGTTAATGAATTAGCTTGCCACATTTTAAATTAAAATTTTACGACGTTCCTTCTGCATATCAAAAACAAATATCTTAAAATGAAGAAATGAACATATAATATTAATAGTTTTTGAATAATACCTTAAGTATATTATTTGAACTATAAGTTTGCCAATACGACAGGAATTAAATCCTTATTATTAATAAAAAAGGTATATCGTACTGAAATAAAATAAACATACTCAGAACTTAAAGAGTACAGTTCACAGTAGATTTAAAAAACGAAATCAAATAGCATAGCCGATAGAGCCTATACAGGGTTGCCGCTACAAATGTAGTCACATCCACTGGGACATGAATGTAAAATATACAGTTGAATATATGGACGTGTGTGGCGCTACCCGTTCTTGTGGTAAATGGCTGAACTAAAAATATACAAATTTTTCAAATTCTCCTATTATATGACGTCCGTCTCAAATTTTCAGTTACTACTTCCTATCACTCACTGAATCGACTGCACACATCAGGTGGATCTGACGTCCGTGTATGGACGCCACATTGTACCCGGACGTCACATTAAATGCAAATGGTCAATTGATGGACGTCACTTTAACGCAAGAATATATATATATATATATATATATATATATATATATATATATATATATATATATATATATATATATATATATACATATATATATATATATATATATATATATATATATATATATATATATATATATATATATATATATATATATATATATATATTTAGAGCGCAGTTACTATATATATATATATATATATATATATATATATATATATATATATATATATATATATATATATATATATGTTAGTAGAGGTCATTTTCGATTTCTCGAGGCCTCAAAACAAATTTCTGCCAAATAGTCCCGGGTTCAGGTCTTTCATGACATCCGCCGTAATAAGTAAAATTTCAAAATGGATAGTCGCTTAAAATAATGAAATAATTTAATAAATACATTTTTGTTTAAGTAAAAAAAAAAAATTAAATATTACTAGCTTCCCGTCCTGTGGTTTCGCCCAGGTGTCTGTTTTGTTTTAATTTTGGTGCTTTATATAATTTCGTGCAATGGGATATATTTTGGTATTTTGTATCTTTAGTCTGCAGTTTCACTTGTGTAAAATTATTCATGTTTCAATAGAATAGCTAGTTTTTAAGCTTTGAGACCTTTGTGTAAATACCAGTAATATGGGCCTATTCGTACTACACCTAGCCAAAGTGCCTTGCTCTTACTTTTAAGAACATTACACTTATTTTGAAGAACTTTTGCCTTACTTTGGAGATATTTGTATATTCCTGTCTCACTTTCCGTGTTCTTGAGAGAAGGGTGAAGGATATATACGATGTATACCGAACGCTATTACTGACTATAAACTATGTATGCTAGAATCATCGTATCATAGAGATGTATACGATATGATTTTACTCACAGAGTACTAATTTAAATACAAGAGTAATATTGTACTAGATTTTAGATAAAATTTCTTGTTAATACAATAATACGTGAAAGTTTTTAAAAAATGTGTTGTTAATTATTTAGAATTTAGCTAATTCACTTGAATGAATTTTTTTAATGAAAATAAGTTGCGTTTTTAATGACACTAGGAATATTCTTACTGGAACGAGAAAAAATTAAAAAATAAAATAACAGAAAATTCTCATATAATTTTTATTTGTATAAATTGAATTACATAATTCATTTTATTTATTTATACTATTATTATTATCATTATTATTATTTTGAAAGATTAACGAAAAACGCGACTGCACTTCAAAAACCCCCAGGCGGAGGAAAAAGTGTCCGTGCAGCGTACCAGGTCAGGTACTTCTAGGTCAGGTACGTAATGTCCGTCATACAGCATCCCCTTCCTGGTCTTCCCTACCTAATAAATCCTCGAACCTCGCTGCAAAACCATAATAGTGAGAGATTCGAGGGCAGGTCCAATGGATGTTCGAGGACCCGCTCTAAACGGGGCATGGGGTTCAAAGGTGTTCATGAACTCCCGGAAAAGGTCGTCTCGTGCGACCGAAGCGTGCGGAGCGTCCCGATAATAACTGCTTTTTGCATTGACGCCGCTAACATGTTGGCGTGAGATCTACAAGCCGGAATGATATTTAAATTGCGCACAAAGGAGTTATGCATACCCCCAGACATCCGATTATAAGTACGACCAAGTGGACAGTATAGCCCGGGTACAGTTGTCGCAGTTCATGTATTAGATCTTGATATTTAATCCTTTTTTGCTCCTCCTTTTCGACTATGTTAGTTTCCGCCGGAGCAGAGAACTCGATAACATACATAGTCTGAGATGTTAAATCTTGGAGCACAACATCGGGCTTATTAGCGTTCAATTGCCTGGTAGTTGCAACCGGCATATTCCAAAAGATCTTGCACTTTTGGTTGGCAACAAAGGATTCTACTTCCGCAGGATCGTAGGGCAAGACTGGTGTTTTGTCAACTTCGTAATGATGACGAAGATAAAAGTAGAGCACACGCAACGCTGCATTATGGCGATGGATATAGGTGGATTTAGCATAATAAGAACAACCTGAAGTTAGGTGCATTAAGGTTTCCGGGTATGCTTTGCATGCCCGACACGAGGTAATCGAAACCCCTTTATTACCCATCACATATTTTTTGTGTGTTAAGGTGTTCCACACTCCACCTTGAGCTGCAGTGATAAAGCCCTCCGTTTCCGATTTAAGTCCATTAGCTCTCAAAAAAGCCCAAGTGAGTTCGCTCGAAAGGCCAAGGTTGTCAAGGTGACGGTAGAACATACCCTGGTGAACTTTGTCGCGATGCTGATTGAGCAGATGTTGTTGCTCGGCTCTCTTGATTGCTGACTTTTGGCGCAACTGTGATAGTGAAAGAATGTTATCATCACCGTCGCGATTACGCGGATCGAAGGCTAAGCCCAAGATATCGGCGGCACGTTGCGCTGCTGTGAATAAAAATGCGCCTACGCCAGCAAGCTCGTGATCCCTGACGAGTTGCAATAGCGGGTCTGAACTGTTAAGTACACGACAAGCTGTACCTAAGACTATACGATCATGTAAACGTTCGACTGACAGGAGCCCCCACCCCCCCACCCTGGTCTCGTGGGAGGTAAAGTCCTTGTGTCGATGTGCGTGGGTGCAAACTTCGGTTGATATTCATTATTTTTCGCGTGTCTCGGTCTAGTTCCTCCAATTCATTCACATTCCACTTAATTGAGCCAAAAGTATATAAAAGGATGGGTACGGCTAACATATTTGTAGCGCTGGTCTTATTCTTCGCCGACAATTCATAACTCCAAATTTGTCGGAGAAGGCGTTTATATCTACTACTTAAGGCGGCCTTCATGTTCTTCACGTCCTGGATGTGACTTTCGCCAACACCAAGGTACGTATAGGTCGCTCCTTCATCAAGATGTTTTATGATGCTTCCATCCACTAATTGGGCGTGTGAATCAAAATTCGGAACTACACCATGCTTACAGTGCACCACCGTGCATTTGTCCAGTCCGAACTCCATACCGATCGCGTGCGTGTATTCGTGTGTTAATTTTAGAGCGCAGTTGAGATCACTCTCTGACGAAGCATACAGTTTCAAGTCATCCATATAGAATAAATGTGTGACTTTATGCTCGCGATTTCCTACCGGGCCACACAAGTAGCCGGGTTCCTCCCTCAGGCTGATTGACAGGAGCAACAACGAGATACAAAAGAAAAGTGAGCTGAGGCTGTCTCCTTGGTATACGCCTCGTTTGTTTGTCACCAACTCCGTTGACACAAAGTGTTCACCGGATGTTATTGTGAACCTTGTTTTCCAGAGCGGCAACAGGTGTTCAATACACTTAATAATGTCGGGGTGGACTCGCAGACAATGGAGCAAATAGATAATGAGCTCATGCGACGTTGTGTCAAATGCTTTTCGATAGTCCACCCAGGCCATGCTCAGGTTACGTTTGTTTTTTTCATGAATACGTAATTGATTTAATGCTCTATGATGGTGTTAACAGCATAAAGCCCGTTACACACGAACCAAAAGACTAGATTCTTAATCAATCTTAAAGTTGCGAACGAATTTATTGATAAAAATTATAAACTAAGACCATTGTGTGATTGAAGTCATTCAATCAAATCAGGTCATCTGCGATCAGGTCATTATAACTTACTCTTAGCTAATTATATTATAATTTAATATAAAAACTGATAAGTTAAGTATGACATTTTAATTTTATTAATACAAAAACGTTAAAAAGAAGAAAAAAAAAAAAAAAACAAAAACAAAAAAAAAGATTGTTTACGATTAACCATAAAGCAAGCGCCAATTTTTGTTTTTATTTAATAGAATTTAAAATCAAGATTGGTGGTTGTATAAACGACTATTTTGGTACAATTTTAAATTAACACGATCAAGATCATAACCTATAATGACGAAACAACCAGCTGGTACACTATTTTGACAACTAGTATACCTTATATGGAATTATGTGGAATTGTTAACGAGTTACAAGGTTGTGTCACAGTTACTTAGGTTTCAGTTAACGCTGAACAGCGTCCATGACTATTAAAATACTAAATTATCATATTATCATCGCGTGGGTAGCTGATTCTTGGCGACGTAAAGATTACGCAAGCATCTTAGGTTTTTTTTTTTAAATTAGAATCTGTATCAAGTAAAAATTTTTGTATACGTGTAATTGTCATTAGAATACCTATTATACAAATTATGGGCGGATTACTAGATTTTATATCCCCAATTAAACATTTATGCGTATATTTTAACTTGATACTAGTCCTAATTTTACCACCAGAGACACGAGAGAGAATCTTTACGTCGTCAATAATGTCTGTTTTATTGGCCGATGAGATCAGACCGTGTGTAACCGGCTTTAATTAGGTATTTAAATCATGGGATACTTCGTATACATGTTTGATGTACTAACAAATTCTTAATGAATAGTTTTAACCTTATGTAAAGGCCAGGCCAATGACGAACAAAATTGTATTATTAATAATGCTAATTTCTTTATACCTATTAAATTTTTGCCAGTTCAACATTTTACATTCAATTCTTATCCAAATTCTGTACAATTCTTATTATAATAAAAAAAATAATAATAATAATAATAATAAAATAAATAAAATAAATTATATAATTCAATTTATACAAATGAAAATTATATGAGAATTTCTGTTATTTTGTTTTTTAATTTTTTCTCGTTCCAATAAGAATATTCCTATTGTCATTGAAAACGCAACTTATTTTCATTAAAAAAATTCATTCAAGTGAATGAGCTAAATTCTAAATAATTAACAACACATTTTTTAAAAACTTTCACGTATTATTGTATTAACAAGAAATTTTATCTAAAATCTAGTACAATATTACTCTTGTATTTAAATTAGTACTCTGTGAGTAAAATCATATCGTGTACATCTCTATGATACGATGATTCTAGCATACATAGCTTATAGTCAGTAATAGCGTTCGGTATACATCGTATATATCCTTCACCCTTCTCTCAAGAACACGGAAAGTGAGACAGGAATATACAAATATCTCCAAAGTAAGGCAAAAGTTCTTCAAAATAAGTGTAATGTTCTTAAAAGTAAGAGCAAGGCACTTTGGCTAGGTGCGGTACGAATAGGCCCTATAGTAAGTATTCTTCAGTTTTAGATCCTTCCTGGGGAATAACAATTTTAATGACACTTTCACCTTTTTCCGGAATTCCAATAGTATCTGAGGGGAAACTTGTTAGGCACCATTCAGCTATTTAATGTGATCCCTATTTGGGAGTTCTGGAGAACAACTTTAACCTTACATCACTTTCTAATTCGATATTCTGAAATTCTGTACAAAATCCATTACTTAAATAATAAATTAATACTAAAAGCAAGTAATATTCATATTTCAGTAGCATATCTAATTTTCGCAACATTTTGTCGAGATCCCAACTGTTTAGTATGAAGCTTTTTTGGGATTCCAAGGTCCTGGGTGATAATTTTGCCCTTACATTAGTAACAAAATCATTTTATTTTAATTTAAATAATAATAGTACAGTTACCTAAACAATTCGACTTTACGTATAATTGCTTTGAAAAAGAAAATTTAAAATATGTGACCCCGTAACTCAATAATAAAACGAAATTTCAAAATTTAGGCTCTGTTATGCCACCCCTGGGATTATTCTCTATTGATAGACACCTCACTAGTCAAAACCAAAGAGTACCATACTCTTTGGTCAAAACCCTTAAGTAACATTGGCTGTGTGCTTTTCACAAAATTTTCCCTAATTTTATATATTGATTACTTAATAATAAATAAATGTTAATAAGATTTAGATTTTAGTATGAAAAATATCACTTCAATAAATTATAAATTAAAACTTATTTAATTGGCTAATTATTTTCTTAAATAGGCTAAACAAAACATTATTATTATCTACACATTTATTATTTAAGTTTTCGGTTTGGAAGAATTTGACTTGTTCGTAACTTGCTGCCATCTACTGTATTATTTACACATCTAAGAGAGCGGTAGCTGTCGTCGACGAGAATATTTTGCTCCTCCCAATCCCAATAAGACAGTGAGCGCTCTATTATACAGATTATAACAACATCTACCAATATGTAAATTTTTCTTCTCGTATTTACGTAATAATTATTGATATTTATGTCAAAATGTCTTTAAATGTCTTATATAAATCAACTATAAGCTTTCCATTTTTTCTACTAAAAATCATTTTCTCTCAATATTTTCATAGATAATTTGACCAAAATAATAAACCACGCCCCGTGCACCGTCAAAACGACAAAACCGATAAATAGGATTTCCCCTTTTTTAGGGGAAAAATATATTTAGGACTCGATTTTTTGGCGATATCTGAATATATAAATATATATATATATATACTTGTTCTTGTTTTTTCTTAACAAATTCTTTATTATTTAAATGTTTAATTTTGGCCAGCAAACATGATACGTCACGATACACACGGCCTTCATACATATGAAAACAGTCAAACCGCAGTAGGAGAACACATACGAACGAGTCACGCCCACGGAGTCACCCCTATTCTAACGTATACAATACATAATGTTAACAACAACATTTTAAACTGCTACAGTGAGTCTCAGAAAAATAGTTTCATAAAAAAAATATTACAGTATAAAATAATAAAGGTGATTGCATATTACAGACCACAGAATAACACAGAACGAGCGGTAATATTTCTATACTACTGAAATCAGTGTAATGCTAAAGGATAAAAGATATTCCACCACTATATGTGCACGCGGAGTTGTGTGTGGTAGTGCGCTAAATGGTTATGTGTATGCGTCTCTTGTATATGCATATGTTAAAAAAAATATATAATATGTATGCGCTACGTAGATGTACGTATACACGGTAACACAACACCAACCACACCAACAATATGACAACAATTGAAACACACCCATTGGTAGCTTGTAAGTCAATGACAACATAGTTCTGTAAAATGCACATACGTGCACATAAGTGATTGCAGAAAAGAGACAGTTATATTCGTTCTATTTGTTCTGTGTTACAGACAGTAACGTATCCCACTTTCTATCCTTTTTTGATATAAGTACAAACAATTAAGCAAGTTCTGTTTTGCATTTATACATGTGAAATTCAGAGTTAATAATGGTCATCTTAATTTATATGGACAATTAAAAGCAACTTTTTTTCAAAATGAATTGTGACAATAAGTTGATTAATAGTATTCAACACGAAAATTTAGATCGTCAAGACCAATCAGTATCAACCACTGTCGAAATCTAAAATATTAACTGAATTATTATAAAATATTAATAATTATTATTTAACGTATATTTATTTTTACATAGTCATTCAAATTATAATAATACTTACAAATTTGGATCAAACGGCACGGCAGAAAAAACTCAAATTGAAATTTTCTTTTGAATGATTTAAACAAATTTTAGCAGCTCAAGAGTTATCACCAAACATTTTAAGCCACCATAATAATTCCAAACGTAGACTCTTACGTAATCTCGTTTCGTAACTATTTGTGAAACAAACTATTATTATTTATTTATTACAATATGATGTGTATTTGAAATACTCCCAAAATATTTATTAACTTGTTTGGAACATACTGTACTGGAACATTTCCTTATTGACTCTTGTCACGTTAGAGCAAAAATATTTTTTTATGTCTCAGAGAAATATGAGAGGGAAAAAACTGATAGTTAGGATGGGTAAATTAGATGGATGTATCTAAAAGTAACGCGTAAGAAAAGGAACAAGCACACAATAAAGCTGTACATTATATGAGCCGTTTATTATGAAAGTGGGGCAAGTCCATTTTTGAAAAAAATGGAGATAATGGTAGTTATAGATAAGACTTAGTATGATCTTTTCATTTATCAACAATTTATAGTCAAAAAAATTCAGAAGCCTAATATTTGAAAGATTGAAGTTTTAGCTCTTAACAGTATTGTAAATATGTTTATTTTGATAGTGGTGCAAGTCCATCTTACAAGTAAAATTTCCGAGACTGGACCTATTGATTTTGATGAAACTTAGATATGTTGTAGAACACTAAAAAATAAGTAACACTTGTTTTTTTTATCTGCGGAAAAGCGGTTTGAAGGGGTGAAATCGTCCTTCAAAAATTGGGGTGAAAATTTAATTTTTCAAATATCTCGAAAACGGTAAGAAATAGAAACAAGCATTTCTTAAATAAATTGGCGAGATTGCTCTTTTTTATAAAGCTATCTATTGATATGTAATTTGTTTACATTACATCAACAGGGGTAGTTTAGGGCTAAAATTTGAGGGGTTAATTTTTACAAAAGAGGTAAAAAATAAAATATAATAAAGTTTTATTTACAAATTTCAAGTGTACGTAAAAAAATCTAATCGACCTGTTTTTACTCAATTTCCTAATATTAAATCCAGGGGTAGTTAACTGCGGGGGTGACTGTGTCGACATAATCGTACTATTTGAGTAATTAAAAACTTCTTCAAGGAAAATAGTTTTAAGATGGTTTCTCACAATAAATGTAGACTAAAATCAAATTTGCTCTGAAAAGAGATTTTATTTAACAAATCAATATAAATTAACAAACTGATAGAGAATTACAATAAAATTTTAGTTACCTGAAAAGAGAAATCGATTTTCAAAGTCACTTTCTTTTTCTATTTTAAATAAAATTAAAATTCTCAGAAATATTAAATAAATCAAACATAGAAACTTTAATCATAAAATATGTTACAAGCGTATAGAGTATAACAACTACTTTATAGTTGTTATACCCAACGCGCCTAATTCAAACATCCAATATGCATAAACATCAACAGTGTAATTTAGAAATGCTTGTTTCTATGCATTTCCAAATTATATAGTTTAAAACAATTAGAATAAATTTTCAAAATTAATTTTAAGCAGCTCTGCAAAGGGGGTGAGTCGCCTTTTTAAAGTACATACTTATTTTCAAACACTCATTTCTACTGCTAAGGCACTGGCAGGGGGTAATAATGTCATAGTACGTGTTTCTAAAGTTGAACTGTGGTATGAAAAGTTTTTATTTTTAAATGATAAAACTCAAATATTATCCTTTTAAATTAACGAATACAATAATTCATTAATTTTGAAAGTGGGGCAAGTCCATTTAGTTATAATAAAACCTGCTATTTTTTTAGCCAGCATTATAAACACTATTGGATTATAAACTTGCATTATCTAAGACCACAAAATACAAAAAGTATGTCTATTAACACTTACCAATATTTTTAAATTTATTGAAACGCAAACCCTTAAATATCTCGCAATAGCAAAATATGGACTTGCCCCACTTTCAAAATCAACGGCTCATATGTACATATATAGTATTGATATATAATGTACAAATATACAGATCGTTTTTATCTAACCATAACATAGATATTGAGAAAATACAAACTTGTCCAGAAAGTTATTCTTATATTGTATACATATTTCTGTATTGAAAGTAGAAATCCGATTTAAGATAATTTTAACCCTAGAATCATACGTACTCGTCAAAACGACGAACGAACTTCTCTACCTACTCCAATACTACAACTTGTCGTTGTCTGCTTGCTGTGAAAATTCTGTTATCTAATTTATTTATTATAACACATAAGACGTATAAATTTTGTTTATAGCTATTGTCGTTTTTTTTATACTGAAATAGTGTGCGTCAAAAGGACGACGATGTATGATTAACCTATATTTTTTTTAAAGATTTCGTACTTCACATATAAAAGGGTTCCGAATTTTTCTAAAATTTATTAAAGATATGGATGTTATAATTAATTTATTCAATGATTATGATAATGTGAAAGATCATTATAGCTGTTTGACTTATAGAGACGACATAATACTGAAATTTTAATATATTGAATCGAAAACTAAAGAATGCGTTTCGAATGACTTAATAAAAGATTAACAATTTATTTTGTGGAAAATATTTTAATTTTTATTATTTTTTGAGATCTTATTCGAAAAAGTACTAACAAACTTTAGAAAATTTACAAATGTGCCTAATGGGGAAATAACTACATATCTATAGGAATATTTATGACTGAGAAATTTCACATTCTGTAAAGTGTAACGGATATTATGGTACGGGGGCTGACATCTAGCGGTCAAATTTTGAATTAATGAACTAAAAATCAGATTGGGTTTGATATCGGCTATGATAATTAGCGACATCTGTTTGCAAAAAATATGAACAACCTAGCGTTGTAAAGTTTAACTATTATCTTTTGTATGAATTTATAATATTAGATCATTTTGGGATTCCCCGTTTTTGATGTTTAATATGTATTGAAAAATAGTTAAGCGGCGGGGAGAAGTGGCGAATTGTTCATATATGTGGAAAAGGGATGAGAGAGAGAGACGAGATTTGGACTTGTTTGAAATAGGCCGTAATTGATTGTTGCGCTAAGTCCAATAAAAAATATAATTGTTTTTATTAAGGCATTGTTAAGTTAATAAAACGTAAAAACAGTTCGGAAATGTTTATTTAAACATAATATTATATTTATAATTTATTTATTTTAAAATAATTATTGAACTTTCGTTTGAAATAATGTAAACCATTATTATAGAATTTTATTTAAAAAGAATTTTTTTGAATAAAGTAATTTCGCAAAACACACAACGGAGAGTAATTCTTCGACAGAACCCGACTTTGGACATTTTTAGGCATCCGATTAGCGTTAAATCTGCGTGGGACAATAAGTAACAGCATTTGGGCGCGAATTTTAAGTATTTTTAAATATAAGCTAAACCGCCCCAACTGTTACAAAAGTCACATATGTCCACTGACTCATAATAGTTCATAAATTAATTATTTAAAACACATGTTTTATATTTTGGGTCATGAATGAAAAAAGTTTAAGAAGCCTCGGTTTTCGTGTAGAGAAATAATTAGCCTACCTTAAGCCCGGCTGCACACCTAGCAGATACGACACAGCAGATACGACATGAGCGACACAGACATTTGTCTTAAGACATGGCATCTGCATACCTAGGAGACAATTTTATTTTCGGGAAAATATCTCCTTCCCTTGGGAAAATACAAAAACCATTTTGAGCATGCGCATGCATTACGCAAAACTATTTTTCTATGCAAATTCTTTATAACTAGCTGTATACCAAACAAATGGGCTTTACCATCGGCAACATCTCAGGATGTCAGTCAGTGCCAAAGATTTGTTATTAAATAAGTTATTTACATTAATAACCATAGTAACATATTTTTATATATCACTAACTTCAAAAATAAATAATTTCTATACAAATTTTCATCCCCTATTTAATCCACTTAAGGGACGAATTTTCAAAAGTCTTTTTTTAGTGCTCACCTACGTTACATAGGGAACTCCTGTGCAAAACTTCATTCTTCTAAAGCCAACAGTTTAGGCTGTGCGTTGTCTGTCGGTCAGTCAGTGTTAGAGACTTATTAAGTAGAATTATTATATACTTCTCATTGAATTTATGCGCGAATGACGTCGCGAGTGTACAGCTAGTGTCAAATATTATACTATTTCAACGCCTACTTTCTATTATAATTTTTTTGAATGTTTTACAAATATAACTTTCTGATTGGTCTACAGCAGCGGTTTCCAAACTTTGTGCACTAACGCACCCCTTACCTCTCCTACCCCGCTCTGGAAAAAATTTATAAACAATTCGTAAATTACTTTTTTACTGAAAAGACTCACATTCTTGGCGGACGGGTCTATACGACACTTGAGAAGAAACCGTTGATCAGACACGTTATTCGATACTTACGCGCTAACATGACTCTGACCGCTTGAGAATTGTTATTGTTAAAGTATTACCTACAGTAGCGAGCAGGAAAATCATTGTTAAGAGTTACATGGCTTTTTTTTTAGCAGAAAAACCTAATTTATTCCAACTTTTAGCAATTTTTTTCTATAAGTAAAAGCTTATGGCTTGTACTTGAACAAAGGGATTTAAAAAAAATGAAATTTCAACTTTTGACAGTGTTTTAAACAAAAAATTTTGATTTTTGGTAAAAATTTTCGTGTTTTTCATTGACTTTCTACTTGTAAAATGAGATGTAATGAACGGAAACAGTAATTTTTCGTTCAAGTACAAGCCATAAGCATCTAATAATAGAAAAAATTTTGTTTTAGCGAATTTCCAGAATGGAATTCAGCTATTACAGCCACTGTCATGACGCGACTTGAACCCGGGACTATGGCAGAAATTTGTTTTTAGGTTCCTAGAAACCGAAAATATTATTCACCAAAATTTGTATATTTATTTTTATACATATACATATATATATATATATATATATATATATATATATATATATATATATATATATATATATATATATATATATATATATATATATATAGCCCCATTTACCAAATTTCATCTCTTAACTTCCATAGGGGGGCCCTACACAAATTAAAGGGTGGCGGGAATATATATATATATATATATATATATATATATATATATATATATATATATATATATATCAGACATTTTTTTTCTACATATTCGTGTTCTACGAGTCCGAAAACGGATAGCGCCCCTACTCTCGCCTCTCGCAGCTCTTATCGTATAGACTGTATAAGTCTAATTTTTCGGAGAAGATTCGACTAAAAACTATTCATTAAGAATTTGTTAGTACATTAAACATGTATACGAAGTATCCGATGATTTAAATACCTAATTAAAGCCGGTTACACACTGTCTGATCTCATCGGCCAATAAAATAGACATTATTGACGACGTAAAGATTCTCTCTCGTGTCTCTGGTGGTCAAATTAGGACTAGTATCAAGTTAAAATATACGTATAAACGTTTAATTGGGGATATAAAATCTAGTAATCCGCCCATAATTTGTATAATAGGTATTCTAATGACAATTACACGTATACAAAAATTTTTACTTGATACAGATTCTAATTTAAAAAAAAAACCTGTGATGCTTGCGTAATCTTTACGTCGCCAAGAATCAGCTACCAACGCGATGATAATATGATAATTTAGTATTTCAATAGTCATGGACGCTGTTCAGCGTTAACTAAAACCTAAGTAACTGTGACACAACCTTGTAACTCGTTAACAATTCCACGTAATTCCATATAAGGTATACTAGTTGTCAAAATAATGTACCAGCTGGTCGTTTCGTCATTATAGGTTATGATCTTGATCGTGTTAATTTAAAATTGTACCAAAATAGTCGTTTATACAACCACCCATCTTAATTCTAAATTCTATTAAATAAAAATAAAAATTGGCGCTTGCTTTATGGTTAATCGTAATCTTTTTTTTTGTTTTTGTTTTTTTTTCTTTTATTTTTACGTTTTGGTCAGGGCCGCGCCAAGGGACATTTGCGCTGGGGTGCAAGACAAAAATTGCCGCCCCTAAAACGCCAAACTTATTTGTAATACATTTTTGATAATAAAATATATGTCTCCCGGCTACCAGTTGACTTACTATATATACTTACTTTAATGAAATGCATAAAATATTATAAAATATTTAGGATTATAAATGGAACAAAACACTTAAACTTTTTTTAACAATTTAGTTCGCATAAATTTCAAGAACAAGTAAATAAAAATAAATAATTTTACACAAAACAAAAACGAATAGTAACAATTTTAAAATTTTATATAAAATTCACTTTCCTTGCCTTTTTTATTGCAAATTCATTTATTAAATCTGACACGTCAATATCTGCAGCAATTTTGTTTTCTATGCTAATTAAACTTAAATGCGATATTCTTTCCTGTGACATACTAGATCTTAAATAATTTTTTATTAACTTAAGTTTCGAAAAACTTCTCTCACCAGATGCCACTGTCACGGGTATTGTCAAAAATATTCTTAATGCAATTGTAATATTCGAATTGTAGTAAGATCATTAGAAACTGTTAATGCATTCATGTCGGGATTAATATATGTTAAAAGAGTTTCTATTTCATCACATAAATCTAACGCATTTATATCAGATTCGTTCCGCAGAGCCCAAAAGGGGATGTTTTTTACTTAAATTTCTGAGAAACGAAATAATGTAACTTTTCCAAGAAAAGAGTATGGAGTGCTCTAATTTAAAGAACATCCATAAATCTTATCTTATCCTAAGTGGAATAAGCAATATCGAAAGAACATGTATATTTTAAACGAAATTGCTTGCAGATGTGGATAAGCAAATATTGAAAACAAAATTTATAATAAAAAAAATAAAAAAAAGAAATAATAAATTAGGTTTAAGATATCAACCAAATAGGAAAAAGAAGATAAAATAAAAATGTTGGTTTTAAAACCAAACAGTTGAAATCTTAAACTCTTTTATTATATTTCGACTGTCCAATACAGTGTTTACCAAGTCTTATTTAAAAGAATAATTACAGCGAGGAATTGTAGTGTAGTATAAATCATTATGTCAAAAAATTGAATCCTTTTCCAGGAGCGTAAAAACAAGTATGAGGGGTTAAAAAATGAAAATAAACTGTAATTTAAAAACTATAGTCATTTACAAATTTTAATTGTTATTATGTAAATGCAAAGGAAAATGATACTTTCAGTGAAGTGTAGCACACCTTTTAACATTTATTAATTTTCAACAAAACAGTAGTCAATACTGGCTAGATGCCTAGATGTTAGTTGCAACTAATAATTAAAAACCAATAACCAAAATACTTTTTTGCAACTAATGACTGAAAAATTCAACTACTAGTATTAATTAATAAGTAATTTAGTTTTTAGTTGTAGTTGTTAGTTACAGGACCGGATTAACCCTGAATGTCGCCCTAGGCACCATGAAAAATGCCGCCCCCACCTTTTGCTTGAAAAGAAGAAAATCTTAATTTTTCCTACTTTTTCCAACTTTCTCTTAAAATTATCGCAAAAAAGGCAGGAAAATATTATTTTATCCTCTGATTGTTTACTGAACATAAAAACGTAATAAACAAACATGAGTGACGATATAAAAAATCACAACCATAAGTTTTAAAAAATTGAATGCTATTTGCAATCTATTTTCGATCGAAAGATTTTGATAACGAAAATTTATGGTAGATGTTATATATTTGAAAGAATATTTCCTTTCCTTACATCATCCATTTTGGAAATATCGTTATTTTCGATAACGAAAAGTAGGTTTTAATAGTCGCAATATGTTCGGAACACCCACAACTTTCTTCGCTTAAGCCTTCAAAAATTTCGTTATTTTTGAGCTACGACGCACCGTTTAGGAGATATTTACGATTAAAGTTTTCGATTGCGAAAGTTAACGAAAAGTAGTTTTTTAAAAAATTGTTCTGTTACTGACCAGATCTATGGGACTAACAGAGCCTAAATTAACTAGTTATAACCAATTTAGGACAAGTTACGCGGTATCGATAATTTTCGATACCGAAAAGTACGTTTTGACAGTCGCAATCCGTTCGGAATACCCAAAACTTGCTTCGCTTAAGCCTTCAAAAATTTTGTTATTTTTGAGCTACGACGCACCGTTTAGGAGATATTTACGATTAAAGTTTTCGATAGCGAAAGTTAACGAAAAGTAGTTTTTTATAAAATTGTTCGGTTACTGACCAGAGCAATGGGACTAACAGAGTCTAAATTAACTAGTTATAACCAATTTATGACAAGTTACGCGGTATCGATAATTTTCGATAACGAAAAGTAGGTTTTGATAGTCACAATACGTTCGGAATACCCACAACTTGCTTCGCTTAAGCCTTCAAAAATTTCGTTATTTTTGAGCTGTGACGCACCGTTTAGGAGATATTTACGATTAAAGTTTACGATTGCGAAAAATAACGATTTGTCATTTTTTAAAAAATATACTATCGTTGACCAAATCAATAGGACTAATGGAGCCTAAATTCATCAATTATGACCAGTTTATAATAAATAATTCTTTATCTTTGCTAGTTCTCGAACAGAACATTCTAAAACTTTTGTTAAATATCTTTATTTAGCTTCTATTTCAATAATTCTTCTAATAGTGATATTGGTTTTTCGACATCTTTATTAACTTTCGAATAGAAACTTTTGTCAAATGTTTTCACCTGTATTTAACTTGTTTTTCGATGACTAAACAAATGGTGAAGTAAATTTTTCGATATCCTTGCTGATATCCAGATAGAACATTCTCGAACTTTCGTTAAATTTCGCTACATGAATCCTTTTTAACTAACTAATCCGATGGTGAAATCAAGTTTTGGATATCTTATCTGATTTTCACATAGAATATTCTAGAGCTTTTACTGAATTTCATTTTTTGGTCACTTTTTTGATGAACAATCTAATGGTGATGCCAAATTTTCAATAATTTTTCTTTTTTCCAAAAAAATATTCTAGAAGTTTTGACGAATTCTGCTGTTTGGACACTTTTTTGATGCCCAAACCAATGGTGAAGTCGGTTTTTGGATATATTTTCTATCTTCAGAATAGAATATTCTCGAACCTTTGCCAAATTCCGTTAATTGATCGCTTTTCGATGAAAAATTTGGTGGTGAAATCAGATATTCGATATTTTCTCTAATTTCCAAAAAGAATATTCTAGAACTTATTCTAAATATCGGTACTTGGTTACTTTTTCGTTGGTCAATCCATTGATTAAGGATTTTTTATGTCTTTTCTGATTATTGAAAGAATATTCTAGAACTTTTGCCAGATTTCGCTATTCAAGCATCTATTCGATGACCAACCCAGTGGTGAAATCGAATTATGTAATAGTTTTAATTTATCTGTATCTTTGTACCAGGAATATCTCCTCATAAAAATTTACAAGACACGCTCCTCTCATATATGTTTTTTCAACAATTCAATTTTTTGACAGGATGATTTATAGTTTTAGTGTATGGAAAAAAATTTTTTCTTCAGTTAGATGTTTACTCACATGCAGTTGATCAAATTAAACTGTGTTTGTTCGTCGCGCGAACGATGTTACAAACTTAAATTGAGCGACTATGTTATTTATATGAAATTTAATTGTTTTCAAAACAAAATATATTTGTAGAGTACCTCTTTAGTTCGTGCCACAAAAACTATAGAGCGCATTTAGAAAAAAATTATAAATGTACTTATGAAACATAGATAAATTATGTGCCGCTTCTAACGAATGGTGAAACGTTTTTCCGGCAATTTTTGACAGGATAATTTATTACCTGCACTATGAATCCTCGCATTAAGAATAATATTTTACTGAGAGATCCTCAGTCATCAATTTTTAGTTTGTTTTGTTTACTAATCGTCACGTACTATATACAACGTAACGCAACGAAAACTAAAGAATTTTAAAGATTGATAAATGTTTTATGTGTAGAATTCAACGACGGTTTTTATAAAATTAAAGCGTGCAAGAACATGTTCGATCCCGATCCCGTTTGATCTCGCCGATTACCGCGCAAATGATTGTTGTCGCTAGTCGACAATCGGAATAATCGGATTAGCGACGGGTCACAACAATCATAATAGACAAGTATTTAAGAAAAATGCGAGTAACATTTAGTGTCATCAAAATTACCACATAAAAATAGTAATAATTTTATATTTTATTTGCCGCCCCCAAAGCCTGCCGCCGGGGTACTAGGCACCCCTAACACCCCCGCTTGGCGCGGCCCTGGTTTTGGTATTAATAAAATTAAAATGTCATATTTAACTTATCAGTTTTTATATTAAATTATAATATACAGTGAAACCTGCCAAGTTGGACACCTCTGTATACTGGACACCTGCTCAAGTTGGACACATTTCAATTTTCCTGGCGAAATTACATTGTTTTAAATGCATATTAATACTTATAAGTTGGACACCTCTATATGTTGAAAACCTGTCTAATTTGGACAGTTTTTTAAAATGATTTTTGATATTTTGACCTGTTTACGTTGGACATTCATGTATTTTACACGTGACCGAAACACGTGTTAGTTATGTTATGACAGTTATAATATTTGAATTTTTACACGTGACCGAAACACGTGTTAGTTATGTCCTAAAAATATAAAAGCTCGGCAGTCACAATGGTTATTAGTCAATAATCAGCAGTGATTTCATGTGTACAGATCTCTTGAATATTTATTAGTTACAAATTTAGCACCATGAGTTCGAAGCGAAAATATTTAGTAGAATTGACCATTGAAAAGAAAAAAAATGTTATAGACTTAGTAGAGAATGGTGTTAGTTTAAGAAAGGCAGCCGACCAATTTGGAATTTCCAAATCAACTGTTGGGAATATTTTGAAGTGTAAAGACGAAATTTTGAAAGCTTACGAAAAGAATTGTAGCGCCGAACGAAAACGAAAAATTCGTAAAACTGGTAATGAAGCAATAAATCAAAAAGTTTATGACTTTTTTGTTAAGTGCCGTTCATCGAATCTTCCAGTATCCGGTCCTCTACTGCAAGAAAAAGCAAAAGCGATAGCCTTAAAATTCGACATTAATTTTCAAGCAAGTAATGGATGGTTAGAAAGTTTTCTAAATCGACATAATATTAAATTTAAAACTTTGTGTGGAGAGTCAGCATCAGCAGACTTAGAAGAGGCGGAAGAGTGGAAAAGAAAACTGGAAAATCTGTTGCAAGATTATGCGCCAGAAGATCGGTTTAATGCAGACGAAACTGGTCTTTTTTGGCGTTTATTAGACAAAAAAAGTTATGTTGCACAAGGTGACCCATGCAAAGGTGGTAAATTGTCTAAAGAACGGTTAACTTTTCTATTATGTACGAGTTCGGTCGGAGAAAAGTTAACGTCGTTAGTAATTGGGAAATCAGCACGTCCTCGAGCTTTTAAACAAATGAGATGTAAGGAGCTTCCCGTTATTTGGCGACGAAAAATTGTGATCATACTAGATAATGCTACAAGTCATAAGATTATGAAATCGTTCGAGAATGTTAAACTTGTTTACTCACCGCCAAATCTAACATCGGAAATTCAGCCACTAGATCAAGGCGTGATTCGAACAATGAAAGCTTATTACCGCAAAAGTTTGCTTATGTGTTTAGTTGCTAAATCTGAAATTTCTAACAACCACAAGGAATTTATCAACTCAGTCACGGTTTTGGATGCCATTCGATGGATCAGCGAAGCATGGCAAGCTGTATCTACGGAAACAATTGTTAAGTGTTTTAGACGAGCTGGTTTTAGTATTCCAAAAGCAAATGAAGGGGATCATAATGAAGACCCTGATTCAGAACTTCGCGATGCAATTAAATTATTACCTCCAGAGTTTCAAAATCAGTTACAGACTGCTGAAGAAATGATCACCGCCGATGCCTACTTGGAGGTACACGATCATGTCTTCAATACACATCAAGACGTTCTTCAACATGTTTTACAACTAGACGAGCAACAAGAAACCGAAGAATCTAGCGACGAGTACGAGAAAGTAGCGGAGAAACCAACAACCCCTGAAGAAGTTTTGAACGGTATAAATACCGCCATTAAGTATTTAACTGAAAACCCATGCGAACTGTTAGAAGATTTATTCAAAATTCAAAGCAAATTAGAAAGCAAAATTTTCCTAAAAATTGTATCCAAACAAACTAAGATAAGTGATTTTTTTACGAAAGATAATGGGCCTATTCGTACCGCACCAAGTCAAAGTGTCTTGCTCTTACTTTTAAGAACATTATACTTGTTTTGAAGAACTTTTGTCTTACTTTGGAGATATTTGTATGTTCCTGTCTCACTTTCCGTGTTCTTGAGAGAAGGGTGAAGAATATGTACGATGTATACCGAACGCTATTACTGACTATAAACTATGTATGCTACAATCATCGTATCATAGAGATGTACACGATATGATTTTACTCACAGAGTACTAATTTAAATACAAGAGTAATATTGTACTAGATTTTAGATAAAATTTCTTGTTAATACAATAATACGTGAAAGTTTTTAAAAAATGTGTTGTTAATTATTTAGAATTTAGCTAATTCACTTGAATGAATTTTTTTAATGAAAATAAGTTGCGTTTTTAATGACAATAGGAATATTCTTATTGGAACGAGAAAAAATTAAAAAATAAAATAACAGAAAATTCTCATATAATTTTTATTTGTATAAATTGAATTATATAATTCATTTTATTTATTTATACTATTATTATTATTATTATTATTATTATTATTTTTTTTTTTTTTTATTGAAATTGGGGTACTGCTGCCGGTGGATGGCGCGGTCAGCAGCACCCGGCGGCATCGCCTACTAAGGGCATGCGCCGCCAAAACTTAATAAAGATGAAAGCAACACATAAAGACAGGAACACATAAATGCAATAGACAATGGACAACATACACATATTAAAATTCAACGATGAGCCCTGCCATCCCAGGGCCTAAAAAGTACGGACAGTCCTTGGTGGCGGTACGCTAAGGGCTAGCCAGAGCGTCCGGTCACCAAGGTCTGAAATCCGACGATGAATCTCCGAGGTGTAAAGGGCCTCGGAGTGGAAAATACTGACTAGAAATATCACAGGAAAAGCGAAATCTTATTACGTCACTGGGGAGCTACAGGCCGACCAGTGCCGCAATAAGTAGTTAAAAACGATACCGCTGAAGGATAACAACAGCAAGCCTACAGCGGTACGACAAAATATCACAGATAAGAACAACAATTGATGTACCTCCTCGGGTGGAAAAGGCCCTCAGTGGTATATCGTTAAATTAAAACAAATTAAAATCAATCTTATTAAAAAACAAAAACAACAATATCACAGTTTTCAAAATTTCTTGCTCTGTGACACGATTCCGCTCCCCATAGTCTCGACAATTCCGAAATGGCTTCGTCAACACCTAGGAACTCACACGTGTAGGGACAGTGACATCTGATTACTGAGCAACATGTACTGTTCTGTCAGATAACTGATTACTGGGTACATGTGCCGTTCTGTCAGGTGTCGGAGTCAACCTATACGGGAGACCGGTACGATGACTAGGCCACGTTCGTCCGAGTCGAGGCTACAGAGAACGGGACAATGCCACAGAGTATCACAGTATATCAGACTCATGTCCCTATGACCCCGACGGGGCAAAAGCAGTCCCAGGACGCTCAAGCTCGCATCCGTATGAGGGAAGACGACATCTCCTTAGTAAGCGAGCTCGCTTAAGCCGTTCGGGCAGATATCGACTCATACGCTGGGTGACGCGAACGAGTGCGTCGAGTACCGCATTCCCACCCGTCGAAGTCACAGGGACAAAAAATCAACGCAATATCACAGACGAATTATCACGGTTGTGTTCACTGGGGTACACCGCCAGTGAACACAGAGATACAAAAAAAACAAAGGGCAAAAAATTAAAAACAAAAGTGCAAACTATCACAATCAGGAAGACAAGATACAAAAAAAAATCACAGTCAGACATCACCAATTCGACTAATCCGAAGTCAGATCACGATTTCGGTATTCACACACATATGGATACTAAACACATTCGACGCTACAGCCAGACATCAGGGCGAGAATTACAAGCACTTAGCAGACGATGGTATTTCTCACATACGGTGGAAACCTCTGTCGATCCTACGACGTTCGTCCTCGTCGAAAATTGTGATCCGGCATCTTTTGTGAAAACAGTGGTACCTCGAGAAGGAAAGGTGCCGATCTTGGGTAGTCAGAGGCTAATGGAATCCGAAGATTACTGTATTGCGCATAAACTACCCCTGGAACCCTTAGCCTCCTTGACACCAATGAGGGATAGATATGCCTCACGGGTGCCAAGGGCAGCTGCTATAGGTGTCCTCACCACCATTATTATTATTATTATTATTATTATTATTATTATTATTATTATTATTATTATTAATTATTATTATTATTATTATTAATTTTTTTTTATTATAATAAGAATTGTACAGAATTTTGATAAGAATTGAATGTAAAATGTTGAACTGGCAAAAATTTTAATAGGTATAAAGAAATTAGCATTATGAATAATACAATTTTGTTCGTCATTGGCCTGGCCTTTATATAAGGTTAAAACTATTCATTAAGAATTTTTTAGTACATCAAACATGTATACGAAGTATCCCATGATTTAAATACGTAATTAAAGCCGGTTACACACGGTCTGATCTCATCGGCCAATAAAATAGACATTATTGACGACGGCCCTATGGGCCTATTCGTACCGCACGAAGTCAAAGTGTCTTGCTCTTACTTTTAAGAACATTATACTTGTTTTGAAGAACTTTTGTCTTACTTTGGAGATATTTGTATGTTCCTGTCTCACTTTCCGTGTTCTTGAGAGAAGGGTGAAGGATATGTACGATGTATACCGAACGCTATTACTGACTATAAACTATGGATGCTACAATCATCGTATCATAGAGATGTACACGATATGATTTTACTCACAGAGTACTAATTTAGATACAAGAGTAATATTGTACTAGATTTTAGATAAAATTTCTTGTTAATACAATAATACGTGAAAGTTTTTAAAAAATGTGTTGTTAATTATTTAGAATTTAGCTAATTCACTTGAATGAATTTTTTTAATGAAAATAAGTTGCGTTTTTAATGACAATAGGAATATTCTTATTGGAACGAGAAAAAATTAAAAAATAAAATAACAGAAAATTCTCATATAATTTTTATTTGTATAAATTGAATTATATAATTCATTTTATTTATTTATACTATTATTATTATTATTATTATTATTATTATTATTATTATTATTATTATTATTAATTTTTTTTATTATAATAAGAATTGTACAGAATTTTGATAAGAATTGAATGTAAAATGTTGAACTGGCAAAAATTTTAATAGGTATAAAGAAATTAGCATTATGAATAATACAATTTTGTTCGTCATTGGCCTGGCCTTTATATAAGGTTAAAACTATTCATTAAGAATTTTTTAGTACATCAAACATGTATACGAAGTATCCCATGATTTAAATACCTAATTAAAGCCGGTTACACACGGTCTGATCTCATCGGCCAATAAAATAGACATTATTGACGACGTAAAGATTCTCTCTCGTGTCTCTGGTGGTAAAATTAGGACTAGTATCAAGTTAAAATATACGCATAAATGTTTTAATTGGGGATATAAAATCTAGTAATCCGCCCATAATTTGTATAATAGGTATTCTAATGACAATTACACGTATACAAAAATTTTTACTTGATACAGATTCTAATTTAAAAAAAAAAAAAAAAAAAAACCTGAGATGCTTGCGTAATCTTTACGTCGCCAAGAATCAGCTACCCACGCGATGATAATATGATAATTTAGTATTTCAATAGTCATGGACGCTGTTCAGCGTTAACTTAAACCTAAGTAACTGTGACACAACCTTGTAACTCGCTAACAATTCCACATAATTCCATATAACGTATACTAGTTGTCAAAATAGTGTACCAGCTGGTCGTTTCGTCATTATAGGTTATGATCTTGATCGTGTTAATTTAAAATTGTACCAAAATAGTCGTTTATACAATCACCAATCTTAATTTTAAATTCTATTAAATAAAAACAAAAATTGACGCTTGCTTTATGGTTAATCGTAAACAATCTTTTTTTTTGTTTTTTTTTTGTTTTTCTTTTTTTTACGTTTTTGTATTAATAAATTATAATATATATAAAACTAATATAGGGTAAAAGCCCCGATTGTGGAACACTATTTTTAGGTATTTCATCAAACTTGCTTACAAAAATTAATAAATGAATTAAACACCCATTTTTTTTTCTTAATAAGCATGAAACCAAGTTTTTTTAATCCAATGAATATGTTTTTAAGAAAATATAACCCAAAAATTTTGATTTATTAATGTTTTGTTTTATAATTTGTTGACATCTATAAAAAAACGGACAGAAAATATTAACACCCTTTAAAAAATCAGCACATTGACACCTAAAAAAGAACACGTATGTACGAACATGAGATACATCAGACACATCTTTTGCCATCTTTTCACTCTATGACATAGAGTGACATCTAGTAGTAAATAGAATGTCAAATTAAAAAATATAGAATGGTTTAAATATTCGATAAAATAAACGACCAAAATCACAGAATATACCAAAATACCACAGAAAAATACTATATTTTGTTTCGCCATCTATGTATTTTGGTAAAGTTCTAATCAATTCTAAACCTTCTAAACTAACTTATCAAAATGGCGACAATTTTTCATTATTAATAAAATTTTGCAACTTTAAATCAATATTTTTTTATTTATCAATTGACGATACGCTCCGAAATAAAAAAAATATTAAAAATTTTACGATTTTAAAGCAGTAAGTAAATATTTTAGACTCAAAAAGAAATTAAAACTATTTATAATATAAATTTTTAGTTATTTTACGTACATGATTTTAGTTAAATACACAGGTTATATGTGTACTCAAAGAAATACACATATATATAAATTACATTTAAACCGAATAAAAAGATGATTTAGCTCTTATAATCTCTTAACTGGACTAATAAAAATTATTTGTATAGTTTTATTGCGCTAACTTCGAAAATTAACTGGAAAATGTTGAAATTTATAAGGCATGTGTTTCTATAAATAAGCATTGATCAAACGCAAAAGAGACACATTTAGCAAAAACTGTTTAATTTATATATGTATTTCTTTAATTAAGTAAAGAAACATTAGATGTGAGATGAATTTAAATTTAAAAACAATCATTCTATTAATAATAATTTTTGTTATCAGACGTTTCTTTCAGAAATAACTTCATTAAGATATAAATGTCAAAACTGTTTTTCTATTGGATCGCGTTCCACAAACGGGGCTTTTACCCTATAAAACTATATTATAATTTAATATAAAAACTGATAAGTTAAATATGACATTTTAATTTTATTAATACAAAAACGTAAAAAAAAGAAAAACAAAAACAAAAAAAAAAACAAAAACAAAAAAAAGATTGTTTACGATTAACCATAAAGCAAGCGTCAATTTTTGTTTTTATTTAATAGAATTTAAAATTAAGATTGGTGATTGTATAAACGACTATTTTGGTACAATTTTAAATTAACACGATCAAGATCATAACCTATAATGACGAAACGACCAGCTGGTACACTATTTTGACAACTAGTATACGTTATATGGAATTATGTGGAATTGTTAGCGAGTTACAAGGTTGTGTCACAGTTACTTAGGTTTAAGTTAACGCTGAACAGCGTCCATGACTATTGAAATACTAAATTATCATATTATCATCGCGTGGGTAGCTGATTCTTGGCGACGTAAAGATTACGCAAGCATCTCAGGTTTTTTTTTTTTTTTTTTTTTTTAAATTAGAATCTGTATCAAGTAAAAATTTTTGTATACGTGTAATTGTCATTAGAATACCTATTATACAAATTATGGGCGGATTACTAGATTTTATATCCCCAATTAAAACATTTATGCGTATATTTTAACTTGATACTAGTCCTAATTTTACCACCAGAGACACGAGAGAGAATCTTTACGTCGTCAATAATGTCTATTTTATTGGCCGATGAGATCAGACCGTGTGTAACCGGCTTTAATTAGGTATTTAAATCATGGGATACTTCGTATACATGTTTGATGTACTAAAAAATTCTTAATGAATAGTTTTAACCTTATATAAAGGCCAGGCCAATGACGAACAAAATTGTATTATTCATAATGCTAATTTCTTTATACCTATTAAAATTTTTGCCAGTTCAACATTTTACATTCAATTCTTATCAAAATTCTGTACAATTCTTATTATAATAAAAAAAATTAATAATAATAATAATAATAATAATAATAATAATAATAATAATAATAATAATAATAATAATAATAATAATAGTATAAATAAATAAAATGAATTATATAATTCAATTTATACAAATAAAAATTATATGAGAATTTTCTGTTATTTTATTTTTTAATTTTTTCTCGTTCCAATAAGAATATTCCTATTGTCATTAAAAACGCAACTTATTTTCATTAAAAAAATTCATTCAAGTGAATTAGCTAAATTCTAAATAATTAACAACACATTTTTTAAAAACTTTCACGTATTATTGTATTAACAAGAAATTTTATCTAAAATCTAGTACAATATTACTCTTGTATTTAAATTAGTACTCTATGAGTAAAATCATATCGTGTACATCTCTATGATACGATGATTGTAGCATCCATAGTTTATAGTCAGTAATAGCGTTCGGTATACATCGTACATATCCTTCACCCTTCTCTCAAGAACACGGAAAGTGAGACAGGAACATACAAATATCTCCAAAGTAAGACAAAAGTTCTTCAAAACAAGTATAATGTTCTTAAAAGTAAGAGCAAGACACTTTGACTTGGTGCGGTACGAATAGGCCCAATGTTTAAATATCTATAATATGTATGTATTACGATTGTTATTCGATAGTTTATTTCAATAAATATTGATACGTAGATGTGTGTATATGTATTACTTTAAAAATAATTAATTTTGCATTATATTCTAAATTAGTGTTAACCTTAAAATTACTAAGCGTAGATGATTTTGGTATTTTGCATATGTTGGACACCTGTTTATATTGGACAGTTTTTGATTGCACCGCGGGTGTCCAACTTAAACAGGTTCTACTGTAGTTAGCTAAGAGTAAGTTATAATGACCTGATCACAGATGACCTGATTTGATTGAATGACTTCAATCACACAATGGTCTTAGATTATAATTTTTATCAATAAATTCGTTCGCAACTTTAAGATTAATTAAGAATCTAGTCTTTTGGTTCGTGTGTCCGGCTCGGCCACTTACCGAGCATGGGATCGTTGGTGTACAGGTTAACACGTCTGGCTAGTTACCAGAAGATCCTGGGTTCGATTCCCGGCCGATCCGGATAATTTTTTCAATCACTTTGTGATTTTTAATTTACATGTGGTTTTTGGTCATACTACACCAAAGAAATCGAGTGCTTAAAAGTTTCAGTTTAGCTGAACGATTAGTGAACATATCAATACTGCGTGTGTTGAAATGCAAACAAAAGTTTGTCATACGTAGTAGTGTCTCACAAGCACTCGATAATATTTGAAATTAAAATTGTAACTGTTTCTCGAATCAGAGAGAGTACTAATACACATAGGTGATTGAATGGGTGTCCGGCTCGGCCACTTACCGAGCATGGGATCGTTGGTGTACAGGTTAACACGTCTGGCTAGTTACCAGAAGATCCTGGGTTCGATTCCCGGCCGATCCGGATAATTTTTTCAATCACTTTGTGATTTTTAATAAATTGTATGTGTAACAATGTAAAATATTTTAAGAAAGATTAAATTATACATAATTTTAATGTTGTAGTGTTGTTCCATAAGTTAGAAATGTCAAACCTCTCAAACTAAAAAAAATACTGCCAAAATGAATACGTGCTCTCGTATTTGAGAAAAGACGAAGCAACCCAAGTAAATGATTTTAAAGGCAGTTAAAAATTATTTCAAATAATGAATAAAACTTTTCATAAAATAGTATAAGTCAAATATAACCAAAACGAGACAAATGAGCGTAGCGAGAAGTATGATCGGGACACCGGAACATGTCTCCGAAAAACGGGACTGTTCCGTTGAAAACGGGACGTCTGGTCACCTTAATTATGCCACATTATATTTAAAATTGAAGTAAAATTTAAAAAAATAACCTAAAAATGTATAAAATCAAAATAATTCGAAATTGTATTCAAAATTTCTTCTGTATTGTGCTTCGTTCTATTTGCCAAACAAGTTTTAAGTAATTTTTAAATTAATCTGCAGGTTATAATACCCTTGGTAATTTTGGAAAAAAATCTCTCCCCTTAAACATTACGTAGATATAATTGTCCAATGTTTCAATCTTATTATAAAATTAAGTTGCAATATGCCTTTGAAAATAAGTTTTTACACATTCGTTTAGATTTTATCCCTCAAAATATAGGATCATCAATCATGAAAACGAAGAACGTTTCCATCAAGATATTGTCACTATGAAAAAATGTAAGAAAACAGAGTATATGAAAAAGTTGTTGTTTAGTTACAATCAGTTTCAGTTTTTCAATTTATTCTGGGTCCACCTAAAATTTTTGTAAAGCGATTCAAATTCAAAACTGTTAATCAGAGAATCGGTCATTACGAATTTTGACAGAAACATGGATATTATAAACGTTACAAACCGTATAAACGAATAAAAAATTCAAATTTTCAAATTTCTGCCCAAGATCATATTTTAAATTTAATTGTTATAAATTATTAATTTATTTAAATATTAAGTTTGTCAACATATTATTTAATATTTGAATGCAATCTAAAATAGTATATTATTCAACGAGCTAGTAATGATAGCTATTACTCACGAAGATGAAATTGCGACACGAGCCGAGCTTGTGAGGCGAGTGTCGTAATGCATCTGAGTGAGTAATAGCCATTGCAAGCGAGTAGAATACGATATTTTTTCTACGACTTTTTTCCTTTTTGATTTAAATAAAATTGAATATAAATTTTAAATCAAATTTTTAATCTATTTCTAATTTCATTAAATGTTTGTATAATATTATGTATAAAACGATCAAAACAAAACATAAACTACTTTATTTACTTGAACGTTACTAGGCAATATATGTTAAATTAAAACTTGATACATATATATATACACAAAACAAAAGCAAACCCATGGAATAATGATTAATACTGTGATTTCATTGGTCAAGAGGGTATTGAGTAATGAACATTCCTCCACACCTTTGAATAATGCCTAACTTTCTCAACAATTAACGGATATATAATGAGTGTGTTCTTCAACAGGAGTAGAAAAATAATATTATTTTATAAATTTTTATTGAAAAATTTAATCATAAAATTTTTTTTAAAATAATTGAAAATTATAGGTTACCTGGGATATTTTTGTTATTTATGTCAAAAAGTGCCCTTTACACAACAAAAAATGTAAATTAGAATGTTGAATACATTTTTAACTTAATAATAAAAAAGAAATTTAATTGGATGTTATATTTTCAGCAAATTTTACTGATATTTAAAAATACCTACATAAAATCAATTAAATTAGAAAACATTTTGGAACATTTATAATGCCTTACGTCTTGCGTCTAACTCTGACGAGATTTATTGTGGAAAGGCCCACATAATTAATTTCAAATTGCCATGACGTATTCCCATAGTATCCAGCGTATCCAGCGTTTAAAAAAAAAAAATAACTTGAGACAAACATAAGACAAACATAAATTTGTTTTCTTGGTGATTAAGTGAGACAGATGTATATCGTCGATTACTTTGCTTAAAACAATTTTTTCATTACATATCACTCAAAAAGCTTCCTTTTTGAAAATGTACCATTTTAAAAATTGAAATGAAGATAGTTTGCCTAATTTTTCTCTGGAATTAGTTTACGTAAAATAATAATTTAAACATTTATCATACTTAAGTTTTGCTCATCTTTGCGATGGTATAAAAAAATTTAAAAAGTTGTTTAATTATGACAGAAAACTTAGTTTTTTGACAAAAAACGCACGAAAAACCTACTTCTGGGCTAAAGTGTCTGGCTAAAGAACTTAGCCAAGCCAAATCAAAATTTCATAAGCATTAAACGTTTCCTTCGAAAGTTACCGTGACGACACACACACACACACACACACACACACACACACACACACACACACACACACATATATATATATATATATATATATATATATATATATATATATATATATATATATATATATATATATATATTAGTGAATATCATTTTCGTATTCTAGGGACCTTAAAACATATTACTGTTATGGTCCCGGGCTTAGGTCATGCCATGACACCTGCTGTAATAACGTATTTCCAGTTTTGGAAATTCGCTAAAATGTAGAAGGTATTTGCAATCAAAAATAATGCAATATAATCTACCCTATTTTTTTCTTCCTTATATGTTTTAAATATCACACATATTTCGGAAAAACGCAAAAACCCGTATCCTCTAATTATTTGTGCTCTTTCTATTTATAATGGCAAAATTTAATACATTGAACCAGGCTGTACAAAAAAATTTACCCCCATTTTCACCCCTCCAGCCCCTCTTATGCACCCGACCTTGCTTTAAACTATATATGTGAATAGGTCTTTCAAAGAGCAACATTTCGTCAATTCAAAGTTTTCTCTTATAGTTTTCGAGATATTTTAAGAAATACGATTTGAACCACCAATTTCAAGGCCAATAAAAAAAAATACGGGTCTCTTATTTTTGCCTATTCTACACACCAGCAAAGTTTCACCAAAATTGCGAATTTCACTCTGGCTGCATCTCCTTGTCAATGTGACAATAGGAAAAAAAGGATTGCTAAATGATCTTAAGAAATTAAAATAAATACGTTTATAGTTTTTTTTTTTTGTTTTTTTTTTCATACGTTTAAAAATTCAATGAAATATTTCATTCATCAAAACACTAGAAGAAATTGTTTTTAGATAAAGTTTTAAGGAACAAAAGTAACACTGTCTGGAGACTTCAATTTTAAACTGATTTTTTAATATTTTCCATCCAACTTCAATTTTTTAGCCACCACTGCTATGGATGTGGCTATTTATACATACAGTATGTATACGCAACTGGCTATTTATACATACAGTATGTATACGAAATTGGCTATTTATATATACAGTATGTATACGAAATTGGCTGTTTATACATATGATATGTATACTGAATTGGCTATTTAAACATGCAGTATGTATACGCAATTAGCTACTTATGCATATTGACTGTATGCGCTATTATTGCAATTAATATTTTTATAATTACTACACAATTATAAAAATAACCACAATAACCGCATACCTCCGACTGAGCTGAATTTTTTTTATATAATTTTTTTGGCTTAAGAAGTTACCCCCTAAACGGATTTTTGGTGACGCGGACCGGAAGTTTATTTTCCAACCCTCCGAATGTCTAAGTCTAGGGGTTACTAAAAGATGGTTTCCGTTGCCAACAAAAATTAAAACCAATTCTTATAGAACTTGGTGAGTAATACAAAAATGGAAGAATAAAGTTTTTTGATATTTTGTCTAGTTTTCGTGATATTACGTGTCGAAGTTCTAAAACTTACTATATTGGATAGATAATTACGGTACATTACAGCTTTTATTGATACAAGTGGAAAATGAACCGAACGGCATCATTGAAATCTCATTTTCAGGCAAAGGGTAATTAAATAATTTTGAGACAATTATACGCAGAAGCCCATTTGTAAATAATTACCCTTTGCCGAAGAATGAGATTTCGGTGTTCAGTGGCGGATCCAGAGGGGGGGGGGGTCATAGGGGTCATGACCCCCCCCCCCGAGCTGAAAGTAATTGCTACATATTCTTACGATTACGCTAAAAAATTCAAACAAATAAAAATTAACAAATAAATTTTCAAATTTCAAACAAACAAATCTAGTGGTTAATATCTTTAAACAGTCTAATTTTAACTTGTAATTTTAAAATGTAATGTACACATAGAAAATATTATAATTTATTAGTGTACATTAAAAGTCCTTACATCTAGCTCAGTGGTTCCCAAAGTGGTCTACATTAACCCCCAGGGATCGATAATAAGCTGCAAGCGGTCCATGTTGGCCAAAAAAAAATTGGGGTTCGGTAAGATGTAAATGGGGGTTTATAGCAACAGAGTATACGTACACCAAAGCAGGTTTTGGCTTGGTTTTTCTAAAATGTAGAAATGAGAAATTGGTGACCTTTTTTTTGGTTGTCACCTGCATTAACCAAAAAAAAGGTCATCGACACCTCATTTTGGACAAATTATATTTTCGAAGTTGTTGCTGAATTTATGAGTTTGTACGGGGCGTGTATCTAAAATCGAAAACCATGGCAAGGGATAGGGATCGACGACACCAAGAAGCTTGGGAACCACTGATCTAGCTTTTGAAAATAGGAGAGAACAACATTTTTTTTTAAATGACCATTTATCAAATAACCAGTATAGATGCTGCACATGTGTTTACAATCTTTAACTTAACAAAAAAGAAATTAGAAATTCATGCAGTTTTGAGCACTTTTTGTTAAATTTGCAATAGCGAACAAAGTTTGACTCCCTCTCCCCCCTAAATTGAAGGCTGGATTCGCCCCTGATTTGTAATATAGAATTTACCTATAAGTTTCACATAAAAAATTCTGTGCAGATTTAGACACCCTTTGTTATAGGTATTTACAATAAGGACTAAAGTGTTAAGTCATAAAAATTTGACCCCCCCCCCTGAGCTGAAAGCTGGATCCGCCCCTGTCGGTGGTGATGTTCCGTTCATTTTTCACTTAGTTCTATGAATACAAACCAAAATATACCATTAAAAATTTATATTTAAAAATGAGCTTTTATTCATAATACCCCTGTCGCAGCATCTTACAAAACATAGCGAATTTTTGATTAAAAAGTTCCGAAGTAGTAGTAAAAATAAAAATAAGAAATTTTCACAATCCCGGTCCCGACGATCGAAGTTCTACTGTATTTGTAATGTGTACATGAAAAATTTTATGTTAAGCTATGAAAGTTTCGAGATTTTTCGGAATACTAAGAAAAGATTTTTTTTGGAATCTTAGAAAAAACTGATAACTATACATACCTACATAAGAAATATCATACTATATGAACAACCATGTACATATACATAATAAAAGTAGTAACATTAACTTGCACTTCTGTTGCAGCATTCTGTTTAACACAGCGAATTTGCCTTTTTAAAAAGTTAGTTTTTTCGAAAACCTGCTTAAATAGAACAATGGTTCAAAGAGTATCTTATGTTATTTTTTCCGTTCTTTGCAATGGTGTAAAGAAATTTTAGAAAACTTGAATTTTGGCCAATTTTAACAAAAAACTCATTTTTCGGTGTTCAGGGCATTGGGGATAACTTCTGGCGTTGCTACTTGTATACATAGTTATGTATAGTCAACTGCGTATACATACTGTATGTATAAATAGCCAATTTCGTATACATACTGTATGTATAAATAGCCCGTTGCACGAAACGATATATATTCGTAAAGAAGATATATGATCGTCTTTAGTTCTACTATTTTTAAATCAAGTTTATGAATCATGAATAACTTTTATCGATTTTTCCCAATTCATGTCTAAGTTCCGGTTCAAACCATTTTTCCGGTATGTTAATTTTTTTTTAATTGACGAAGCGAAGCTTTTGTTTGAGGAGGGCAGCTACAGAAGTATACGATTCACAGACGAGGTGTGCAATGCCTAGTGTTCCCACTAAACACCCTCTCTTCTCCGAGCCCCTTCCGAAACTGCATAATCATAGCATCAAAACGAGCTTCTGGTCTGTTCTATCCTTTATTTATTGGCCTTGGTGCTGCCTATTTTTTTTTTCGTGTATTGTAGTGTTCTTACCCTCACAAACGCATTTGTCTTCGCTCACTCTTTTAAATGTACCAGCTAGTTGCCATAGCATCTGTTGCCTGTTAGCAGTGGTGTTATAAAATAGTTAATTTCACCATGCTTTTTGTAGTACCATTGTTCAACGTTTGGGAGTACCCGATGAGTCTACTTGCTTCCCTCGCTTTTTTTCCATCTTTTGTTCAATTCATGGATGGTTTGTTTTCGTTCATTTTAGATATTACTTTTTGGCTCTATTCTTGTACCCTCTACGATTAGATATATTCTCCCGTATTCCTTCGTGCCCGTGAGTAATATAGCCTCTGCTTTCTCAACTGCTAAGGTTAGCTTGTTTGCATTCAGCCAGCTGCTAACTTTATACGTTGCTATATTTGCTTTGTGGAAGTCAGAGTTGTGACACCTTCTCGAATTTCCATTCCTAATATCACGTCATACAGCACGTTCCGCAGTTAGAACCCAACACGCTTCCTTGTGATACTCCACAACTGATTTCCATTGTCTCTCTTCCTCCGATTATTAGTTGCCCGTTCTGTAGGTAGTTAATAATTATTCTAACCAGGCAAGCGTTTAGTTTCTTCTATCTGAGTTCACCCACGATTAATTCGCAAACAGGCGAATTGAAGTCATTTTTTGTATCCAAGGTGATGAGAAGACATAAACTTCTAGTTTTTAGAGTCTTTTCCCATCTCTTTCACAGCCATTTCTTTTACTGTCTTGACCGCGTGCACCACCGATTTTCCTTTATGGAATTCAAACTATACCTATCTGATAGATCTCCTTCTCTAACCAATTGGCTACTTGACTAATTTCAGGAATGTAGCTAAGCCTATTTATTGCTTTATTATAAATCTATAAAAAATGTCTTTTCTTAAAAATATCTTGTATCTTAAGAATATTGGTGATGCAAAGATTCTCACTCGTGCCTCTGGCGGTAATATTAGGACTAGTATCAAGTAAAAATATACGTATACATTTAATTGATGTTATGATATCTGGTACTCCGCACATAATTTGTATAATACATACTATTTCTCTCGACAATTAAACGTATACAAAAATTTTTACTTGATACAACTTCTAATTTAAAAAACCAGAGGCGCTCGCATAATCTTTGCGTCGCCAATAACCATAAAAATATTTCGATTTAAAAGTAGTCGCCAAAATGATATCAAATGCACGTTTTGTAACGAAGCAAAATCTAAGAGCTGCGGACCGTACGTGTAATTGATTTTTTGAAAATATGAGTGGAAAACTTTATTACCAGTGTTGCGTAGTGTAGTTTTCACATTTCTAAACTTGAAAAAACAAAAATCGGGATTTGTAGTAAGAAAAACTTGCTACTATCATAGTATCAATTTGTGGTAAATAAGTGCTAGATGCTTTAACAAAGAGTCTAACCGGGTAAGCATATGGGATTTCGGCCCAGCGACTTTTTCAGTTATTCTTTTTCGTAAATGTTGCTAATGGAGAATAATGTTCGAAAATATAGGTATTAGACCTCTACCCCCTATATTGTCAGAGATAGGGGGTAGCAACTCTTAACTTTAAAATTTTTTTCTTCAAGCCTATTGAAAACAATTAGATGAAATTAACACAAGATTTTGATATAAAATAGCTTTATACTATACCTTTTTTACATTCGTATGACGTCATTTACTACATTAAAATAATAATTGAATTTTTGAGTGTGCGTTTTTTGGCCAACCCCTTGAGTGACACCTACCAAAAAATATATGTTATTTCGCTCTAACATAGTTATCGTGTGTAGAAATTTCAGTAAGATCAGATTGGTGGAAGGTGTCTTAAAAAAATCTAAATTCAGGTTAAATAACAATAAGATACTCCAACGAAAAAAAATCAAGATCGTGATCTGAATGACTAACTATGGTATTTCAATGTACTTTTCGACGCTGAGTCCAAATTCGAGGTCAAAAAAATTCCTATACCCCTTAAATTTTTGTATAGAACCACAAATATTCCTTAAATAGGTGATGTAAAAAAATATTATTTATAGTACTTGACTCTGCTCGTTAAACGACTCGAAAATAACTATCTTCATATTTCAATAGCTTGGCTAATTTCTGCACCGTAAGACCTCTGTGTAAATACCGTTATCAATAGTTTTAAAAGTATTCTTATCTTATGCTCTTTTGAGGGCACCAAGGCCCTAGGATTAACCTCACTTTCATCTTTTTCGAAAACCTCCACAAAATTTGAGCAAAATTTCTACTTCTTCAGCTTTTTAATTTGAGGCCTATTTGGTGGCACTGACGGATAATTTTAATCACACACTCATTTAAATTTGATATTCTGAAATTTTGTACAAAATCAGCTCCTTATAGTGCTGCGCCCGGCTCATTGAACTATCCTAAAGTAGCTATATTTATATTTCAGTAGCACATCTAATTTTCAGAAAGTTTTTTCAACATCGGTCCAGCTATTTAATTTGGGTCCTATTTAGTTGAGGTGGCCACTTTCGACCTCACCTTACTTTTAAATCAGATATTCTGAAATTCTTTATAAAATCAGTTCCTTACAGTGTTTTGTTTCACTCGCCCAATATCTGTAAAATATCAAGTTCATATTTTAGTAGCGTTATCTAATTTTAATTTCTTGAGATCTTTTGAAGATAATTGTATTAACAATTATAGAAACACTTTAATTTTCGGCCCTTTTTGAAGCCCTAAGGCTCTGGAGCACATTTCTGAACGCACGAAGAATTTTGAACTCTGAGAATGTTTCGGAGTCGTAATAGTATTTAAGCAAAATTTAGCTAAGATCCCTCCGGCCATTTATTTCAGGCTTTTTTTTTGTCCCCAAGACCCTAGGTGACAATTTTAACCTCACGTTCATTTTTCAGGACCTCAATACTATTTGAAATAAATTTGATCCAGATTGATCCAGCTGCTTATTTTTGGTGTTTTTGGATCCCCGAGACCTTAGAGAGCAATTTTAAACTTAGATTCATTTTTTTCAGAACTTCATTACTATTTGTAGAAAATTTGGTCAAGATCCGTCCAGCTATTTGTTTTGAGACTCTAGGACCTTTTGCTGCTACCTACAAATGTTAATACGAGTATCTATGGATAGGTTTTAAAGCAGGAAAGTTATATATGCTTTTAAAATATCAAATATGGTAAGTTTAGAGTCATTTAGTAAGTGGAGTGAAGCACTACAAGGAATTGATTTTGTAGAGGATTCTAGAATATTTAATTTAGACGTAATTTGATCCATTCCTTCACTAAATTTTACTCAATTATAATTTCATTAAGGCCTTCCGTTTGTCACATTATCATAGTTTCTACATATTTGAACTTATGAAGATGAAATTTTGCGAATAAATATTACAATCAGAGATTGCAGTTAACAAGGGGAAAAAATTTTTACTTTAATTTTGATGGATATAGGCTAAAGCGACAAAAATAATCTACTCTATCGATTTTGAAAATTTTTTCACAAAGCTAAAATACTTTAGATCAGTATAAAAGGCAATATTATGTGAGATCCGCTATAATCCTGGGAATCCAGAAACACCAAAAATAAACTACGCAACCGATTTTAAAGATTTTACACTGCTGGAGAGTTAAAACATTTTAAATGGATGTAGGTTATGTTCTACCAGATTTGCCAGGGTCATTGGATCCCAAAAGCGTCAAAAGTAGCTACTCAATCGATTTTGATAATTTTTTTACTGTTAGAGAGGTAAACTCTTTTACATGGATCAAGGTTATATAATATGAAGTCTGAAGGGTTTTTTAAGACTTTAAATCGCTAAAAATAAGCTTCCCAATCGACTTGGAAGATTTTATTACTCTTGGTGAGCTGTAACATTTTAGATAGATACAAGTAATGTTACATGAGATTCGGTAGGACCGGGGGACTTAAAAACATCAAAAATGAACTACTTAACCGATTTTGAAAATATTTTCACTGTTAGAAAACTAAGCTATTTTGGGGTAACATAAAGTCCGACCTATGTAATTATACGGCTTTCGAAAATTTGATTGTCGTTAACTCTAAGAATTATCGGCATAACCGAAGTAATTTTAATTGAGTGTTCTTAGCTAGCACCTGTATTTTTTTCAAATTTTTCAGATCCAGAGTTGAAAATTATGAATGGGAGGGGGGTGGCAAGGAATGTCATTTTGAAACTTAGTATTTTGTGAACGGAGTTTAAAAATAAAATATAGCAAGAGGAATCTTAACTTCGTTTTAAGAATCCTTTCTAACAATATAGCAATGGATTAAGGATTCTCGGATATTTTCTTGCGAAGAATACTTTAAAATAATTTTTTTAATTAGGATGTAATCATGTAATTTCAAATCATTAACAGCAATAATTACCACTTGAATAAATTTAGATGGTTATCTGTAATTGATATTTATCTCTTGTTTTGGGTTTTTTGTACTTTTAAATAATTATTCCTATTTTTTCTAAACGAAATCTATTCATTTTTTAGTAAAATCATAAAGGAAATTTTCCAACTGCAGAAATTAGTATGTAATAATTTAAATTCGGAGAAAATACATATAATATATATATATATATATATATATATATATATATATATATATATATATATATATATATATATATATATATATATATATATATATATATATGTATATATACAGGTTGTTAGTGAATAAGTGCGAAAAATTTTAATGGGTGATTGCTAAGGTTTTTTTATGTAAAAAAGTTTATATAAGCCCAGGCCCGAAAACGCTTAGTTTCCAAAATACAGTGTCCCGTTTCTTGTTTTTTAAAAATATTTTTCTAGCACCCTCTCAAAAATTATGAAAAAATTCCTGAAGATAAATCTGGTCAAGACACATTACATATATTTTTTTCGTCATGAAAAAATGATTGATTGGAGGAAGAATTTTTTGATTTCTGATTTTTCTCGTAATTTTTGATGTTTTAAATTTTAAAGTTGTAGCTCGATCGAAAGTATTTTAGATTTATGAGAATCAGTCAGTCAGTCAATGTATGTTCAAAATTGTAATTTTTGGACATTCGTTTTTAATGATCTATATTTCAAAAACTATTCTATCTAGAAGCATGATATTTGAAGTACTGCTATTCCGTGACTGCTACTGATAGTAGAGGTTGAAAAAGGCTTGAGATGGGTGTAAATATTGTAGAGCGCGCACGCAATCGGTTTTGCTTTATGATAATCTGAGAGCCCACTGTATACAAATCCTACGGATAAGATACATGAACGATTTTTTGTATGTGAATATTACTACCACAGACCTAAAGGGAGCCACCATTTATTTAAGTTAATATGAGTGTCGTAATTCCAGGGCTGGGAAAAATGGTTCATAGAAACCATTTAAAATAGAAAATGGAAAATGGTTTCCAAAAATGCATTTAAAATACAAAATGGAAAATGGTGAATACTTGTTTTGCTGAACATATTTAAAATAGAAAATGGAAAATAGCTATTTAAAATAGATTATAAAATGCAAAATGCTTTTTTAACTTTAAATTTATCTATAATTTTTTTATCATTATTTATATTGACACTTTCGATAATTATTTATATAAAAAAAGTTTAAAAAATGTCAAATGTACTGAAATTAAATAAGGGCAATCTTTTGAGAAAATTTATAAAGTTTGCGTGATATGAAAACGAAATTTAACTGTTGAAATAATGTTAATCAAAAATATTGTAAAATTTAATAGAGCCTTGACATATTCAAGCCTTGACTACGCTACAACTACGACTTCAAAACTATGAAAATCGTCTACGCGAAATATCAAAACATTTCTTATCGACTTGTCTTAAAAAGAATAGCACACAAGTTGAGTCAGAAAAGTTTGACTTGAGAGAACTAGTAACAAATTTAACCCAAGTGACATTACAACTCGAGTTATAAAAAATTTGAGTCAATTGAATCAACTTACATTTAACTTACAATTTGTTAGATTGCGTTCAATTCGAGTTCTATGATTAATATGAGTCATAGTGTCATAAATATACACATTTTGTGCATGCATGCATTTTCATTTTAAATGTAAAATGGATTCAAATTTTCATTTTAAATACAAAATGGAAAATGGTTTGACCGAACTTATTTAAAATAGAAAATGCAAAATGCCATTTTGTATTTTAAATACATATTTAAATTTAAATCATTTTAAATAATTCCCAGCCCTGCGTAATTCATCTGAATCAGTAATAGCTATTGTACCCCACTTTTTCCCTCTTTGATTTAAATAAAATTGAATACAAAATATCAGTTGAAGGTATACAATTTTTCTAATCTATTTCTAATTTTTTTTAAATGTCCCTATATGTAACTATGGAAATGGTCGAAATAAGATACAAATAGCACTGTTTACTTAATTATTACTTTGCAACATATTATCTACTTTATCTGTACTAATATTATAAAGAGAGAAAATTTGTTTGTATGTCTGAAGTAAACTCAAAAAGCACTAAACCGATTTTGAATATTTTTTCACTGTTAGAAAGCTAAACTATGCCAGATTAATATAGGATATGTGATATGAGGTCTCCTGAATCCTAGGGAGCTAAAAAGCGCCTAAAATTAACTACCCAATCAATTCAAAAAAATTTTTTACTGTTAGATAGCTAAACTATTCCAGATTAACTCAGACTACATTATATGGATTATGAAGTCCCGCAAGGTCCTGGGGACCCCAAAAACATATAAGATACACTATTAAGTTAAGAAACTAAACAATTCCAGGTTGATATAGGCTATGCTATATTAGGTTACCCATGATTTGGGAGAAATTTCATCTCAAATACTATTGAATTATAAGAGAAGTTAACGTGAAATCAAAATTGTCCGTTAGGGTATTATAGAACTAAAAAGTAAGAGAACTTGGGTAGTAAAATCAGAGTGATTATGGACCACTGGCTAGTATGGTCATAGTGATTATGAGCCACTGAGTAGTAAGGTCATATTAATTATGGACTACTGCGTACCAAGATCCTAGTGATTAAGATCTTAAAGATCACTAAAATCGCAAAATAAACTTATTCGTACTGTTTGAGTGGAATGATCTTTTTCATTGCGTTTTGTTAACTTCCCATTGAAAGTTATTGTAATGGGTCCGATTTTACGAATCGCTAATTTTGACATATCTCCACGTTTCAAGATCACTAGAATCCGAATCCGTCGTTTTTAGCGTGATGTCTGTATGTGCGTTCGTTAGTTCGTGAATTTTTTATATGCAAAGTTTATTTATATGCAGATATGTAAACTGATTTTTACAATTATAGCACCATCTGTTACGAATAGAAAAAAATGTTTCGTATAAAAGTTGAGTATTTTGTCCCGTAGAATCCGAATCTGCCATAAAAAATGGGGGTATCTATTTTAGATTTCAAAATTATCCCCGCCCTCCCTCTCACAGGGGGCAGGGGGGCTTATTTTAGGACAGAAAGATGCCCTCTTCAGAATAATATTTTTTTGGTCAGGCAAAGTTTCCCTACAAGTTTATTTTTCAAGACAGAGAAAATCCCAGTTTAAATGGATCACCCTGTATATATTCTATATATTTTTAAATTGTCCTCAAAACGTTAAGGAAAACTTTATATTTTTAACCAAAAAAAGTTTTATGAAAAAGTTTTTAAAACGTTACAGAACGTTTATTGTCCGCAAAAAAAATGCGGTTATGCTTTTCAGCCGCCATATTGTGTGAGGTCAATCATGCCACTCATATTTGAAAAGCAGAGTTCATAACCTTTAATTTGAGCTATTGTACATCTATTTTAAGCAACACAAGTTTTGGACAGCAGGGGTCTCCCGTTCAGAAAGAATATGTATATATACATATAAATATATATATATATATATATATATATATATATATATATATATATATATATACATACATATATATATATATATATATATATATATATATATATATATATATATATATATATATATATATATATATATATATATATATATATATATACAGGGTGTTAGTGAATAAGTGCGAAATATTTTAATGGGTGATTGCTGAGGTTTTTTTTTATATAAGATATGCACAGAGAGAGATATTGAGAGCGTTTTGAGATATTCACATTAAATTTGGGATACGCTACGACAGGATAAATACCCATATTCTGAAGTAGACAGAATATTTCAATTCAAACCAGTAGTGTCCGTACGGCCATATGATGATATATTTTTGAAGAAAAAAAAGGGACGCCAATGATTTTTTCCAATTTAAAAATGTTTTTTTAAATGTTCTATAAATTGTTGACAAAAATGACCTCTTAGTATTTTGTCGTTCATGTATCCGTTTTCAAGATAAAAAACAATTTTCAATCACTGTTCTTACTACAAAACCGGTTTCGGTTTTCGTATTAACTGCTGAGGTCATTTTATAAAAAAGTCTTACCAACAAAAAGGTGAAGACGCTTCATTTCTACAGTATGACGACATAATTTGTTTTTAATTTAATATAGAAAAATATTTTTAAAAAACAAGAAACGGGACATTCTGTATCTTGGAAACTAAGCGTTTTCGGGCCTGGGTTTATATAAACTTTTTTACATAAAAAACCTCAGCAATCACCCATTAAAATTTTTCGCACTTATTCACTAACACCCTGTATATATATATATATATATATATATATATATATATATATATATATATAAATAAATAATATATATATATTTATATATATATATATATATATATATATAAATATATATATATATATATATATATATATATATATATATATATATATATATATATATATATATATATATATTTATATATATATATAAATATATATATATATATATATATATATATATATATATATATATATATATATATATATATATTTATATATATATATATAAATATATATATATATATATATATATATATATATATATATTTATATATATATATATATATAAATATATATATATATATTATTTATTTATTTATATATATATATATATATATATTGTTGTGTATGAAACTTAAATAACTAAATGATAGTTCTATTAAATAATAATAGATGGCACCACTGAGTGAACCATCCAAAGAAATGATAAATACATCACACCATCTCACATATAGAAAAATACAGTAGTGTGTGTATGCAACATGTATGGAAAATAACATTCACAGAATCAGTTCTTAAGTTTTATTTTTAATAAATAACATTAAATAAAGCATACTTGTTCAGAATCATTATTTAAATAAAAAACCCATACAAAACATGGCGCAGTCGAAGTAATAAATTAATAAATAAGTGAATAAATAATAAATTAAAAAATTAACTGTAAAAAGAAAAATGACGCGCAATAAAAAAAGTGAATCGTTAAATAAAGAAATAAATGAAACAAGTGAACTAAGAACTGAAATGACTGAAATGAATGTGAAAAACAATACGTATGTAATAAATAATAATTTAAATATTCCGAAACCGTTGGATTTAAATAATACAAATTTAAGTGACACGTGGAAAAAATTCCGGCAAAAATTTGAAATTTATATAAAAGCAACAAATTATTGTTCCCTTTCGGAAGATGTGCAAATAAACATTTTATTAAACGTTATTGGGGATGAAGCATTAGAAGTGTACAATAATTTTGAATTAAGTGATGAACTTACTTTAACTGAAATATTAAATAAATTTGAAGAATATTGTAACCCTAAAAAGAACATTGTTTACGAACGTTTTGTGTTTATGCAAATAAAACAAGGAGAAAATGAACCATTTGATAATTTCCTAAAAAATTTACAAAAACAAATAAAATTATGTGAATATGGTGACCAAGAAGACTCAATACTACGTGATCAAATTGTTTTAAACATATATAACAAAAAGCTACAAAAACAGTTACTGGGTACAGAAAATTTAACTTTCAAAAAGGCCGTGGAAATGTGCAGAACAACTCAAATTACTGAAGAGCAAACAAAAATTGTACAGAAAACTACGGAAGTGGATGTTGTTCAACAGCAAGTTCCAAATCAACGGAAGAATCCGAAGCAACAATCAAGAAAAAATTCCAGTAACCACAAGAAGAAACAAATAAACAACTGTAGTAGGTGTGGCTACAACCATGAAATAAATAAATGTTTGGCATATGGTAAGGTATGCTCAAAATGTAACAAAATGAACCATTTTAGTAAACAATGTAAATCAAATAATAAATTCGTAAATAAAATTGAACAAAATAATGAAAATTTTGAAATAAATAATATAAAAAAAGTTAATGATATAAAAAATTCATGGTATGAAAATATTAATGTAGAAAATGTTACAATTAAATTTAAAATAGATACAGGGAGTCAGGTTAATCTGTTACCAATAAATATATTCAATGAAATAAATAAAAATAAAAAAGTAAAAATAAATAAATGTAGGGATAAATTAGAAGCATATGGAGGTTTTCCAATTAAAACATTAGGTTCAGTAAATCTAATGTGTGAAACAAATCATAAATATGTAATGCAAAACTTTGTATTAGTAAATAAAGGTGATAAACCTATTTTAGGGCTGGAAACCTCAGAAATATTAAACATTATTAAAAGAATTAATTCAATTGAGTCCGAAAAAGAAAATTTTATAAATAAAAATAAAGAAATTTTTACAGGATTAGGTAAATTTGATGAAAAAATTCACTTACATTTAAAAGAAGGAGCTAAACCTGTAATAAAAGGTGCTAGGAAATTCCCTAACAAAATAATTGAAAAATTAAAAAGAACATTAAAAGAATTAACTGATAATGATATTATCGTTAAAGAGGATAATCCAGTAGAATGGATCCATAATTTAGTAGTTGTAGAAAAACCAAATAATAAACTACGTATTTGTTTAGACCCCAGGGAATTAAATATTAATTTAATGGATGAAAATCATCCACTACCAACATTTGAGTCAATATCCCAAAATTTAAATAATAAGAATTATTTTTCTGTGTTTGATATGAGGGAATCATTTTGGCATATTCAGTTAGATGAATATTCAAGTAAATTATGTTGTTTTAACTCTCCATTAGGTGTTTATAGATTCAAAAGATTACCTTATGGAATTAAAATTGCTGCACAGCTATTTCAAAAATTAAATGAAAAATATTTTGGGGATATACCGGGTGTTTATATATATATCGATGATATATTGATAGCAACGGAAACAGAAACTGAACATAATAATGTAATAAATTTATTAAGTCAGAGAGCTAAAGAAATTAATGCTAAATTTAACCCAAATAAATTACAATTTAAAGTTAACTCAGTTAGGTATATGGGTCATATATTTTCAAAAAATGGAATTGAACCTGATTCTGAACGAATCGATGCTATAAAAAATTTAAAAGAACCTACAAATAAGCGCGAATTACAAAGTATTTTAGGGATGATAAATTACTTAAGAAATTTTTTTCCTAATATGGCTGAAGCGACTACCTCATTAAGAGAATTATTAAAAAAAGATGTTCAGTGGAATTGGACCGCAAGTCATACAAATGAATTTAATAAAATCAAAGAGACATTATGTAAATCTCCAACATTAGGTATTTTCGATGAAAATAAGTCAATAATACTCCAAGCTGATAGTTCCCAGAACGGGATTGGGGGTTGTTTAATGCAAAATGGAAAACCTATAGGGTATGTCTCTCGTTGTCTAACTGATTGTGAAAAAAGATATGCGCAATGCGAAAAAGAATTACTTAGCATAGTTTATACATGTAGAAAATTTCACAATTTAATATATGGTAGAAGTTTCACAATGGAAACGGATCATCTACCTCTTGTATCATTATTTAAAAAAGATTTGTCAAAAATTAGTGCATGTAGGCTATTACGAATGAGATTAAAATTAACAATATATGATATGAATTTAGTATACAAACCAGGTAAATATATGCACATAGCTGACTTACTGTCAAGGTCCCAAAAAATAAATAAATATGATAACGAAGAAGAAAAATTATTGAAACAAGTAGTTCATTCAATTAATATGAGCAAAAATAAAATAAAAGAATTTCAAAAGGAAACTGAAATTGATAAAACGTTAAATAAATTGAAGAAAATGTGTTTAAATGGGTGGCCAAATTCTATTTCAAAAGTAGATGATGATTTAAAAATTTACTATAAAAATAAAAATGATATTTATTTAGAAAATGATCTCTTATTTTTCGGGGACAGGGTAATTGTACCAAATAAATTAAGACAATATGTTATGAAACTATTGCATGAAGGGCATTTAGGCATACAAAAAACTAAAGATAGAGCTAGGACTCTTGTTTATTGGCCATTAATTAATACAGATATTGAAAATATTGTTAAAAAATGTCGTACATGTGAAAAATTTGGAAATAAAAATAAAAAGGAAAATTTATTGCAGCATTCAATACCAAATAGACCTTTTGAAAAAATTGCAGTTGACATTGCTGAAATTGATAATAAATCATATGTAATAATTAGTGACTATTTTTCTAAGTGGCTTGAAATTAAACCAATAAAAGATAAATCTGCAAAAACTGTAATTAATGTATTTAAAGATATATTTTGTACTCACGGAATTCCAGACAAAATTATAGCAGATAATGTGCCATTTAATGCATTTGAAATGAAACAGTTTGCAAATGAATATAATTTTGATATTATTACAACATCGCCTAATTATCCAAAATCAAATGGAAGGGCAGAAATAGGTGTAAAAATAGCAAAGTCAATAATTAAAAAAGCAAAGGAGGAAAATATAGATTATTATACTATGTTAATGGAATATAGAAACACTCCTATTGCAGGAATAGGACTCTCTCCTGCTCAAATGTTAATGAGTAGAGTACTAAAAACTAAATTACCAATTAAAAATAAATTATTAAAGCCTAAAATTCATAACCAAATTAAAAATAAGTTAATTAATAGAAATAAAAAAATAAAACAGTACTATAATAAACATGCAATTAAAGCTATTAATTACAAAATAGGCGATAATATAGTTTACTTAAAAAATGATAAATGGTATAATGGAAAAGTAATTAAAAAAGCTAATACTCCTCGGTCATATATAATTAAAGATTTATATACAAATAAAATTTATAGGAGAAATTCATCACATATAAAAAAGTCTTACTCAAATCCTAAAATAATTGAAAATCAAAATAAGATACAGAATAAGAAAAGAATAATAAGAAAATATAAAACACCAGTTTGGCAAAAAAATTATGTAATGTACAAATAAATATGTATAATGTAATGTAAAAAAAAAAAAAAAAAAAAAAAAAATAAATAAAAACAAAATAAATGTACTTATGTAAGAATTTATGTAATAACTAAATTAAAAAAAAAAAATTTAAAATCAATTTTATAAAATTTATTAAATAATTTAATTTAAAATTAAATGTAATCTCGGTGGGGAGGTGTTGTGTATGAAACTTAAATAACTAAATGATAGTTCTATTAAATAATAATAGATGGCACCACTGAGTGAACCATCCAAAGAAATGATAAATACATCACACCATCTCACATATAGAAAAATACAGTAGTGTGTGTATGCAACATGTATGGAAAATAACATTCACAGAATCAGTTCTTAAGTTTTATTTTTAATAAATAACATTAAATAAAGCATACTTGTTCAGAATCATTATTTAAATAAAAAACCCATACAAAACATATATATATATATATATATATATATATATATATATATATATATATATATATATATATATATTTATATATATATATATATATATATAAATATATATATATTATTTATTTATATATATATATATATATATATATATATATATATATATATATATATATATATATATATATATATATATATATATAGGCGGTTTGCTTTAAGTTTTTGCATCAACCATTACTATCAACGAAGCAACATCATTTTTTATCCTTTTCCTAAAAAAATATGTATAAAATAAACGTAATTTTAATAAAGGAAAAGATGAAAAACACAGGGTATTTTCCAGTGCTTTGAGATATACTGGAGACCAAACGTACGTCTTTGACATGTTTTTTTAGGTGTTTTTTATTAATTTTATCATAAAAAGCCAGAATACAGCGTTGTCAAGTTTAAAATTTCTTTTAAATATAAATTTATTTAAAAACAGGATGGTTATTTATTTTTTATTACTCATGCGGGAGAAGTACTAACTTGGCGCACACATTTCTGTACGCAAAATAGCTATTTGCCCACTGTACTCTTCCCGCATACTTTTTTGCGTGTGGAAAGTAACTTTGCACACGCAAATTGACAATAAAACACGCCAAATTTAATCAAAACACGCAAAGCCTCCTCTTAATTTTTCATTTAATAAATATTTCATAATTATTTCTATAGAAACCATCAATAAAGTAATTTAAACGATAATTAATTCAGAAAAAAAGACGAACACTTAAAAATATTATTTAGAAAAAAGTATGTGAAATTCGTAATAAAAAATAGTATGTGCAACTCGTGCGGGATTGTCGATTGCCCCACTCAAGCGAATGAGCGCACTCACTACGTTCGTGCGCTCAACTTCGCTTTCGTGGGCAATCGACAATTTCCCGCACTTATCGCACAATATACTATTCCTGTATTAAAGTTTTGCGTGAGAAGTGGGGACCAAAAACTTGAAAGTACGTGAGTAAAATCAGTTGAAAATAGATGGTGTTGAAAATACATGAGTCCGACTGTATTCCAAAAAATACACACATCTTCTGTGGTAATAGGTGATAAAATGTGGATAAAAACGATAACCAACGACACCGCTCCTGAAACCTGATCCGATGACGGAGGGAGGGGATATCATACATCGAATACAATGCAACCGGATTACCGACTGTTCGGATTAATATATTGTATCTCCAGAGTTGTGCGTGTAATTTACCCACACTTGTTTCGATAAAAAACTGTAAAAGATGTCAAAAATTAAATTTTTTAAATTTAATAAATGTAAGCGTTACTGATGGTATTCCATATTTGCTATTGAAGTATTTGCTATATTTGCAAAATAAAAATAATTAAGTAATTTGAAAATTAAAAATATAAATGGGTACAAACAGGAAAAAGAAAGGTTAGTTTTGATAGAATAGTTTATTTAAGAATTCAATATTAAAAAGATTTTTATTTGTTCAGTTAAATTTTATTAAAGGCATCAGTTGTCAATGTCCTGGAATCCCTTTAAAGGACCAGGACTATCATAGCGTGTCGGGAGGGTTCGAGTTCCGTGCCGTGTGTTGAGGGATCTCAATTCGTGGAAATAAATGAAAGATGTTGTTCGGAAAGAAAACGGATTTATTTAAATAATAAAATAAAATAAAAGTTTAAATAAAAAAAAAAAATATAGATAATAAACTAAAATTGAAATAATAATAACAAATTGTCTACAAATAACAAAGAAATATATGAAACCCTTAACCCAGTATAATAGAACATAGAGCGGACTCACCTGCTACACTTAATTAACACTGTATTTAATCGGCTAACGACGAAACTTAATATTTGAAAAATTTTATGAGTCATATAAATAAATGTTTTATTGAACAATGTTACTTGCACTAGAAATAGAAAACCCGAACACTACCCCAGTGTTGCCCGTGTCTCGTCGCGAATACTTCTGATCTTACCCAAATTGATAGCCACCTCAATTAGCCACGCGTGGGTCAGAAAACCTGTCCCCACCGCGTCAATTATTTAATTGATTGGCAATCAATTTCAGCAAAGTTCGCAAATTCCACAATAATTTCGAAATTTGCCCTACAAAATTATTGTGTATAAATGCGACGCCTATATACAGGCGATTCGCTTCTCAACATTGCTCCCCCCTTTGAAAAAGATGGTCACTCTCTCGAGCGACCAGCCTTTTCTACGTATTACCCGTTGCATGGTGAGTCCGCCTCCACAATATCAAAATTAAATCTAACTTATCTATACTTTTCCTGAAATTGTTTAGTGATCCAAAGGTAGAATACTTGTCCTTTTCTGATGGAAAAGTTTTATCATTCCATATTAAAATATCTCCATCGTGAGAGTTTTGGAATCATCAAACAATATCAGGTTATCTTAATATACAATACAAACATACATACAAATACAAATATACAAATAAAATCTCCCTTCTTTCCATCCCAGCATCTTAATTCCCCCGTACATAAATTACAAAATGAACTTAACTAGAAGTACAAAGAAGCATTGATTTAAGAAAACAAAGATTGAGAATGAGCTTAGCGAAAATTACTTAATGTTTTTATTTATTGTCTGTTACTTAGAGAATGCTACACTCTTCCGTGTTTGGTTAACCCGCGGTTTCACTGAGTTTGAGTCACTTCACACACTATGAACAATTTATTGGATTTATATAGAAAAACAATGGACACTTTTTCAGTCATTCACTATTTTGTCTGTATCCACTGAATCGTATATCCAACTAGAAATAGCATCGTTTCAAAGTTTTTTTTTCTTTTTTTTTTTATTATTTCCTCATCCCCATTAGTTCAGGATCACACTGTCTCGAACTGTATGGTGACGTCCCGTTGTGGTTCCCCTTGCCCTGGACTCGCACTGCCAGTTCCAACCTCGACTTCGTTGACACTATCCGGATCGGTGGGTATTGTTTGTTTGGTAAGTTAAATTCGTTTGGGTAGGACCCACGGATGGTCTGAAACTCTACCCCGACTTCTGGTGCGGTAGTTTCCAGCCTGTCTCGCGTCACTGGCAGGTGCAGCTTCCTCGACGTCGTCTGCACTCGCGTAACTATCTGATGAGTTACCCTCGTTCTCTCCCCCATGTTCGTTTTCTACTTCCAAATTCTGATTGTTTTGCATAGCTTCGTGCGGCTCTTCGATCGGAATTTGACGCTCTGCCGGTGGCGGCGGGTGAATGTCGACTGGGACATTGATAGTCCCGATTGACTGGTCTTCAATTTCGTTCGTACGGTGGTCGTTCCCGTCTAATACATTTTGGATTTCGGCTTCCAAATTGTCGTTTTCTTCCCGGTGTCCTGGTATGGTTGGCTGTCCTACTTCGACGGTTACGGGCGAATCGTAGATATCAAAGTGTTGTCTCTGTTCACCACGTTCAGGTTGCTCTGGTGGTTCAGGTCCACCAACATCTTCTATTGACTGACTTAATTCCCCCTTGTAGATTTTTAATCGGTTGGCATGCACCAACTCAGTTTTAGGTCCGTAAACTTCCTTAATCTTAAAGTTGACGGGTCCCTTAACGGCGATAACGCGGTACGGCCCTGTCCACGGTTTAAGTAGCTTCTTGCTGCGGTCGGTTTTACCAGCTGGGTTGTAAAGCCATACTAGATTCCCTACCTCAAAGCTTACTGGCTTGGTACTTTTATTGTAGTTTCGTACTTGCTTTTCGGTGGTTTCTCTCGTGTGTTGGTATACCCTTTCGTAAGCCATTTGTAATCTTCTTATAAGTTCAGCCGCGTAGTTTTCACTTACATCGTAGCGCATTCTACTGGGTTTAAGAATGTCGTCGTACGGTAGTGACATATCTCGGCCATGTAATAAGAAAAATGGAGTGTCTCCGGTGGTGCTATGTATGGTCCCTCGGTATGCCATGAGAATGTATGGTAACCATAAGTCCCAATCCCGTTGATCACCTCGTACAAATTGGGATAACATATCCTTGATGACCCTATGACTACGCTCTATCATTCCATTAGCTTGCGGATGGTAGGCGGTAGTATGAATTTTCTGAATCCTTAATAGTTGGCATATCTCCTTCATAAGTTTCGACAAAAAATTCGTCCCTTGATCGGTTATTAGTACCTTCGGAGTCCCGTGTCTTGTTACAATATGCTCCACAAATGCTCTGGCCACAGTGTCTGCTTTTTGGTCGGGAAGCGGGATAGCTTCCAGATATCGCGTAAAATAATCTTGCACAGTTAGAATGAATTTATTTCCTTGTAATGTTGTAACCATAGGCCCTACGATATCCATGGAAATTCGCTCGAACGGTTCGCTCACAGAAGGAAGTTTTTGTAACGGTGCTGGTTTCCTATGTGGTGAAGTTTTTCGCTGCATGCAGGGAACACATTCTTCACAATATTGTTTCACATCAGCGCACATGTTTGTCCAATGCATTTTGTTACGAATAAGATTTAAAGTTTTCAAGTATCCCAAGTGAGAACAAAATGGCGTGTCGTGGTAGTCCCTAATTACCGTTTTAACCATAGTTCTCGGAATAACCATTTTGTCGTGTCGATCCGTAATGCCTCGTGCTTTGTATAGTACTCCGTCATCATCTAGGTAGTACTCGTGATAATCCGGGTCGGTGTTTAATCGGTCGAATACTGGTTTTAATAATGGATCTTTTCTTTGTTCCCCTTTGATCCACTGACGGTCCCAGAATGGTTCGTAACCTTCTTCTAAGTTAACCATTTGTACCGGAATCCTCGATAGTGCGTCCGCATTTCCATTTTTACTTCCGGCCCGATGTTCAATCTCAAAGTCGTATTCTCCCAGAGTGAGAGCCCATCTAGCTAACCTTGAACTTGGGTCCCGTATGGTTAAAAGCCATCGTAACGGTCGATGGTCAGTTACAATTTTGAATCGTTTCCCGTACAAGTAGCATCTGAAGTGTTTTATTGCCCATACAACAGCAAGGCACTCACGTTCAGATACGGAATAATTCCTTTCTGGTTTTGATAATTGGCGGCTTGCATACGCGACTGGTTTCTCACACCCATTGTACTCCTGGCTAAGTACAGCCCCTATAGCACTTCCGGATGCGTCCGTAGTTAACGTGAAACTTTTGTGAAAGTCTGGATACTGCAGTACTGGTTCCTTGCACAATGCTTCTTTCAACAAATTGAACGCTTTATCGGTTTCTTCTGTCCATTTAAAGGGAACATCCTTTTTCGTTAATTCTGTTAGTGGTTTTGCAATACGTGCGAACTGCGGAATGAATCTTCGGTAGAAATTGGCTAGTCCCAAAAATGATCGGATATCCCGTATATTTCTTGGTTTAGGATAATTTTTAACTGCAGACACCTTATTTTCCTCAGGTTTTACGCCATCTCGGCCTATTATGTGCCCTAAGTAGTTTATTTCTGATTGAAGGAACTGACATTTAGAAGGCTTTAATTTCAGATTTGCTTTTCGAATACAGGTAAAGACTTCTTTTATACGTTCTATGTGTTCATTGACTTCTCCTCCATTGAATACGATGATATCATCCAAATAGGCTAGACATTTGATCCCTTTTAGCCCTGCCAAGGTCACGTCCATCAATCTTTGGAAGGTACTAGGCGCATTAGATAATCCAAAAGGCATTCTTTGGCACTCATAATGCCCATCTGGTGTGGAGAAGGCTGTCTTCTCCCGGTCCTCTTCTGCTATAGCAATCTGCCAATAACCCCACGCCAAGTCCAAAGTAGTGAAAAGTTTAGCTTGTCCCAACATGTCGATCGTTTCACTGATGTTTGGAAGCGGATAGTAGTCCCTTTTCGTTATCTGGTTTAATCCCCGAAAATCGATGCATACCCTCATTTTCACTTCCCCGGTTGTAGTCTTCTTAGGCACCATTACCACGGGTGCTGACCACGGCGACTGAGAATGTTTGATGACCCCTTCATCCAACATTTCTTGAATATTATTCTTCAATATTTCCCTTTGTGCATGTGGTACACGGTATGGTCGCTTCGCAATAGGCATTACATTTTCGGTCACGATTTTGTGTTTGACTCCAACAGCTTCACCAAGTTTGTCGCCTTCCAATAAAATGATGTCCCGAAATTCTACTAACACTTGTAAAATCTTAGTTTGAGTTTCTTCATCCAAGTGGTCAAGTTGCACGCTATCCCGTAGTTTAGTCCAAGTTTCTGAATTTTCCACGTAACCCCTGTGTTCAGATACGTTGTAGCAAAATTTTCTTGTACGTTCTGAGGTAGTTTGTTTTGTTGTCCCTGGTACTCCCTTGTAAATAGTACCATTCCCTAACTTGTAGTTCATTTGTAAATTCCCACTTTTATTATTAAAAATATTTCCATTTTGAACTATTTCCCCGTTATGTCCCTTAGTTTCATACGTTTTCCCATTATCACTGTTATTCCCGTACAGTGTGTTGAAATATTTTTTGTTTAACCCATTTTCCAGAACTTCTTCAGCTTCTCCGACGACGGTCCCAGTATTCAATTCAATTACTTGACTAGAAGCATTAATTAGGCACACTTGAACTTCTTGATTTGACTGAACTTCTGTTAAAATTCTTGCGGAATTGATGCCGTGCATGAGTACTTCTGTTGGTTCAATCAGCACAGTGGTTCCGGATACTAAATTAGTTGAACTAGCTCTGCATACACATTCGCTTCTAGCAGGAATACTAACTCTCTCCACTAGCGAAACAAAGTAGCGGCCAACTACTTGCTTCTGATCGCCCCCTAATTTTGGCCGAATTATGGGTGATCCAGTATCTCCATCGCTTCCCCCATTGCTAGTCTTAACTAGTTTTTTCCATCCTGTTTTTGATTGAACATCAGAATCAGTAGCTTCATTTTGTTCCTGGCGTGCCTTACTCTTCCCTAAGGATATCTTAGTATCCTTCGTCCTTTTGTAATTGATAACCGGCGAGCTGTTTTTGGGTTTCTTAGTCCCCGACTTGATGGTGTGCCCCGTCTGACGTTCCCTTTTTAAAATATTTGTTTTGAATTCCCGTAATTCCTGAATATCCCTGTTGTCAGTATCACTTCCATCCTGGTTGAATTTATTCATAAGTACTGGTTCGCCATTTATGTTTAATATATTTTTGCTATAGTCAATTATGGCCCCTTGAGATTCGAAAAAATCACGCCCCAATAGACCATCAGCTATTATTGGTAAATCCCGACAAATTAAAGTATTAATATGGTACAGTTGTGTTCCTATTGAAAGTTGGAGTGGTACATGCCCCATGCATTCCAGTTCGTCTCCTGTAATTCCCGTAAGTTTGAAGTCGCTTGTAGAGTAATATTGGTCAAAATCGAGTATATCTTCTTTTAGTATGGTTACTGCACTTCCTGTATCGAGAATTAGTTTTAATGGTTTGTTATTAACATAAGCGGTCACGATACTTGGTGCGTCCCTTATAGTAGAGGTGTGTGATATTATTGATTGGTTGGGCCCTCGAGGCGGGACAGAGTCGAAGGTCCGCCGTAGTTTAAATTAGTTGCGGGGCCCTGGTTTGTTGGTGTCCATCCAGTACGCCAGTTTACTTGGTTCGAATTTCCCGTCCCGGCGGTTTGCGTTAGGGACCGGTTCTTTGTATTATTAATTTCGTGAGACGACGGTCCATTTTGTCTCGGGTTCCTACCAGAAGAGTTTGAAGTTATGTTCCCTGAACGGTTCCGTGACTCGTTGTTGCGTGTGCAGTCCCTTTCCCTATGCCCCGTTGTTCTGCACTTCCGACATACAAGTGTAGAGCGGCACTCGACAGCATAATGTCCCTTTTGAAAACAGTTGTAACATTCGGGTCCCCCGTGCTGGTTGGTTGAATTTTGACGATTTTGTGATTGAGTATTTCTGTTGTTAGCGCTCGATGATGCTACTCCCCTGTTCGACTGATTCCACGACTTATTTCTGTTTGGAAATCCCCTTGGTTTGAAGTTACTCCGGCCCTGATCGTTGGATACATATAACGTTTGTGTCATATGACGTGACGTATTGAGGATGCTTTGGTTCAATTCCTCTTGTGTGGCTATTTCGGTAGCTGTGTCTATAGTTAAGTTTGATTCCCTAATTAGAAGAATGCCGACGACTCGTAGTAGATCCCGTCGTAGCCCTTGTCGAAACTGTGCAAGTACCAAATTTTCGTGTTTTTTGATTATTCCCGGTCTTTCGGCGGCGGTTGCTTGATTTAGGTCCTCCTCGAGAACTTCTTGGGCGATAACCTTGAGGCGAGTAACGAATTGGCTAACGGATTCGTTGGAACGCTGGAACGTTTGACTGAGTTTGAATTGTGCGGCACCCGGTACCCTTTGCGGCGTAAATCTCGAAATTAATTTAGCTTTGAAAGCTTTGTAGACAACATCACCCCCCTGTAGAGAAGTTTCACCCTTAAAAAATTGATACGCTTCTCCCACCAACTTACATTTGACAACGCTGAGTAACTGTGATTCAGTAAGTTGTTCTAGAGCAGCCCTCTGCTCGAGACGGTCAAAGTACTCTTTTACATCCCCCTTTCCCGAGAAATCGTCAATAGACTGAACGAAAGCCCCTAAACTAGTTCGAGGAACTTCCACTTTGATTGTAGGTTTAGAATCAACTGACCTACTTGTCGTTGCCTGCGGTGCGTCTTGCGTCATTTTGCTCAATCAAAGAAAATACCCAAATATTAACAAAAAATAAAGTACCCCAAAAAAAAAAATGTATATATTTGAAAGGATAAATAATTTTATATATAATGATATCATTTATTCAATCAAAATTAACGCACTGTAACGACCAAGACGAAAGGAAAGAGAAAAGAGATCAGTTTACACACAATTCTGTCTTTCTCTCCTTCTTTTTCCTTATAAAAAAAAAGATAAATAAATAAAAATAATATTCCTGTAATGTAAAAAAAAAACCAATTGAAAAAAACAGAAATGATATAAATTTAGCAATAATAAAAACAAACAAAAGGTGAGAAGAAAAAAAAAATTCGTTTTTTTTTTTTCAATAAATGCTAAAACAATAGTTAATGGATATTATAATTTATAGGTAATTAATCCCTAAGTCTTCCCTATAGTTGAATATTTTTATGGAGCGTCCTATAGCTCTATTAACTTATTATTTCTTCCCTATTGCAAAATGTTTTGGGACCCCTGGTATTTTGTCAATTATTTTCCAATAATAATAATTAATAAAAGTATTAAAATACATGTTGTATTTCCGTATGTATTGCAACTATCTGTGTAATATAATATTATGTAATGTTTTAATGTGTAGTGATAGTGTGTCCCGTGTATTCAGTACATATGCATATGATGTATACTACACACATCATATGGTTGCACAGGTGCGTATGGCTACATGCATATTATTCTTTTTATTAGTTTGTTACATATCGAGTATACATGGATACATACATTATTTTATGAACGATATGATCCTTTAATTGCTTGAATATATATATGCGTGAATTTAATATACGTTTGTCTGTACATATGTCATGAAAAAAACAAAAAAAAAAAATAAGTATCAACGCATTTTGCTTACGTATTTTTTCTTTTTCTGTTTTTTTTTTTTTGTATAATAGGTAATATGTAAAGTGTGATTAATTATAATGGAGATTAAATTTCTTTTTTCCTTTCTTTAAATGAAAAATATAAAATAGCGTAAAAATTGAAATTTACGATTATTTACTAACTCCAGGTACTGTAAAGTTACTAGTTCCATTTTCTCTTGTTATACCCAGCCCAAAATGAAGTCTTATTGTTTCCCAAAAAATAAATCTAATTAGTATAAAATACGGAAATATTACTGCTGACATTTCAGTTAAAAGAAAAAAAAAAATCAAATTAATATGTATTTAATAATGGAAAAAAAAATTTTTTTTTCTTTTTTTTTTTTTTGCTGACTCTAACTGACCTAGTTAATTTCCTAGTTTAATTACCCAATTGTTTAAATTTATTTCAAATGATATTGTAATAGAATTTTATGAATTAGATTACTAATTTTCCTACGTAAATTTACTCATAGTACTTGCTAGGGGTGGTTTTTCGTTACAAATTCCATCCATTTCCACATTATGAGAGGCTCAACTAGCACGCCATTAGCTGCCACCAATGTCAATGTCCTGGAATCCCTTTAAAGGACCAGGACTATCATAGCGTGTCGGGAGGGTTCGAGTTCCGTGCCGTGTGTTGAGGGATCTCAATTCGTGGAAATAAATGAAAGATGTTGTTCGGAAAGAAAACGGATTTATTTAAATAATAAAATAAAATAAAAGTTTAAATAAAAAAAAAAAATATAGATAATAAACTAAAATTGAAATAATAATAACAAATTGTCTACAAATAACAAAGAAATATATGAAACCCTTAACCCAGTATAATAGAACATAGAGCGGACTCACCTGCTACACTTAATTAACACTGTATTTAATCGGCTAACGACGAAACTTAATATTTGAAAAATTTTATGAGTCATATAAATAAATGTTTTATTGAACAATGTTACTTGCACTAGAAATAGAAAACCCGAACACTACCCCAGTGTTGCCCGTGTCTCGTCGCGAATACTTCTGATCTTACCCAAATTGATAGCCACCTCAATTAGCCACGCGTGGGTCAGAAAACCTGTCCCCACCGCGTCAATTATTTAATTGATTGGCAATCAATTTCAGCAAAGTTCGCAAATTCCACAATAATTTCGAAATTTGCCCTACAAAATTATTGTGTATAAATGCGACGCCTATATACAGGCGATTCGCTTCTCAACACAGTCATCTTCATCATCACTATCATTACTATTATCAGAAATTTTATTGTTATTATAATTTAAAGAGAGATAAACATATAGTAATTCTTTTAATCTGTCAAGACTCAATTTGTTAATTTGGAAATTTAAGCTTTGTAGTCAGTTGTAAATCGCCTTCTACCAGCAGAAAATCATTTTTGTGCGGACATTTTGTTTACACGTTTTTTCATGTGAACTTATAAACAAGTACTAACGGTCAAAATAAATTGGTTGTCACTGAGATGACAAATGATTTAAATATTTTACATTTTTTACAATTTTCTACAAGTTTTTACGTTTTTTACAGTTTTTTACATATTTTACAATTTTTTACATAAAAATGTAAATAACTGATTTTTTACATCACATGGCACAACTCTGTGTATCTCTAAGTAAGTGCTAGTCTTACTGAATTCGTACTTACGTAGTGTGAGAACCACTCAAAAAGAAAATTTTTAATTTTATGTCTTGAGTTATGCAAAATTCCATAAATGAAATAGGTGATCCAAGAGTGGTTCCACAGTTTAGGGCTTCAGTGAATCACGTGACCCAATTAAAGGGGTAATTAAGTATTACAAAATGTTAAGTTAATATTGAAATGCATCTAATACGGTACTTGACTGTATTCAAAATTTGTTTTAAATGTGGAATAATTTTATGTATTATCCTTAAATATATTCAATTTTAGTAGTGACAAATAAAAATATTCTTTAGTTATTTAAAAATTCGATTTTGAAAATTATAAATTTTTAGTCTTCATTTAAATGAATAAAAACGCAGTGATATTTGAAAATGACGTCATTTTTCATAGCAGATCTTATTACTGTAGTTACGTATTGTCTATGACAAATTGCATTTTCATTGTGACATTTTTACAATTCTAATTGACCAAGAGAAGTTGTTTTTCTTTGTAATTTATTTTGAACTTTTTGGTTTGCAATTGATTTTGCATTCAAAAAAGATTGATGGAAGGATTACATCGTCACTTAATACGTAAAATATCCTTATCAACTTGTTTTAAATATTATGTTAAAAATGCTTTTATTTTTTGCTACAATTTTAAAATTACGTCAAACTGTTTTCTTAAAGTGTATTTAATACTTGTAGGGCTTCATGAAAACCTTACAGTGATGATAAATGAAGAAGATAACAAAGTAGAAAGTTGTAAATACTACTAAAACTGAGCATTGTGTACAAATATTGTGTACAAATTTGAAACCATGTTGACAAGTGTTGACATGAATGAAAGCGACATCTGTTTGAGTTAAATCGTGACGTCATTACATACGTCACTACGCCAAGTCGTTTTTCCCGCCAATTTGTTCATTTAAAATTGAACAATGGTTTTTTTTGAAGATTTTTAAAAATTTAACAAAAATGAACTAATTTATACGTAAGAAAAAAGCATTTAGAATCATTTCTCAATTGCAGTCAACTACCCTATTGAAGTTTTGGCAAAGCTATATGGGGGTGGTAGTCAAAAGAAGTTTTAGCAGGTCACTTTAAAGTTTTTTTATAACAAAAAAAACAAAAAAAAAAAAACGCACATATAGCCATTAGTAATCACCATAACAAGTTTTCACGTTTTTGGCATTTAAGCAACGGAATAAAAATTTTTTCAGGTAAACGTTCTTATTACTAGGAGAAAAAATTTTGGTTTCTATCATTGCCACATCAGTGAACTTTAATTGAAGCAAACAAATTTTTTTCCTTTTCAGTTTTGGTAATTCCCGAAAAAATTGATTAATGTTGATTATATTTATTCAACTAATTTAGGTTATTATAAATCCTGTAGTTAACAAGTTCTACCGTTGTAAACAATGATATATAGAGAGAAATTTGGTAATTATGCAGAAGCACGGCTCCACCTATTTTTGGCTCTAAGAAAAAAACTAATGGTCCGATTTTAATGATTTTTTTTTTTAAAATGTTCGTCGCTACGGCGGATTAATTTAAAAAAATACTACAAATCGATACCGATAATGGAAAGGCTGGGAAACTGTTTTAAAACTTAACAAAATTCAATTTTTTCAAATTTTCTGTTGTCATTTAGTGTGTGTGCGTTTATATGTGTGTCTGAGTGCATAGTCTAGTAAAACTGACCAAAATAAATACTTTTTCAAGAATAAAAAAAATCAATATCTCGTTGCATTTTCGAAATATTAAGTGTGGAAGTTAGAAAAATTGACTTAATTTTGTAAACTACGATTATCTCAACGCCATGATTTGAGTGTATATTCTGGTAAAATTGATCAAAATAAATAAGAGTAGATGATATAAAAACTAGGTGGTGAAGTTAGTTAAGGTTAGGTTAGTTTAATTAGTTTTGACAATATATTTCGACTTTGGTATAAAAACTAGGTGGTGAGGTTAGTTAAGGTTGGGTTAGTTTAGTTAGTTTTTACAATATATTTCGACTTTGATATAAAAACTAGGCGATGAGGTTAGTTAAGGTTAGGTTAGTTTAGTTAGTTTTTACAATATATTGCAACTTTGATATAAAAACTAAGTGGTGAGGTTAGTTAAGGTTAGGTTAGTTTAGTTAGTTTTTACAATATATTTCGACTTTGATATAAAAACTAGGTGGTGAGGTTAGGTTAGTTTAGTTAGTTTTGACAATATACTTCGACTTTGACACACATGCATACAAAATAAAAAAAGAAAATCTAGAAAAAATTGAATTTTTTCAAATTTAACTACAGTTTCCCAGCATTTCCATTATCGGTATCGATTTGTAGTATTTTTTTTAACTAATCCGCCGTGGCAACGAACATTTTTTTAAAAAAATATCATTAAAATCGGATCATTGGTTTTCCTTTTAGAGCCAAAAATAGGGGGAGCCGTGCTTCTGCATAATTACCAGAAATTTTTATTTATAACAATATTATATAAGAAAGTCATGTACAGATGTAATATCTAAAACTAGTAAAAGAAGGGTGTAATTAAGGTTTCTAACAAATTTTGGCAAATACCTATTCAAATTCTGTTTTTATGTTTGTATAAAATTTGTATAATTTTTTTTCTTGTTCCCTTCCTTTATAATTTTTTTTCACAAATGGAAAATACATAAATCATTGCAAAGTGAACATGAGGGGAAAATATAATACGTTGAATATAAATATAGCAATCTAATTAGCATAAAAATGGGCGCATTGTTTGTTAAGCTTTTTTTTTTTTTAGTTATTTCAATAAAAATTGTATGCATTTCTTTCCAACTAATTTAAAATTAATTAAAAATCGTTTGTCGTGAATAACTACATTTTAAAATATTTATGACGTCATACGAAAATAGATAGATATATTTAACAATATATACCAAATGTACCTATTACAAAAAGGCTATTATTGCCATAAATCAAAAAAATTAAAGAAGATAAGTTGTGCAAAACAGAGAAAGAAAATTGATGAGGTATATGCTAAAGCCGATAAACAAATTTTACCAGACATGCTTGGGATACTAATGTTATGTGCAACTTTTTTTAAATACAAGTTTACAAGGTCAGTTAGTGGTATATAACCTTTGAAATTTGGCAGTATTAACATAGCTTACACGTATTAATACGGATTTCAGATACAGGTAACCCTCGAAAATCACGATTAATTGGTTCCGTGTTCTTTGAAACCGTGTTGCTCGAAACTACAAAGAATGGGATTCCGTTTCAAGTGTGAAATTTAAAAAAAAAAAAAAAAAAAAAAAAAAAACAAAAAAAAACTTTACGTATTATATGACATATTTGGAAATTATCAAATAATAGGGTAGCTTCGCTAGTTTTCGTCCAATTAGTGGAGTTGATAGATTTGCGACATAAAAAGAATATGTTCAATTGATCTAATGCTAATGAATTGTATTGCTATTTATTGCTTATATAGTCTATTTTAAGTTGGCATAAAATTATAACTAATTACGTTCATAGTTTTTTTATAAAAAAAAATAATAATGATAAATATACGGATTTCACTAGTTTTCGTTCAAAAAAGGTAGTTGTCGTCCACATGTAGGCTAGTTTTCGACCACCATTTAGGTTAAGAATTGTTATAAAAAAAATTAATAAAAAGCAAATGCTAATACATATGTATTTAGGACCTCTTATCTTTCTTCTTAAACCTTTTTATTTTATTTTATTTTATATTTTTTTGATTCTAAGGATGTTATCTAAAAGTTTAAAAATATCATTCACACGGAAAAATAAATGGACAAAAACTAAAAAGTACAATTTAATGCAGTTTTCAGTTTTTAAACTTTTGTAATTCATTCAACGCAAATAATTGAGTGGACGAAAATTAAATCTCAAATCAAGCAGCCAAGAGTAATTGTCTAAAACAAAGCTTTTTACTATTTCACAATATTTAGCTAAATTGAGAAATAAAATAAATTTCATTGTTACTTAATATCCGTCCACCAAATTTTTACAATTTAAATTTATACAAAATTTTCACTTCTAATTACGTTCAATGTGTCTTAAATATTAGTATAAAAACCAAAAATAACACTTAATCATGCCACAACAGTATTAAAACTAACCGTGAAACATCGTCATATCACTATTTTTTTGTATATTCACATACTGTCCGCGGGCGCAGGACAACTGCACTCGGGATCCAAAATAATCCTGAAATAAATTTTTATGACTTAAATTTCATGGACAACTGCACTCGTTTTAGAAAATCGGAATAGGGGAAGTGTGTACCCCCTCTTAAATACATTAAATATATATGTATTAACAAATACGACTTATGTAATTCGGTTTAATATGAGTTTAATATATAATTTTTAGATGAATAGTAGGTAAGTTAAACAAAAGAAAAAAAAAAACATTGCACGCTTATTGGCGGCCAACATTTCGACATAATTTTTACATAGTCAATTCTTGAAATATCCCTTTGCATATACCTACCCATCTATTGTTTTTTGTCAAAAATGGTTTTTTTTCTCAATTCTACATTTTTTTCTTTTTTCGAACTTTGAATTTTAATATGTTTTTGTACGGATGCTTTTTAAAGCGTCTATAAATACATATAAGGACGAATAGCTATTGTAGAATTTTTGATTAAAATGATTGTGGAACGATTCACACGCATTTGTAGATCTGTGACCATCTGCAGTTATAGAAGCCCAAATATTTGTTGGAAAATCTGCTTCTTCATCTCCATATGTTTCTACCAAGTACTCTAAGAATCAATCCTCTCATCAACGGGTTTTATTTTCATCAATTCCATAGTTAAAAAATTTCCAACATCTTTTGGATTTAAAAACAACTTCAAAAGTTAATCCATTGGTAGCCATTTTCCAATGTCTGAATCGCAGTCCCGATATTCCGAAATCAGTCTAGTGTTTTGTATTTTTCGCCACCAAGATTTTCTAAGGTGAAAGCGACAACCAATTATATTCGATTCAAGAAACAGTTCATCAATGGCCTTTTGAGTCGCCTTCTCAAAATCTACTACTACATTTTGAGGATTCCAAACTAAATTATTTTCAGCACATATATTTTTAATTAATATCAAACAGTTTCTGCAAATTTCCGCTGTTTTATTCCGCAGTAATTTTTTGTGGCAACCTTTAAAGTTACGGAAAAGTATATGAATTTAAACTTCAATGCAGAGGTTGCAAATGAAACACTCAATTTGTACCATTATCTAAAGAGATTAAAGTAAATGGACTAAAAGCAACTATTTTGCCGTAAAATGATATTAAAATATTTATTACTTTAAAATTATTGAAGTTGGTGCGTATTTCTCGTGTATGTAGATCAAAGCGAATAAAAAATTAAGATTAATACGTAATAATAATTTCGACGGCAAAATCTAGGACATTTCAGGTACCTAAAAGTTTGAAATATTTGTGGTAAATTAAAAAAAATATCTTGTTGTAATATCCACGATTCAGAGTGATAGCAGTGATAGTATTATTATTCATAATAATTATGTCATAACAAGAGAAATGAAGTGGGAGTAATTTTTCCCTCTTTTTACGAATGTAAATCGAGTGCAGTTGTCCATTCTCACTAGGGGATATGTTCTGAAGGCGAGTGCAGTTGTCCATAGTAATTAACATTATTTTACCTGGCCGAGTGCAGTTGTCCTGCGCCCCTGTCCGCGCAACACGAAAACAAGTAATTGATTAATAATTTTTTTTAAAATACGCAACTCTATCAAGTAAGTATTTTTTATCGGTGTTGTCACTGTTTATGTATCAGGCTTGTCACAAATTCAAACATGCTCGGTTATCTGTTTTTATATTACTATTATATGCTATTGTACAGTAAAATGGACGAATACTGGACCTGGACGGCAAACTAGCGAAGCTACCCTATATGTATTTTATTTCAAAAGAGTTACTCGAAAATCGTGTAGTTTTAAACCGTGTAATTCGGGGGAAAGTATCAGTGTTTTTCGAAACTCGTCTTCTTCGAGTATCGTATTCTTCGAGGGTTACCTGTACATATTTTTGTTTTGTTTTTATTATTTTATTATTAAAACACTAGTTTTTATGTTATGAATTTTTTTTATGACTGATTTATACAAAATGATAGAATATATTGTATACCTATGTATATATAAATCGTAAATTCACCTGTAAAATTATAACTAATTGTAAGACATAAAAAAATTCTCAAATAATTAAATAATCGCTTTTGCACTATTATTGCAAAAATTAATATAGAAACTGTTTTTTAATACTTTCAGTTTTTATTACGGCCAAATCGTCAATTTAATCAAAAAATTGTTCACCTAATAATTGTAGATACCGATGGAGGAAACCGACTGCTATACCTAGTCCAGAGGTTCCCAAAAGGTGGTCCCTAAGGGTCCGCGGACGATTAATAACGGATCCGTGAGATGTCATTATGATATTATATTCATACTGTGTCATATATTAATAAAAACTAAGGATTATATTATGTTTATAGTGTTTGGATAAAGGGGTCCGTGGAAAAAAATTATTGGGAACCTTTGGGCTAGTGAGAGCCCAGTCAACATTCTGACGTCTTAATGAATTCACAAAGAATTTTTCTGATTTGGATATCAGAAAACAAGTTCAGAAAGATATTTTTATGAATTCATAAAGATATCTTATGCGTCGATTTGGGAACAGTTTATGAAGTCTTAATTATGGTATCTTAAAGAACTCTTGTTTCTGACTTCAGAATTGCAATGCCTTAAATAGCTTATATTTCTGATGTCTGAAAAAAAAATATCTAAATTGGGAAGTCATTATTAAGAAGTCATATTTCTGACTTTAGAATTATGATATCTTAAACAGCTCATATTTATTAAGTAGTTAGTCTTAAATAGTTCATATTTCTGATGTCTTAAAAAAGATGACTTGAAGAGGTCTATATCAAGAATTCATTGAAAAGTATTAAGCATTAATGTGTTTAAAAAAATTAAGGTTAAATTTATTCCAGTATTTTATCAGGAATATCACAATTTGTACACCAATCACAATAGAAACAATCCAAAACACTAACTAACCATGTCATACATCCATCAAACCACAAATTATTATCATACCTTCTTAAATTAACACTATCATAAATTCACTTCTTTCAATTCATTTTCACTTTAAATAATTTTCTTTATGTTACCATATTTTATTTTTGTCTAGTATCACCACCACCATCATTTCCATCTTGTGCTAAATTTCTCTCCTATGTCTTCTATTTTTTTGACTTCTGAATAAGTCTTAAAGTGATTTTCTTTTGGGCTTTATGTTGTCAATTTAATATATTACATTATTTGTTTATGATTTTTTCCATCTCGTAACCACACTTAGCCATGCCGGCGACTTACGCCAATTCTTTTGATAAGCGTTTCATTATGATAACTTTCTAACTCTCAATTGGCATAAGTGCGAAAATCGTATCAAATTCCATTTTTCTACGCAAGTTTACGCAAGAAACTTAATTTTCGATATAAAAGCCACGCGTGCAGAACTCAAATTTATCCTTAAATTTGTTAAAATTTTCATATCTTTCAATACTCCCCGAGGTATAAGTGCGAAAATCGGAAAAGGTTTTTTGTTATTATCTCCCGGTCTATTACAGTGGCCATCCAATGGTACGTACTCCGATTTTACGTAGTGACGTCAGCGATTAAGTGGGGTTCTCCTCTCACAGATACGTCGTTGTTTGTCTGTGTTGGTGAAAATTTATGTACCAAGCCAGAGTCAGGGCCGTAGGTAATATTGTCTGAGGGGCTCGTAGTCTTTAAAAATTTTAAAATTTCACTGCAGATATATATGCACATATTCTGCATATAAAATGCAAATGCAAAATAAGTAACGTAAAATTCTAGAATATTCTAATCGTCAACTAGCAGAGATATCAAAAAACAGACTTCATCGGTGAATTGGTTATTAAAAAAGAGATTAAACAGCGCAGTTTGACAAAAATTCTAGAATGTTCTATTTGTCAACCAGCAAAGATATTGAAAAATCAATTGTACCATTTAATTGTCCATTGAAAAAGAGGTCAAATTACACATTTTGACAAATGTTCTGGAATATTCAATTCGTCAATTAGCAAAGATATTCAAAAACAGACGTCGCCATTGTATTAGCTACCAAAAAAGAGACCAAATAACACATTTTGAGAAATGTTCTAGAATATTCTATTTGTCAACTAACAAAGCTATTGGAAAATCTACTGCACCACTTAATTGTCCAACCGAAATTAAACTAATGTAAACCAAATGTCCGATTTTGACAAACAATTTTTGCTATTTGACAAATAGAATATTCTAGAACATTTATCAAAATGTGGTATTCCGTCTTTTATTCGATGACCAATTAAATAGTGCAATCGATTTTTCGATATCTTTGTTAGTTGATGAATAGAACATTCTAGAATTTTTGTCAAAATGCGCTGCTTAATCTAATTTTTAGTACCCAATTCAATAGTCAAGTTTATTTTTTGGTATCTTTGCTAGTTCACGAGTAGAATATTCTAGAATTTTTGTCAGCTTCCACTATTTGGCGTCTTTTACGCTGATGAATGCGATAGTGAAGTTGATTTTTCGAGAGTTTTCTAAAAGTCGTCACTCATATTCATTAGTATAACATTTGATTTCCTTTGTCTACACAACCGAATTTTAGGTTAAATTGTCTCTTAAGATTATATTGTTTTAAATAAGTTCAGATAATGTTTACCAACCCCCGAAACAAAAGTTTACCGACGCCCCTGATCTTCCGATTTTACGTACTTCCCCTTAAATTTGCACCGACCACTACGTAAAATTGGATTTGTGGTATATTATAGACTTTACGCCAACCTGGCGCTCACATTGTCAGTAGGATAGTATTGGGTAACTTTCACCTATACCAGCATTATACAAGATATTAAGCTCTGTGAAAGGGTAATGTGCCAAACCAACCCGTAAAAGCGCCGTAGTACATTCGCGGACGGGTTCGTCACATCACTCCTTATATTGTTGTTATTTTTGCTTGAAACGAGGTGTTATGCGTCTATTTTGGTGTACACTGGGTCGTACGAAGAGACTTTCGTGGGAGGGTAGATGTTGGCTCAATGACAGACAGCTGTGATAGCCTAGTTCGTTTTCGTGTCCTCAGAGGAGTGGTAGGAGTAGGAACAGAGGGAAGGGAAAGGACTGTTTGTGTGTGTGTTCGTGTATGTGTGTGGATGTGTCGTTCTATTTTACGTTTCTTGGTGTATTATTTATTATTATTATTATTATTATTATTATTCCAAGGAAGTTCACGATACTTGGGTGTATTTTGTACAGCTCCAATACTCTCCGCAACCAGGAGTGCGGGACCGAATCAAATGCCTTTTTATAATCAATAAACGCTGTGTACAGGTTACGTTTTCTCCCTTTCGCTTGTTCCAGTACTACGGAGTCAATCAGAAGCTGCTCTTTACAGCCTTGTGACCTCTTTCGACATCCCTTTTGTTCTTCTGTCAGTATGGTGTTAATCTGACAATGCTCATTGATCTTTTCTGCCAGACAGGACGTCAAAATCTTATACACTGTAGGCAAGCAGGTGATAGGCCTATAATTCGCAGGATTTTTTGTATCACTGTTTTTAGATTTCATGTATGTGATACCCTGCGTTAGGAACTTCGGTGTCAGGTTTGGTGTTCTTATAAATAGTGTAAAGTATTCAGCGAGATACTTGTGTGTTGATGTAAAGTGTTTGAGCCAGTAGTTTTGTATGTTGTCGATGCCAGGTGCCTTCCAGTTATGCGATCTCTGTAAAGCTCTGGAGACGTCCTCTGTTGTAATGTCAGTATAGGGCATCTCCGGAAGATGTTCGTTATTCCTGTACTCTGTATCGATCCAGCTGGCTTTGTCATTATGGTCAATGGTGTTGGACCATATATTCGCCCAGAAACTATGGAATGCGTTCTTCTCCGGTAGACCATTACTGTCAGTTACCGTGTTCGTTAGAGACTGATAAAACCGTCTCTCGTTTCTACTGAACGCTTGGTTTTGTCGTCTGCGTTCAGTACTGGTCTTATATCTTCGTAAGCGCTTCGCTAGTGCTGTTAATTTTTGGTGAAGCGTATCTCTGATCTCTGTGAGTGTTTTATTGGGTTCCTCGTATTGTGTGTGTACTGTGTGTTTGCGTAATATGTCGTGTATGTATTTGTTGAGCCGTTTGGACCTCGTACCCTGTTGGTATATTGGGTGATCCTGCCGAGGTTGCATCGGATGTTGCTGATGCGTTTATTCAATCGTGTTTTCCAGGCAGGAGTTTTGTGTTCCTTCGAGTTGTGCACTACAGGTGGTGTTACATCGGACCCGTTACAACGTATAGCTGCAACGGCTCCACAATAGATAGCTGTGTGTAACTCGATACAATTGTCACATGTTTCCAAGTGTTTAGGCAGTATTGTATTGTTTAATATCTCAACGATCTCAGCCAATCTACGTGAGGTGTGTTGTTTAGGCAACAAGTACCTATGTGTGGGGTCCGTCCCTTCAAATTCAGTAAGCGCTGTGTTAAATTCCAGTTCGATCTTTTGCAGTAGGGTATCATTTACTGCTGTCTCATGGTGGTCAGGCCCATTCTCGACAATTTGTTGAGTGTCGCTTTGTGTGGGGCTCTCCATTTCTGGTGGGCCGTCGTCCTGACTTTCTTCATTTTGAGCAAATTGATGTGCGACTTGTGTTTTAATGGTGTTTATGAGGGAGGAAGGGATGAGGTTATTGGTAAAAATGACACGTTTTTGGTCTGCCAGTCTCTGTTCAGTAACGCGACTTAGGTGAGCGCGAACTCTTGATGTAATTTTGTACGGTAACCAGTTTTGTCCGTTTCAAGTCTAGTAACTTTGAAGTATGTGCGTACGATGAATTCATTCAATTCATCTGTCCATTGCATACGCACACGCTTCTTACCAGCTTTAGTGGTCCCCAAAGGATGCTCCGAGGAAACACTTAAAGTCGGCTGAGCCAAAGGTGTTGGGGGCTCCGTAAGTAGGGCAGTAGCATTTTGGCTGAAGGTGTTGTTACAGCTGACAGGTGGCTGCCTAGAACCCAGCCTGTCGTCACCGCGATCTAAGCTGTCACATTCAGTGGTGACCCTGATGCGCCCGGTCGCTCCACCGGCAGCAGCATTTTTCCGAGGCTTTTCTTTTCTTAACTTCTCCATCCTAATGGGTTGTCCTTTTAGTCGCCTTTTACGACAAGCAGGACTTACTGTGGGCAAATTCTGCAAAGTGAAGCCCCCACCCACAGGGCGTTTATTATTATTATTATTATTATTTTTTTTTTTTTTTTTTATTAAAATTGGAGTACTGCTGTCGGTGGATGGCGCGGTCAGCAGCACCCGGCGGCATCGCCATCTATGGGCATGCACCGCCAAACATAGTAGAAAGATAAAAAACATACACAAAACAGACAGGAACACATAAATGCAATAGACAGCGGACAAAACATACACATAATAAAATACATCGATGGGCCCTGCCATCCCAGGGCTTCATAGAGCGGACAGTCCTTGATGGCGGTACGCTAAGTGCTAGCCAGAGCGTCCGGTCACCAAGGTCTGAAAACCAACGATGAAACTCCGAGGTATAAAGGGCCTCGGAGTGGAGAAAACTGACTAGAAATATCGCTCAAGTAATATCGCAAAAAAAGGAAAATCTTATTACGTCACTGGGGAGCCACAGGCCGACCAGTGCCGCAATAAGTAATTAAAAACAATACCACAGCGGCACAACAAAATATCATAGATAAAAATAAAAATTGATGTACTACCTCGGGTGGAAAAGGCCCTCAGTAGTACATCGTTAAAACAAAACAGATTAAAAACAATCTCATTAAAAAATAAAACAACAATATCACAGATTTCAGAACATTTCTTGCTCTATGGCACGATTCCGCTCCCCATAGTCTCGACAATTCCGAAATGGCTTCGTCAACACCTAGGAACTCACACGTGTAGGGACAGTGACATCTGATTACTGAGCAACATGTACTGTTCTGTTAGATAACTGATTACTGGGTGCATGTGCCGTTCTGTCAGATGTCGGGGTCAACCCACACGGGAGACCGGTAAGATAACTAGGCCCCGTTCGTCCGAGTCGAGGCTACAGAGAACGGAATAATGCCACAGAGTATCACAGAACGACAATCTGAACTATGTTCGTATTACTTCAACGGGGCGGAAGCCGTCACATCGATGACCACGAACGCATCCATACGAGGGACGACGACGTCTCCTTACTGGGCGAGTTCGCTCAAGCCTTTCGGGTAGACGTCGACTCGCACGAATGGCTGATGAGAACGAGTGCGTCGCGAGCCGCATTCCTACATCGAAACAACAAGAACAAGGCTAGAGAAACATCACAGAGCCCGCAACATTTACAAAAATACCACCACAGGCATAAGAACCCAGGGTGGAATAACAAGAATCACAGTTATGGAATCATCACAGCTTGGTTAAGGCAATAAAATCACAGACAAAGTATCACACTTTTTGACTCGTCTGACGCGATTCACGAACTTGGGAAACATGCCCATACCAGCTACTACATTCACATCCGTCTGTCAATTCAGTATATAGTCAGCCCCAATACATAACTAAACACAATCTGGACATACGGTGAAGGTTCGCACAATACGGGAGTGTTACACTGTGGATCTTACGACATTCATCCTTGTCGAAAAAAATACCAGAGCCCCGATTAGCCTGCTTGCCGAAGCTAACAGTTGCCCGCCAAGCACGTAGTCTAAGACTGGACGTGAGGTTGGATTTATACCCGGCATTATTATTATTATTATTTTATTTTTTTTGATTAAAATTGGTATACTGCTGCCGGAGGATGGCGCGGTCAGCAGCACCCGGCGGCATCGCCAACTAAGGGCATGCGCCGCCAAACACGAAAAAAATAAAAACAACACGTAAAGACAGGAACACATAAATGCACTAGACAACGGACAAACATACACATATAAAATCCAACGATGAGCCCTGCCATCCCAGGGCTTAAAAAGAGCGGACAGTCCTTGGTGACGGTACGATAAGTACTAGACAAAGCGTCCAGTCACCAAGGCCTGAAAACCATGGCTGAGACTCCCTCCGAGGTGTAAAGGGCCTCGGAGTGGAGAGAACCGACTAGAAAACACAAAGACTAGAGATATAAATCACAATAGTAATCACAGATAATACTTATTACGCCTCTGGAGAGCTACAGGCTCGTCAGCGACGCAATAAGGAGTTAAAACAATACCGCTGTAGGGCCATAACAACAGGCCTACAGCGGTATAACAAAATATCACAGATAGTAAAAACAAGTGATGTACCACCTCGGGTGTAAAAGGCCCTCGGTGGTACATCGTTAAAAAGAAATAACAACAACAAAGTAACACGTATGAATAACAAAATACCACTAAGGGTGTAAAAGGCCCTTGGTGGCATAACCAAAGACTAAAAGTACTCTGCCAGACCAGCTGGAACAGGGTATTGTTAATAAATTAAGACAATCACAAAACTTTATGAACATAAAATTTAAAATGGACTGGTATAAAATTTACAATCGGGGGAGAATCAAAAGACGACTTGAATAAAAACTGAGATGTTAAGCCCCTTAAAGTCTCTGAAGAAGATGCGAATTTCGGAGAAATTCAAGCATCTTTCTTTCAGAGACAGCATCATAAGATAAAGCTTCGGCTACACTATCTGGGAGCTGCAGCCTTTGGCGCAATGGCTCAAGGGCTACACATTCCTCAACTATATGCCTCACGGTCAGCGCCGTCACGTAGGCGGCGCTCCTTGGCTGATCCTCACCGGCGAGAAGATGACGATGTGTTAACGCCGTGTGGCCCAAGCGAAAACGCGTCAGGGCCACACTCTCTCGCCGGCTCAGGTTTACAGGTGCCGGAGTTCTTCGAACCTCAAGTTTCACCTGTCTGAGCTTAGCCGTGAGGTTGTTCCACTCACGTTGCCATTTTTGATCAATCGCGGATCGTATGCTCACTCTCAGATCCTCTGGGCGTATGGCAATGTCCTGTGGCTCACCGACTTCGGCTGCATGACGTGTTGCCTAGTCGGCGAGCTCATTGCCAGGTATCCCTACATGTCCGGGAATCCAAAAGAAGGTGATAGACTTTTGGCGGAGCATGTAGAGATACGTCAACATGTTCTGCACCAGTGGATCGATGGTATGAGAGTGGCAGATCGCATTATTATTATTTTTTTTTTTTTTTTTTTTTTTAGTTAAAATTGGGGTACTGCTGCCGGTGGATGGCGCGGTCAGCAGCACCCGGCGGCATCGCCAACTAAGGGCATGCGCCGCCAAAACTCAGTAGCGATAAAAACAACACATAAAGACAGGAACACATAAATGCAATAGACAATAGACAACATACACATATTAAAATTCAACGATGAGCCCTGCCATCCCAGGGCCTAAAAAGTACGGACAGTCCTTGGTGGCGGTACGCTAAGGGCTAGCCAGAGCGTCCGGTCACCAAGGTCTGAAATCCAACGATGAATCTCCGAGGTGTAAAGGGCCTCGGAGTGAAAAATATTGACTAGAAATATCACAGGAAAAGCGAAATCTTATTACGTCACTGGGGAGCCACAGGCCGACCAGTGCCGCAATAAGTAGTTAAAAACGATACCGCTGAAGGATCACAACAGCAAGCCTACAGCGGCACGACAAAATATCACAGATAAGAACAACAATTGATATACCACCTCGGGTGGAAAAGGCCCTCAATGTACATCGCTAAAATAAAACAAATTAAAATCAATCTTATTAAAAATCAAAAACAACAATATCACAGTTTTCAAAATTTCTTGCTCTGTGACACGATTCCGCTCCCCATAGTCTCGACAATTCCGAAATGGCTTCGTCAACACCTAGAAACTCACACGTGTAGGGACAGTGACATCTGATTACTGAGCAACATGTACTGTTCTGTCAGATAGCTGATTACTGGGTACATGTGCCGTTCTGTCAGATGTCGGGGTCAAACTACACGGGAGACCGGTACGATGGCTAGGCCACGTTCGTCCGAGTCGAGGCTACAGAGAACGGGACAATGCCACAGAGTACATATTTAGCGCTGGTTGAACTCCACACACCAGATACTAAAAAATACCTGGTCTTAGCTCGGGGACCCGGGAGCGCTACTTCCCAAATTGTCGTAGCAACCGGGTGTTACAACAAGCCCCTGGGGGTTTATTATTATTATTATTATAGACTTTTACGCCAACCTGGCGCTCACTACTCAGTAGGACAGTACTGGGTAACATTCACCTATACCGGCATTATGCAAGGTATTAGGCTCTGTGGAAGGGTAATGTGCCAAACCAATCCATAAAAGTACCGTAGTACATTCACGGACGGGTTTGTCACATCACTCCTTATATTGTTGTTGTTGTTGCTTGAAACGAGGTGTTATGCGTCTATTTTGGTGTACACTGGGTCGTACGACGAGACTTTCGTGGAAGCGTAGATGTTAGCTCAATGACAGACGGCTGTGATAGCCTGGTTTGTTTTCGTGTCCTCAGAGGATAGGTAGGATTAGGGACAGAGGGAAGGGAAAGGACTGTTTGTGTTTGTGTGTGTGTTCGTGTATGTGTGTGGATGTGTCGTTCTATTTTACGTTTCTTGGTGTAAATGTGTTCTGGTTCATCAAATTGCTCATTAAGATCGGGTGTTCCTGGAATTGCGCGTTTAGATGGTACAGAGGTTGACGGACCTTGTGTGTTATTGAGTTGGGGAGGATTGTGCACCAGAGCGGTAACAGTGACAGTGCGGCAGTTGGCCGATCCTCCCTCTCCATCAGACGAATCTGGATCTGTATGTGTGTTAGGTGTTTGTGTTCCAGTGTTAGCGTATTGTATGTTTATGTATGTGTGTTGTGTGTCTGTAAGATGAGTGTCAGTGTGTTGTTCACTCACTGTAGATGGCTCAGATGGAGTAGAAACAGATCTTGTCAGAACAGTGCTATCACATATCGCAGTCGGATTCGTATTACTGAGGAACTTCCGTACTATACGACACGTGTTTATGATCACTGCCTTTTGCATAGTGACATATGTGTACTTTGGGAGACCCAAGAGGCTCAAGCTATTGTGTAGTGTGTGTGGAATGACCCCGGTGGCACTGAGTACTATTGGAACAATTATTATTATTATTATTATTATTATTATTATTATTATTATTATTATTATTATTATTATAAATCGCCATCCCGGCGTTCACTACCTCAGCAGTAGAGCTGGGTACTTTTCACCTATACCGGCCAGCGCAAGGTATTAGGTTCCTTGGGTATACGTCCGTCCTTGGTCGTGTGACTACTTCCTGCGTGGATGTTTAGGTGGGAGCGTAGATGTTTGCTCTGATATGGCTTGCGAAGCAAGCTTAGTACGTTTACGCGTCATCATAGGATGGGTGGAAGTTGGTGTAGAGGGTGGGGGTGGGACTGTTTGTGTTAGTGTGTGTGACGGTGTGCATGTATGACTGTGTTTGACTATTTTCCTTGTCCTGGTATAAGTGTTTTCTGGGTCGTCAGATGGCTCTTCTATGTCGGGTGTAACTGGGGTTCTGCGCTTGGGTTTTATTATTATTATTATTATTATTATTATTATTATTATTATTATTATAGACTTTTACGCCAACCTGGCGCTCACTACTCAGTAGGACAGTACTGGGTAACATTCACCTATACCGGCATTATGCAAGGTATTAGGCTCTGTGGAAGGGTAATGTGCCAAACCAATCCGTAAAAGTACCGTAGTACATTCACGGACGGGTTTGTCACATCACTCCTTATATTGTTGTTGTTGTTGCTTGAAACGAGGTGTTATGCGTCTATTTTGGTGTACACTAGTTCGTACGACGAGACTTTTGTGGGAGCGTAGATGTTGGCTCAATGACAGACGGCTGTGAATGCCTAGTTCGTTTTCGTGTCCTCAGAGAATAGGTAGGATTAGGGACAGAGGGAAGGGAAAGGACTGTTTGTGTTTGTGTATGTGTTCGTGTATGTCTGTGGATGTGTCGTTCTATTTTTCGTTTCTTGGTGTAAATGTGTTCTGGTTCATCAAATTGCTCATTAAGATCGGGTGTTCCTGGAATTGCGCGTTTAGATGGTACAGAGGTTGACGCACCTTGTGTGTTATTGAGTTTGGGAGGATTGTGCACCAGAGCGGTAACAGTGACAGTGCGGCAGTTGGTCGATCCTCCCTCTCCATCAGACGAATCTGGATCTGTATGTGTGTTAGGTGTTTGCGTTTCAGTGTTAGCGTATTGTGTGTTTATGTATGTGTGTTGTGTGTCTGTAGGCTGAGTGTCAGTGTGTTGTTCACTCACTGTAGATGGCTCAGATGGAGTACAAGCAGATCTTGTGCTTTCACATATCGCAGTCGAATTCGTATTACTGAGGAACTTCCGTACTATACGACATGTGTTTATGATCACTGCCTTTTGCATAGTGACATATGTGTACTTTGGGAGACCCAAGAGGCTCAAGCTATTGTGTAGTGTGTGTGGAATGACCCCGGTGGCACTGAGTACTATTGGAACAATGTGGACATATTCCATTCGCCATTGTTGTTTTATTTCGGCTGCGAGGTCAGTGTATTTCTCCAATTTAACTGCGTGTGTTTTTTGTAAGTTATGTGTATTCGGAACCGCAATGTCGATCAGATAGGTGGTCTTAGTTTGTTTCATTACGAAGGTGATATCTGGTCGATTATGATTTATGGTCTTATCTGTAATAATCGACCGATCCCAGTAAAGTCTACAGGAGTCATTCTCCGCTACTACTTTTGGTGTGAGCTTGTAGTAAGGGGTTTTATCGGTTATAAGGTGGTGCTTAACCGCTAGTTTCTGATATATAATTTTGCCAACCTGGTCGTGACGGTGTTTATATTCGGACTGAGCGAGCTGAGTACAGGCAGCTGTGATGTGTTGGATCGTTTCGGGTTTGGAATGGCATCTCCGGCATGAGTCAGATGTTATTGACGAGTCACGAAGTATGTATTTTGAGTAATTCTTTGTATGAATTACTTGATCTTGTATAGCCAGCATGAATCCTTCAGTCTCCGGGAAAAGACTTCCTTGACTCAACCAGGCGTGCGACGCTGCTTTGTCGACGTTACTCTGGTTAAGGTCATGTGGATGTCTCCCATGTAGAGGCTTGCGCATCCATTGCTGGATTTTGTCCTCCTTCGTGACCAATGGGCAAAAACTATCTGGCATTTCTGTGTGTGAGAGGTTTAATGGTGTGTATGCCTTGTCGGCTTGGATTATTGCATTGTGTAAGTGTGATGTGTGTGTTTTGGTGTAAAAGTATTCTCGCAAGTTATGAACCTGTTTATTATGCGTGTTCCTTATGTCTATAAGACCCCGACCCCCTTCGGCTCTTGGCAGCGTCAATCGTTCTATCGCTGCTTTGGGATGATGAATTCGGTATTTGGTCATAAGGACGCGGGTCTTGATCTCGATGTTTGTCAAGTCCGTAGGCGTCCATTTGATTACCCCAAATGAGTACGTTAGCACCGGAACTGCGTAGGTGTTAATTGCTTTGATGGTTTTTTTTCCATCAAGGTGGGTGTTCAGTAATCTCCGTACACGCGTTAGGTATTGCTGCATCAGGTGTTGTTTTACAGCGCTGTGATCTATACGTTCGTCCTGATTGAATCCGAGATACCGGTACGACTCTCCCTCGTCCATGGGCTGCATAACAGACTCTGGTTCGAGTTCGAATGCGACCGCATCTCGTTTTCCTCCAGAACGACATTGTGTTCGACATTTATCGATTCCGAACTCCATACAGAGGTCTCGCGAAACCTCGTTGGAAAGTCCCAGCAGCTGCTGTAATTGATGTTTAGTAGCTGCATAGATCTTAATATCATCCATATACATCAGATGTGAGATGGTATGTCGCGAATTCGTTTGCGTACCTACATTGTAACCGTATTTGGTTTCATTTAACAGGCGAGAAAGTGGATTCATTGCGAGACAAAACCATAATGGACTCAATGAGTCGCCTTGGAATATGCCGCGTCTTACTTGAATAAGGTCGCTTGCTGTTTTTTCATTACCAATACTCAAATGTAAGGTCGTTCGCCAATCGGACATGATCGTTCCAAGAAAGTTCACGATACTTGGGTGTATTTTGTACAGCTCCAATACTCTCCGTAACCAAGAGTGCGGGACCGAATCAAATGCCTTTTTGTAATCAATAAACGCTGTGTACAGGTTACGTTGTCTCCCTTTCGCTTGTTCCAGTACTACGGAGTCAATCAGAAGCTGCTCTTTGCAGCCTTGTGACCTCTTTCGACATCCCTTTTGTTCTTCTGTCAGTATGGTGTTAATCTGACAATGCTCATTGATTTTTTCTGCCAGACAAGACGTCAAAATCTTATACACTGTAGGCAAGCAGGTGATAGGCCTATAATTCGCAGGATTTTTTGTATCACTGTTTTTAGATTTCATGTATGTGATACCCTGCGTTAGGAACTTCGGTGTCAGGTTTGGTGTTCTTATAAATAATGTGAATTGTTCAGCGAGGTACTTGTGTGTTGATGTAAAGTGTTTGAGCCAGTAGTTTTGTATGTTATCGATGCCAGGTGCCTTCCAGTTATGCGATCTCTGTAAAGCTCTGGAGACGTCCTCTGTAGTAATGTCCGTATAGGGCATCTCCGGGAGATGTTCATTATTCCTGCACTCTGTATCGATCCAGCTGGCTTTGTCATTATGGTCAATGGTGTTGGACCATATATTTGCCCAGAAACTATGGAGTGCGTTCTTCTCCGGTAGACCATTACTGTCAGTAACCGTGTTCGTTAGGGACTGATAAAACCGTCTCTCGTTTCTGCTGAACGCTTGGTTTTGTCGTCTGCGTTCAGTACTGGTCTTATATCTTCGTAAGCGCTTCGCTAGTGCTGTTAATTTTTGGTGAAGCGTATCTCTGATCTCTGTGAGTGTTTTATTGGGTTCCTCGTATTGTGTGTGTACTGTGTGTTTGTGTAATATGTCGTGTATATTATATTTGTTGAGCCGTTTGGACCTCGTACCCTGTTGGTATTGGGTGATTCTGCCGAGGTTGCATCGGATGGTGCTGATGCGTTTATTCAATCGTGTTTCCCAGGCAGGGGTTTTGTGTTCCTTCGAGTTGTGCGCTACAGGTGGTGTTACATCGGACCCGTTACAACGTATTGCTGCAACGGCTCCACAGTAGATAGCTGTGTGTAACTCGATAAAATTGTCACAAGTTTGCAAGTGTTTAGGCAGTATTATGTTATTTAATATCTCAACGATCTCAGCCAATCTACGTGAGGTGTGTTGTTTAGGCAACAAGTACCGATGTGTGGGGTTCGTCCCTTCGAATTCAGTAAGCGCTGTGTTAAATTCCAGTTCGATCTCTTGCAGTAGGGTGTCATTTACTGCTGTTTCATGGTAGTTAGGCTCATTCTCGACAGATTGTTGAGTGTCGTTTTGTGTGGGGCTCCCCATTTCTGGTGGGCCGTCGTCGGCCTGACTTTCTTCATTTTGAGCAAATTGATGTGCGACTTGTGTTTTAATAGTGTTTATGAGGGAAGAAGGTATAAGGTTATTGGTGAAAATGACACGCTTTTGGTCTGCCAGTCTCTGTTCAGTGACGCGATTTAGGTGAGGATAGGTGCGCGCGAACTCTTGATGTAATTTCGTACGGTAACCAGTTTTGTCCGTTTCAAGTTTAGTAACTTGGAAGTATGTGCGTACGATGAATTCATTCAGTTCATCTGTCCATTGCATACGCACACGCTTCTTACCAGCTTTAGTGGTCCCCAAAGGGTGCTCCGAGGAAACACTTAAAGTCGGCTGAGCCAAAGGTGTTGGTGGCTCTGTAAGTGGGGCAGTAGTATTTTGGCTGAAGGTGTTATTACAGCTGACAGGTGGCTGCCTAGAACCCAGCCTGTCGTCACCGCGATCTAAACTGTCACATTCAGTGGTGACCCTGATGCGCCCGGTCGCTCCACCGGCAGCGGCATTTTTCCGAGGCTTTTTCTTTTTATTTCTCTCCATCCTAATGGGTTGTCCTTTTAGTCGCCTTTTACGACAAGCAGGACTTACTGTGGGCAAATTCTGCAAAGTGAAGCCCCCACCCACAGGGCGTTATTATTATTATTATTATTATTATTATTATTATTATTATTATTATTTATTATTATTATTATTATTATTATTATTATTATTATTATTATTATTATTATTATTATTATAGACTTTTACGCCAACCTGGCGCTCACTACTCAGTAGGACAGTACTGGGTAACATTCACCTATACCGGCATTATGCAAGGTATTAGGCTCTGTGGAAGGGTAATGTGCCAAACCAATCCGTAAAAGTACCGTAGTACATTCACGGACGGGTTTGTCACATCACTCCCTATATTGTTGTTATTGCTACTTGAAACGAGGTGTTATTCGTCTATTTTGGTGTACACTGGGTCGTACGGCGAGACTTTTGTGGGAGCGTAGATGTTGGCTCAATGACAGAGGGCTGTGAAAGCCTAGTTCGTTTTCGTGTTCTCAAATGGTAGGTAGGAGTAGGGACAGAGGGAAGGGAAAGGACTGTTTGTGTTTGTGTGTGTGTTTGTGTATGTGTGTGGATGTGTCTTTCTATTTTACGTTTCTTGGTGTAGATGTTTTCTGGTTCATCAAATTGCTCATTAAGATCGGGTGTTCCTGGAACTTTATTATTATTATTATTATTATTATTATTATTATTATTATTATTATTATTATTATTATTATGAGTCCGTAAAGTAGTCAGAAATAATAACTGTTTAGGACATCATATTTCTGATGTCTTAAATAAGACTTCTTCAAGAATTCATTTAGATGTCCTAATATCGTTTAAATTATTTTTGTTAGTGGTTTCTATAGAAGACATCAGAAATATGAGCTAATTCTGAAGTCAGACATAAGAATTCTTTGAGACATCAAACTTAGGAAGTCCTAAACAGCTCCTAAATCGACACATAAGATATTTTTAAGAATTCATAAAGATATCTTTCTGATGATGTTTTCTGAGATCTTAAATATAACTCCCTTAAGACATCTTTAAGCAGTCTTATTTAAGAAGTCCGAAAGACGTCAGAAAGAAGATGTCTATTTGATATCATTAAATTGAATTTATATTTAAGATATCTTTAAGAACTTCTTAAAAAAGATGTCTGAAAGATGTCATATTTACAGTTCAGAAAGATATCTTAAAAAAGATTTCATAAAGACATCTTTCTGACTTTTGTGCTCACTGGGAAGCTTTATATAGCTCTTGTGATTTTCGAACTACAATGCAAAGGGTAGTGGCGAATAAGCATGAGTAGAAAAGCCCCCGCACGAATTTTGCTGGTTTTTTCTGCTAACTGCTATCGATATAAGATTGAAATTGTTTGAGTTTCAGCCTTTAAAAACTCAGCCCTTGGAGGTAAGAAATTATTTTCTGAAAATCGAAATAACTGATGTCTTTTGAATGGCTTGACGGATTTGGCTGAAATTTTTGTATATTTCAAATACCTCTAATTGTCAGACAAAATTACCAGCTAAAAATAAAGTAAAAAAATGTTTTTTAAGAAAAAGCTTTTATTTAAAAATGGGCTAAAAAAAATAAAATAACTTTTAAGTAAAGTTTGAAGCATTATGCAACATACAATAATTTATAAAAGCTTGAGGCGTTATCATTAATTATTTCTGTTTTAGATGTAAGTGTAGCTATTTTACTTTTTAGTAATTACCAAACTTAATTAAATGCCTCAAGCTTTTATAAATTATGTTGCATATTGCTTCAAACTTCACTCAAAAGTTATTTTATTTTTTTTAGCTCATTTTTAAATAAAAGCTTTTTTTTAAAAAACATTTTTTTACTTTATTTTCTACTTTTTAGTCTGATTACAATTAATTTTAAAAAAAAATTAAAGAAGTAGTTTTTTTACCTATATTTTTAATCGATTAATTTACCCTAATCAAAGATTAATCAAACATAACTATGGAAACAAAAAATTGCAATGTAAAATATTGCATTGTCATTAAGGTTATACACGTATGCAAAATTTTAAACCTTGTGGCGATATGGACATGAGTGTTTGAATATAAGCGCCTAGACAGCTGTCGGTAGTAATGATAAGTTCCGACTAGATGTTGGTTAAAAGAGTTAGGAGATGTTGACAACTACATCTGGTGGTCAGTATTTTAACTAAGCGTGTCTCTGAACCGCTCTCGTATCGTTTATTTTAAGTTTGAATGGGGGTTAAAATCGTACTCAATTGAGGAGTATAGACTGTTTTTATGGCAAATCAGATCGCCGGGCGCCAGTGATAACCTTATATGGAGGTATCGGAGGGGTGTGGTATGTTTGATGCAGCCAGGATCGGACAAGAACGAACACTCTCTTTGTTCAATAGTTTTTGAGTAGAGACACATTTTGATGTTTAAGAAAAAAATGAGCAAAGATGTCTTCCATTATTATTGTATTTTGTGTTGGTGAAAATTGGATCTAAAAATTGTAACACAAATAAATTAAAAATAAAATAAAATAAAAAAAACTAAATAATACTATTAAAATTAACAATTTTATTTGAAATTATATTAAAATATTTGAAATAAATAATAAAATTTAATTAAAAATTAAATATATAAGCAGCAAAAATGGCGTCGTATCTTATTGACTAAAATACTGTATGTAAAAGATTTTTGTATAAAATGTTCATGAGGCGGTGATATTTCACAACAAATAAATAACATTTTATTTTTATTTAAAGGAAATAAAAGTGTTTTATTAAATTAACGAACCTAAACACCTTTGGATGAGAAATCCAACAATGAAATAAATTACATGTGGAACAAATTACAATCTTACAGGGACGTAAATAATAAATTACTCTATTATCATTTAACTATTCAGAATTGCGCGCGAAACTCACACAATTTAGTCGAAGCAAGACGACTAAACCGCTTCAACCTCTAGCTCAATTAGAGCCTCTCTAAATTTTGATTCCAAGATTTGATCTAAGCCAATATACTAATATAGCAAGTTAAATAAAAGCTTTTAAAAAAAAAGAATTATAACCCCACAAAAAATTGTTTAATTTTTCAATATTTTTTTTCATCAACTTGTAGCTATGGTACGATCACGAAAATTTTTTTGCAGGCTTCTCACTATGATTGATTGGTAGAACATAATTTTTTCCGAGTGCATCGTTATTTAAATTAACGTGTGATAACTTAAAAAACTGCCCTTTAAATGCCCTTTCCGAATATAAAAATTGCCTTTGCTGTATCTTTTAGCAATAATAAGTTATCATTATATATATATATATATATATATATATATATATATATATATATATATATATATATATATATATATATATATATATATATATATATAGCAAATCTGAGTTGACAATAAGGGCAATAAAACTTTACAAGTCAGTTTTACACTAGAACAAAATATTTAGTGAATATAGTTAAACATCGTTTTTAAAGTTCCTACGTGAGTACATGTAAGTAAGATAAAAAAGTATGTATAAAATCATAATTTTGTACTTTCCGATATTTTTGTTCTAAAAACTGAATGCGTAAACTCGAACACGAAACTTATATCAAATTTCAGTATAGGTGAAATAATTGTAATATGCAGATAATTTATATATAAGTAATGAACCTAATAATAAAATTGAGTTGTTGGTATGAATGAATGTTGGATGTTTTGATTCTTCGTCACTTTCTACGTAATATCATCCTCTTGTCTCAGTACGATAGAGTGAGTAGTTTTCGAGTTATTTGCATTTAAAGGTAATGTTTAAAATATCCATTTTTGTTTTATTGCTTATTTAACATTAGTGTCCTTAATAATTTAATCACCTTGATGATAAAATTTGTTAATTTAATCGTAAATTCACATGATTCAATAACTATTTTACTAAATAAATAAAATTTATTAGTTTCAGTAAATTTAATTTCAAATGATTTTTTCATATTAATGTTTATCAATTTTAAATTTTTTATGATTTTTATTATCAAATACTAATACATAAGATAAAATTCGTAGCATTTTCCTTTTGTTACCATAATTCTTGTTGGGTATTATCAACATTACAATGATGGGTTGTAGGGCTTATTTTTTGACAAAGGTTTATACAACTAAGTAGGCTGATGTCACTTATTTGCGTTACAACTGTTAGACAGATAATTTTACCGGAAAGAAGTTGGCGCCGAAAGTTGGAAAATCGTTCTGTTTTTTATATGGCTAAATTGCTCCCAAATTGCTCCTTTGGAATCAGTAATTGCTCCACCTGAAACTTAATTACTTAATTAGTTATTTACAAACAAAAGAACTTTTTTGTTTGACTATTTCTATTATCAAAATCTTGTCAAATAATGCATTTTTATACAATTACTTTATATCAAAAAATTGCTCCCAATTTGCTCGATCTAATTTAAAAGTTAGTTATTAATTTCTCTGAATAATAATTAAAATATATTAAAATAAAAAATATTATAAATTAGGTTATGTATTATTAAAACGTATAGGCAATCCATTATACATTTAAATCGTTTGCATATATTTAAGGATAATTGAATTTTGACAAGTTAAATAACATTATAAAAAAACAAAATATTTTAATAATTATTCAAAAAAATTGAGATTTAGCTTTTAAATTAAATAGAGCAAACTGGGAGCAATTTATTGACGTAAAGAAATTATATAAAAAAGTATTATTTTGGTAGATTTTGATAACTTAAATAACGGAAAAAAATTTTTTTCTTTATAAATAACTAATTAAATAATTAAGTTTCAAGTGGAGCAATTACTGATTTCAAAGGAGCAATTTGGGAGCAATTTAACCATATAAAAAACAAAAAGATTTTTCAACTTTCGGCGCTAACTTCTTTCCGGTGATAATTTTAATTGAAAAGCATAAAAATTGTTACTGTTATAAAAGAGTTTTTTGTGAAAATGTCTCGTCATAATAATTTCTCAAATGCAGAAATGCGTGACATGGTTTGTGTTTATGCGCAAGCAAATTATACAGGGCGTGTTGCTGCTTAAAGATATTTACAATTATATCCTAACAGAAGACAACGCCATTACAAGACTTTCAAAAATATTTACGACCAATTAGCGGAAACTGGTCAATTCCGTCCAAAGCGAGATCTAGGACGTCCAAAAATAATTACAGTAGATCAGGAGGATGATGTGTTAGTAAGAATTGCTAATGATCCTGAATTAAGTACCAGACGTTTGTCAGCAATAACTGGAATAAGCCATGCTTCAGTTTTCAGAATATTAAAAAAAGAAGACTTAAGACCTTACCATTTTACTCCAGTGCAGAACCCACAGATCTTCCTCGACGGATGGAGTTTGCACAATTTATTATGGATAGGACAAATGCGAATAACAATTTTGTTAGCAATATCCTTTCTAGTGATGAAGCCACTTTCACACGTAGAGACGTTTTTAACTGGAGAAATTGCCATATTTGGGATAATGAAAATCCACATTCCGTCAAAGAGGCACATTTTCAACATGAACTGAGAATAAATGTTTGGTGCGGAATTTTTAGAGATAATTTAATAGGTCCTTTTGAATTACCTGCAAATTTCAATGGCCGTTCATATCTGGAATTTCTTCAAAATACACTTTTTGATGAGCTGGAAAACTTACCATTAAACCAAAGAAGAAGAATGTGGTTTATGCAAGACGGCGCCCCACCACATTTTCCTTTAGCGGTGCGAAATTATTTAAACAATAAATTTCCTCATAGATGGATAGAGCGAGGGAGTGAATTTCCATGGCCTACTCGAAGTCCCGATTTTAATCCCCTAGATTTTTATTGTTGGGGACATATGAAGACACTTGTGTACGCTCAAGAAATTAATATCTGACAGGAATTATGGCAGCAAATAGAAAATGCTGCAAATTTTATTAGGAATCACCCCAACATATTTCTAAAGGTTTGGAAAAATTTTTCCAATAGGATTAATAAATGTATTGATGTCAATGGAGGCCACTTCGAAAATTTACTATAATGTTAACTAACTAGATGTTTTTGTTACAGTAGTCTAAATAAAAATAAATAATTGTTTCAGTACGTTTATTTTATGTATTCATCATGTTATTTCATAATAAAGATCATAGTTCTGTTTTGTCATAAATTTAAAACTGAAATGTTGATAAATATTAATATGAAAAAATCATTTGAAACTAATAAATTTTATTTTTTTAGCGAAATAGTTATTGGCTCATGTGAATTTACGATTAGAATTAACAAATTTTATCATCAAGGTAGTTAAATTATTAAGGACACTAATGTTAAATAAGCAATAAAACAAAAATGAATATTTTAAACATTACCTTTAAATGCAAATAACTCGAAAACTACTCACTCTATCGTATTGAGACAAGAGGATGATATTTACGTAGAAAGTGACGAAGAATCAAAAAAACATGCAAAAACAATTATTACGACAGTGGCGTAAATTGTAGGGGGATAAAAGAAAGTATCCATCCCTACCGCATGCCTCTGGTAATAGAGGAATACTATCTTTTACCAGTGTTTAAAGTACCCTAATATGTGTAAACTCTTTGCCAAGTATGAACAAAAAATATTGAAAGGTGTCAAAAATATAGGCTAAAATCATTTAGAATATTTAAAATAAAACACCCTATATCTCGGTTAGGAGAAATATTTTATTTAAGTGTTTTGGCTTAAATCTTCATATTTCGTGCTAAGGTTTCTTCAGTTACTATATGGATAATTCTTAATGAAACAGCTTGTTATATATATATATATATATATATATATATATATATATATATATATATATATATATATATATATATATATATATATATATATATATATATATTATGTAAACATTTTGACATAATTAGCATTAAAACAATAAAAAAAGTTTATTAATTATCAAAATATTTTTTTCTAATACTTTTAAATTGTCCCCATCGAAACGTGAAATTCTTTTTTGATTTAATTATATAATTAGAGAGAAAAAAATTAAAAACATCAAAAAAGAAAAATAATTTTTCGGCGCTAACTTCGCGTAGCTCTTTATGTAGTCTTTCTTAAGACATCTTTCTGAACTGTAAATATGATATCTTTAAGACATTTTTTTTAAGAAGTTAGGAGTTCAGACAGATATCTTACATATAAATTCAATTTAATGATATCAAATAGACATCTTTTTTCTGACGTCTTTCAGACTTCTTAAATAAGACTTTTTAAAGATGTTTTAAAGGAATCATATTTAAGATGTCGAAAAACATCATCAGAAAGATATCTTTATGAATTCATAAAGATATCTTATGCGTCGCGTCGATTTAAGAGCTGTTTAAGACTTCCTAAATTTGATATCTTAATGAATTTTTATTTCTGATGTCTTAAAAAAATATAATATAAATCACAGACCAATGAACATATTACAGTAGACTCCCAATTATTGCAACATGCGATTATTGCAACATTCCCCTACTGACTCATGTTAAATGATGGAGGGGAGGGAACACAGACAGGATAAATTTTTGTAAGTGTATGTGTGACTGGTCAAGTCAGTGGCGGTTGCATTATAAATAATTATTTATATTATCTATCAGTTACATTTATGTATAATATGCATTTATGTTCTGTTTTATATCATACATTTTAAAATAATTTTTTGTATAATACCTGTATAATGTTTATGTATAATACCTATTACAGTGGACATCCAATAGTACATACACCGATTTTACGTACTGACGTTAGCGATTTAGTGGGGTTTCGTTGTCGTTTATCTATTTCGGTGAAAATTTATGTACCAAACCAGAGTTAGGGCCGCAGGTAATATTCTCTAAGGGTCTCGTAGCCTCTAAAAATTTCAAAATTTCACTGCAGTTATATATGCACATATTCTGCATAGGTAATATGAATTCACCATTGAATTGGCCACTAAAAATGAAATTAAGCAGCGCAGTTTAACAAAAATTCTAGGATGTTCAATTTTTCAGTTACCAAAGATATCGAAAAATCAATTGCAGCATTTAATTGATCATTGTTAAAGAGGCCAAATCACACATTTTGACAAATATTCTGGAATATTCTATTTGTTAACTAGCAAAGATATCAGTAAAAGAGCAGTACGGGTCTGTCGTACACTACCGCGAGAAAGGTATGGGGATACCCTGACCCAGGGATGTGGCCACACTTTTGACGCCGTACTGTACTTAATGTTATGGTACACTGCCGTGGCAAAAGTGTGGGCACCCCCTGGGTCAAAATGTCCGATCAGTTTTTGAAGCGTACTGTATTTATTTAAGCGAGCGCATGTTGGGATCAAGTATCAAGGTTTGCACATTTACAAAATAAGTACAGTACGCTTCAAAAAGTGATCGGACACCGTGACCAAGGGGGTGCCCAAACTTTTGACACGGCAGTGTACCATAACATTAAGTACAGTACGGCGTCAAATGTGTGGGCACACCCCTGAGTCAGAGTGTCCCCATACTTTTGACGCGGTAGTGTACGGCAGACTTTGCTAATTGACGAATAGAATCTTCTAGAACATTTATCAACATATGATATTTGATCTCTTTTTCAATGTCAAATTAAATGGTGAAATCGATTTTTCGATATCTTTGTTAGTTAACGAATAGAACATTCTAGAATTTTTGTTAAACTGTGTTTAATCAAATTTTTAGTGACCAATTCAATAGTGAAGTCGGTTTTTTGATATCTTTGCTAGTTGACGAGTAGAATATTCTAGAATTTTTGTCAACCTCCGCTATTTGGCGTCTTTTACTGATAAATACGATGGTGAAGTTGGTTTTGCGACATCTTGAATAGCTTTCTAAAAATTGCCAATTACATTCATTGATATAATATTCGGTTCCGTTTGTCTATATAACTGAATTTTCATCCAGAGTCCAGATAAATAATATTTATCAACTCCTCAAATAAAACTTTATCGATGCTCCCGAACTTCCGATTTTGCGTACTTTCCCGTAAATTTGCACCGACTACTATGTACCATTGTATTTCTGGTGTAATGTAAAGGTACAAACGTTTGTACGGGTGTAGTACAAACATTCTAAATACATTTATTTTTATTTGTAAATTTAAATTAAATTTAGTAAAATTAAATCTTATTTGTTTTACATTTTATTTTTGTTGATTGAATGTAAAACCAGCAAAAAAAGTTTTTAGCAAGCCGCCAATGGCCTCCGGATTATTGCAACATTCCCCTATTTTGGCCCCGACCATGTTGCAATAATCGGGAGTCTACTGTATATATTATATTATATGGACTAATTATATAAATGTATAATTGAGGCAGCCAGATACGATCAAAATACGACCGGATAGTATTATGTAATATAGTAATCAATGCAATAACAAATAGTATCCGTAGTAACGTTTTCAAATAATAATAACATTGTCAAAATATAATATTGATAACAAAATTTTACTTTTTTGAAAATAAAACGGCAAAATTTTGAAAGAAAAAAAGTGGTATTCACTTTATTTTCAAAATAAGTACGGATACAAATTATGTCCTCCGATAATTTTAGTCGCATTTGCTCAAAAACTGGCACTATATTCCTAAAATCTCACCCGCCTCACCCTGTTACCTGCTTCAAGAAAAATGCCTACAAACTGGCTTTACGCTTTATCTAGTAGTATAATATAACAGTGTTCATTGGTCTGTGGTAAAATATATTAGTATTCTTTCTATAGAAATCACTAATAAAAATAGTTTAAACAATATTAGGACATCTGAATGAATTCTTTAAAGAAGTCTTATTCAAGACATCATATTTCGGATGTCTTAAACAATTCTTATTTCTTAAATCTCACCCGTCTCACCCTGTTACCTGCTTCAAGAAAAATGCCTACAAACTGGCTTTACGCTTTGTCTAGTAGTATAATATAATAGTGTTCATTGGTCTATGGTATAAATATATTATTATTTTTTCTATAGAAACCACTATTAATAGTATGTTGTACTTTGTACACCAAGGGACTAAAGTGTGAGTTTGAATCCCAAGTGTGAAGTTTGTTGCCAGAGGACCTGTAAAGGCCCGAGGACAACAAATCACACAAGGGATGAAAGAAAAAACACTTTAGTCCTGTGGTATATATACTATTTTTTGCAATTCCGAATAATTTAAAATTATAAAAATTAAAAAAAAATTACTTAAATGTCATTCAAATTGTACGTAATAATATTCCATCAAGTATACTTTGGATAAATCAGTCGAATTGAACAATATAACTGTTGGGGCTCGGTATTTGCAATCAAAAATGTATTTGTCTCTAATTCAATTGTCTGTACACCGAGTACCATCATCTGCCTATATACATATACACACCTTCACGCAGCTAGCCACCAAGCGCTATGTCTGCTATGCCACGCGAAGCGACCGGGTTGTTCCGGTGGTGTGATGTTATTATGAACCTATCAAAATAGTCAGATGAGCAAAGACCACCAAACCAACAAGACATGTTGTATTATTGTTTAACCGTTATTCTTATTTGTGCATAATCATTACTTATGTTACTTATTTATGAAGCATTTTCTATTTTGTTATAATTCAAGAATAAAGCAACTAATTACAGTGTTTAGTTATTCATCAATATCTTGTGTTTTATTCCCCACAAAGGGGTGGTCCTTCATTAATTACAAACAATTAGAAGCTATCGAAGTTTTGTGCGTTTATGTGGAAACTATTTTCAACAAAACAAGAACCAGCGACTTTCAACCAACGCCCCACAATAACTATTTGTCTTTATCTACAAGTTTGAATTTGTTTATTATTTTCAATTATTTAGCAACGCTATTTAATTAAATTAAATTTCTGTAAATTGGGCTTGCTGATTGGTTTAAAAGCGGGAACAAAATAAATTTTTACTTTATAGCTCTTATGGTTTTCGAGCTATGATACAAACTTACAGATTTTTAAATGAGACTATATATTAATTTTTCGATAAAACTGATCTAATGCATTAATTAATAACATAAATGAGCAAAAAAAATTTTTTAATTTTTCTTTAATTTATCAGTTAGGCGCTAAAAATATGCATATCTACTTGAGGCTACTTCTACCAATAGTGTTTTTCTTGGTTACATTTCCATTACACCCAAGAAAAGAACCTTTTCCAGTACCATTTGTATCATAAAAATTTGGTTGTAATAGAAATGGCAACTCTCAAAAAACTCACATGGTATATATATATATATATATATATATATATATATATATATATATATATATATATATATATATATATATATATATATATATATATGATGTCCAATACCAAAATTTCATGAGGAAGTGACCAATAACATTGAAATTAATACCATTTTTCGTAATGGTATTAATTTTCATAGTGTTTTTCTTGGTTATATTTCCATTACACCCAAGAAAAGAACTTTTTCCAGTACCATTTCTATCATAACAATTTGGTTGTAATAGAAATGGCAGCTCTCAAAAAACTCACATGGTATATATATATATATATATATATATATATATATATATATATATATATATATATATATATATATATATATATTATATAAGATATATACATATATATATATATATATATATATATACAATATATATATATATATATATATATATATATATATATATATATATATATATATATATATATATACACATATATATTATCTCTCTATCAGCTCTAGCATTATGGGACATAATTCTGGATTCTGGACCGTCTATGTCTTACAGTGTCTTTCATAAAGTTCGCACCATACGGGAAACCTTTTAACTATTGAAATTTTGAAAAATACTCTAGTGGGGTTAGTTGGTGCATCGGTTGGAATGAAAAAGTGGCTATAAACACATTTTATTCCCTGCTTGCTGTTTGGCGGGAAACCGAAAATTTCAAATTTGTAAATTACGAAAAATGGTATTAATTTCAATGTTATTGGTCACTTCCTCATGAAATTTTGTTATTGGACATCATATATATATATATATATATATATATATATATATATATATATATAATATATATATATATATATATATATATATATATATGTATATATATATATACATATATATATATATGTATATATATATATATATATATATATATATATATATATATTTATATATTTATATATATATAAAATAAAATAAATAAACATTTTAAATCCCATGGCGTATATATTATTTTTTATATATTATAAAAATTTTAAAAAAATTATTAAGAGTGTTCAACCAAAAATCTCCAAAAACAACGTTTACTAGAAACAATTTTAAGGCTTTATTTTAACTTAAAAAATTAAAATAAAAACATAATTCGGTAGAAAAAAGACTGTAATTTTTCTGATGGTCATTGATTTTTAAAAGTTAAATCATTTTAATTACAAAAAATTGCTCTAAACATCACCATTTTTGAAATAGTAGAAACAAAACTGAAGCTTTAGTATTTACTTAAAAAATTTGATTCTTTTTTTAAAAATTGCGTAAATACTTTCTCTTTTTCGGATGGTCATTTAAAAACCATTTACATTAAAACTGACCTTAAAAAAAATTAAAAACCTTAAAAATTGCCAAAATCGGTTTGAATATTTCAAATTAAGTTTAGTTTTAACAGATGGCATTGAGTTCGTTATAATATTTGTAATTTTTACTATAGGGACATATTTACAATTTTTATGAAAAAATGAATTTTTGGTCATTTTTGCTGGGATTCTCAACATAAATATAATTGATTAAAATATATACATAGGTTACTACATGTCCAAGGAAGGTTTTAAAATTATTACCTATTATGTTTGAATTGATTACAAAAATCACAATTATTATTATCAGGTGATGGGGCAGTTGGAAATAACTGAAAGAATTTTGAAAAGATTTTTGTTCATTTGTGCTATACATCACAAACCACAAAAGGTCTCTTATTTGAAATTTGGAAGGATCAAAATTTTTTGAAAAATAAAATGGAAGAAAAACTTATTGAATTTTATGACTCTAAATTATTACACGAAATATTAGACCCACGACATACACAAAAACTTAAAATTTGTGACTAATTTTTATTTTTTATTTTTCTTGTAAGGAAAATTGTATTTTCATATAATAACACCCATTGTAAAATTTATTCAATTTTATTGTAAATACTATAATATTTTTTATAATATAATAATACTTTATAAAAGAAATGCGGCTCTCTAGACCCAACAGTTGACGCTGAAAACGTTTTGGAGTTATTAATTAAAGTTTAAAGTTAACATTTTGCGTGTAAGTTTCTTTATTATTTCTCATTTTTTATTAAAATTATATAAGAAGGACACAATTAATGAAAATATTTTAGCAAAAGATTCTTCAAAAATCTTTCAGGTCAAGATCAACACTCAGATCAAATTTTTAGTTTCTAGCACTAGCAGAAGTTCTCTAACAAAATAACCATTTATTTGGAAATATAAAATAATATTTTTTTTTTTAAATCAACAAACCTTTTTCATTCATTTGTGTTACTATAGTATTAACTGGTATTAATAATAATACATATATACACGCATACATATACAGGCTGGAAACAGATTTATCGAACATAGGGCAAGTATAGTGAGAAATTTTTCTCAGGATCAGTGTGACCTCTGACACTTTTTGATCAATAATGTCGATTCTCTCCTCAGTGTCAATAATATATATTTAATATTTTTTTTTTTTAAATCGTGTTACCATGGATCTGCAATATTTTTGTGTTTGTCAGATTAAAAATCCAAATTTATTGCGAATTTCTCTCTTGCAAGAAAAAGAAGAAAGCTAGAATGACAAATTATGGTTCATTATGCTACCAAAAAAAAAATTCAGCTTGTCTCATGATGTTTGGCGGGCAATAGTTATCGTGAAACACGTGAATTATTTAGTGTGTTTTACGAAAATAGACAAGTTCCCAGTATAAATACTATAAAACACATTGTAGATCAATTTCGTATCATGAGTTGTGTAAATAGTGCTTATTTAATACGATAAAATGATCCAAGAAACATGAATGAAGATTTGGAGATGAATGTTTTAGCTGATCTTGATCTAAATCCCAATACAAGCATCAGAACAGTTGTTAAAGAGAAAAATATTAGCCATACTAATGTACATAAAATTTTGAAAAAAGCAAATTTACTCTGCATCCAAGTATAAACATTTGCATGAAGTTTTTCCCGAAGATTCGGATGTGAGAAATGAATTTCGCAAAATAATGATGAACAAATCAAATCTAGATCCTGATTTTTTGAAATTTTTGTATTTTACCAATGAATGTACACTTACTTTACAACAATATCCCAATTTCCAAAACTGCAGGTATTGGACAACCGAAAACCCACATGTTTATGTAGATTGTCACACGCAGTATCGACAACAGCTGAATGTATGGACAGGAATTTTGGAAGGCAATATTATAGGATCATCTTTTATGAATGGAGCACTTACGGGCGATAAATACCTTCAGTTAATAAACGGCATTGATCCAACAATTGAAGCTGTGGTAAATGGTGAAAACAATATAGTCTGGTTTAAATTCGATGAAACACTTGGACATTATTATAGATCAGTGCGTGATTTTTTAAATCAGCATTTTCAAAATGCTTAAAGTGGACGTGGGAACGCAATTAAGTGGCTCCACATTCTCTCGATTTACCGCTAAATAATTTATTTCTTTGAGATCACTTAAAAAGCAAAATTTACACATCAAGGTCCCACCCAAATAGGCAGTCTCTGCAAGGTATTATTGTAGCAGCCTATTTTAATATTACTACCAACAAAAACACTAACAGCCTTATTAATGAGGAAAATAAAATCATACTAACACCATTTTTGCATCACATTAGAATCATTTTAGTAAAACCATATTAATGAGCAAATGTCAAGTAAAAACTTTGTTTTTGTATGCTATTAGTGCTTTGTCGTATTAATGAGCCCACTTAAAATAATACTAAAATCATTTTAAGCTTAGTAGTATTTTAAAATTTAAAATCAACTTAACCCATGTTTTACACTATTTTAAACACTATTTCTATGGTAATAATTTTTTTTTTTAATATAATTTTTTAATAATAGTAAAATGAAGGAGATTAATACAATATAAACGAAGAAATTTTTGAAGTGTAAAATTTACTGGGCGTTGAAGGAAATTAAAAAATACATATGCCACGTGTTGATCCGCTCTAAACTTTTTATGGCCCTAGTTTTAAGAAAAGATCTCGAATGAGAAAAGACACTGCTTGTTTTGTTATAAATTTAATTCGTAATGATATGACTCAAATTAATAATAATCTCGGAGAAAGAATTAATGAGTCTACTCAAATTATGATTGCGATAAGATATTTAGCAAAAGGTTTATATGACTAAGATGTAGACGATTATTCGCTCGGTTACGACCACAATTTATTCAATTCCCTCAACGAAACGTATTACAGGAAATAAAAATGGGCTTCTATGAAATCGGGCATTGTCCATTAGTTGTCATTTTAAAATAATTAATCCATAAATATTAAAATAAAATAAAAAATTACAATAATATTTTTTGTAATCCTAGCAAGTCACAAAAATAATAAACAATAATAATAAACCATGGCGACAAATGCTTTTGATTCGTAATTTCTAGTTTTTACAGTATATTTTACTTATATTGACGCTTTACGTAATATTCAAATTTTACTGTTTTATAAGTCAAAAATGCATTGAAAAAATAAAAAATATTAAATGTCACATTTCTGCTTGTATTTGTTTTTAAATTTTACATCACTTATATTCACCAAAAATTGGATATTTATTGAGAAACATTTTTAACTATTTTTACGTATGTGTCTAAATATTAGAAATATATTATTTTATATAGATATTTTTTTTCAAAATGCAACATCATGCAACCTTATTGAACGCAATCTTTTTAAAATCTTTTTAAAACAATTTTAACTAAAATCATCTTAAAATGGTTTTATTAATACGATACATTTAAAATCAAGTTAGCATGCTTTTAGTTAAAATGGTTTTAAGCATATTCTCATTAATAAGGCTGTAAATATTCGCAATGAATTTTACAATAAATTGGGATATTTTTTAGCGGTTAATGGAGAAAAGTTTAAACATTTAATTTAATAAAAGTAATAAAAGTATTTATTTATAACAATTAGTTTGTTTACTTTTAATTTTTAATTTTATTTCAATAAACCATAAAAAAATATATCTATGTCATTTTATTCTAATAAACGGCGTAATAGAAGTACACAGTTATAATGTTTTTTAACACTAGCATATTACATTAATGATCCATACAAAATCTTTCATTTTATTTGCCCTATGTTGAATAAATCTGTTTCCACTTTGTATATATTTGCACAAAACATATGCATTTTTATGATATTGCATAAAATGGATACAAATTATCAAATATTAATCAAAAATTTTTCTAAAGTTCTTTTAGGTCAAAACTTACACTTATATACTAAATTTTAACAGCCTTATTAATGAGGAAAATAAAATCATACTAACACCATTTTTGCATCACATTAGAATCATTTTAGTAAAACCATATTAATGAGCAAATGTCAAGTAAAAACTTTGTTTTTGTATGCTATTAGTGCTTTGTCGTATTAATGAGCCCACTTAAAATAATACTAAAATCATTTTAAGCTTAGTAGTATTTTAAAATTTAAAATCAACTTAACCCATGTTTTACACTATTTTAAACACTATTTCTATGGTAATAATTTTTTTTTTTAATATAATTTTTTAATAATAGTAAAATGAAGGAGATTAATACAATATAAACGAAGAAATTTTTGAAGTGTAAAATTTACTGGGCGTTGAAGGAAATTAAAAAATACATATGCCACGTGTTGATCCGCTCTAAACTTTTTATGGCCCTAGTTTTAAGAAAAGATCTCGAATGAGAAAAGACACTGCTTGTTTTGTTATAAATTTAATTCGTAATGATATGACTCAAATTAATAATAATCTCGGAGAAAGAATTAATGAGTCTACTCAAATTATGATTGCGATAAGATATTTAGCAAAAGGTTTATATGACTAAGATGTAGACGATTATTCGCTCGGTTACGACCACAATTTATTCAATTCCCTCAACGAAACGTATTACAGGAAATAAAAATGGGCTTCTATGAAATCGGGCATTGTCCATTAGTTGTCATTTTAAAATAATTAATCCATAAATATTAAAATAAAATAAAAAATTACAATAATATTTTTTGTAATCCTAGCAAGTCACAAAAATAATAAACAATAATAATAAACCATGGCGACAAATGCTTTTGATTCGTAATTTCTAGTTTTTACAGTATATTTTACTTATATTGACGCTTTACGTAATATTCAAATTTTACTGTTTTATAAGTCAAAAATGCATTGAAAAAATAAAAAATATTAAATGTCACATTTCTGCTTGTATTTGTTTTTAAATTTTACATCACTTATATTCACCAAAAATTGGATATTTATTGAGAAACATTTTTAACTATTTTTACGTATGTGTCTAAATATTAGAAATATATTATTTTATATAGATATTTTTTTTCAAAATGCAACATCATGCAACCTTATTGAACGCAATCTTTTTAAAATCTTTTTAAAACAATTTTAACTAAAATCATCTTAAAATGGTTTTATTAATACGATACATTTAAAATCAAGTTAGCATGCTTTTAGTTAAAATGGTTTTAAGCATATTCTCATTAATAAGGCTGTAAATTTCTAGTACTAGTAGAAATACTCTAACAATACGATTACATTTGAAATTTGAAATAAGTCCCCATAAACGTTTTCAATGTTAAAAATAATTTTTTTATGTAAAATCAAAATTATTATGTAATTTCTGTTGTTCTTATGGCTTTTGAAAATCCTACCACACATTTATATGAAAGTTAACAATAAAAATACCTAATAAAAAAAGATGAACATATTACTAACTACTAAATTATATTAAACTACCCTTATTTGAAGTGTTGTTGTTAGGTTTTTTTTTGACAGATAATGGGGATATATAAAATAATAAAAAAAGAGGTAAAATACATTTTAAATTGTAAACATATATTTCGACTCTTGTTAGCACATTTGTTTCTTAACTAAATGGTTAAATATTAACAATTTTCAAAATTTTACCTCCGCCTGCTCGCCCCAAAACAAGTTGCCCGGAAACAAATACGCTCGTATAGCCTTAAATGTCATTCAAATTGTATGAAGTAATATTACATCAAGTATACTTTGAATAGACACCACAAATCAATTAAATTGTACAATGCTGTTTATCTAAAAGTTTATATTTATTTATTATTTAAATTAACTAGCAAAAATATTGTTAGTCCCATAGGACTAAAAGTGACACTTTACTCCCTATTATGAGGGACTAAATCGTGTATTTTACTCTCGGAACTACAAAAAATATTTTATTGTCTATTTAATCTCTTTAAACTAGAATATTAGGTAAGAATGATGATTGTTTTATTACAGCATAAACTCTTTTTATGTAGTATATAGGGACCGCATAAAAAAATCGCAAAAGAAAAATATTCAAAAACTTCAGAAATAGCTATAAAAAATATAAAAATGGTTCACTCCATATTGTAAAAGAAGAAAACTTTTTTATGCGGTGGATCGAAACCGCTTCATAGAAAATTTCACGATTCCCTTAAAAATTGTTTTTCTAAACAAGATAAAGAATTCATTTACACATGGGAATATTTTTAAATATTTAATTTCATTTTTACAATATTGCAAAAATTGCAATTTATTAATATATTATACCTAAAGAAATTCAGTAATGCAATAATTTATATACTTATGTATTTTTTTTCTAATGTGATGATAAAATGTTTAGAAATAACTGTCAGCAACTAATTTTACCGCAAATTAATGTCCAAATTTATTATTTTTTCTTATTTTTCCATTCTTATGCACTCTGATGGGCATTTTAATACCTTGACGGTTACAACCTATAGTGACAAACTGCCCAACTGTTACACTATTTTAACAGCTAATAAACTTTATATGGAATTGTTGACGTCCTACGACGTGGTGTGTGAGTAAGGTTTCACTTGACGTCAATGACCGTCAAGATGTTAAAAACCTCAAAAAAGTCACACACAAAAAATTCGCACAAAAAAGACAAAAATTCGCACAAAGGATAAAAAGAAGTTATGCTGTATTTTAATAAAAACAGTCAGTGACCTGTGTTTAATTGTATGAGGTCATTATAGCTACTCGAATGGGTTAATCTACACATTTTTAGGCTGAACCACCATTCTCATTTGACTGCACATTAATTTTGAATGAAAAAAGAAACTTTGTAAATTGTATTATAGAAATGAATACTATAATTAATATATTAACCAAATTACATTTTTTTAATGTATTTTTTCCAGATAATTATTAATGAGACAATGCATGGTAAAATGATATTACTATCATGTATAGCCACAGTAATGCTAACTATACATGCCCAAAAATTGGAATCACCGTGTCCAAACGTCTTTAGCTATGAACGACGCAATTCAGAAACAGATCGATGGTATGGGGTAATACTTCTAAGCACGGATGTTGAACTACACAGCGTATGGATTGATGTGGAATTAGACAGAAATGCTCATTTACTTGGTGTTAGTATTATTATTATTACTTATGTATTTAAAAAGTTATTTTCATTAATAACCTTTAGAAAATTGAAATCAAACAATATCATAAAAATGTAAATGTAAAAAGTATAAATAACTAAAATATGCAAATAATGATGTGGGTGCCGTCTGTTATAGACGGAAAGTCTTAAGAATAGATGTAAAACCGTGTTATATATATATATATATATATATATATATATATATATATATATATATATATATATATATATATATATATATATATATATATATATATATATATATATACCGGTTGTTTCAAGCAACTAAGAATATATAAAATTTAACACAGGGAAAATTTGTTATGATCAGGGGTGCTTTATTTTATTATTATTAAATATTTAACAAAACTTTAAATAATATCGTGTCAAAATAATGCTTAAAAGTAATTAAAAGACAGTAGCAGTAAATTTACTGAGATAACTATAAATAAATCTTAATCTAATGTTGAAATATTTATTAACAAATAACACTGCTTAGTAGAAAATTGGACACCTATTGTTTTGTTTTCAAATTTACTTTTTTTGCAATGGATACCTATATAAAAATAATACCCATAAAAAACAAGCATACTCTGATCCCAACAATTTTTATTATATTAATTTTTATGTCATCGAAGGTGATATTAATATCGTTGTGTGATCATAGTGGGGGAAACATTATTATAGAGTTGTATATCCATATTGAATAATTATAGAGTTGTACATCCATATTGAATAAACGCAAGAGGGCTGTAGAGTTAACAACTATAAAGTTAACAAAAAATCATAAATTAACACTTTCACTAAGGTAACATTACTTAGTGCGTGTCAAAAACACGCACTTAACGAATTTTTTAAAATTTGATTATATTAATTTTTATATATAATAAATTTGATTATATATTTTATATATATATATATATATATATATATATATATATATATATATATATATATATATATATATATATTGGCGTATTAATTACAGTACATAATTCTGGACCAGCCTGTATATATATATATATATATATATATATATATATATATATATATATATATATATATATATATATATATGTATATATATATATATATATATATATATATATATATATATATATATATATATATATATATATATATACAGGCTGGTCCAGAATTATGTACTGTAATTAATACGCCAACATACTATCAGCTCTATTAATTACATGTACTGTAATTAATAGAGCTGATAGTATGTTCCAAAATAATGGTACATTTTCATTTACACTTTTTTTCAAAACTCAATAATAAGGGTGATAAAGCAGAGGGGTAAAATGTAAAGGGGTGGAATGAAACTGACTTCTTTTTTTTGAATTTTTTAGGCGCTTTTGATTACTGGATTTTTATTTTAGGGGCGCTTATGAACATTAGGATAATTAAATTGATAATATCAATTATTCCACCACTTACGATTAGGAGATAATTTGGAAATAGATACTTCTACTTTAAATTACTCGAAAACGGTATTATTTATCGAAATGTAACAAGTATACATTATTTGCGTGAAATTGTCTGAGGAATCATAATGTCAAGGATTTTGTTTAAATAATTGTAAATTAAAAAAGAAAAGACGTGATAACTCACACCTGCCCCCAAAACCACCCCTTAGTCATAGGTGGTGGAATAAGTGTTAACATAAATTTAATCCTTCGAACGCAAAATACGTTTCCCTAAAATATCAATCTGTTATTCAAAAGCGTTTCGAAAATATTTAGGAAAAAATGGTTTTCATTTCACCTCTTTATAGGGTTGTATCTCCCATATCATTGAGTTTTGGAAAAAAGCATACTTGAAAAGGTACCATTATTTTTGAACGTACTATCAGCTCTAGCAATTACGGTACATAATTCTGGACCACCGTGTATATATATATATATATATATATATATATATATATATATATATATATATATATATATATATATATATATATATATATATATACGTATATATTGCCTAATATTTTTATAGAACTGGTATGGGGAGGTAACAAGTCAAGATAATAGAGTGTTTACAATAACAAATCGAAAAAAAATGTTGTCACCTGGACCTGCCACGGCTGTTCGTATATTCGTTAAATATAACGAATTAGAACAAGTACCTGTTGTTAAAAGTATACAGTTAAATGGCCGAAAAATTTGTCCTACGAGTAGCAGTGTACAATCAAATAGGGATAGAGATACGCCACAAAGGCAAACTACAGAAGGACCGGTTAGCCTTCAGACAAATGAACCAACAAGAAGAACAACTTCAAGGCGTCCAACACAAAGTAGTGGAAGTAGCGGAAATAGTGTAAGTAGTGGAAGTAATGGAGGAAGTAGCAATAGTGGTATCAGCAATTCAATTGGTGGAATTTCCAATAGCAATCGTCCATCTGTAGCAAATCCGAACACTTTGTAAGAGTTTAATAAAAGATACTGCATTATCATTAGTTATGCAATAATAAAAACTAAAATTACTTTTGTAATATCTTAGTGCGGAACCGGAGAACAGTTATAATAATTATGGAACCACCACAAGACGATCACCCTCAACTACTGAAGATTTCGACTGGCTACCAGTACCAAAACCAATAACCACCTCCCACGAAGATGACGGATTCGAAAGTGAATTACGTCCTGGACCAAAACCTAGACCAACAAATCAACAGTCATCAAATAATAGGGAGTGTAAGTCCTTGTAAACGATCAACTAAATTTGCATATTAAAATTTTATACTTTCTTAGCTGTATTAACTGCCCGAAACGGTCAATGTGGTGTTGTGGCTGTACAAGCCAAACCTTTAATAACTCACGGTCAAGAAACAAAAGAAGGTCAATGGCCTTGGCATGCAGCTCTTTACCGTGGAAAAGGTATTGATCTAAGTTATATTTGTGGTGCGTCATTGGTTTCACCCACTGCAATAGTAACCGCTGCCCACTGTGTGGCAAAGAAAAATTCGAATCGACCAATCAATCATGAAACGTTATTAATATATCTTGGAAAATACAATTTAAGAATTTGGACCAGCGATGGAATACAAGTTCTTCCAGTTGAAGAAATCATTATTCATCCACAATACAACTATTCCAATTTTCACAACGACGTTGCGGTCTTGAAATTAAAAAGACCAGCACAATATACAACTTACGTTCGACCAGTGTGTTTATGGAGGGAAAATACTGATTTAAATACTGTTCTTAATCGTGAAGGAACTGTAAGTCAATTATTTTTATCACATTATTTTTGTAATTAACATAAATAGCTTAATTAAAAATTACAATAGTGATTTAAAAATTATCAAACTAGATTGACTAGAACCAAGGATCTCCTGGTAATTAGCCAGGTGTCTTGCCCCCTAGACTACTTTAAATAGTGTACTTTTAAAGTGAACATATAAATACTACCCAGTGAACATTTTTCTGTAAATTTTATGTCACAGTGACAGAACTGAAAGTCACGTGTTATATAAAATGTGAGTCACATATGACTCACATGTAACTTACAATTTCCCACTTATAAACGTAACAATGTGACGTAACATTGTTATGTTCTTGTTACGTTTCAGGAAAATATAACTTTGATGTTACCTTATAGATAAAAATACGCCTTACGCCTTCTTTTGCAAAAAGCAAATTCAAAATTCCCTTTTTTTGTTTCTTATTAACATTACATACACATCATATTACCAACTTATTGTCATATACATACACCTAAATTATTATTTATTTTTTTTTTGTTCACTATTGCAGGATTCGATCCATTATCCAATTCCAAGCAAAATCATATTTTAAATTATCAACAGTCTTAACCACTAGACCAAACTCACTTATTTATTCTTATCGTTATATATTTTAATATATATCACAAAATAATAAATAAAGCCTTACAAGAATTTTCATAACAGTTTCATTTTTAAATTAATAACAAAATTAACGTTTTAACGACGTATTAACGTTGTTTTAATGAAATGTCACAATCATGACTCTTTTGTTATGTTTTTGTGACGTATCAATATTAATAAAACATTCGTCCATCCATTTTTGAATAAGTCGATTTATGTTATTTGTTATATGGGTTATGGGATTATATTATATAATATAACCCCATAACCCATATGACTCGACTTATACAAAAATGCATGGATGAAATTTAGTTACATTAGACGCCAACAGGGGATAGATTGAAATGATTGAAAAAAAAACTGCAGGAATCTTTAAATTAATAATTCCTCCCGAATTGATACATTTAAAATTAATATGATAACAAAACATTTCACAAAAGTGACAAGTGAAATGTTTTATTAATATTGATACGTCACAAAAACATAACAAAAGAGTCATGATTGTGACATTTCATTAAAACAACGTTAATACGTCGCATAAACATAACATAAGAGTACTGTTGTGACGTTTTGTTCAAAGTAACATTGTTTGGTCATCAGGACATAACAAAAGAGTCATGGTTGTGACATTTCATTAAAGTAACATTGATACGTCACAAAAACATAACATACGAGTCAGTTCTGTGAGGTTTTATCAAAGTAGCATTGTTAGGTTGCGAAGACATAACATAAGGCCGTATTTACACGTGTTTAGTAGCTAAAGCAGGTTACTTAATCAAGTTACTAAATTTAGTTACTTTTGTCATATAGACAGTTGTATTTAGTGCAAGTGCAAGTAAGAAATTTAGTAATCTGTTTAGTCAAGTAAATAGAAGCCTGTTCTATTTACTTGTGCAAGTAGCTTACCCCCACTTTATTTTTTTGAACTTGATGTTATTTGTACCAGTGTAAACACATTAGTTTAGTAAAGTGTTTAGTAGATTCAAATATACAAATATAGGCGCGTAAATATTTATTTATTGCAAATATTTTTTTGGGAATTTTTATACTTATTGTAGTATATAAATTATAAATATCAAAAAAGTCACTGAAGGCAACTCGATAAAAAACTGAAATTCGTGTGACAACCACTCTTCATCTAATAATAATAAAAAAATATATATAATATTTTTTTTCCATTTTTTGGAATATATTTGGGACACATCATATATAAATACATTAAAAGGTCGAACCAACAAGTCAGTTCAAACATATCTGATACATTTTTATAGTGCACAACGAATTTATTGATGACTATGTACCATTTTTAATTTAGTTTTACTAGGTTATGTATTACTACTTCAACTAATACTAAATCAATTTACTAAATTGTGTGTAGACAGCCACTAAACAAAAAAATTATTCAATTTAGCTACTTGCTTTAGTAACCTGCTTTAGTTACTAAACTCGTGTAAATCCGGCCTAAGAGTCACACTGTGACGTTTTATCAAAGCAACCTTGGTACATCATCTAAACATTTCATTATCTAAACAAATGGGAATAACATAGCAGTCACAAATGTGACATTTTATTACAGTCACAATGGCATGTAACTGTTACATAACATACAGGTAACAATTAGGTATATAACATAAAACTCTAATTTTATATAATTGTTATGTCACTCATAAGTCAAAAAAGTTACGTAACTTGTTATTTCCTTGTTACATCACATTGACATTCTATGTTCACTGGGTAACGTATGTTTAAATATGAAGAAAAGTTCGCCATACATAGTAATGTTCCACAAGCTCTCGATAATATTTGAAACTGAAAATAACTGTTCCTCATATTAAGAGTAGTAATACATATATATGATTGAATGGTTATCGGACTGGATTGACTCTCGATCAGAGGATCGTGTGGTCTAGGGGGCAAGACACTTGGCTAGTTACCAGAAAGTCCTGGGTTCGAGTCCCAGTCGATCCAGTTTGATACTTTTTCAATCACTATGTGATTTTTAATTAACATATGGGTTTGGACATACATATCAAAGAGAAATCAAGTGCTTAAGTTTTAGTTTAGCCGAACGTAAAGTGAATATATAAATACTAACGTATGTTTAAATACGAACAAAAGTTCGCCATACGTAGTAATGTTTCATAAGCAGGGCCAGATTTACCTCTGTGGAGGCCCCGGGGCATGTGGTGTTACTTTTTATGAAGGGGCCCGTCTGTAAAATTTACAAAATTCTTTAAATTTTCCCAAAAACGTTGACGACCAAAAAAAAAAAAAAACATAAAACATTTATTATATATTTTTATTCTATTCCTCTATTTTGAGATTTTATTCTATTTTGCGAGATTTTATGGTGGCCCCTATATTTTGTGAAGGCCCCGGGACACGTGCCCCAAGTGCCCTTATGTAAATCCGACTTTGTTTGCAAGCATTCGATAATATTTGAAATTGATAAATAACTTATATAATTATCATTTAGGTAGTCGGATGGGGTTACGATGAAACTGGCCGTGTGACCGAGCAACTGGCTATGGCAAAAATGCCTGTTGTAAGTCAAGACACCTGTATTTGGTCTCATCCTGACTTTTTCCCGAAATTTACATCAGATAAAACATACTGTGCTGGTTTTAGAAATGGTAAAAAAAAATTATTTTTCTTTGTTGTAAAAATTGTAGTATTATTAAATAATTGCAGGCACATCCGTCTGTAATGGAGATTCTGGGGGTGGAATGGTATTTCCTCAACCTGGTACGAACCCACCAGTTTGGCAACTTCGAGGATTAGTGTCAATAAGTGTAGCCCTGCAAAATGAATTTATATGTGATTCACGTCACTATGTGATTTTCACTGATCTTGCAAAACACCAACAGTGGTTACAAGCAGTTATTAGTCAGTAATTAATGATTGGCGTGTAATTATATTCTGTGTGATTTTGAGAAGAAGTCTGAATGCTATAGCTGTAAGAAATTTATACATAAACGTACATTCCTTCTAATATATTTTAATTACATTATTATATATAAATTATAAAACGAACGAGCAGAATTAGTTACTATACACAAATGAAAATCGAATTAAAATTAGTAGATTATAATTTTCTATACTTACAAAAAAGTAATAGGGTAAATGGTATAGTTATTGGATAGTTAAGAAAAATTTTCAAAACAAAGTACAGAAAAAGTACGTGTTGTAGCTTTATTTTTAACGAAAAAATTCATAAATGAAGTAAGACCTGTCTATTTTAATGTACCATATAAAACTTTCATATTACATATTGGTAAGTCTCTGAAAAAAAATATTAAAGTTGTGCGTGTAAAAAAATACAATTATTGGACAAAAATTTCAATTATTAATTTCTGGCGTATTTCCACAATCCACAAGTTCTGTAGATACTAGAAGGTTCTGTTTAACTAAAAAATCAGGAGTTTGCTTTACTAGTCTATAAGCCTTATAATCTTCAAAAGAGAATGTCTTGTACAATGACTGTCAACGTCCAATAACTATACCGTTTACCCTACAACTTATACAATCTCTTTCATAAAGTTCGTACCATATGGGAAACTATTTTACTATTGATTTTTTGAAAAGTATTTTAGTGGGGTTAATTGGTGCATCGGTTAAAATGAAAAAATAGCTAAACTCATCTCACTCCCCGCTTGCTATTTGGCGGGAAACCGAAAATTTTAAATTTGTGAATTCTGAAAAATGGTAATAATTTGAAAGTTATTGGTCGCTTCCTCATGAAATTTTGGCATCGTGTCAAAATTCGGTCTAGTAAACATATTCCGATAATTAACCCGGCGTGTGTACACTGGGTCTTTAAAGGAATAGTCGAAATTTAAGATTCAAATTTCTTTCTCATGAATAAAGCGCGGGCTTTGGCTACTCTCTGTCAAAAATCTAGTTAGTAGTGGAAACTCACGGTCCAATGGATGCCCGGGTCTGGCGATTGACTTGCTGATGCGAGCAAGTGAAAGTTTCATCCGTTCCCTAAAAGGGTCAGTGTACACACGGCGTCAGTATTTTCGAAGGTAAGTGAATGGTGTTATTTTTATTTTTGTCGTAGTTTTTCAGTTTTTTTAAACCTAAAATAAATTACTGTATACCGTTATAATTCATTGATGGATCTACCTTAGATGACATGGATAACGTGCACAGTAGTGGAATCGCAACTTTATTTTTTCATTTTTTTTTTATTTTTTTATATAAAACAAAATTTTGCTCCATTTTTTTTCTTAACTTTCTTGCTTTTTTTTTATTATTATTTAATTTCTTTTATATTTTCAATAATAAAAACTCATTTTGTGCCAAATAATTACTGCTCCGTTTATTATGACTTACCTGTAAATATTCCCCATTTTCAGGTGCTTGAATAATTCAACTTTTTGGAGCCAATGCCAAAAAAATTATATTCATTTGAAAGCTCATAGTATAAGCTATAAAAGCCTAAAACCATTTGTTTTAATATTCTTTCATTGTAGAGTTAGGAATTTTTTTACAAAATTTTATTTTTCATGCTTTTTGGACTACTGGTCGATTTTTATTAATAACAATTTTAAACTTTTGACTCTGGAAACTGCTGGGCCATGTAACAGACACTCCAAAAAGTAACTCAGAATTTTTTGAGATTTTTTGGAAGCCTAGAAAACTTTGAAAACACGACCCTTCCCTGAAAGACCCAATGTACACACCGTGTTCTTGAAAATATAGTGTACACACGCCGGGTTAAATACCATAGTCTGCAAAAATAAAACCCAAAAATACGCTTTTCCAAAATACGCCTTTAAGTGGCCCTAAATTCAAAATAATTTTACGAATTATAGCAAAATAAAAATTATACCATTCTTTGAGATAATTATGATTTTATGAATAAGCAGATCTTAATGGCATAATTTTTATTACCACTTAAAGTCGTATTTTCGAAAAGCGTATTTTTGGGCTTTATTTTTGCAGACTATGGTATTTGATTATTGAAATATGTTTACTAGGCCGAATTTTGACACGATACCAAAATTTCATGGAGGAAGCGACCAATAACTTTCAAATTATTACCATTTTTCAGAATTCACAAATTTAAAATTTTCGGTTTCCCGCCAAATAGCAAGCGGAGGGTGAGATGTGTTTAGCTATTTTTTCATTTCAACCGGTGCACCAATTAATCCCACAAAAATACTCTTCAGAAAATCAATAGTAAAAAAGTTTCCCATTTGATGCAAACTTTATGAAAGACACTGTATATATAAATTAAATTTTGAACGTGTTAGCTATGAAATTATATACCTAAAGACAGAATAATTAAAATTGACAAGTTAGATTTAAATAATAAATCACAATAATATACCAATTTTAAAATGGAAGAAACAACCGCTAATAAAAGATATCAGTCCCTCGTACACAATAAAAGAATAGTGTTTTCTGAACGATTACCGGCTGGTTTCTCTCCATATGAAAAACCAAAATTAGAAATGATTAATGTAACATCTTATGATTTTACATCAAATTATCGCCAGTTTTTAAGTACCGTCTGGATTCCAAAAACTAGTTTAAAAATGAATCAACCTCTGTTGATACGACCATCCGAAATTTATCACAGACATGTGGGCCAAATACCAAATTATACCGGTCATATTCCCGGAGCAATTTTTCGATATGGAAAAACCTATGGGTATGATACAACGGATGCAAAACGATGGCTTCGAGGAAATTTTAGCTTTTAACTACTCTGACGGAAAAAAATCTATGAAAAAAATTATGACAAATTATGAAAAACTATGGAAAACATATAGCGCATTCTCTGTCCCAACCTCGTACCTGAAAATTCCTAATTTTTGGACACACAAAAAAAAACATATTTAAAGATTTGTGCTAATTACACCCTTTAATGTTGGCTACCTATATATATATATATATATATATATATATATATATATATATATATATATATATATATATATATATATATATATATATATATATATAGATAAGTATAAATATAAATACAGTATTTAATGTTTTTGTGTGTCCTAAAAGATATAGTTTTTGATATACGATGTTGGGACAGAGATCGCGCGATATCCAAATTTGGACACTTTTATGATCATAATTTATTATCATATAATTTCAGAAAAATTCACCGTTATCAGAAATTATCGTTAAAAAACAGAGATTTTAATAGATTTTCAGACATTCAGATGTAATAGATATTCATATTTTTTCATAGTTATTCATAACTCATAATAATTTAGAATAATGCATAATTTTTCATTAAAGCCATGGTCATTTTTTATGATTTTCTATGAAAAAATATGATTTTTTAATAATTTACTGTTTCATAGAGTTTATTCATAGAATTTTTTATAGAATTTATTATAGGTTTTCATAAATTTTTTTCCGCCAGGGTAATATTTAATTTTAAAATGTTTTTTCAGTAGGTACTGAACCATCAAATTTTAATGTTTTTAAATCATCCAATTACTCTTTTGTTGTAATTAAAAAACTGAGTTCCTTATTGCCAATATAAACTTTGTTTTAGATATTTATATATTTATATGTATATATAAGAATTGCTAAACTAAATAAATATTTTCTAAAAAAAAATAATAATAATACTAACAAATGAAAAAAAGACAAAGATTTTTTTTATTTACTTATTATTACACGAAAGAATAATATTTTTTTAAATAAACTTATGTTTATCTAACGAAAATTTGTAGTTTAAGAATTAATTAAATCCATAATCTGATATGGAAAATATGGTAATACCCAACGAGAATAGTGTCGTCAGGGCCGGTACGAGAAATGACGGGCCTCCGGACACAGCAAAATATTTTCCAAAATTTTTCCACGAAAATACAGTTGACGAGCAAAAAAACGTTTTTTTCATTTCGCATGGTTCCCCGAGCTGCAACCCTACTACCGCCCTCCTCACACCGGCATAGAGTGTCGTACGATAGACTCGGCAGAAAATTAACTGAGAGATGTGCAGAAACGCATTTTAAAATTGAACGGTCTAAGTCCTTTTTAAGGTAAGGCCGATATCTGTCAAACAGATGTATCTTATGAACCATAGACTAATGAATTGATTTATTTTACCCATTCCACTTGCGCAGACAAACTAAGGTCTCCCATTTTAAAATCGTTTGACTATAACACTTTTATTATCATATGCGAAAATATGAAATTAACATTGTATACATACATAATTATTACAAAAATATTAAAAATTCGATAATTTCACGTCTTTACGTACGATCGGCGTTAGGCTGCCAACTGTAAGGGAACGTTTATACACACGAATTTAATAAAACAATAAAACTTTTCCAAAACGGTTGGAAATAATGTTTCGGTCAATTATCTACAACATACCTAAAATTCAGCTTCCTATGGTGATTTGGAGGGAGTAGAGGGGGAAAAAACGATTTTGGCTGGATCTAACACGCCCCCAGCCCCTCAGAATTAACGTAGAGAATTGAAATTTGGTGTGTTGATAGAGTTCATACCTAGACTGTGCTTTTTGGAAGTTTTAATATTTTATCCCCACCCTCCTCATTTTTAAGCTACAATTTCATGCTTTTTCGACATTTTCGAAATTTGTACCACTCGCACAGGTCACCCAAATAAACCTAGAGGGCTGAAATTTTGTATTCGGATTGAGTTAGTATCAAGGGTGTGCCTTTTGGGGGTCTCGACTTTTAACCCTTACCCCCACCATTTTTATACCAAAAAGAACATGATTTTTCTTGTTTTTTGACAGTTTCGTTCAGGTAAAAATCTCCCCAAATAAACCTAGAGGGCTAAAATTTTGTGTACAGGTTAAGTTAATAGCCAGCCACTGCCTTTTGGAGGTTTCAACTTTTAACCCTTACCCCCACGATTTTTACGCCAATATTTCCTTGATTTTTTTGCTTTTTTTCTAACACGTCTCGAGACTCTCTAAGGAAACCTAGAGGGCTGAAATTTTGTACATGTATTGAGTTAGTATCCAGCTAGTGCCTTTTAGCGATTCCACATTACTTTTTCCCCCACTTCTCCCATTTTTACATCGGAATTCAGTGGTATTGTTAAATATGTTTAAAATGCTTTATATTTATACTATAAGACCAGTAGGCGAATAGTAAATTTAAAAATTTTAAAAAGAATGAACTTACTTTTATAACAAATGCAATACATACATATTAAGTAATTTAAAAATGTTACTAAAGCTAATATTTACTTATAAAGTAGGAATTTTGGATTTTTATTGTTTATAAAATAGAAATTTTCGATTTTTTTGGAAAGAAAAAATATCTTCATAAAGGCCTTCCAGTTTACTATTTAAGGTCCTTTTTTAATATCTAAAAATAAAACACAAAGGCAATTGGCGGATAACCATGGGTAGGAATGCCCTCGTACGAACTGTGTTGGCTTTTTTCCTGCTAACTGCTATCGGCACAAAATTGAAATTTACTGAGATTCAGCCCTTAAAAACTTAAAACCTTTTTTTAAAGCCCCGATCAACCGGACACTCATCATCAGTTTTGAAACCACCAAAATGACAAATCGCTTGTAGACTTTCAATTACATTTCGCTTGTAGACATTCAATACCGAAGATGAAAGGAAGAATTCGACTTCCGTGATGGGGCCCCGCTGCTCACGGCGTTTTTTTTATAAGTAGCTTAAATCAGAGGGTTACTTACCTTACTAGATGATTCTTTGAAAATTATACGTTTTGTATAAAATAGTGCATATTTTACAAAAAAGATGGTCTGCCTCTCAAATTTTAATTTTATTAACCTGGCAGACCTACTTAAGTTAATTAATTATCCTCATGAGACCTACCCCACAAGATGATTCTTTGGTTATTTTTCTAAATTAAAGTTTGGAATTGGCACTATCTAGAAAATATTGCCTGCCTCATAAAAAACAGTAACAAATATGGTAGACTTAATTTTTAATGTGTATTCACATATGGGCACTTGGGAGTAATATCGAGACTTTGAAAACATCTTTTTAATGAATAGATAGTTTGTTTCTCATAGTATTAATGATGCTTGTCTCGCATGATAAATATAAAGATTAAACCTGACTTGTTATTGAATTTTTTAATTTTTTTTGACAATTATATAATATAATTATATAATAATACTCATTAAAAATATTAATATTAATTAAATAATGTTTTTAAATAATATTTAAAATTGTAATAATGAAAGATAAAGTCCCTATAAGCACCGTTAGTACAGTAATCCTCTGAAGAGCACGATACTCGAAGAACACGAATACCGTCTCTCGAATTACCTACACAGTTTCAAACTACACGATTTTCGAGTAATTATTTAAAAAAAAATAAAATACATAATTATATTATTTGATATGTTAGTTCCAAATATGTCATATAATACGTAACGTTTTTTGTTTTTTGTTTTTTTTTTTTAAATTTTTACATTTAAAACAGAATCCCGTTTTTTGTAGTCTCGAACAACACGGTTTCAAAGAACACGGCAATTAATCGTGATGCCCTCTAGAATAGTATATTGCAGTGGCGACGCGTGGGAGTAGACAAGGGAGACAGTGTCTCCCCAAAAAAATTAAATTTCATAAAATTTAAGATCCTTTAGAAAATTTAAAATAATTTATTATCTAAGTTTTATAATATTGGCCATTTTCAATACATTCACATTTTCAAATAAAACGTATATACGAATATATGTACATATAATATATATACGTTTACACTTTACACCCATATACAATAATATATACATATAACCTGAAAAATATGAGCCTCTGTGGTCATACAGAATGAAAGTAGGTAAGTTACAAGCACGTTACAAGTCTATTTAAAGGCAAAAGACATTTTTACATTTGTTTATCCTGGCTCTACATATATGTGTGGACAACTGCCTATATATTCACACACACACACACCGTCTGCATGTATGTAGAGCATTCTTCAACATTTTTTTTACATCATTATTCATTATTACTCAAAAACTAAGAACGATTTTGGAATAATTTTTTTTTTATCAATGGGTAAAATGTAGTATTCTTCTTAATAGTACAAAAATTATCAAAATATATTCAATACTTTTTGAATAATAATAAAAAAACTGAAACAATAATATAAAAACCGAAAAAAGACATACATATTTAATTTTGTTTACCCTGGCTTGCATGCATGTATGACAAGTACCCATTTACACATTCACACACAGTCTGCATGTATGTAGTATTGTAGTATTCTCCAATATTTTTTTTTTACATCATTATTACTCAAAAACTAAGAAAGATTTTGGAATAATTTTTTCTTATCTATGTGTAAAATGTAGTATTCTTCTTAATAGTACAAAAATTATCAAAATATATTCAGTACTTTTTGAATAATAATAAAAAAACTGAAACAATAACGCGATATGCAGGATATGCAGTGTCAGGGGAAACAGAAAGATTTTTGTCTTCGCTACTGATACGTATGCGACGTATGCCTTTGGTTACTGATATATACGTATATATGTATACGTATACATACCAACTGAAGAGTATTTTATTCATTTTATTATTACGACTGCCAGATTGGGCGGTTTTCCGCAAACTGGACGGTTTAGAAGTAAAATTTGCGGTGAAAATTTCTGGTTTGCGACTTTTCACTTTTTAGGCGGAATTGAAAATCAAATAAAATTTGGGTGTTGATGATTCTTTTTGCTCGCCAACAATATTTTTGGGGAAATAAATAATTTTTCTCGTTTTTTTTGCTTGCTAGCAGTATTTTTCGGGAAATTTTGTGAGATTTTATTGTTTATTATTTAAACATTACATAGAACCTTTTAATAAAATTTGTATTTATTTCTAATTTGTTTTTCTTTGTTATATGTTTAAGGCTGTTACATCAAAAGTTTTAATTTTTTTCCTTTTGTCTTTAGCAATAATAAAATGTGAATCTAATTTAAAAACTATAATATATCTAAACTGACTAATTTCAGAACTAGTTATTTTAAAATTTTAAATTTTTTGAAGACCTTTAATTCACACTAACCGCAATTAACAAAATAAAAATTTCAATATCTTTTACTCTTGGCGCAGTAAGCACAAATGGCTGGTCAAAAATTGCAATATTTTTATTTTGCAATCAAAGTGCTGGGTCAGAAGGTCTCTTGTAGAAAAAAACTAGGCTAAGAAAGACTACAGATTTCCAAATAAAAATAGATAGAAAATAAGTCTATTTAAAAATATGGTAAAAAAAGATTGTCTCCCCAGGTAATAATTTTACGCGTCGCCACTGGTATATTGTACAATAAGTGGGAAAAGAGGCTTATTTCCCACGAATATGAGTTTGTTGCGCGAGCCCGCAGGGCGAGTGCAACAATTCATATGAGTGAGAAATAAGCTTTTCCCACGTATTTTACACTATACTTTTTCTACGAGCACATTTTTTCTCGTAAAATTTAACATAAATAATTAAAATAAAATTTAAATAAGTAGTAAAATTTTTTTAAATTTATAATGTCAATGATAAGATGTTCAAATTTTTGCAAAAGAATACTTTGAAACTATGGAAACAATAATAAATAATCAACTTACATATGTATATTTTTAGTATTAATTATATAAATTATATCTTAAATCAAAGACAGAGCCTACTTTTTTATTATATTAAGCCGTGGGAAATAATTTCCCACGGCTATTTCCGCATTGTGTGAGCAATTGTTAATTTTTACATGTAGTTAGCCGTGCACAAAATGTTACTTTTAATAGTAGGAGTAGAAAAAAATATTTTCTTTTTGTCAAGCAAAGTTTTCCTACAAGCTTATTTTTCGAGATATACAAAATTCCAGGTTAAATAGATCATTCTGCATATATTTTGAAATTGTCCTCAAAACGTTAAAGATATAAAATGAGTAACATTTTAAATCACTTCAATGAGTATAGTTGTGGCATTGTTAATAACATTGTTATTCACAAAGTTAATAACAGTGTTACTAACATCCTTACTAACGATGTTAATTAGAAACAAAACATGCTACTAACATACTTGTCTTTGAACTTTCTATACTTTTCGTAGAACTGTTAGTACTTTTAGTTTAAAAATGATTTCGTAGGAAGAACTAGCTTACTATTGTTGTAGCTCCTGTGATGATTATTAGAGTAAAAAGTCAACGTAAAAAGAAAAAAAATTAAGGATTCGTCCGTGCCTTCAAAAAAGAGACACACTTAATGGACGAATTATATTAAATAATTTAAAAAGAAAAAAAAAAGATAAATTAATCTAGGAGACTTGTCATTTGAAAGTTTTCATTTTTTTTAGAATGTCAAGCATTGCATTATTAATAGTCAAAAACATTATCATATAATTTATTTTTACAAGAACTAATGAAAAAATAAATTTACAAGAAACGTGCAGAGACATATATTTTGTAAATATAGCTACAAGATTATAACAGCTGATATGTATGCAATCGCCTATTACAAATTAACTAACCGAAAAATGCACGTAGAATGTTGTTAACATGTTTTATTCACAATTAACTTGTTTTTAACATTTTATTATTGACATCCTCTGATCTAGACCGCTTCCAGATCGATAGCAAAAATTGTGCTGCTAACAATGTTATCAACAACTTTTTTAATATGTAAGTGAAAAATACAACAAATGCAGAAAGCAAATGTTATTAACAAAAGTTAATAGCAAAAATGTTATTAAATATTTCAGTAAATTTTAACATGTTAATTGCAAATGTTATTAAAAAATTGTTAAAAACATAGCTAAAAACACGTGTTATTAGCAATGTTACGTTCGGTGTACAGCCACCTTCAGAAACATTGTTATTAGCATATGAATGTTAACATTTTCAAAAGATATTTAAACAAATGTCCATAACATTTTTGTTATTAACATTTTTGTTTTCAACATGTTTTTGCTATTTTTTCGGTGTACAGGCACCTTTAAGCAAAACTTTATACTTTTAGCTAAAAAAAGTTTTATCAAAAAGATTTTAAAACGTTACAGAACGTTTATTGTTCGCAAAAAAAAAATGCGAAATCGATTTTTGGAGAGTCGATCTTCGATTTTTCGAATCGATTCTTTAGAGACCAAATCGATACCGGGATCGTGAAAAATTTACGGGATCGGAGATTGATCTTTTCGAATTTAAATTAGAATATTTTTAATAAAAATATGATATTTTTTCAAAATTATTGTAGAATATATTTTAACTATATTTATGTTATCAAATAATTTTACCATTTTTATAATTTATTTATAGAAAATTGAGTAAAATTTTGGATTCATGTGACACTTTTAGCACAAACTGGAAACCGTTTTATTGATATTAAATTCAGCAGTTCATCTTCAAAGGAAATTGAAAATTTTTTTGAAACTGGTTTGCGATTTACGTAATGAGAAACTTTATTAAAATTTTTATATCTTTTATTTTCTGTAAGTACAAAAATTGAATTGATTTTGGTCAGATCGATCTTTTGTAAGCCGATTTTCTCCGGCATCGATTTTCGATTTGACGATTCGAATCGATCCACAAGATCGATTTTTTGGCCAGAGATCGGAAACCCTAGTTTATACTTTCCAGCCGCCATATTGAAGGCATTATTGTGTAAAACTACACTTCACGAGCAAGTACACTTGCATAAAAGTAATGTTTTTAGGGGGCGTGACCAAGTTTTTATAACAATATACTTGAAAAACCTGTTACATGTAAACCATTGTAAAAGTACACTTGCATGAAAGTAGGTACGCGTCAAAACACGATATTTTTTAAAATTTGATTTTTTAATTCAATAATAGAAATATCACATCAAAAAAATGCCTTGCTTTAGTACTGTTAACTATTATATCAAACTTAAAAAAAAAAAAAGAAAAATTCCCAGGAAAAAGACAGTTTTGGGTAAAAGAAACTTTATAAATATATTTTTAATATAGAGGATACTTTATTAACAGAAACATTAAACACATCAGATTTTAAAAATTCCCGATATCAGTTCCCGATCTCAGTCCGTTTGGATACTTTTTTTTCCAAAAAAAATTTTCTCCGGAATGATACAATCTGTTTTTTGATTTGCTCTGGGGTTCAATTCATTTCTTGTATAATTTTCTTATAAGTATTTTCTTTTATAATTTCAGTACCTTTTATTTCAAACGTTTTATAAATCTTCATTTTCTGTATATAAATTTATTAATTTTATTGTTTATTGTTTTGATATTATTACCCAGTGAACATTTTTCTGTAAATTTTATGTCACAGTGACGGAACTGAGAATCACATGTTACTCGTACATAACATGTGAGTCACATATGACTCACATGTAACTTGCAATTTCCCACTTATAAACGTAACAATGTGACGTAACATTGTTATGTTCTTGTTACGTTTTAGGGAAATATAACTTTGATGTTACCTTATATATAAAAATTACGCCTTCTTTTGCAAAAAGCAAATTCAAAATTCCATTTTTTTTGTTTCTTATTAACATTACATACACATATTACGAACTTATTGACATATACATACACCTAAATTATTATTATTATTTTCTTTTTGTTAACTGTTGCAGGATTCGATCCATTATCCAAGCTGAAGCATCTTTTAAATTATCGACAGTCTTAACCACTAGACCAAACTCAGTTATTTATTCTGATCGTTATATATTAATATGTATCACAAAATAGTAAATAAAGCCTTACAAGAATTTTCATAAAAGTTTCATTTTTAAATTAATATGTAACAAAACTAACGTTGTTTTAACGACGTATTAATTAATGTTGTTTTAATGAAATGTCGCAATCATGACTCTTTTGTTATGTTTTTGTGACGTATCAATATTAACAAAACATTCGTTCATCCATTTCATCCATCCATTTTTGTATACGTCGATTTATGTTATTTGTTATATGGGTTATGGGGTTATATTATATATATATATATATATATATATATATATATATATATATATATATATATATATATATATATATTATGGGGTTATATCACATATTATGGGGTTATATCATATATTATGGGGTTATATTATATAATATAACCCCATAACCCATATAACAAATAACATAAATCAACTTATACAAAAATGGATGGATGAAATTTAATTACATCAGACGCCAACAGGGGATAGATTGAAAAACTGCAGGAATCTTTAAATGGATAATTCCTCACGAATTGATACATTTAAAATTAATATGGTAACAAAACATTTCACAAAAGTGACAAGTGAAGTGTTTTATTAATATTGATACGTCACAAAAACATAACAAAAGAGTCATGATTGTGAAATTTCATTAAAACAACCTTAATACGTCACAAAAACATAACATAAGTACTGTTGTGACGTTTTGTTCAAAGTAACATTGTTAGGTCATTAGAACATAACAAAAGAGTCATGGTTGTGACATTTCATTAAAGTAACGTTGATACGTCACAAAAACATAACATAAGAGTCAGTTCTGTGAGGTTTTATCAAAGTAACATTGTTAGGTTGCGAAGACATAACATAAGAGTCACACTGTGACGTTTTATCAAAGCAACCTTGATACATCATCTAAACGTAACATAGCAGTCACAAATGTGACATTTTATTACAGTCATAATGACATGTAACTGTTATGTAACATACAGGTAACAATTAGGTATATAACATAAAACTCTAATTTTATATAATTGTTATGTCACCCATAAGTCAAAAAAGTTACGTAACTTGTTATTTCCTTTTTACATCACATTTACATTCTATGTTCACTGGGTAAACAGTTTATTTAACAGTTCCTCACCTTATTCAGTTTTCGCCATTTTTAATTTAAGTGGGGGTTACTTTTAACAGCAAAAGTAGAAATATTTTTACTTATGCAAGTAAATTTGTATAACAGACATAACAGTATACTTGCATGCAAATGTTGCTTACACGAGCAAGTAACCTTAATTTTTACTTAAAAGTATATTTGCATGCAAATATACTTGTTCGTGGAAGTCTTGCATAAGATTAATTTTGCCACTCATATTTGAAAAGTGGGGAGTAGGGTTCCGTAACATTTAATATGAGTAAAGCGAGGATTCTATAGTGCAGGTCATAAATTATCCTGTCAAAATTGTCGAAAAAACGTATCACCATTCGTTAGAAGCGACACGTAATCTATCTATTTTTCATAAATACATTTACCAAGTTTTTCTAAATGCGCTCTATAGTTTGAGTAACAGGAACTAAAGAGGTTCTGTACAAATATATTTTGTTTTGAAAACAATAAAATTTCATATAAACAATATAGTCGCTCAATTTAATAACATATCTGAGAGGAGCGTTATCTTGTAAATTTTTATGAGGAGATATTTCTTGTACAAAGATATAGATAAATTAAAACTATTACAGAATTCGATTTCATCACTGGGTTGGTCATCGAAAAGATGCTTGAATAGCGAAATCTGGCAAAAGTTCTAGAATATTCTTTCAATAATCAGAAAAGATATAAAAAATTCTTAATCAATGGATTGACCAACGAAAAAGTAACCAAGTACCGATATTTAGAAAAAGTTCCAGAATATTCTTCTTGGAAATTAGAAAAATTATTGAAAATTTGAAATCACCATCAGATTGTTCATCAAAAAAGTGACCAAAAAATGAAATTCGGTAAAAGTTCCAGAATATTCTATCTGAACATCAGATAAGATATCCAAAACTTGATTTCACCATCGAAATAGTTATTTAAAAAGGATCCATGTAGCGAAATTTAACGAAAGTTCGAGAATGTTCTAACTGGAAATCAGCAAAGAAATCGAAAAATCGACTTCACCAGTTGTTTAATCATCGAAAAAAAAGTTGAATACAGGTGGAAAAATTTGACAAAAATTTCTGTTCGAAAATTAATAAAGATGTCCAAAAATCAATATTACTATTAGAAGAATTATTGAAATAGAAGCTAAATAAAGATATTTAACAAAAGTTTTAGAATGTTCTGTTCGAAAACTAGCAAATATAACGAATTATTTATCATAAACTGGTTATAATTGATGAATTTAGGCTCCATTAGTCCCATTAATTTGGTCAAAGATAGTGAGTGTATTTTTTAAAAAAATGACAAGTTGTTACTTTTTGCAATCGTAAACTTTAATCGTAAATATCTCCTAAACGGTGCGTCATAACTCAAAAATAACGAAATTTTTGAAGGCTTAAGCGAAGCAAGTTGTGGGTATTCGGAACGTATTGCGACTATCGAAACCTACTTTTCGTTATCGAAAATTATCGATACCGCGTAACTTGTCATAAATTGGTTATAACTAGTTAATTTAGGCTCTATTAGTCCCTCTAGTTTGGTCATTACATTTCGTTACTTTTCGTAATCTTAAACTTTTGATCGTAAATATCTCGTAAACGGTGCATCGTAGCTACTATAGCTATTTTTTCTTCAGATAACGAAATTTTTGAAGGCTTAAGCGAAGCAAGTTATGGGTATTCCCGACATATTGCGACTGTTAAAACCTACTTTTCGTTATCGAAAATTATCGATATCGAAAATAACGATATTTCCAAAATGAATGATATAAGGAAAGGAAGTATCCTTTCAAATATATAACATCTACTATAAATTATACTTATTTTTCGTTAGCAAAATATTTCGATCGAAAACAGATTGCAAATAGTATCCAATTTTTTTAAACTTATGGTTGTGATTTTTTATAACAACTACAACTAAAAACTAAATTACTTATTAAATATTATAAATTAAATATTATAAATTTATAAATTTTAAATATTATAAATTTATAAATTTTTAAGTACACATATGAAGGGGCAGTTTCAACCCCTAAGAATGTATAGATGCAAAAAATAATGTTATATTTATTACTACAGCCCTATATAGTATATGTAAACAAAATATCATCAATTTTTAAATTTTTAAGTACACATATGAAGGGGTGGTTTCAACCCCTAAAAATTTGTAGATGCAAAAAATAATATTATACTTATTATTAGAGCTCTGTATAGTATATATAAACAAAATATCATCAATTTTTAAATTTTTAAGTACACAGTTGAGGGGTGGTTTCAACCCTTAAAAATGTGCAAATGCAAAAAATAATGTTATATTTGTTACGAGAACTTTTTAAGGTACGTATAAACAAAATTTCAACGATTTTTAAATTTTTGTGTTCCAACTTTGGGGGGAGGGGTTTTTTAGCAGCAACTGATATTTTTTATGTTATTAGGTAGCCACCCTCTATATACTGACAAAGTCTCAGATTTTTTTGAATTTTCGACTTCTTGCCCTTTCCTTGTTAGTACACTATAAATCCAGTTATATTAAGACATTCAATAAATCATATAAGCAACTTTTGCATATTGTTCTAAATATCTAAATGTTAAATTATTCACAATATTGAGAGATATTCTAAAGGATGCTCATGCTCATGCTCATGCTCATACTTCACTTGCTCATACTTACTTTGCTTCATTTGCTTACAATAATTTTCGTACTTACGTACAATACCTACATTTTTTCAAAGTCTCCGTTGAAAGGTATTCACAGACAGAAATTACTGTCCTCCACTCTTAGCGTCAAAAGTATCGCTCAGAGAAATCTGATAGAAATTTTAACAATCAATTAACCTATCGGTTCCTTCTTTTATTTAAAATTAACAAGCTTTTCCATAAATAACATTGGAAAATTTTTCAATAATTAACAATCGACGATTATGCATTAGAAAAATTTCATACAAATATGCAATACGGTCAAACATACAAATTTCGATGTCCAAATGCAATGTTTTACAAAAATAAAACTTTAAAAATTAGGGTAATATTTCTTAAACTCAAAATAATTAATACAGATAAAATAAAAATCTGTCCATTCATTGGTATATTTTAATTTATAGGAAAAGTTACTAGTTATCCAAATACTTCCACACACATAATGATAGACCTTTTGTTGAAAGTATTGATTAAAATTTATTAATTTATTTTAAACATTCCCGCGTAGTGTCTATGAACACTTGACGGCAGCACTTGCGTCTATCTAGCTGTAAGAATATAAATGAAATTTTGCCGGTTAAAATGCACATGTTGTAAACTGATTTTTATTTTTCAAATAAAACTACAATAAAAGGGTTTCGGTGTTTTTATTGAGTAAATCCAACAGGTTATGGGCCCAGGATCACCGACCCTTAAAAGTTTAAATAAAAAAAAAAAAAAGGATCTAACTCGGTCAGTAAAAGTAAAACAAAATTCGGAACACGTTTTTGAGGTTATTCCGGCCTGAGTGCAAAGTGAAAATAAACCAACAAAACGATGGAAAACGATCTCGTGCGTATTAACAGACTGAAAAACAGTGAAAATTGGTCGCTGTGGAAGTTTCAAGTGCGAATTGTATTGAACTCGCATGATGCGTGGGACGTAGTTACCGGTGTTACAGTGAAACCTGAGCCTGACAATGAGATGGATGATGCCCAACGCCAAACGTTTGACGCACGGCTTGCAGCATGGATGAAAGCCGACAATTTCGCACAGAAGGTAATCGCCACAACAATTTCAGAACAACAAATGCTTCATATCATAAATTGTGAGTCATCAAAGGCGATGTGGGACAAACTTATTTCTGTTCACGAGCAGAAATCCGACGCCAGTGTGCACATGCTACAACAACAGTGGTACTCAATGACGAAAAATGCAGCTGATGACATAGTGACCCACATCTCCAAGCTGGAAGATCTGGCACATCGACTTCGGAATTTAGGTGAACAAATTCCCGATTCGTTGATCATGACCAAAATCCTCATGACCTTACCTTCTCAGTACAACCATTTTGTCAGTGCGTGGGAATCAACTCATGTGGACGAGAGAAACTTAACCAACTTGATCGCTAGACTCTCAATTGAAGAAACGCGCGTAACCTCTCAGGAGAAATCAGAAGGGAGTGCGCTTGCCGCAAAGAAAAATTACTCGAAGAATATGAGACACAAAGGAAATCAGCGTAATAGTGGGGACACAGAGACAATTCGAAGACCCGGAAAATGCTATGAATGTAACAGGTTTGGTCACTGGGCAAGAGATTGTAGAAGCAAAAGGAAGAAAAATTCAAGTAACTCAAGAAATGAAGCTAAAGGTGACGCTCTCATCGGAGAATCGTTGACGTCGATAACCGGATCCGACTCTGAAGAAGATGGTTGGTATCTAGACTCTGGAGCAAGTGACCACATGTGCAATCGACGTGACTGGTTTGTTAATTATGTCGACTTTAAACAACCATTGTCGGTCCGCATGGGTAACGGTGAGTACATTTTTGCATATGGCTCAGGCGACATTAATGTTTCGACATTTGACGGGCACAGATGGGTTGAAAGACATCTGGCAAAAGTCCTGTACCTACCAGACATCAAATATAACCTCTTCTCCGCTGGAGCTGCTCTCGATAAAGGCTTGCAACTTGAATCAAACAATTCTACGTGTAAATTGCTCAGAGATGGTAATATTGTTGCAGTGGGAGAGCGCCAAAATAAACTTTATCGTATGAAATTTCAAGTAAAAAGATGCACCGTTAAGAAGGAGGCCCACTTAGCCACAAATGAGCCACTCCAAATATGGCACGAAAAATTAGCTCACCAGAACCTCCAGCACGTCAGAAGGTTCCTAAAAACGAAGAAGATTGATTTTAAGGACCAAAACAACATTTTTTGCGACGCCTGCACCCTGGGAAAAATGCACCGTCTGCCGTTTCCAAGTTCCAAGACAAAGAGCTCCAAAATAGGACAACTTGTACATGCTGATGTATGCGGTCCCATGCCGGAGATATCCATCGGAGGATCGAGATACTTTCTCTTGTTAAAAGATGATTTCTCTCACTGGAGACGAGTATATTTCTTGAAAGAGAAATCTGAGGTCGCGAGTTGTCTTGAAGATTTTTTAAAGAAGGAAGAAAAACATTTGGAAAAGGGAGTGGTGACCTTGCGCACTGATAATGGCCTCGAATTTATCAATCAACAAGTCGAAAAGTTAACTTCAAGATACGGTGTAATACATCAGAGAGCTGTGGCTTATAGCCCACAGCAAAATGGAGCCGCAGAACGCGATAACAGGACGCTAGTTGAAGCAGCAAGAACCTTGTTACAATCGAAGAAACTTCCGACAAAATTGTGGGCAGAAGCCATCAACACCGCCGTACACGTGTTAAACAAAACTGGGACGAGCAGTCAAAAAGGAGTTTCCCCATACGAACTATGGTTTGGACAAGAAGGCGACACAACGACACTAAGGATTTTTGGCGAAGAAGTGTTCGTACACATACCCAAAGAAAAAAGAAGAAAGTTTGATCCAAAAGCAGAGCGAGGATTTTTTGTCGGCTACGACAGTGACGTCAAGGGCTATAGGATTTGGTTTCCGGCAGATGATCAAATTAAGGTTTTTCGAGATGTGAAATTCTCCGGGAGATTCTACACACCCAACATCGTTCCGGAAGATGAAGAATATGTCAAGCTGGACTTAGTATACTCACCAAAAGATCTCGAAGCAGTAGAACAAAGAGTAGACGAAAGGGAAGACACTGACGAAGACGATGAAGAAGAGGCAGTGGAAGAAACCGAGGAATCAGTTAATGAAGATGTTGAAGACGAGGATGATGCCAACGCACCCAATCCACCAGGAGTGTACAATTTGCGTAATCGAGCAGGACTTAACGTACCAGCCAGGTATGCCGACGTTGCGGATTCGTCAGCATTCGTCATGAGTCATCTCGAACCTGGTACATACGAGGAAGCCCTTAGTTGTGAAAAGTCAAAGGAGTGGAAAAAAGCCATGCACGAGGAAATCTTATCTCTTCAGCAGAATCACACTTGGAGCTTGACCACCTTACCAAAAGGAGAACCAGTCATAGACAACAAGTGGACCTTTAAGGTCAAAGAAAATCCTGATGGAAGCATCAATCGCTACAAAGCCCGACTAGTCGCTCGAGGTTTTAGACAACAGCATGGGGTCAACTATTTTGAGACTTTCAGTCCTGTGGTTCGGTTTGACTCTATACGAGCGATTCTTTCTGTTTCAGCTTCAAAGAAAATGCAGTTGTATCAATTTGATATCAAATCGGCCTTTTTGTATGGTAAACTGCAAGAAGAAATCTATATGAAACAACCCATAGGATTTGAGGACGGGACTGATCGTGTCTGCAAACTTAACAGAAGCATCTACGGGTTAAAACAGGCCTCCAGGTGCTGGAGTCAACGTTTGAGGGATGTTCTGAGCAAATACAATTTGGCAGCATCTGACGCGGATCCCTGCGTGTTTTCAACCTCGAGAGGGGGGCACCAGTTGATACTGGCCATATACATTGATGACGGACTCATCGCCTGTGAAAACTCTGGATTGGCAACATCTTTGTTGAACGAGTTGAAGAAGGAGTTTAGCATCACCTTCGGCGAAGCTAAATTCTATCTAGGACTTCAGATTGAAAAATTCCCGAACGGATCTATTTTCCTTCACCAAGAAGCGTACCTGAAGAAAGTGTTGGACCGATTCAATATGACAAATGCAAATCCGGTGTCAGTTCCAGCCGATCGCCATCATCAGATGTGTGCTGCTGTGCACAAGAAAGAAAAAGAGGACCTGGTGAACGCACCTTATCGAGAAGCCGTCGGGAGTCTCATGTATTTGTCAATCGGTACAAGACCTGACATTACCTACGCAGTGAATAGGGCCGGACAATACTTGGAGAAGCCTAGCAAAATTCATTGGAATTCAGTCAAACGCATTTTGAAGTATCTAAAGGGTACTTCACATCACGGATTACTCTTCACTCCCGATAACGACTTGCAACTTCAAGCATTCAGTGACGCGGATTATGCCGGTGATACGGAAACAAGGAGATCAACGAGTGGATTCGTCATGAAACTGGGATCTTCCATCATTTCTTGGAGTTCTCAGAAGCAGAAAGTGGTCGCCTTGTCCACTACGGAAGCTGAATACCTTGCTGCCAGTCACGCCGTGAAAGAAATTTTGTGGTTAAAAAACTTGATGTCATCACTTCTGGGCACTAATAATATGACAACAACGTTACTGATGGATAACCAGAGTGCAATTCGTCTCATAAAAAATCCAGAATTTCACAAGAGGACTAAGCATATAGATGTAAGGTACCATTTCATCCGTGAGAAATACGAGTCAGGAGAGTTCATCTTGGAATACACTCCAACTGAAAAACAACAAGCAGATTTAATGACGAAACCACTGCCAAAGATCATTCTTGAACGCCAACGGGAAATGCTGCAGGTGGTGGACATCCAGAAAATTAAACAACATTAAAAGAAGTCATACGGCTCAAATTTCTATTTAAAAATTCTCTCATTTTTTATTTTTGTTAAAGGAATAGAATAATAATTTGAAATGTAAAATCATTAGTTACGTTAATACAATTAGATCAATGGATTATCCTAGTAAATAATTTAATCAAAGTGGGAGTGTTGAAAGTATTGATTAAAATTTATTAATTTATTTTAAACATTCCCGCGTAGTGTCTATGAACACTTGACGGCAGCACTTGCGTCTATCTAGCTGTAAGAATATAAATGAAATTTTGCCGGTTAAAATGCACATGTTGTAAACTGATTTTTATTTTTCAAATAAAACTACAATAAAAGGGTTTCGGTGTTTTTATTGAGTAAATCCAACACCTTTCAACAAATGATTGAATAAATAATTATTATTATAATATTATATAACTTTAGTCTAACTAACTAAAAAAGTTTAGTCTGACATAGACTCTATAGAAGGATTTTATATTTATATAAATTCATATTAAAAATAAGAAAATAGCAATTATCATAAATATCTATTTAGAACAATTTCTTAAAAATTTACCTGTTTTTATTAAATAAAAGAAATTAATCTGTACAAATATGTACCTTCACTAGCCCAAGTTGTAAAAAATATAACAAAAGATGACCCTTCATAAAACTATTGACAATAATTGTGAATACATTTCAACGGAGACTTTGAAAAAATGTAGGTATTGTACGTAAGTACGAAAATTATTGTAAGCAAATGAAGCAAAGTAAGTATGAGCAAGTGAAGTATGAGCATGAGCATGAGCATCCTTTAGAATATCTCTCATTGTTTTTCATTATTATTATTTTATGTTAAAGCATGTTGGGCAACTAGAAAAGTATCAATTTACCTTCTATTTAACGTTTACTGGAAAAAAATTTGTATTAGAAAAATAACCCTAGCGTGAATTTTTAGTGTACTATTAATTTAATTTTATTATGGAACTGAAAAACAATATTTTTCAATCTAATCAATTCGGTTGATGCTTAAATAAAAATGTTAAAATTATTAGATTTATGAGTATGACTTTCGAAAGATATAGTTGTCTTTTATTGTCAGATATATTTCTCTCTTTGTTTCCTTTGGCATGTTAACATGCCAATGGCACTGAATCGGCTAAGTAACACCAATTTTGGACAGCATGGGGTCTCCCGTTCAGAAGGAATATCCCATATGTATAATTTAGATATATTAGATGTAGGTTGGAGGCACCCCTTTTGACCACTACTCCCTTTATGGCCACTTTACTGTTATTGGTTCATTTATAAGATTCAAGTAGCTCCAAATGAGCTACATGAAGGCAGTCAATAAGCAATTCAGTCATATATAACTCATTATTATTTTCCTTTTCAGTTTAGAGTTGGCTGTGTTTATAGTTTGGTGTTTTCTTAATTGTGTGTATACCCGGGAAGATCTGACCATATATGTTCATACATGATCATGTATGATCATATATAAATTTTAGCCTGATCAGATATGATCATATATGATCATGCATAACGTCAGATATGATCATATATGATCACACATGATGTCATATATGATCATGTATGATCATGCATGAATTCATATATGAAGCCACAGTAACAAATTTCAAATTTGGCTTCATATATATAATCATATATGATCATGTATGACCATGTATGATCGTATATGACTTCAAACATGATCATATATGATGTCATGTATGATCATGCATAATCATGTATGGTTATACGTTATCAGATCTGTGCATACATGAATATGCATGAGGTTCAAAATTAAAAACTTTTAGTATCATGCATAATCATGTATGACCATGTCTGTACATATATAAATAGACACGAACCCGTGAAAAAATGATTGAATCTAATTTGATCCAATTTAATGCAATTTAATCTGATTTGATCCAAAGTAGATCGAATTATTGATCAAATTTCATCCAACTGGATCCAGTTAGATCTGGAATTTTATTTTTCTTTATTTGTCAGATCCAATTAGATCTGATATTTAATTTTTTTGTTATTTGGCAGATCCGATTGCGGATCTGATAATTTAATTTAGATTAGATTAAACAGGTCCAACTGGATTAGATTTTTAATTTTATTTGTCAACCCGTATGGAAATACTCTCTGGCTAAGCTCTAGAAAAACTCTGAAAAAAGTCTGACAATTGGAACATTCCCAGATTTTTTTTATTACTGAGTCCCATATTACTGAGTTTAGGTTTATTATAAATAAAACAAGAAAAGGATACTTTTGTCAACTCATTTATTTAACGTTTGGTCCAATAAATGAGTTGACAAAAGTATCCTTTTCTTGTTTTATTTATAATAAACCTAAACTCAGTAATATGGGACTCAGTAATAACAAAATCTGGGAATGTTCCAATTGTCAGACTTTTTCAGAGCTATGTCAGAAAATTATTTCCATACGGGAAGACCAGCTGTATCTGTTATTTTATTTCTTAATGAACGATCATCAAATCTAATTCGACATGCTGTTTTTGTTTATGAATTAAAATAGGAATTCAAGTTAAATAACTTACTTAATAAGAACTTTCAAAAATAAAATAAGGATTCATGAATAAAAGAAGGTCTTTTACCAATTTAACATATTTTATTGCAAATCTAAAAGTTTATTTCTGTATAGGTATATTTAACATAACATATCGCGCGTACTCTGTCTCAACTTCGTATCTGAAAACTCCCAATTTTTGGACACAAAAAAAAACATATTTTAAATCCGTGTTTTCATCACAATGAGCTTAAGATTTATGCTAATTACACCCTTTGATGTTGGCTACCCATATATATAAATATATATATAGATAAGTATATATGTAAATACAGTATTTAATATGTTTTTTGTGTGTCCTAAAACATGTAGCTTTTGATATACGAGGCAGAGACAGCCAACGCGCGATATGCATATTATGTGTGACCATGTGCACCAGTACAGTTCTCACTGTACTTCCTGTATGGACCGTGTGCCCCTATGGCCCCTATGGTGTCAAAGTAGTTAGACACGTGCAGTGGCGGACTTACCCTAAGTACCGCTCTAGGCTCAGTGAAAAATGCCGCCCCTGAAAAGTTAAAAAAAAAATTTTTCCGCCCTTTTTGCCAAATTTTCCGCCCCTAAAATCGGCCGCCCTTCTAAAAAAATGTAAGTGACGAGCAAAAAGAAATAAAGCGATCCCTGTGTGTAAGTTTGAAAAATTGTCAATAGATGGCGCAGTCACCTTCGAGCCCTGTGAATTCACTACTAGATGTCGCTGCTAGTCTGGATACTAACGATCCCTGTGTGTAAGTTTGAAAAATTGTCAATAGATGGCACTAAAAATCTTTTTTGATAGTTAAAAGATGGCCTTGCTAGTCTGAACCACCGCGAATTCTGTACCTTGATTCATAATTTTATCATATTTTTATCTGAAAACAAGTTTAAACTCGTATAAATTGTCAGCTGACGTCATTAGAAAGTATACTGATATTAACAGCGAAGATTTCTGTCTAATACGCAAAAATGAATTTTATCATATGATTGTATATTTTTATCTGAAAACAGGTTTAAATTCGTCTAAATTGTCAGCTGACGTCATTAGAAGGTATACTGATATTAATAACGGAGATTTCTGTCTAATACGCAAAAATGAATTTTATCATATGATTGTATATTTTTATCTGAAAACAGGTTTATACAGGTTTTCTTCTAAATAAAAACAAATTTTTTTGTTTAATAAATTTATTTAAAAGAAATATTTTACAATAAAATATTTAAATGTTATTACAATAATATTTGTATATGGATATAACATTTTCCATGGCGCAGGTTGCTCCGGATTGAGCATGGCCTAGAATGATGGCCGCATCGAGGACTAGTGTATGTTGATGTTATGATTCCCAAGTTGGGACAAATTGTTATTTCTTCAAAGTTCATAATGGGCGCTGATGGTAGTAGTCGTTTTAAATACCGCACGTTTTCTTCTTCTTTCGTATAGATGATTCGAGTTCCGTGTAGATTGTTTATTAAAATGTATTATAGTTCCTCATATTCAATATGTCCATCCATCCAGGAGAACCCATGATGATTTTTCCACAACCAACGAGCTGTGCGCTGATCTTTTTCACTTAATCCGCAAAACGGTATTGGTGATTTGAATACATAGTGTTGTAGTATATAATCTTCACCATAATTTTCTTCGGAAGAAGCGAATTTCAACACAGCCAATTCCTTTATGTAGAATTTCCCATTTGTTGCATTTGGAAATCCTTGAAAGTCAACATTTGCTGCGTCGGTCTTCATTGTGCGTTATCTAGAGCGAAACTAGCTAATTTATAATCGGATTGCAGTGTTTATATACATATTTTGTAACAATATTTGTCAATGGATTATATTGAACCACACGATCATGTAGTAGAAGACAGAATGCTGATGTATTCTCTGGCACCTCCTTCAACGTTTTAAATTCAATTCGAATATCCATCGGTCCACTTTTCAATGATTCGTTTTGATAAGAACAATCGATGAATATGATTGGAGCAATATTCTTGAATGGTGTTTTACTTAAAAGCGGTTCATTCTTTTTACAATCATAATATGCTTGTTGAAATTTCGAATACGTGTGATATGCTACTGCATATTTATCATTATTGAAATCTAAATTCAAATCCATGTACGGGTATTTCGCAGAATTTAAATAAATTTTAACGTCTGAAAGTTCACAGAGATCGAAAATACTGGAATCTTTATCTTTTTTATTTCGTCGACCCGTTTGTAGAGCGAATATAATGTAACGCTGTTTCTCCAGGTGAGTCGATGTTTTCACCGTCCAAATGTTTTGTCTTGCTATTGAAATCGTTGGCTGTATATTCATATCCCATGACGGAAAAGCAATTGTAATATCTCGACTATTTTCCACATATTTCAACAACTTCAGTTTCTGTTCATCTGCAACTGTAACGTGTGGAACCATCCATTGAATTTTATGTATATGGAAAGTGACATCATCCGTTAGTGATATAACTGCATCATGATCCGTCCGAGCCCGAGCCAGAATTAGTTGATGTTTCGCATTGATGATAACTTTCTTGTAATGGTTAAGAAATCCAAACATCTGCGCCAATGGTAGACAGAAATTGAAGTAGCCTTTTTCCGTTACTTTAATTGTTTCACCCGGACACCATCCGGCGTTGTAGATTAGTTTGCTTTCATTTGCGTTTAATGCCAAATAATTGATTAATGTTGTTGTCGGTCCAACGTACTTGCATTGATCGATTTCCACGTGGTTCAGTTCATATCGTATTTCTTCAAACAGGTACACCAATGAATTGTTGGATAATTTCGCTGTAGTCGATACTGTTTTATCACTCTTCAGCAATTATCCTTCCACATACAGACAACTTTCGTGCGGCAACAGGTTCAGATCTTGATTTTGACAACAGATTCGAATTTTGTCGCTGTTTCCAAATGCATTTAGAAACGGCGAATAGCAGTGATAAGATGTTTGAAATGCTCTCATCGAAATCGATTCCAATATTGATGCTTAAAATGTTGCTCATTTTTTCCTCTTCAGCTTGAAACCCAGTTGTCGAAGAAATTGTTTGTTCTCTCTTCTTAATGGCGGTCGTTGTTGCTTCTGTCTCACCGATCCGTTCACCTTGGTGGCAAGTTGTAGACTGATCGGTCGCACCACATTTTCGTCTTTAAATACCAACATTTTACGCTGGCTTCAAATGCAACTTTACTGTTATCGTTTCGCCTCGAAAATTCACTAAATTACCGTCTTGATCCACAATTCGTAAAACTAGAGATGTTATCCGTCTCACGGTCACCGGCATATAAATAACTGTATTCGGTGATTCGCTTATTTTATATCCAGGTTCAACTTGAATCGAAAACGAATAAATATTATGTGCTGGAACGTTGTTCAGGTAGCTGTTCGTTGTAATGTTAGTTTCAATTTGTATCAGATTCACTTTCATGATATTCTAAAACAAATTTTTATTACTTTGCAAAATATCACTATTTTATTTTGACAAAACTTGTTACAAAGTTGACAGAACTTGTTACAAAGTTTTATACAGTTGACATGTTTCGTTCTATATGAACATCATCTGAACAAGTGAAATTATTTCAGCTACATCCGAATATATATAATATTCACAAATTAAAGTAGCTTTATGGTTACAAGTGTAATTAAGATTTTGTGGGTAAACAGGTACATGGTGAAACTGAATAGATGATTTTGTACAAAAAGTCATAAAACTGGTTCTATAAATAAGTAGGTACATTTATGGATCATATTACATGAAAATATCTAAACGTTGATGATGACACAGGTACAGTTACGAAAATGAAATATTGCTGCATAGATTAATTGAGATTAGAGCTACCCTAATTGATAATAAAATCATTTTAAATGTTTGATAAGCTAAGGATTAAATATTCCAACATTGATTTTTAATGATAAATTAAAATTGATTATTAATTAATAATTACAATAATTAAGTATAATATCACTTTAATTTTTATTAAACTATGATAATAATATTCAGGATAAGATATGCATTTTGTTTTAATGACTAATTAAAATTGATTATTAATTAATAATTACAATAATTAAGTATAGTATCCCTTTAATTTTTATTAAACTATGATATAAATATTCAGTAAAAGCTATGCATTACGCAATTTTTAAATAAACAGGTACAGTTGTGGATAAGATTTACGAAAGCAAGATTAGAGCTACCATTAATTAATAATAAAATCATTTAAATTGTTTGACAAGCTAAGGATTAAATATTCAAACATTGATATTTAATGATTCATTGAAATTGATTATTAATTAATAATTACAATATAAATGTTCAGTATAAAATATGCATTATGTAATTTCGAATAAGCAAACACAGTTGTGGATAAAAACCGATTATTTAAAATGAACAGTCATAATTATAGTAGGCTAAATAGTGTCGAGTTTATTAAATCTGTCTGGTCATTAAGTAGGTTATTGTTTTTGTTTTTATGTATTTCTATGGCATCCAGTATGTTCATTCGTTGTCCTTTTTCCGTCACGTGTAGTATCGTCAAGTCTCTGTTTGGTACATGTCCGTTTTCTAAAAGGTGGTTAGCGAAAGTGGAGTCTGTTTTTTTATTTCTGAAAAATCGGAAATGTTCCGCTCGCCTTGTTTCGAAACTTCGGCCTGTCTGTCCGATGTAATAATTAGGGCAGTCCTGACAATTTAATTTATAAATTCCTGATTTTTTTAATTTATTTATTTTTGTTTTGTTGTTGTAAATAATATGACTTAATTTACTGCTTGGTTTAAACGCTACATTTATGTCTGCTTTGGTCAATATGTTTTTTTATTTTGTCTAAAATTTTCCCGTAGTAAGTGACTATTTTGAAGTCTGATTTATTTTTAGCGCCGGTGAATGGGTAGATTTCTTTTAATATGAATTTCTGTTCTTGTTTAACTATTAGTTTGTTGATAAGTTTATTATCATAACCGTTATTATTAGCTATTTTTTTAATTGTGTTTATTTCTTTATTAAAATTGGTTTCAGTTAGAGATAGATTAAATGCGCGATGAATCATGGAACTGTATGCTGCGACTTTGTGTTGAAATGAGCTAAGGGAATTGTTTGGTATGGTAATATCGGAAAAGGTAGGCTTTCGGTAAATATCAAAATCCAGCTTGTTATTTTATTTTGTTATAATTAAATCTAAAAAATAAACCTGATTATCTTTTTCTAATTGTAATTCAAACTGTATTTTAGGATCTATTGTGTTTATGATGTCTAGGAATTTATGGATTTGTCGTTTAGAGCTGTCGAAACATACAACCACATCATCTACGTATCGGAACCAAAATTTAACGTATTTTTTAGTGTGTGGATTTTCCATTATTATGTTTTCTAAATTTGCTATATATATTTCGGCAAGCAAAGGGCTTAACGGTGAACCCATCGCCAAGCCGTTTGTTTGTCGATAAAATTTATTATTAAATTCAAAATAATTTTGTTTTAGGACGGTGTTGAATGCCTGCATCAATTTGTTCTTTTTGACTGGTTGTTTTATTTTTTTATCTAAAATATCGTCGATGAGATTTAAACATATTGTTTAGTCGAAATGTTTATAAACATACTTTTTATATCTAAAGTTGCTAGTTTATATTTATTTAAAAATTCTGATTTTTTAAGTTTATTAATTAAATCTGCTGAATTCTTAATACTGTATTCTGACTCGAATTAAGTTTCATCTTTAAATAATTTGGCTAAATGTTTCGATAATTTATGAGATGGACAACCTACGTACGAGACTACTGGTCTAATTGGGGCTCCTTCTTTATGGGTTTTTACTAAGCCGTATAACCTTGGAGGTCTAGGGTTCATATCGACTAAAGAATGTTTATCCCCCTATTTAATCCTTAGCTTATCAAACAATTTAAAATGATTTTATTATTAATAATAATGGTAGCTCTAATCTTGCTTTCGTAAATCTTATCCACAACTGTACCTGTTTATTTAAAAATTGCACAATGCAAAGCTTTTACTGAATATTGTCGTACACCAAACTTGGTAAAAAAACAAAAATAATAATGCCGAAAATTTCAGAGTTCGGTTGCTGCCACCAGTTATTCGGTTTTGGGGAATAACACCCTTTTTGTCCTCTTTAACACACTTGAATAGATCTTGAATATATATGTTTTAATAATTTTATATACGACAATATTTATATCATAGTTTAATAAAAATTAAAGTGGTATTATACGTAATTATTGTAATTATTAATTAATAATTAATTTTAATTAGTCATTAAAACAAAATGCATATCTTATCCTGAATATTATTATCATAGTTTAATAAAAATTAAAGTGATATTATACTTAATTATTGTAATTATTATTAATTAAAAATCAATTTTAATTTATCATTAAAAATCAATGTTGGAATATTTAATCCTTAGCTTATCAAACATTTTAAAATGATTTTATTATCAATTAGGGTAGATCTAATCTCAATTAGTTTATGCAGCAATATTTCATTTTCGTAATTGTACCTGTGTCATTTGTACCGACTGTTCATTTTAAATAATCGGTTTTTATCCACAACTGTGTCTGTTTATTCAAAATTACATAATACATATTTTATACTGAACACTTATATCATAGTTTAATAAAAATTAAAGTGATATTATACTCAATTATTGTAATTATAATTTATCATTAAAAATCAATGTTGGAATATTTAATCCTTAGCTTATCAAACATTTAAAATGATTTTATTATCAGTTAGGGTAGCTCTAATCTCAATTAATCTATGCAACAATATTTCATTTTCGTAACTGTGTCGTCATCAACGGTTAGATATTTTCATGTAATATTATCCATAAATGTACCTACTTATTTATAGAACCAGTTTTATGGCTTTTTGTGCAAAATCATCTATTCAATTTCACCATGTACCTGTTTACCCACAAAATCTTAATTACACTTGTAACCATAAAGCTATTTTAATTTGTGAATATTATATCCTACAAAACACAGATATTTGGGAATATCTGTACAAAAATGACGCCGAGAATATTTTGTGTTAACACTTTAATGCTTAAAAAAAGAGTTGAAATCCATTGTTATGCCGAGAATAGGTGTAAATAATTATGCTTTGGTACAGGGACTATTTAAAAAAATAATCCAAAAGAAAAAATTACAACAAATTTCCGGAATGAAAACTTTTGTTGTACTTGGCTCAAATTTTTTTTACTTTTATTCAATATCAAGCAAAAATTAGAGCCGAGAACAACAAAAGTTTTCATTCCGGAAATTTGTTGTAATTTTTTCTTTTGGATTATTTTTTTAAATAGTCCCTGTACCAAAGCATAATTATTTACACCTATTCTCGGCATAACAATGGATTTCAACTCTTTTTTTAAGCATTAAAGTGTTAACACAAAATATTCTCGGCGTCATTTTTGTACAGATATTCCCAAATATCTGTGTTTTGTAGGATTTAACTTATTTTTGTTTTGCTTTTTGTTAAACAGTAAAATATTTACAGCTTTCTACTGGTGCATAATGTATATATTTTCTACATCTGTTAAAATATACCTTAAATTTTCATCACTCTATATAAACTGTAGACCAGCGGTTTCCAAACTGGGAGGCGCGCAATGTCCACCAGGAGGGCGCAGGTTAATTGCAAATATCGTCGTCGTTTTGATAAAATCATGGTTTTAAGAATAAGCGCGCAAATATAATTACCAAATAATGGACATTTTATGTTAAGGAGTTACATACATGGGTCTTTTTTAGCAAAAAAAACAGTATTTTTTGATTTTTTTTTACAAGGTAAGAAAATATAATTTATTTAAACTTTTGGCATATTATAAATTATTTTGGGACACTGTGAAAAAATTTCCGTGAAAAAAAAAATAATTAGGCCATTGACAGCTAGTTTTTGAAAATAACTGATTTTTGCCGTAGGCAGAGTAACCCCTGAAATTCCGACCTAAAATAAAATCCCCTGTCGCAGCAACCTACATAACATAGCGAATTTCCGTTTAAAAATATTAGTTTTTCTCGGAAACTAGTTGACATAGAATGATAGTCTAAAGACCTTTTTTATGTGATTTTTTCTCCTCTTTTCGATGGCGTAAAAAATTACGCAAAAATTTTTGAATAAGGGGAAATTTTGGCAAAAAACTAATTTTTCCTACGTAAATTGCCCAAAAAACTATGTATCCGGCATCGGACGTGTCTGGCTAACGAACTTGTCTAACGGTATGGGACTTCTAATATTTTCACCAAATTTCGAAAAAACAGGACATTTCGTTCGAGAGTTATCGTCCGGACACACACACACATACATATATATATATATATATATATATATATATATATATATATATATATATATATATATATATATATATATATATATATATATATATGTATATGTATAAAAATAAATATAAAAATTTTAGTGAATAATATTTTCGGTTTCTAGGGACCTAAAAACAAATTTCTGCCATAGTCCCGGGTTCAAGTCGCGTCATGACAGTGGCTGTAATAGCTGAATTCCATTCTGGAAATTCGCTAAAACAAAATTTTTTCTATTATTAGATGCTTATGGCTTGTACTTGAACGAAAAATTACTGTTTCCGTTCATTACATCTCATTTTACAAGTAGAAAGTCAATGAAAAACACGAAAATTTTTACCAAAAATCAAAATTTTTTGTTTAAAACACTGTCAAAAGTTGAAATTTCATTTTTTTTTAAATCCCTTTGTTCAAGTACAAGCCATAAGCTTTTACTTATAGAAAAAAATTGCTAAAAGTTGGAATAAATTAGGTTTTTCTGCTAAAAAAAAAGCCATGTAACTCTTAACAATGATTTTCCTGCTCGCTACTGTAGGTAATACTTTAACAATAACAATTCTCAAGCGGTCAGAGTCATGTTAGCGCGTAAGTATCGAATAACGTGTCTGATCAACGGTTTCTTCTCAAGTGTCGTATAGACCCGTCCGCCAAGAATGTGAGTCTTTTCAGTAAAAAAGTAATTTACGAATTGTTTATAAATTTTTTCCAGAGCGGGGTAGGAGAGGTAAGGGGTGCGTTAGTGCACAAAGTTTGGAAACCGCTGCTGTAGACCAATCAGAAAGTTATATTTGTAAAACATTCAAAAAAATTATAATAGAAAGTAGGCGTTGAAATAGTATAATATTTGACACTAGCTGTACACTCGCGACGTCATTCGCGCATAAATTCAATGAGAAGTATATAATAATTCTACTTAATAAGTCTCTAACACTGACTGACCGACAGACAACGCACAGCCTAAACTGTTGGCTTTAGAAGAATGAAGTTTTGCACAGGAGTTCCCTATGTAACGTAGGCGAGCACTAAAAAAAGACTTTTGAAAATTCGTCCCTTAAGTGGATTAAATAGGGGATGAAAATTTGTATAGAAATTATTTATTTTTGAAGTTAGTGATATATAAAAATATGTTACTATGGTTATTAATGTAAATAACTTATTTAATAACAAATCTTTGGCACTGACTGACATCCTGAGATGTTGCCGATGGTAAAGCCCATTTGTTTGGTATACAGCTAGTTATAAAGAATTTGCATAGAAAAATAGTTTTGCGTAATGCATGCGCATGCTCAAAATGGTTTTTGTATTTTCCCAAGGGAAGGAGATATTTTCCCGAAAATAAAATTGTCTCCTAGGTATGCAGATGCCATGTCTTAAGACAAATGTCTGTGTCGCTCATGTCGTATCTGCTGTGTCGTATCTGCTAGGTGTGCAGCCGGGCTTAAGGTAGGCTAATTATTTCTCTACACGAAAACCGAGGCTTCTTAAACTTTTTTCATTCATGACCCAAAATATAAAACATGTGTTTTAAATAATTAATTTATGAACTATTATGAGTCAGTGGACATATGTGACTTTTGTAACAGTTGGGGCGGTTTAGCTTATATTTAAAAATACTTAAAATTCGCGCCCAAATGCTGTTACTTATTGTCCCACGCAGATTTAACGCTAATCGGATGCCTAAAAATGTCCAAAGTCGGGTTCTGTCGAAAAATTACTCTCCGTTGTGTGTTTTGCGAAATTACTTTATTCAAAAAAATTCTTTTTAAATAAAATTCTATAATAATGGTTTACATTATTTCAAACGAAAGTTCAATAATTATTTTAAAATAAATAAATTATAAATATAATATTATGTTTAAATAAACATTTCCGAACTGTTTTTACGTTTTATTAACTTAACAATGCCTTAATAAAAACAATTATATTTTTTATTGGACTTAGCGCAACAATCAATTACGGCCTATTTCAAACAAGTCCAAATCTCGTCTCTCTCTCTCATCCCTTTTCCACATATATGAACAATTCGCCACTTCTCCCCGCCGCTTAACTATTTTTCAATACATATTAAACATCAAAAACGGGGAATCCCAAAATGATCTAATATTATAAATTCATACAAAAGATAATAGTTAAACTTTACAACGCTAGGTTGTTCATATTTTTTGCAAACAGATGTCGCTAATTATCATAGCCGATATCAAACCCAATCTGATTTTTAGTTCATTAATTCAAAATTTGACCGCTAGATGTCAGCCCCCGTACCATAATATCCGTTACACTTTACAGAATGTGAAATTTCTCAGTCATAAATATTCGTATAGATATGTAGTTATTTCCCCATTAGGCACATTTGTAAATTTTCTAAAGTTTGTTAGTACTTTTTCGAATAAGATCTCAAAAAATAATAAAAATTAAAATATTTTCCACAAAATAAATTGTTAATCTTTTATTAAGTCATTCGAAACGCATTCTTTAGTTTTCGATTCAATATATTAAAATTTCAGTATTATGTCGTCTCTATAAGTCAAACAGCTATAATGATCTTTCACATTATCATAATCATTGAATAAATTAATTATAACATCCATATCTTTAATAAATTTTAGAAAAATTCGGAACCCTTTTATATGTGAAGTACGAAATCTTTAAAAAAAATATAGGTTAATCATACATCGTCGTCCTTTTGACGCACACTATTTCAGTATAAAAGAAACGACAATAGCTATAAACAAAATTTATACGTCTTATGTGTTATAATAAATAAATTAGATAACAGAATTTTCACAGCAAGCAGACAACGACAAGTTGTAGTATTGGAGTAGGTAGAGAAGTTCGTTCGTCGTTTTGACGAGTACGTATGATTCTAGGGTTAAAATTATCTTAAATCGGATTTCTACTTTCAATACAGAAATATGTATACAATATAAGAATAACTTTCTGGACAAGTTTGTATTTTTTCAATATCTATGTTATGGTTAGATAAAAACGATCTGTATATTTGTACATTATATATCAGTACTATATATGTACATATGAGCCGTTGATTTTGAAAGTGGGGCAAGTCCATATTTTGCTATTGCGAGATATTTAAGGGTTTGCGTTTCAATAAATTTAAAAATATTGGTAAGTGTTAATAGACATACTTTTTGTATTTTGTGGTCTTAGATAATGCAAGTTTATAATCCAATAGTGTTTATAATGCTGGCTAAAAAAATAGCAGGTTTTATTATAACTAAATGGACTTGCCCCACTTTCAAAATTAATGAATTATTGTATTCGTTAATTTAAAAGGATAATATTTGAGTTTTATCATTTAAAAATAAAAACTTTTCATACCACAGTTCAACTTTAGAAACACGTACTATGACATTATTACCCCCTGCCAGTGCCTTAGCAGTAGAAATGAGTGTTTGAAAATAAGTATGTACTTTAAAAAGGCGACTCACCCCCTTTGCAGAGCTGCTTAAAATTAATTTTGAAAATTTATTCTAATTGTTTTAAACTATATAATTTGGAAATGCATAGAAACAAGCATTTCTAAATTACACTGTTGATGTTTATGCATATTGGATGTTTGAATTAGGCGCGTTGGGTATAACAACTATAAAGTAGTTGTTATACTCTATACGCTTGTAACATATTTTATGATTAAAGTTTCTATGTTTGATTTATTTAATATTTCTGAGAATTTTAATTTTATTTAAAATAGAAAAAGAAAGTGACTTTGAAAATCGATTTCTCTTTTCAGGTAACTAAAATTTTATTGTAATTCTCTATCAGTTTGTTAATTTATATTGATTTGTTAAATAAAATCTCTTTTCAGAGCAAATTTGATTTTAGTCTACATTTATTGTGAGAAACCATCTTAAAACTATTTTCCTTGAAGAAGTTTTTAATTACTCAAATAGTACGATTATGTCGACACAGTCACCCCCGCAGTTAACTACCCCTGGATTTAATATTAGGAAATTGAGTAAAAACAGGTCGATTAGATTTTTTTACGTACCCTTGAAATTTGTAAATAAAACTTTATTATATTTTATTTTTTACCTCTTTTGTAAAAATTAACCCCTCAAATTTTAGCCCTAAACTACCCCTGTTGATGTAATGTAAACAAATTACATATCAATAGATAGCTTTATAAAAAAGAGCAATCTCGCCAATTTATTTAAGAAATGCTTGTTTCTATTTCTTACCGTTTTCGAGATATTTGAAAAATTAAATTTTCACCCCAATTTTTGAAGGACGATTTCACCCCTTCAAACCGCTTTTCCGCAGATAAAAAAAACAAGTGTTACTTATTTTTTAGTGTTCTACAACATATCTAAGTTTCATCAAAATCAATAGGTCCAGTCTCAGAAATTTTACTTGTAAGATGGACTTGCACCACTATCAAAATAAACATGTTTACAATACTGTTAAGAGCTAAAACTTCAATCTTTCAAATATTAGGTTTCTGAATTTTTTTGACTATAAATTGTTGATAAATGAAAAGATCATACTAAGTCTTATCTATAACTACCATTATCTCCATTTTTTTCAAAAATGGACTTGCCCCACTTTCATAATAAACGGCTCATATAATGTACAGCTTTATTGTATGCTTGTTCCTTTTCTTACGCGTTACTTTTAGATACATCCATCTAATTTACCCATCCTAACTATCAGTTTTTTCCCTCTCATATTTCTCTGAGACATAAAAAAATATTTTTGCTCTAACGTGACAAGAGTCAATAAGGAAATGTTCCAGTACAGTATGTTCCAAACAAGTTAATAAATATTTTGGGAGTATTTCAAATACACATCATATTGTAATAAATAAATAATAATAGTTTGTCTCACAAATAGTTACGAAACGAGATTACGTAAGAGTCTACGTTTGGAATTATTATGGCGGCTTAAAATGTTTGGTGATAACTCTTGAGCTGCTAAAATTTGTTTAAATCATTCAAAAGAAAATTTCAATTTGAGTTTTTTCTGCCGTGCCGTTTGATCCAAATTTGTAAGTATTATTATAATTTGAATGACTATGTAAAAATAAATATACGTTAAATAATAATTATTAATATTTTATAATAATTCAGTTAATATTTTAGATTTCGACAGTGGTTGATACTGATTGGTCTTGACGATCTAAATTTTCGTGTTGAATACTATTAATCAACTTATTGTCACAATTCATTATGAAAAAAAGTTGCTTTTAATTGTCCATATAAATTAAGATGACCATTATTAACTCTGAATTTCACATGTATAAATGCAAAAAAGAACTTGCTTAATTGTTTGTACTTATATCAAAAAAGGATAGAAAGTGGGATACGTTACTGTCTGTAACACAGAACAAATAGAACGAATATAACTGTCTCTTTTCTGCAATCACTTATGTGCACGTATGTGCATTTTACAGAACTATGTTGTCATTGACTTACAAGCTACCAATGGGTGTGTTTCAATTGTTGTCATATTGTTGGTGTGGTTGGTGTTGTGTTACCGTGTATACGTACATCTACGTAGCGCATACATATTATATATATTTTTTTAACATATGCGTATACAAGACACGCATACACATAACCATTTAGCGCACTACCACACACAACTCCGCGTGCATATAGTGGTGGATTATCTTTTATCCTTTAGCATTACACTGATTTCAGTAGTATAGAAATATTACCGCTCGTTCTGTGTTATTCTGTGGTCTGTAATATGCAATCACCTTTATTATTTTATACTGTAATATTTTTTTTATGAAACTATTTTTCTGAGACTCACTGTAGCAGTTTAAAATGTTGTTGTTAACATTATGTATTGTATACGTTAGAATAGGGGTGACTCCGTGGGCGTGACTCGTTCGTATGTGTTCTCCTACTGCGGTTTGACTGTTTTCATATGTATGAAGGCCGTGTGTATCGTGACGTATCGTGTTTGCTGACCAAAATTAAACTTTTAAATAATAAAGAATTTGTTAAGAAAAAACAAGAACAAGTATATATATATATATATATATATATATATATTTATATATTCAGATATCGCCAAAAAATCGAGTCCTAAATATATTTTTCCCCTAAAAAAGGGGAAATCCTATTTATCGGTTTTGTCGTTTTGACGGTGCACGGGGCGTGGTTTATTATTTTGGTCAAATTATCTATGAAAATATTGAGAGAAAATGATTTTTAGTAGAAAAAATGGAAAGCTTATAGTTGATTTATATAAGACATTTAAAGACATTTTGACATAAATATCAATAATTATTACGTAAATACGAGAAGAAAAATTTACATATTGGTAGATGTTGTTATAATCTGTATAATAGAGCGCTCACTGTCTTATTGGGATTGGGAGGGGCAAAATATTCTCGTCGACGACAGCTACCGCTCTCTTAGATATATTCGGATGTAGCTGAAATAATTTCACTTGTTCAGATGATGTTCATATAGAACGAAACATGTCAACTGTATAAAACTTTGTAACAAGTTCTGTCAACTTTGTAACAAGTTTTGTCAAAATAAAATAGTGATATTTTGCAAAGTAATAAAAATTTGTTTTATTTACAATATGGATTATCACAAAGTAACGCTCAAATCAGTGAATTATTCATGATGTTCGTTGGTTTATCCGAATAGTGGTAATGACCAGCTGCAAGTTTTCGCTTACTGAAGCCAAGTAGTGAGCCAATTGTTCGTTCTTGATCGAAATGAATTGTTTCCGTACATTTTATTTCACTTTTTAGCGTATTGTTATTTGCACGAAGTATAAGTTCCGGGCTATCACCCGGTTTTCTCTTCTCTAGTATCCTATCTTCTATTTGAAACTCCAAATCTTCCAGATCATAATTGCCGACAGGTATCTCAATGTATTTCACTTCATTATCACCGTAATGAACTAAATTATTTGTTTCGTCGATATTTTTGGCACTGCGTTGTATGTGTCAAAATTGACCAACTCGCACACATAATCACCCGGTAAATCGATGGGTGGAAAATTTTCAGCCGTGTCATCACTTCATGTCATAGATGAGTCATCACTTAACGTTAATATTAGCGACATGATGCCTAAGATACGAATGAAAGAAAATTCTATATCACAGGTACATTTAAAGTATAGATGAGAAATGAAACAAAATTATTCAATTTAAAAAAAATATTTACTGAAAATAATGTGTATTACATAAAAATTCTAGACATAAATGTCCACAGTTATATTGTTTATAATTCTGATATCTATTATAATTATATTTAATATTATTGCCATGTAAATATTGCACAACTTCTGCAGGTGGTGGTAAATTCCCATAACTATCGAAATATTCGACGTCGTTGTTATCTTTGGCGTACGCTACCCAATGGCTTCCTGGTCCCGATAAATTATCCAAATTGACGACTCCACACTCCTTGGACGTTTCGGTAAATCATCTCATGAACACGCCTCGAAAATTGGACAAATAATTATTTCCAAACTGATAGATGTCGCGATCAGTTAATAGTCGATCGGGTAGCTCGCTTAGCAGTTTTTTGATTCGATGTAAAGTCCCAAACCTCTTCTGTATGGTTTCAAATAAAGTCCAGTTCCAGATTTGGATCCAAGTGCAATTGCTTCCATCATCCTGTTATGACGTTCATTTGCATCCAATTGTTTCTTTGCTGTTTTATAAGCATTTACTGCTTTCGCAACACCAGCAGCACCTCCAGCAAGTGATCCTACAGCGGACAGGCCGGCAAAAAGTGGAAATAAGAATGGTAAAATTCCACCAGTTTTTGGATTTGGTATGATTCTCGGTGTTGTAAATTGACTGTCCTTCTTCTTGAAAATATTCCTTGCAGCTTTCAGTGCAAATTTTATCGCATTCTTAATAGTTTTCGGCTTCTTTTTCTTCAATATACTTCTCAAATCACGAATTCCGGTACCAAATATTAATTTCTGTCCTTTTTTGTTCTTCTTTGAATGACCCATTCCTAGTTTTACTTTCGACTTCATCGCGTTCGTTACAGCCCAAGCAGCAGCTCTCTCGCCAAGATTTGCTTCCAACGATTTAACTCGCTCGCACGCTTTATCAGCTAGAATTAAATCAGCTTTATGTCGATCTTGAATATCTTTATTACTCCGTTTACTATACCACAACCAGATCTTTTCATACCGCTTGTCTTCTCACGACTAACTACTAGTTGTTTCCACGTTGACATTTAAAAGTGAACTGAAACAAAAGAACATATGCTGTACTATTTATATATATTATAAATATGCTGGAAATTTACTCAACTTTCTTAGTATGAGAAATAGTGTTATTTAATCAACATCGACGATGTCTTCTTCATTCGTTAAACAGCAGGAGACGTTACCAGTCAAAAATTTCGAGTTTTCGTCTGACGAGGACAGCACTGATTTCAAGAAAAATGGTCCACTGCTACCAAGAAGTATTAGAGCGATCATCTGTGGTCTAAGTGGATGCGGCAAAACGTCACTTCTTCTATCACTTATCCAGGATCCTAATGGTGAGGCATTTGAAAACATATACATCTATTCCAATATATGCGGATAATGCGAGTCTTGTTACAGTCTTCAAACAGGATGATCTTAACCTCAGACATATCTACGATGATCATATTAATTCCGACATGTCGTTCAATCAATTCAAAAAATTATGCAGAGAGTGTTGGCGTGATAACTATGGATTTTTAACTATTTACAAAGAATATGATATACGCAGTGGAAGATATCAAAACAAGTTTGACCGTTTCTGGAAAGGATCAACATCCGGAAAATGATATAAGTTATATCATTTGTTGTACCGGATGTTGATATCATATAACCAGTTCTGAACCGACCTGCTGACCGGTCCTAAGCTGGTCCAAGCAGTTTCGAACTGGTTTCGGTAACCGGTCTAAGCAGTTTCGAACTGGTCCACCTAAATATGACCATATAAATACAGCAGTCGCATGCGATAGAGCTTCAGTTCTTGAGAAATCGTTCTAGGAAGCAGTCATCGAGATGGATAAAAAGGCGATTAAAAAGAACATTATAAAAGCGGCAAGCAATATACGTAAAAAATTTAGTTGCTTCAAAGTACACTAGAACTAGTCACTACTCCGCTTAAAGAAATAGCTACAAAGTTAAATGATGACAAGAAGAAACATCCTATTAAAGTGGAAACAAAAGAAGAAGAAGAGGCGCAAGTATCGAATGCGTTCACACCTAAAATTAAAAAGACAAAATTGGAAAAACCAACTGTTGACTACTATACTCTACCAACAAAGGAGGAAGATACTTCAATACAAGACATTCCAGAAGATGTTTTTGAATTGTATCCATAAGAAGAACAAAATGTATTTGAAACACCAAAATTTCTTGGATCAGCGCAAAGTGTTGCTCGCAAAGAGAAAAAAATGAGCAACATTTTAAGCATCAATATTGGAATCGATTTCGATGAGAGCATTTCAAACATCGTATCACTGCTATTCGCCGTTTCTAAATGCGTTTGGAAACAACGACGAAATTCGAATCTGTTGTCAAAATCAAGATCTGATCCTGCTGCCGCACGAAAGTTGTCTGTATGTGGAAGGACAATTGCTGAAGAGTGATAAAACAGTATCGACTACAGCGAAATTATCCAACAATTCATTGGCGTACCTGTTTGAAGAAATACGATATGAACTGAACCACGTGGAAATCGATCAATGCAAGTACGTTGGACCGACAACAACATTAATCAATTATTTGGCATTAAACGCAAATAAAAGCAAACTACTCTACAACGACGGATAGTGTCCGGGTGAAACAATTAAAGTAACGGAAAAAGGCTACTTCAATTTCTGTCTACCACTGGCGCAGATGTTTGGATTTCTTAACCATTACAAGAAAGTTATCAACAATGCGAAACATCAACTAATTCTGACTCGGGCTCGGACGGATCATGATGCAGGATCAGCGCAAAGTGTTGCTCGAAAATTGATGCCAGCAGCTGAAGATTTTCCAAAACAGTTTGGATCAATAGCAAGAAAATACTTACAACTATACCTTCAACCCAACAGCGGAATTGATGTGGTATACGGACCGTACAAAAAAGATGATGAATGGATGATTAGAAATCAATCGTTTCAAATAGCTGGTGATGATATAATAATTGGTGATATTATGTATAAGGGAACACCTGAATTATATGAAATGATTTTCATGAATGCACCCAAAATTGGTTCATATCATACTAAAGATTTAAATGCGTATAAGCAAATTTTAAAACAAACAAATGCACACAGATGAAATTACAGTCCAAACCAGCAAAGAAAATGCAGCTCGAGTTATAAATACATAAACATTATTAGCCAGTTGTTCCCAATCAGTTCTGCTAAAAAACAAATATTAAGAAAAATATATGATATACCTCTTTTCAGATAAAATTGATCATGAGTTTTCGTTAAAAAATTAAATAATTCTTATATTCGAAACAAATCGATCTTCTATTCTTTTCTAAAAATAAACTGTAAATTTAAAATTTACATAAATGCAATAATAAAAGAGATAAAGCCAAGAAAACGGAAATTATTTAAATTCAAAGTTACGAAGCATGGTTAAATTTAACTGAAATGAACCATACAAGAAGTCGTGTTGGAAGTGCTCCAAAATCTGCTAGCGTCGGTGGTACTCCAAGATCGGGACATGGTTTGATGCAGTTTAATAATTTGAAAAAAGACTTTATATACTGGGACAATGCGAATGAACTGGTCAGTAGACTACGATTACTAGTGGCGTCACAACAAGCTGGACACAGTGATCATAATAACGAAATAATATCCATCATTGAAGAACTGAAAGAAGCAGATATCATTGAGTGAAAATGAATAAATTTGGTCGTGCGCGTAACAGAAACATAGTTATTAACAAATTCGGTCCGGTGCATGATAAAAGTATTAAGAAGCAGATTCTTAAAGACATTGGTTTGAAGATGGCACAATCAGGGAACTATGATTTTGGAAACAGACAACTAACCAATATAAAGGATCCGACTGATGATCAAGATGTGGTGAATCTGAAATTTTTAAAGAGTTTTGCAACAGAGAAACTTTCTGAATTAACAGAAACAGTCGAAATCACGAAAATAAAGATTGAAAATGCTTCGCACCTGCTGACCCAGGCAATGCAGCTTTTTACGCATCATAAAATATGGATGAATCGAGAAATTTCTGCATTTAATCTTCGAATATCGAAGACTGAAAAACGTCTTGATAAATTTCTGAAACCTGCAGAGAACACTGAGACGAAAAATGAGCAAAGCACAAGTGGTTCGTGAACTGCATAACCCGGCGCGAAAAAATTTTCCACGCAGACGTGTGATCGTGAAAGGAATTGACGATCTCTGGCAATATGATTTAATTGAGGTGGGTGCCTACGCTTCAGTGAATCAAAAAATCAATTATTTGTTAACAACAATCGACGTGTTTTCGAAACATGTATGGGCGGTACCCGTTAAAAATAAAACTGGAAAAGAAGTAACAGCCGCATTTGAGTCAATACTTAAACAAGGACGGAGGCCGGATAACTTCCAAACCGACGATGGCAAGGTTTTATAATCAGCTGTTGAAGACTTCCGTCCATTGTTGTGTTTTCACTCGATATTGTTTCGCCAAAAAATTGAAACTGCTTCACCTCATCGTCATCATCATAATTATATGCTACCCCATGTTGGTGGGGGATGCTGAAACTGCTCCGGCCCATCATCACCATACGTACTTGCTGCTCCATGTTGGTGGGGATATCATACCAAGTCTTTGCTATCAATTCAGCTATTGGCGCTACTTGGGAAGCCGAACCACTTCACGTATACTTTATCTTTCTTTTTTTTCAACACGGCTTCATGGCTTTTTTCTCCCGCGTAGATACATCGTCGAATATTACCAGCGAATTTGGTCATGCTTCTTTCCAACTAACATTGGTGCGACCGATCAGTCTACAATTTGCCACCAAGGTGAACGGATCGGTGAGAAAGAAGCAACAACGACCGCCATTAAGAAGAGAAAACAAACAATTTCTTCAACAACTGGGTTTCAAGCTGAAGAGGAAAAAATGAGCAACATTTTAAGCATCAATACTGGAATCGATTTCGATGAGAGCAGTTCAAACATCGCGTATCAGTGCTATTCGCCGTTTCTAAATGCGTTTGGAAACAACGACGAAATTCGAATCTGTTGTCAAAATCAAGATCTGATCCTGCTGCCGCACGAAAGTTGTCTGTATGTGGAAGGACAATTGCTGAAGAGTGATAAAACAGTATCGACTACAGCGAAATTATCCAACAATTCATTGGCGTACCTGTTTGAAGAAATACGATATGAACTGAACCACGTGGAAATTGATCAATGCAAGTACGTTGGACCGACAACAACATTAATCAATTATTTGGCATTAAACGCAAATGAAAGCAAACTACTCTACAACGCCGGATGGTGTCCGGGTGAAAAAATTAAAGTAACGGAAAAAGGCTACTTCAATTTCTGTCTACCATTGACGCAGATGTTTGGATTTCTTAACCATTACAAGAAAGTTATCATCAATGCGAAACATCAACTAATTCTGACTCGGGCTCGGACGGATCATGATGCAGTTATATCACCAACGGATGATGTCACTTTTTATATACATAAAATTCAATGGATAGTTCCACACGTTACAGTTGCAGATGAACAGAAACTGAAGTTGTTGAAATATGTGGAAAATAGTCGAGATATTACAATTGCTTTTCGATCATGGGATATGAATATACAGCCGACGATTCCAACAGCAAGACAAAACATTTGGACGGTGAAAACATCGGCTCAGCTGGGGAAACAGCGTTACATTATATTCGCTCTACAAACAGATCGACGAAATAAAAAAGATAAAGATTCCAATATTTTCGATCTCTGTGAACTTTCAGACGTTAAAATTTATTTAAATTCTGCGAAATACCCGTACATGGATTTGAATTTGAATTTCAATAATGATAAATATACAGTAGCATATCACACGTATTCGAAATTTCAACAAGCATATTATGATTGTAAGAAGAATGAACCGCTTTTAAGCAAAACACCATTCAAGAATATCGCTCCAATCATATTCATCGATTGTTCTCATCAAAACGAATCATTGAAAAGTGGACCGATGGATATTCGAATTGAATTTAAAACATTGAAGGAGGTGCCAGAGAATACATCAGCATTCTGTCTTCTACTACATGATCGTGTGGTACAATATAATCCATTGACGAATATTGTTACAAAATATGTATAAAAACACTGCAATCCGATTAAAAATCAGCTAGTTTCGCTCTAGGTAACACACAATGAAGACCGACGCAGCAATTGTTGACTTCCAAGGATTTCCAAACGCAACAAATGGGAAATTCTACATAAAAGAATTGGCTGTGTTGAAATTCGATTCTTCCGAAGAAAATTATGGTGAAGATTATATACTACAACACTATGTATTCAAATCACCAATACCGTTTTGCGGATTAAGTGAAAAAGGTCAGCGCACAGCTCGTTGGTTGTGGAAAAGTCATCATGGGTTCTCCTGGATGGATGGACATATTAAATATGAGAAACTACAATACCCTTTTATAAACAATCTACACGGAACTCGAATCATCTATACGAAAGGAGAAGAAAAAGTGCGGTATTTAAAACGACTACTACCATCAGCGCCCATTATGAACTTTGAAGAAATAACAATTTGTCCCAAGCTAGGAATCATAACATCAACATACACTAGTCCTCGATGCGGCCATCATTCCGGAGCAACTTGCGCCATGGAAAATGTTATATCTATATACAAATATTATTGTAATAACATTTAAATATTTTATTGTAAAATATTTCTTTTAAATAAATTTATTAAAAAAATGTGTTTTAATTTAGAAGAAAACCTGTATAAACCTGTTTTCAGATAAAAATATACAATCATATGATAAAATTCATTTTTGCGTATTAGACAGAAATCTCCGTTATTAATATCAGTATACCTTCTAATGACGTCAGCTGAAAATTTATACGAGTTTAAACCTGTTTTCAGATAAAAATATACAATCATATTATAAAATTCATTTTTGCGTATTAGACAGAAATCTTCGCTGTTAATATCAGTATACCTTCTAATGACGTCAGCTGACAATTTATACGAGCTTAAACCTGTTTTCAGATAAAAATATGATAAAATTATGAATCAAGGTACAGAATTCGCGGTGGTTCAGACTAGCAACGCCATCTTTTAACTATCAAAAAAGATTTTCAGCGCCATCTATTGACAATTTTTCAAACTTACACACAAGGATCGCTAGTATCCAGACTAGCAGCGACATCTAGTAGTGAATTTACAGAGCTCGAAGGTGACTGCGCCATCTATTGACAATTTCTCAAACTTACACACAGGGATCGCTAGTATCCAGACTAGCAACGACATCTAGTAGTGAATTTACAGTGCTCGAAGGTGGCTGCGCCATCTATTAGGGAAATTTTGAATTCTTAGGTTCGATTAGGTTAGGTTAGGTTAGGCCAGGTTAGACCGAATTTCCTTAGGTTCGGTTAGGTTTGAAACCAAAACACTACTCCACTCACCGCCGGAGGTTTCTAGAACCCTCATAGGTTACCTACCACCTCCCGAGCTCACTCAAGAAGTCGGCAGGTGAGAAGGTGGTCCCCGTAGCCCCATATTTCTACTAGTAACATCGCTAATTTAAACTTTTTATCTATATAGTCTATGGGAGCATTCGTAACGCAACTAGCCAAAGTGTCTTGCTCTTACTTTTAAGAACATTACACTTGTTTTGAAGTGCTTTTGCCTTACTTTGGAGATATTTGTATATTCCTGTCTCACTTTCCATGTTCTTGAGAGAAGGGTGAAGGTATATATATAGTATTACAACTCTAAGAAAAAAGTAAACGTAATAAAATTTTACAAGCTGGATTTACACTATAGCAAAAAATGAAATAAATTATTTTCAATACGAAACTGCCCTCTTGCAGCAACATTCATAAATATTATTTTTCAATTAAAAATAGAAAATAGTAATACAAAACACGATTTAGAAATATTAAATTATAATTTAAAACTATAGTTTTAAAAATTATATACATTCATTTAACTTTTTAAATTATAATGCGTAATTAAATTAAGAATTTCATTTATTATTAAAATACATAATTCAGTTCTTAAAACATACACAGGATATTATAAATAAAAAAAAAAAAGAATTGCACTTTACATTATAAAAAAAACTAATGTATACATAACGGTAAACAGCGTCAACGGCGTCAACAGTTCCATATAAAGTGTACTAGTTGTCAAAATAGTGTATTCTTGATTTTTTAACTTATATCAATTAGTTTTTCGGAATTATTCCTATAATCGTCAGGGAGTTAAGATCAAAAATTTTAGCCACTTAAGCGGTTAACCCGAATTAACTCAGGTTGATGACATTTGTCGATTGTGCCGCCATTTTATCTATCGTGCTTGTCATATATCAAAATTTTAAATGGGGTAAACTCCATATAGCTTCTATTTGTAACACAGATTCCAATTTAATTTGCACAACACTTTTGATGCTGGCATGTAAAACAGCAACCGTCCAGTTTAACAAGCCGCTTAAAAGATTAAAATGGTTACCCAACTTGACTACAGCGCCACAGTCACTACTTTGTTTCCATTAGACTAAAGCCATTTTGTTTATATATTTATTTTGTTTCGAGCACCTCGTGATTCATTTTTAATTGTTATTAATTTTGATTCTTTTGTAACATTTTTCTAAATTTTGTGTAACACTGTTTTCTTAGTTTTATTATTATTTTTTTTATTAATTTTAATTTTATTAAGTTTAATTTTCAATTTTTAATATCATCACTTTTAACGATTTTGTCCATTTAAATTTTATCGAATTGTTTTATGATTTCAAATGTATATGTTAAAAAAAAAATGTATATGTCAAATGTAATGTTAAATATTAAAAATTAAAATTATGTATTTAAAGTAACACCTTGACGGTCGCTGACGTCATAAGACGTCAACTGAAACTTTACTAACTCACATATCACGTTGCACGACGTCAATAAATCCACATGAAGTGTATAAACGTCAAAATAATGTACCACTGGACGTTGTGTCATTAAAGGTTATGATCGTCATGGTATTAATATTTTTTCAAAACTTAACTTTTCTTAAAATTTAATATATTTATTTTTGACTGTTCGTTTACTTTTTTTGATTTTGTAGAATTTAGAAATATTTTATCCTGAAATATCATCTAGAAAAATTTGGTTTCATTACTTCCAATAGTTTCAAACAAATTCAATAATAAACATGTGCTATTTCATAGGGAGTACAAGTAAATAAAAACTTTCAAATGGTTGTACTGTAAAATTACAAAAATGTCACATAACTTCTTCATGCATTTGTCCTCTCAATTATAATTTTCGAGTGGTGTTTGTTGTTTTTTTTTTTTTTATTTTAACTAAGTTTGTTATTAATTTTTACTTATAAATAATGCTAGTAACTTTTTAATGTTTTCTTATATGTATTTCTACTTTAGTTTTCCATTAAATAGAATAATTTCTTAATAGTTTTCTAAAATGAATTGAATTTGTAGATATTTAACTCCAGGGTGATACGGTATAATCAGTAAGAGTTATCAGTTACCATAAATCTGCCATCAGGTGAAGACTCCGTATCTCCATGGAGAGACACATTAAAAATACCGTATGCTAGTTTTTTTTAGCTATGTAAATCCGACTTAGTTTGACAGATTTTTGTGTGAGAGAGATAAGTAAATTGAACTGTCACTGTACAAGCTGCTTTTTTATCCTTGTCATCTTATTTAACCAATCATATTTTTTTCAAAATTTTATTACCTTAACTTTTTTCTGGGAGTTGTAATATAATACTATGTATACCGGACGCTATTACGATACGATGATTCTAGCATACATAGTTTATAGTCAGTAATAGCGTTCGGTATACATCGTATATATACGTTCACCCTTCTCTCAAGAATATGGAAAGTGAAACAGGAATATACAAATATCTCCAAAGTAAGGCAAAAGCACTTCAAAACAAGTGTAATGTTCTTAAAAGTAAGAGCAAGACACTTTGGCTAGTTGCGTTACGAATGCTCCCTATGTTTTACAGTTTTCGAAATATTTGAAACATTACAATTTCGCTCTAACTTTTGAAATACAATCCTCTTAAAATACCTCTTTAAATTGTTTTTCTATCGATAAAAATACGTATCGCTTATTTTTTTACTGTTCTACAACATATTCAAGTTTCATCAAAATTAAGAGGTTCGGCCTCGAAATCTTTGCTAGTAAGACTGGCAAGTACACACGTGTCCAGTGGCGGATTTACCAGCAGACTGAGTAGGCTGGAGCCTAGGGCAGCAGATTTTAGGGGCGGCAAATTTGGGCCAAAAAGGGCGGCAAAATGTAGAATATGTTTTTTTTTATTTCTTTTTGCTCGTCACTTACATTTTTTAAGAAGGACGGCCGATTTTAGGGGCGGATCAGATATGAGCATTTTTTCCCGGGTATAGTTAAAGTTTTTTGTTAAGAATTCACTTATTTTTAAAAATAGTTTGATCCTCAATTTTTATCTGCAGAAGAAAGGAAATTAGTACAAAAGTAAGAAAAATTTCCAATTTTTTTGTCTAATGTATATATAAAGCTAATAACTTAAGATTAAGCACTATGTGGGCTATGGCCATTAGTAGATCCGAATTAACTTATGTTTGCTACTTATGGCCAATGGATGGCCATAAGTAGTGTCACCAGTGGAATTGTTGTTGGTCATTGTTGGAATTGTTGTTGGTCGTTTTCTGCCATTCAATTTTCTATTAATTCCTTGTAATGTGTTAGTTTTCATTTAACGTAAAACAGTTGAATTTCTATACGTATTATCTTTTCTGTCACTCAAACTTTTGTTAATTCTTTATAATGTTCTAAAGTTTTCATTTAATTGTAATTAAGGCTACCTAACCTAATCATAAATTTTAATTATAGCATGCATGTATTTCAATGTTTATTAAAATTATTGTATTTCGTAATTTCTCTATATTTTCTTGCCTTATGCTAATTTTCTTATTCTTTATTTTATCTTACTAAAATATTTACTGACTGATTAAATTTTTAATATTATGTAATTTATTTCTAAACTAATTTGTTGCTATTTTGCAATTACTTTGCTACTTTACAATTTCCTAAATTTTAATAATTTATATTGTTAATTGTTATTGAAACAAGAAATTATTGTTAATTATTTACTTGTATCAAATAATTTTATCACTCAATTATCTAATTTTTTTGTACAAAACTATATATTGGGAACAATCTGAATTAACCCTCACGACCCTGAAATTGTACCAAAAATTGTACAATTAAACGATTAAACAAAAAAAAAAAAATATTTAAGACTGAACTAGCTAAGGCAAATAAATTTTAATTCAAACTGAAAATTTCTGTTATTTAAAATTTTCCTTTTATTTTTTTCAGTGCAATAAGAAACTTTCTTAACTCAAACATTTAAAATTTTATTTTAAATAAATTTCATTTTTTTCCTTTGAATTCTCTAACAATATATATATATATATATATATATATATATATATATATATATATATATATATATATATATATATATATATATATAGCTAAATTTATTTTATAATTTATTAATAGATTACCATAACACACAGATTATCATAAAATATATAAACTACAGAAATTGAAATTCTAATACTACGGTCATTATATTCATACTACAATCTGTCTTTATTTTTGCTATAAGGTAACAGAAAAATTTAAATAATTTTTGGGCATTAAAATTAGTTTTTTTTTATTTCACATGCTTTACAAGCATTTTTGTTTTCTTATTCAGTTCTCGTTTTTCTTTTCTCTCCGCTTTTTTCTTTCTTCCTCATTTTTCTTTTCTTCCATTAACATACAGTACTCTATCCACTTGTCGCTTGTTATTATGGATGGTATAAACTCTTCCTTAGCGAATTTCCAAAATTGGAAATTCAGCTATTTTCATTTTTTGATGTATTATTTGACTTCTGGCCATAGTATAACATCCTTAAAAACATCATATATATATATATATATATATATATATATATATATATATATATATATATATATATATATATATATATATATATATATATATATATATATATAACATTTACTACTCTAAAAAAAATGATTTTCGGTGGTATGCTGTTTTCAGCGTCACTGCATCTGTGCTAAAACTGGCGCGCGGAACCCGATTTTCGGCATTAAATTAAAATTAGAAATAATGGAAGTAAAGTTCCGGGAGTTGGGACTTTCTTATTGCAAATTTCCTTCTCTTTAAGAATCTTTTTATTTCATTTCGTAACTATTAATATTTTTTAAGTTATTAACAAAAAACTGAATACGTCGTTTTTTTCCATCTTATTTTGTTAATAACAATTGCAATTTTTTATGTGCTGTAAAATCCTTAAAATACATTTTTCTATAGGTCATTACGAATCGAATGAGCTATTGCTCATATTTTTAAGAACTTTATTTCTATTTTTCACGTTTTCTAACTTGTGAACTAGACTACTGCCTGGTTTAATATTTAGCCTACCGGCAGTAGTTTCTCCATTCGTCACCAGATGGCAAAACTGACATAATGGTAGCAATTTGGAATAGTCCATCTTTATTTGAAAAACAGTAAATAAGTAAATTATTATGAAAGTTTGTTAATTAAAAGGGTCTAGCAGACTTACCATATGAAAATTGCACCGACGTGATTGGACATAGTTTAACCTTTTAAATATTGCTTCTTTGCCCAAAGTACTGATACTTGTGATTTTAGATCTCTGCTCTCATTTATAAGGGAGATATGGGGATAACAACTCAATTACGAATCAATTACGAACAATTCAATTACGAATCGAATGAGCTATTGCTTATATTTTTAAAAGCTTTATTTCTATTTTTCACATTTTTTTAACTTGTGAACTAGACAACAGTGGTGGATCCAGAGGGCGAGTCATAGAGGTCATGATCCCCCCTGAGTTGAAAGTATTTGCTACATATTCTTACGATTACACTAAAAAATTCAAACAAATAAAAGTTAACAAATAAATTTCCAATGTTTATACAAACAAATCTAGTGGTTAATATTTTTAAGCAGTATAATTTTAACTTGTAATTTTAAAATGTAATGTATACACGTAGAAAATATTATAATTATTGTACTGTGGCATAGTAATGCCCAATAATCCCTCCGGGGTTATTGGTGAGCGGAATTGGTTAGCACATACGCACCCATTATTTCCGCTCCATCAACCAGTAGTGGGTCCTAAATATTCCTTACAGAGCTGGCATTGTGCTGAGCCCTTATATTTTTAGAGGAGACGTGGATTGAGGAATCCCACTAATGGTTTGGATAATTATGAAAAATCAAAGTCAAAAATAGAGAAAGAAATTTCCATATAAAAAAAAATATTCTTGTCTGGATTGGGGTAAGATGTTTTGTGAAAATTTACGGAAAGGTCCACGGGAGGAAACAGGTAAATGGAATTTGTTGGAAGCGAATTAGGGTGACGTAAAACCCATGCGGTAAAAATTAACTTACCAGATAACTTCCGTGATGATAATCCCCTAAACTAGTTGGATGAAGTATTTCTTTCAAAGGTTTAACACTGCATGTTCGACAGTACAAATAAATAAAAAAAAAACCCTCCCGGAAGTGTTCCTCTGCTTTTCTTCATCCGAAGATTTAGGTTCAATATTTTAAAACGAAAAAAAAAATCAAATGATTCGTTTTCTCAAATTTATTAATTCCGAAAAAAGTTTCCAGTAGTACATTTCCGATAATTTCACAAAAAATTTAAATTAAATTTACATAGTTGTTAAAGATTATGACATTTAAACACGAAAAAATATTTTACATTTTTTTTTTTTTTTGTTCAGAACGAAAATCAACGATTTCTCTGAGTTAAAATTATATTTTATGATGTACGATGAGACGGCATGTACCGTTCCGTATTCGATTCTTGAAGAGAAGTCTCCTCTCCAATGATCGAGTTGAAAGAGAGCGATCATGAGAAATTGAACTTTTAATTTTCGTTCTGTTTTTATAAAATTCTAGATGTTTTGTACAGATGTTATATAAAATATTTGTTGTAAACAAGTACAAGTTTTAATTAAATAATTAAGATTTTAAAATACATAATTGTTTATCTTATGTGAAAACCATTTCTTACTTCTATTTCAGAATTCTGTAGAACAGAGATTATTCCACTGTTCAACAGATGGCACTCTATGTTTGATTTTATTGATTTTATGTTTTTATTGAAAATCCATAGTTTCTGTGGAAGTCAAGGTGAATTATTGAAACAACACAGTCAATAAATTTCACGAGATAGTTTATTATTTGACACGATATATTTCTATTTTATTTTTGATATGTAAATACAAAAATGAAGTGCCGATTCACACATGCGTGTTTTTACCGCTGCATGCACGCTGCGGTGCCGCACGGCAACGCAAGTATGTGTGCATCACACAATTTAACTCAATGTACTTTATAACCGCTGCGGCGCCGCACCGTGCACGCAACGTGCAAAAACCGTATGTGTGCATCACATTTTGCGGTGCCGCTGCGTGCACGCAGCGGTAAAAAAACGCATGTGTGCATCGGCACTAAAAGGCACAAATTCGATTACAATAAATAATTGTCATTAAAAATGTTGATTAACTCAAAAATAAATTTATTAACGTCAGTAAATAAAAATCGTATGTATATCGCCATGAGGTAACCGCGGAAGTGAAAAAATCATGTTTGTTGACAACTGATAACATAAAAAAGTTAATACAAAAATGATAGGCACGTGCGCGCTAAATTCAAAAAGGAACAAAAATTAAAATTAAATTTTTAATTTTATAGGCTGTAGCCACATTTCTAAATGTGGCAAAGATAAGCTACGCCACAGTACACTAAAAATCCTTAATTTTTTTTTTAAATATAAAAATATGTGTCCTTGCATCTAGCTCAGTGGTTTCCAAAGTGATCTATATTGACCCCCAGGGGTCGATAATAAGCTGCAAAGGGTCCATGTTGGCCAAAAGAACTTGGGGTTCGGTAAGATGTAAATGGTGGTCTATAGTAACAAAGTAAACATACACCGAAGCAGATTTTGGCTTGGTTGTTCTAAAATGTAAAAATGAGAAGTTGGTGACCTTTTTTTTGGTTGCCACCTGCATTGATCAAAAAAAAGGTCATCGACATCTCATTTTGAACAAATTATATTTTCGAAGTTGTTGCTGAGTTTATGAGTTTGTACAGGGGGTGTATCTAAAATCGAAAACCAATGCAAGGGATAAGGATCGACGACACCAAGAAGTTTGGGAACCATATCTAGCTTTTAAAAATAGGAGAGAATAACATTTTTTTTTTAATGATCATTGATCAAATAACCAGTATAGATGCTGCACATGCGTTTAACAATCTTTAACTTAACAAAAAAGAAATTAGAAAGTGCATAAACAAAGCAAAATTTTTACTGAAAAAATATAAGTACTATGTAATCAAGATTTATATCAAAATATTAGAATATTTTTAAAAACCTTGGTTACACTTCCAGTAAGTGTAGCAACAGCAGAAAGATCGTTTTCAACGCTCCGCTGTCTGAAGTCTTGGCTCCGAACATCGATGGGTGAGGAGCGTCTTATTACTGAACTAGCTCTTTTGAATATTCATCGGGACATTGAAATTAACCCTGATAATATTATCGACCGATTCGCTAAGAGAACAAGGAAACTATACTTTGTTATTTAATTAATAAAATAAATCATTTTTTTAAAATAATTCGAGTATTTCATTTCTTCAGTACTAACATTTGTATTTGCAGCTTTCACAATATGCTAAATTGTAAAAATAAACTAAGCTTGTTTGTTGACATTGGCGCAAATGTATGAACATAAATTTTTACTCTATTAAGTTTGTAACATAAAAGTTATCTAAAACTTTTACATAAAGAAAAAAAAAACAACTCATGCAGATTTAAGCCCTTTTTATTAAATTTGCAATAGCGACCAAAGTTTGACTCCCTCCCCCCCTAAACTAAAGGCTGGATTCGCCCCTGATTTGTAATATAGGATTTATCTGTAAGTTTCACATAACAAAATTCTATGCAAATTTGGGCACCCTTTGTTATATTTACAATAACGACTCAAGTGTTAAGTCATAAAAATTTGAACCCCCCCTGAGCTGAAGGCTAGATCCGGTCCTGAGACCACGCCTCTATTTGATTACCCAATACACTAGTGCTCCGATTGAGAGAAAGAAAATGCGTATGTATTGCTGACACGGATATAAAAAAACATTAAATATTTTTTATGTAAACTAATCCTTATATATGAATACAGGGTGGAATTTTAATAACTCTTATACCTTTTGGTGAATTTTGATAAAATTTTATGATGATTTAGAACGGAATTTGTTGAAAACAACATAGCTTAAAACATAGTAATATATACTATGTGAGTTTTTTGAGAGTTGCCATTTCTATTACAACCAAATTTTTATGATAGAAATGGTACTGGAAAAGGTTCTTTTCTTGGATGTAATGGAAATGTAACCAAGAAAAACACTATCGATTGAAATAGCCTCAAGTACATATGCACATTTTTACGGCCTAACTGATAAATTAAAGAAAAATTAAAAAATTAAATTTGGGTAAACTTTTTTTGCTCATTTATGATGTTAATTAATGCATTAGATCAGTTTCATCGAAAAATTAATATATAGTCCCATTTAAAAATCTATAAGTTTGTATCATAGCTTGAAAACCATAAGAGCTATAAAGCTCCTGACTATAGCAATCGGTTGCCCCCGTCGATATCTATAACTCTTATTTGAACAATTTTTCGATTAAATCAACGATTTGGCTGTAATAAAAATGGCAACTGTCGAAAAACTCACATTATATATATATATATATATATATATATATATATATATATATATATATATATATATATATATATATATATATATATATATATATTGTGAGTTTTTCAGGAGTTGCCATTCGATTTATCCCTAAAATATGCATCTAATCGAAAAAAAAGTTTATACAAAATAGAGGGGGCCATTCAGGAAAAATTGTTCCAGACTTCTAGGACCTACGGTTTTTTCGGAATAGAAAAAAATTTTTTTTTAAATGGAAACATATGTTGAGATGTTTTTTAAAAATTAGTTTACTACTTCAAATTACCAATTATGCTAAATTTTGATTATTTTATTTCATATTTTTGAGAAATTGCATTTTTAAGTTTAATTTTCAAAACCCGTGACCAAGTTTATTTAATCGAATGCAAAAAATACGGATAATTTGCAATTTACATTCAAAACACCCAAAATAACTAGTAATGGTATGTCGCATTAAACTGTTACAATAAGACAAAATTTATTAATTAAATACATTAATTATCAAAATAATTTGTAGTTTTTCCTCAAATAGTAAACTTAATATTTAATAACCAGGTTATTAAATTAAAACTGCAGTTGTAATATTTAATATTACACCATATTAAAGAAGTCAAAATTAGCTACGTGTGAAACTGGCATTATCTATTTCCAAAACTAAATGATGGCGAACATAGATTAGGCACAGATGTCAGTTGTCAAATTATTAAACGATTTTTTTTAAAAAAAAAAAAAAAGTAAAATAATAGTCTAAAAAATATTTTAATACAACATTTTTCGAGATTGCCGTATATATTTTAACAATATGTCTCTAAGACATGTATTTTAAACAAATACTTATATATATATATATATATATATATATATTGGCGATGATAAAATTTCCCTGGTGAGCGTTTGTGGAACTACTATATGACATATAATTAATATTATTTCATTACTTTATAAAAAATTTGTGATGACTTCTTTGTTGGACATTTATGAAAGAGTAAAAAACACTACGAGACCTTTTCGCGAGTGTGAACAATATTTTAAAAGTGAAATGTTAATGTGTGTTGGTGTTAAAGAACGAAATTTTAGTAACATAAAATATCTGGGTTTAGCTGCACAAAGTTGTGGAGTGAGTATTAAGTTATCCACATGAAGTGGAATGTAATGCTGACACCTCAGAATGTTCTGAGCAAACAAGCATAAACACTGATGAAGTTTTCATTTTAAGAATAGGTTCCCAATGTTTTTTTAAGTTTGACACTGGTAGGAAAACGACGAAAACTCAGTCCTTCCCTTTTGTAGTTCCTGCACTGTGGAACACAGTAGTATGTACTCCCTTTTCTTTTGTGTTTACTAGTATTCATCTCAACACATTAAATCACGTAATCATACGCACAATTTACGTGAAAACTTTATTAAATTACTATTAGAAAATTCAACTGTATGAAAATTATCTATCATATGTTAGTTCCGCGACTTGTCGCTAGGGAATCTTATCATCGCCAATATATATATATATATATATATATATATATATATATATATATATATATATATATATATATATATATATATATATATATATATATATATATATATAACCTTAATTTCTTTTCCAGTAAGAACGACTTTAGTGAAGGTTGTTCAAAGTTCAAAATAATGGCCGATTTTATTACAATTTTAACATCTTTAAAACGTTTCTGTATTAAAACGGTTCTCCATATTATGAAAACGACAGTATTTAATAAAGTTTTTAATAAAATTACACAAATTTTATTTAATTACAATCACTTCCTAAATAAAATATAATAAATAAATATACTTAAAATATAATTTTATTAATTCTAATTACTTTAGTGTGTAATCAAATTGCCTAATTGTTTTATTGCTTCCGAGACTACCTACTAAAGCAAATTTTTACCAAAATAAAATTTTTTACGTAAATTTTACGTTTTAGAGCTTCCTGAATAATTTTGGTTTGGTGTCTGTCCGTCTGTGTGTCACCAGTTTGCACCAAGTAACATGACTTCTGAACTATTCGATTGTTTGTAATGAAATTTTTAGAAATTATGCAGTTTGGTTCCTAGATGGTCCCCTATGAATTTAATCGAAATCGCAGTAACGGTAGCTACTTCGCTACCATGTCATTCCATTAATATACTAAATTGCACCAAGTGGCATAACTTCTGAACTATTCAATTCATTTTTATGAAATTATCAGAAATTATGCGGTCTGCTTCCTAGATGGTCCCTTACAAATTTCATTGCATTCGGAGTAATAGTATCCACGGCAATACCATGAAATCCTATTAAATGTCAATATCTTATTTACTGCTAGTCCCATTTCGCTTAATTTTTTATGAATCGTTTTGTTTATTTATTTTTATTAATTTATATACCTATATTAAATTACACAAAGATATATTGGACATTAAATTACCAAGGTGCTTTTACGAGTACGAGAAAGCTGTGTGCCACAATCCATTGGCAGCGTACAGTGAACTTTCAGAGATTGTACAATCGCAAATTGTCCATATTTCAGTGTTAGGGATTTAAACATCGTATGTTTACGTCACGTGAACATTGTATTCACAAAAATTGTGTGTTTGCAGTATTCGTGTGACGTAAACAAGCGATGTTTTAATCCCTATCACTGCAATATTGACAATTTTTGATTGGACAATCTCCGAAAGTCAACTGTATTTTAGTATCTTACAAAACTGCGAAGTTTTTTTTATTTTAGTTTGTAACCAAATGATTATGGATCATTTTCTTGGTATACTTTATTTGTTGGATGACCACTTGTCATTTTATCGTTAATTATTTCGTTTTGATTATTATTTAAAATTTTTCAGGATATAAAATAAAATACATTTTTCATAGAATAAGATTGTTTATTTTTTCCGGCAAATATCGAAATTACAGTATGTCGACGTGTTCTACAATTTTTCCTCGGTGCCATTGCCGGATTTCATAGATTTTTCAATTTTTCTTCTTTCCTGATAATAAGTTTCGCATTTTAGATTTGACTTCTGGTACACCTGATATGATCATTGCTTCTACGACTTTTTTATAGGACATTTCCCGCATGGCTCTATTTTTAAATAAAGGAGATTTTATATTCCACAGGCATTCAAAATTTCTTAATTCCTAAATAAATTTTTTCTCGTTTCCGAATTGGACTTTTCTGTCATTTTTATTTAACCTATAAAATAATTTCCATTTAAAATTAAAAATTATACTTATTTTTAATAATTACATAATATGAAGTACTTACTTGTTTTAATTACATTCCAAGAAGATACATTTTAGTTATAAATCCATATGAACACCAAAAATTGAATAAAAATTAATAAAATTTGCCTAGTTAAACAGCTGAAATTATAAATTTCTAATTTTTTGACCATTTGCATTTATACTAAAATAGAGTCCCTATAATAAATAGAGTTATGACATGTGTGGTGAACACTGATTGTTTCCGGTATTTTCTGTCTAACGTTGGGTAAAATAAATTGAAAGTAAGTTAAAAAATATTTAACAAAAACCATTTAGTTTAACCTAAAAAAAATTATTATTTAAATTTTTTTAATTGTTCATAAATTCATAACCTATTAACAATAATTATGTACTCAAAAATATTTACACAAAAAATGTGATAATTAATTTCGAAGCTTCCCGCTCTGTTTTGGAAAGAAAATGGATGACATGTCACGACTCTATTTATTATAGCGACTCTAGATAAACCTATACGGTATTCCGTAATTATGAGGCTTGTTTGACCTAAGCGCTCTTACACTCACCAAAATTCACTTAAATAAATCACTTTTAAGCGCGAAAGTTGTAAAATTTGAAAAAAAAACTTTAGATAAAAATTTTTATTTTTGGTTTCTGTTGCTTTATTGAATAATTTTTATCAACAAATAAGAATACTATTCCATTTAAAAAAGGTAAGTTTGTATCATAGCTCGAAAACCATAAGAGCTATAAAGCTCCTGATTATCGCAATTGGTTGCCTCTGTCGATATCTACAACTCTTATTTGAACAATTTTTCGATTAAATCAACGGTTTGGCTGTAATAAAAATGGCAACTCCCGAAAAACTCACACAGTATATACAGAGTGTTTCAAGCAACTAATAACATATACATTTTAACACAAGGAAAGTTTGTTGTGGTCAAAGGGTGCTTTATTTTATTATTATTAAATAATATCGCGTAATAATATCGCGTCAAAATAATGTTTAAAAGTAATTAAAAGACAATACCAGTATATTTATTGAGATAACTATAAATAAACCTTAATCTAATGTTGAAATATTTATTAACAAATAATACTACTTAGTAGAAAATTGAACACCTGTGGTTGATTTGTATTTTATTTTATTTTTTTATATTTATTGGTTATTTATTATAATTATTATTATTATTATTATTATTATTTTTACGCCAACCTGGCGCTCACTACTCAGTAGGACAGTACTGGGTAACATTCACCTATACCGGCATTATGCAAGGTATTAGGCTCTGTGGAAGGGTAATGTGCCAAATCAATCCGTAAAAGTACCGTAGTACATTCACGGACGGGTTTGTCACATCACTCCTTATATTGTTGTTGTTGTTGCTTGAAACGAGGTGTTATGCGTCTATTTTGGTGTATACTGGTTCGTACGACGAGACTTTTGTGGGAGCGTAGATGTTGGCTCAATGACAGAGGGCTGTGAAAGCCTAGTTCGTTTTCGTGTCCTCAGATGGTAGGTAGGAGTAGGGACAGAGGGAAGGGAAAGGACTGTTTGTGTTTGTGTGTGTGTTTGTGTATGTGTGTGGATGTGTCTTTCTATTTTACGTTTCTTGGTGTAGATGTTTTCTGATTCATCAAATTGCTCATTAAGATCGGGTGTTCCTGGAACTGCGCGTTTAGATGGTACAGAGGTTGACGGACCTTGTGTGTTATTGAATTGGGGAGGATTGTGCACCAGAGCGGTAACAGTGACAGTGCGGCAGTTGTTCGATCCCCCCTCTCCATCAGACGAATCTGGATCTGTATGTGTGTTAAGTGTTTGTCTTTCAGTGTTAGTGTATTGTGTGTTTATGTATGTGTGTTGTGTGTCAGTAGGATGAGTGTCAGTGTATTGTTCGCTCACTGTAGATGGCACAGATGGAGTAGAAGCAGGTCTTGTGCTTTCACATATCGCAGTCGGATTCGTATTACTGAGGAACTTCCGTACTATACGACACGTGTTTATGATCACTGCCTTTTGCATAGTGACATATGTGTATTTTGGGAGACCCAAGAGGCTCAAACTATTATGTAGTGTGTGTGGAATGACCCCGGTGGCACTGAGCACTATTGGAACGATGTGGACATGTTCCATTCGCCATTGTTGTTTTATTTCGGCTGCGAGGTCAGTGTATTTATCCAATTTAACTGCGTGTGTTTTTTGTAAGTTGTGTGTATTTGGAACCGCAATATCGATCAGATAGGTTGTCTTAGTGTTTTTCATTACGAAGGTGATATCTGGTCGATTATGATTTATGGTCTTATCTGTAATAATCGACCGATCCCAGTAAAGTCTACAGGAGTCATTCTCCGCTACTACTTTTGGTGTGAGCTTGTAGTAAGGTGTTTTATCGGTTATAAGGTGGTGCTTGACCGCTAGTTTCTGGTATATGATTTTGCCAACCTGGTCGTGACGGTGTTTGTATTCGGACTGAGCGAGCTGAGTACAGGCAGCTGTGACGTGTTGGATCGTTTCAGGTTTGGAATGGCATCTCCGGCATGAGTCAGATGTTATTGACGAGTCACGAAGTATGTATTTTGAGTAATTCTTTGTATGAATTACTTGATCTTGTATAGCCAGCATAAATCCTTCAGTCTCCGGGAAAAGACTTCCTTGACTCAACCAGGCGTGCGACGCTGCTTTGCCGACGTTACTCTGGTTAAGATCATGTGGATGTCTTCCATGTAGAGGCTTGCGGATCCATTGCTGGATTTTGTCCTCCTTCGTGACCAAACGGCAAAAACTATCTGGCATTTCTGTGTGTGAGAGGTTTAATGGTGTGTATGCCTTGTCGGCTTGGATTATTACATTGTGTAAGTGTGATGTGTGTGTTTTGGTGTAAAAGTATTCTCGCAAGTTATGAACCTGTTTATTATGCATGTTCCTTATGTCTATAAGACCCCGACCCCCTTCGGCTCTTGGCAGCGTCAGTCGTTCTATCGCTGCTTTGGGATGATGAATTCTGTATTTGGTCATAAGGACGCGGGTCTTGATCTCGATGTTTGTCAAGTCCGTAGGCGTCCATTTGATTACCCCAAATGAGTACGTTAGCACCGGAACTGCGTAGGTGTTAATTGCTTTGATGATTTTTTTTCCATCAAGGTGAGTGTTCAGCAATCTCTGTACACGCGCTAGGTATTGCTGCATTAGGTGTTGTTTTACAGCGCTGTGATCTATACGTTCATCCTGGTTGAATCCGAGATACCGGTACGACTCTCCCTCGTCCATTGGCTGCATAACAGACTCCGGTCCGAGTTCAAATGCGACCGCATCTCGTTTTCCCCCAGAACGACATTGTGTCCGACATTTGTCGATCCCGAACTCCATGCAGAGGTCTCGCGAAACTTCCCTGGAAAGTCCCAGCAGCTTCTGTAATTGATGTTTAGTTGCTGCGTAGATCTTTATATCATCCATGTACATTAGATGTGAAATAGTATGGCGCGAATTCATTTTTGTCCCCACATTATAACCGTATTTGGTTTCATTCAACAGGCGTGAAAGTGGATTCATTGCGAGACAAAACCATAATGGACTCAATGAGTCGCCTTGGAATATGCCGCGTCTTACTTGAATAAGATCGCTTGTTGTTTTTTCGTTACCAATACTCAAATGTAAGGTCGTTCGCCAATCGGACATGATCGCTCCAAGGAAGTTCACGATACTTGGGTGTATTTTATACAGCTCCAATACTCTCCGTAACCAGGAGTGCGGCACCGAATCAAATGCCTTTTTGTAATCAATAAACGCTGTGTACAGGTTACGTTGTCTCCCTTTCGCTTGTTCCAGTACTACGGAGTCAATCAGAAGCTGCTCTTTGCAACCTTGTGACCTCTTTCGACATCCCTTTTGTTCTTCTGTCAGTATGGTGTTAATCTGACAATGTTCATTGATCTTTTTTGCCAGACAGGACGTCAAAGTCTTATACACAGTAGGCAAGCAGGTGATAGGCCTATAATTAGCAGGATTTTTTGTATCACTGTTTTTCGATTTCATATATGTGATACCCTGCGTTAGGAACTTCGGTGTCAGGTTTGGTGTTCTTATAAATAGTGTAAATTGTTCAGCGAGATACTTGTGTGTTGATGTAAAGTGTTTGAGCCAGTAGTTTTGTATGTTGTCGATGCCAGGTGCCTTCCAGTTATGCGATCTCTGTAAAGCTCTGGAGACGTCCTCTGTAGTAATGTCCGTATAGGGCATCTCCGGAAGATGTTCGTTATTCCTGTACTCTGTATCGATCCAGCTGGCTTTGTCATTATGGTCAATGGTGTTGGACCATATATTCGCCCAAAAACTATGGAGTGCGTTCTTCTCCGGTAGACCATTACTGTCAGTTACCGTGTTCGTTAGAGACTGATAAAATCGTCTCTGGTTTCTGCTGAACGCTTGGTTTTGTCGCTTGCGTTCAGTACTGGTCTTATACCTTCGTAAGCGCTCCGCTATTGCTGTTAATTTTTGGTGAAGCGTATCTCTGATCTCTGTGAGTGTTTTATTGGGTTCCTCGTATTGTGTGTATACTGTGTGTTTGTGTAATATGTCGTGTATGTATTTGTTGAGCCGTTTGGACCTCGTACCCTGTTGGTATTGGGTGATCCTGCCGAGATTGCATCGGATGTTGTTGATGCGTTTATTCAGTCGTGTTTCCCAAGCAGGAGTTTTGTGTTCCTTCGAGTTGTACGCTACAGGTGGTGTTACATCGGAACCGTTACAACGTATAGCGGCAACGGCTCCACAGTAAATAGCTGTGTGTAACTCGATAAAATTGTCACATGTTTCCAAGTGTTTAGGCAGTATTGTATTGTTTAATATCTCAACGATCTCAGCCAATCTACGTGAGGTGTGTTGTTTAGGCAACAAGTACCTATGTGTGGGGTCCGTCCCTTCAAATTCAGTAAGCGCTGTGTTAAATTCCAGTTCGATCTCTTGCAGTAGGGTGTCATTTACTGCTGTCTCATGGTGGTTAGGCTCATTCTCGACAAGTTGTTGAATGTCGTTTTGTGTGGGGCTTCCCATTTCTGGTGGGCCGTCTGCCTGACTTTCTTCATTTTGAGCAAATTCATGTGCGACTTGTGTTTTAATGGTGTTTATGAGGGAGGAAGGGATAAGATTATTGGTAAAAATGACACGTTTTTGGTCTGCCAGTCTCTGTTCAGTAACGCGACTTAGGTGAGGGTAGCTGCGCGCGAACTCTTGATGTAATTTTGTACGGTAACCAGTTTTGTCCGTTTCAAGTCTAGTAACTTTGAAGTATGTGCGTACGATGAATTCATTCAGTTCATCTGTCCATTGCATACGCACACGCTTCTTACCAGCTTTAGTGGTCCCCAAAGGATTCTCTGAGGAAACACTTAAAGTCGGCTGAGCCAAAGGTGTTGGGGGCTCCGTAAGTAGGGCAGTAGCATTTTGGCTGAAGGTGTTGTTACAGCTGACAGGTGGCTGCCTAGAACCCAACCTGTCGTCACCGTGATCTGAGCTATCACATTCAGTGGTGACCCTGATGCGCCCGGTCGCTCCACCGGCAGCGGCAGTTTTCCGAGGCGTTTTTTTTATTTGCTCCATCCTAATGGGTTGTCCTTTTAGTCGCCTTTTACGACAAGCAGGACTTACTGTGGGCAAATTCTGCAAAGTGAAGCCCCCACCCACAGGGCGTTTATTATTATTATTATTATTATTATTATTATTTTTTTTTTTTTTTTAAATATTGGGGTACTGTTGCCGGTGGATGGCGCGGTCAGCAGCACCCGACGGCATCGCCATCGGAGGGCATGCGCCGCCATAAACAGTAAAAATAAAAACGACACATAAAGACAGGAACACATAAATGCATTAGACAACGGACAAACATACACATGATAAAATCCAACGATGAGCCCTGCCATCCCAGGGCTTAAAAAGAGTGGACAGTCCTTGGTGACGGTACGATAAGTACTAGACAGAGCGTTCGGTCACCAAGGCCTGGAGACCATCGCTGCGACTCCCCCCGAGGTGTAAAGGGCCTCGGGGTGGAGGAACCTGACTAGACAATACACAAATAAATATCACAGATCAGTATCACGGTAAGTATCACAGATAAAACTTATTGCGTCACTGGGAGGCCGCGGGCCGACCAGTGAAGCAATAAGGAGTTAAGAGAATACCGCTGTAGAGCCATAACAACAGGCCCACAGCGGCATAACAAAATATCACAGATAAATAAAATCAAGTGATGTACCACCTCGGGTGGAAAACGCCCTCAGTGGTACATCGTTAAAACATATTAAAAACAACCTTATTAAAAAACAAAAACAACAGTATCACAAGTTTGACAATATTTCTTGCTCTGTGACACGATTCCGCTCCCCATAGTCTCGACAATTCCGAAATGGCTTCGTCAACACCTAGGAGCTCACACGTGTAGGGACAGTGACATCTGATTACTGAGCAACATGTACTGTTCTGTCAGATAGCTGATTACTGGGTACATGTGCCGTTCTGTCAGATGTCGGGGTCAACCTACACGGGAGACCGGTACGATGACTAGGCCACGTTCGTCCGAGTCGAGGCTACAGGGAACGGGACAATGCCACAGAGTATCACAGTATATCTGACTTATGTCCCTATGACCCCGACGGGGCAAAAGCAGTCCCAGGACGCTCAAGCTCGCATCCGTATGAGGGAAGACGACATCTCCTTACTAAGCGAGCTCGCTCAAGCTGTTCGGGCAGACGTCGACTCATACGCCTGGATGACGCGAACGAGTGCGTCGAGTACCGCACTCCTACCCGCCGAAGTCACAGGGACAAAAAATCAACGCAATATCACAGACGAATTATCACGGTTGTGTTCACTGGGGTGCACCGTCCAGTGAACACAGAAATAAAAAAAACAAAGGGGAAAAAATTAAAAACAAAAGTGCAAACTATCACAATCAGGAAGACAAATACAAAAAAAAATCACAGTCAGACATCACCAATTCGACTAATCCGAAGTCAAATCACGATTTCGGTATTCACACACATATGGATACTAAACACATTCGACGCTATAGCCAGACATCAGGGCGAGAATTACAAGCATTTAGCAGACGATGGTATTTCTCACATACGATGGAAACCTCTGTCGATCCTACGACGTTCGTCCTCGTCGAAAATTTTGATCCGGCATCTTTTGTGAAAACAGTGGTACCTCGAGAAGGAAAGGTGCCGATCTTGGGTAGTCAGAGGCTAATGGAATCCGAAGATTACTGTATTGCGCATAAACTACCCTTGGAACCCTTAGCCTCCTTGACACCAATGGGGGATAGATATCCCTCACGGGTGCCAAGGGCAGCTGCTATAGGTGTCCTCACCACCATTATTATTATTATTATTATTATTATTATTATTATTATTATTATTATTATTATTATTATATTTATATAGGTATTTTGAACGAGGGAAAATATTTTTCCTAATCCTTTATTTTATTACATTTACATTTCTGATATTTCTGATTTTCTATATTTATATTTTCTAGTTTTATTATATTTCTGATTTTTATATTTATGGTTATTTATTTTTTTATGCTACTGAAAAGGACTACAAAAGTAGTAGAAACCGGTCTAGCGAATATTTTATATTTTATTTTTTGTGGGCCCTTAACTCAATGGCTGCCAAACAATTTTTGTTTGTAAAAGACAGGTTTAAAAACATTGATAAAGAGAGAAAATTGTTTACATATTATCTGCGTACTTCTGAAAATATTTTATTTTAATTGTAAGATTTTTGTTTCCTTCATAAAATATAAACATTGTTATGTATGTTTTGTAAAGTCGGTATTAAACTAATATTTGGAACATGTAATAATTTTTTTTAAATTATTTCAGATGTCATTATGATATTCATTTTAAGTAAAATACATTCTACAAAAACATAAGTAAAGAGAATGAAGAAACCATTATCTACCATTCTTATAATTTGACATTCCCACTTTGTGTGTATCACACAGTATCTTGCGTACTTTTAATTTTATTAAATTATAATATATAACACTGACTTTATAAGAAGTCTACGTTGTTTTTATAGTTGACAACATGAATGTTGATTTGGATAAAGGATAATTTATTGATTTTTGGTATTGGTACATATGTATGCAGTATGTGTATGAGTATTCACTAGTATTAGTCAAACCGTCGAAAATTTTTTTGCTGACAATAATAAACAAATTTTTTTTATGTTCTTATAGTACACTATAAATTCAATTATGTTAAAACATTCAATAAAAATTATTAGAAGCAAATTTTATATATTTCTGTAAATATCTATACCTATATATAAAATTATCCACAGTATTATCTTTTTATTATTATTTCATTTTAAAACAAGCCGGACAACTAGAGAGGTATCAATTTAACTTTAATTCATTTTTTGGGAAAAATTTTTATTAGAAAATAACCCAGTGTAGATTTGTAGTGTACTTGTAATTTATTTTTATTATTTATTTATAAATTATAAAACTGAGAAACAATATTTTTCAATTTAAACCATTTCAGTGCGGCTTAAAAATGTCAAAATGATTAATGACTTTAAAAATACATATAGTCTTGTCTTTTATTGCAAGATATATTTCTCTCTTTGTTTCCTTTGGCATGTTAACATGCCAATGGCACTGAATCGGTTAAGGGGAAAAACTTTAATATTATGTATAATCCAGCCCACAGTACGGCTCAATATAGTGATTTGACTAGCATTAAATTTATTAGTTTACTTTTATTTAAAAATAATTATTACTTATCTTAATATGATAGTAAATGAATTAGAATACATTTTATCTGTTGCAGAAAAATGGGAACACACTTGTCAGAAATTAAAATCAGTGATAGTGATATTCATTTATGAAATATTTTATTAATGTATAATTTTGAATGAAAATAAATTTACTTTAGTAATTTTAAATAAATATAGCTGGGGCCTTTTTACTTGGCAGTAATTCGCGCATGATACAGATAGATATATTTGAAAATACATTACAAGTAAGAGACAATAACATCTGAAAAATATCTAGGTTTAAATCATATTAAAAAGAAACACCTTTTTAACAAACATATTGTTCTTTTTCGTTCCCTCTTTTATTACGTACTATTAGATGTACGTATTAAATTCATTTTCTGCGCACTGTCAAGTAAAAAGGCCCAAGCTATACATGAGTTTATTTTAAATGTTGAATGTGTTTTACACTTGATAAAAGTATTGATCAAACTTATATAAAATTATAAGAACATTTTAGTGGATTACCTTACTAGAAGTAATCTATATTATCAGAGGAGAAGGTAAAAAATTATTTAAAATTATGACGGTTATGACAGTGACATCTCTGTTCTTCTCAAGTGTATTACGCTAGAACCCCTGTAATAAATAGAGTCATGATATGTGTGCTGGACGCTGATTGGTTCAGGCATTTTCTGTCCAAAGTTTGCGTAAAATACATTGGAAATAAATTAATCTACAAAGAATAATTAAGTTAAAATTTTTTAATTGTTCATCAATTCATAACTTATTAACAATAATTATGTACTCAAGAATATTTACTCAGATATGTGATAATTAATTTTGAAGCTTTCCGCTCTGTTTTGGAGAGAAAATGGATGATATGTCACGACTCTATTTATTATAGGGACTCTATACTACGCATGATAATAACGACATTTATACCCTTCACGCCCGTTCTCAGTTCCATGGAGAGGTAAAAGTATATTGCTAGCAATGTATCTAGCCTATGAGAGGAATTGGTCGCCAACAAAGAGAGACAGACAATACAAAAATAGTGTACCATTTCTATTCTGCGCATGTCTGGCGATTCACATGAAAAGTAATAAATAAACTCATTCATATTTTTAATATTTTATTATTTGAATTTTTAAGTCACGAATGACAATTTTATTTATCCAAATAATAAATAAACACATTTATTACTTATTAAATAAAATTTACTTTGTAATTTATACTTGTATTTGATAATGACAACCTAGGTGGCTAAAATGGAGGCATTTTTGAAACTGCCAGCACATGCGGGCAATGAAAATAGGTACAGTAAATAGAAACAGAGAGTGATATCCTCTGCACTCTAATGTTTGCGACCAAAAATGCAAATTGATAGCAATATTGGTATAATACATATATGGGTAAAAGAGGGTCAAAAAATGTATTGAAGTTGACCATCTTATAGTATGGAGGGTAGGTATCAGAAGCACCATCTCTGTATCAAAAAGTGTCCATAGAAAGACGTAAATAGTGGTGGTGCTACTGTAGCAAAAGGGTAAATTTAGAGAAGTAAACAAGGAAAGAAAAACATCCGCGTTGTTATATAATTATTGGCTGTGTTCGAGCAGAAAAAAATTCTTTAAGCGCTTCAAGCCGCTTCATATTGCTGATTAATTTTCTGCCAGGACAAAAACCAAGTGACACGTAGTTCTGTCTTAAACCAATTTTAATTTTACTGCGATAAATTACAAAATTCTGCCGTATTGTTGTTTACTCTGATGATTCTTCAATAATATGACCAATAATGTTATTCATATTGTGTAAAATATAAAAGAAGTAACAAATTTTCCTATGAATAACTCTTATTGAGGTTATTTTGTTTAAATATCTACGACGACATTTTGCTTTTTGGTGCTTTGTTATTCTTAGTAAATCGCCATTTTGCTTTAAAGCGCTTTAAAGAATTTTTTCTGCTCGAACGTAGCCATTGTTTTTTTATTATAATTGTTACATATAATAGTTTTATTATTTTAAAAATTTTTATAAAACTCAACACAAAAAAATCACTATACTCTTTTGCTACTCTAGCGCTATTCTGGCGAGCTTTTGAACTGTTACTTAGTACTTAAAACGGGACACCATATATGTATTATAACTATATGGCCAATCCCTATAAGAGGCAGTGGTTCCGATGAAGTGAAATGGATAGACGTCGGGTAGAGGCACTTCAGTTGTTTTGCGCAGATGCATCAATTAGTGTTTACTGTGTTTACTGTTCAGATTGGTTCATATTACCACCAAAAGAGTCGCATTTGCGCAAAACGAACAAAATACTTCCAAATCTGCACCGTGATGTTGGGACGTTTTTTTCATATCCATTTGGCTATATATGTATACTACATATATGCGGGACACTTTTTGAACTATTTTTCTGTTTTCCGTACAAGATAGTCCTCCTTATATTCTACACTCCATATCTTATAGAATGAAAATTTTTGTGTATTTTATTTATGCTATAGCCTCTGTGATATAGCTAAAGAGAATAACACTATCTATATATAGAAAGCACTCACTTAAATTATAGGATTTTTTCTTAGCAAGTGGTTATTTTACAATATATTTAAAAAAATGGTAATGGAGTATTTGACAATTTTTTTAAAAACCACCTTAGTGTGTTTATTACTTCTTACGAAACTCATAATACACATTTTTAAATTATTTTGTACTATATTTTTAATAAAAATAACCGATAAAATTTCAGTTTTAAAGATTTTAAAGATCGGCAAAACGATACTTTCTATCTCTTTCAAATCGTATGACGTCATTGATTCTAAAACATTAGTAGTAGTAGGTCTAGTAATGAAAATTAATAATGAAAAATTTATTTCATAGTTACCAAAAAAGTAAACAACATTTTTCCTAACTACAATTAGACCCAAGAGCCAATATGGTATGAAAATCCTCGTCATCGAACACCCTCATAATTTAAATGAAATTAGAAAGTAAATATACCCAAAAATATAAAAACGTCGGTCGCCCGTAACTAATCCTGGACAAATTACCGTAATTAAGCGAATTATCGAAAAGACATTTTTTGACGTTTTAAATTATCAAATAATTTAAAAAAAATTAATAATGAAAAATTTCTTTCAGTTACAAAAAAAGTAAACAGTTTTTTCCTAACTACAAATAATACAGTTCAAGAGCCCACGACTTTTCCTCTATATGTATTTTGTACAAATATACGAAACAGAGAGGTTAATTCAGTTATAACATCCTAATTAAATTTGTAGGGAAAACAGATAAATATGTATAAATTCACAACAACTAGGTCATCTTTACTGGATCTTGCATTAAAAACTCCAGTATGCCGGTATTGGCAATCTATTACAAATGCTATTGGCGGTATATCCGTCATAAAACATCCGAATGAAATTTACAGGGAATATAGGTAATTGTCTACAGTTTCATAATATACAGGTCGCCCTTACCGGATCTTGTATTAAGTACGCCGGCGACCTATTTTAAAGTATTGAACTGGCGGCACATCGCACCGTCATAAAACATCCGAATGAAATTTACAGGGAATATAGGTAATTGTCTACAGTTTCATAATATACAGGTCGCCCTTACCGGATCCTGTATTAAATACACCGGCGACCTATTTCAAAGTATTGAACTGGCGACACATCGCACCGTCATAAAACATCCGAGTGAAATTTGTCCCAGCGGCATACTCTTACTGAATTCAAATTTAAAAAAAAGATCTTAGTAGTGAGACGTATTATATTTGTATCAGTTAATATCTGTCATTGATTGTTTCTGATTGTATTCAATATCTGCAATAATAAATCCATTATGAGGGTGTGTTTTGTTTGTAAAAAATCAAAAAATGTAATTGCTTTCAATAACAATTCGTTTGAGAAATGCTCTAAGGTGATTGCATTTCGTAAGAAAAAACAATTTAAACATGGTGATATTGTATTATCCCCTGAAGAGAAAGACAATCTCGGTTATCATATGGTTTGCTATCGTAAAGTAGTTAAAGTGAGAAGTGAATACAAAGAAGAATTTGAAAAAATGTTCCAGGAAAATGTAAGTAAAATTTTTCTTTACTTTAATAGAGAGAGAGAGAGAGCGAAGGTTTATAGAATTTGATATTATAAATTTTTATATGAGATTATATATTACCTTTAATGAATTGGTAAAAGTATATTAAATAATTAATTGTAGATAATTTTACTTTGTGAAAATCCATAATGAATATGGTGAAAAATTTTTAATTTTCTCAAATTTTCACTTAAATATAAAGATATATTATTTTTCACTAACTAGTTTTCGATCGATTAGATCATCTTCAGGTGAAAACTGAACTGAACTGAAGATGATCTAATCGATCGAAAACTAGTTAGTGAAAAATAATATATCTCTGTATTTAAGTGAAAATTTGACAAAATTAAAATTTTTTCACCATATCTTAATAATATCATAAATGTGAAAGTTTGGATGTTTGGATGTTTGTTGCTCAATCAGGCCAAAATGGCTGAACGAATTTTGATAAAATTTTACGTACAAACTTCTTATACACTGACTTAACACATAGGTTAAATTTTATCCCAATTTCATGTTCCCGGGGGATACAAAACCAATTAACCAATCCCGCTCAAATAACTGAACCGAATCCGACGGAATTTGATTTACAGGCAATATTTATCCTGAATTAACACATAGAATAATCTTATCCCGATTCAAGGCTCCTGTGGGATACAAAACCAGTTACTTAACCACAGCAAAATGACTGAACTGAATTCGATGAAATTGGTATATAGAAACAATTTACTATGGATACATACAGGAGTTATTTTAATAACACATAGGATAATTTTATCCCGTTTTCATGTTCCTGAGGGATACAAATTCAGTTAATCAATCCCGCTCAAATAACTGAACCGAATCCGATGGAATTTGATGTACAGGCAATATTTTTCCTGAACTAGCACATAGAATAATCTTATCCCGATTCAGGATTCCTGTGTGATACAAAACCAGTTACTTAACCACAGCAAAATGACTGAACTGAATTCGGTGAAATTGGTATATAGAAACTATTTACTATGAATACATACTGGAATTATTTTAATAACACATAGGATAGTTTTATCCCAATTGAATGTTCCTGGGGGATACAATCCCAGTTACTCAGTCACGTATTGCTAAAACCGAATTTGATAAAATTTTGTACACAGACACTATTTATGCTGAGTTAACACAGAGAATAACGTTATCCCGATTGAAAGTTCCCGTGGGACACTAAATTAGTTATTCCATTACACTAAAATGACTGAATTAAATGTGATGAAACTTTGTATACAAACGCTATTTACCTTGAATACGCACCTAGGATGATTTTGTTTCGATATGAGGTTTCTATGGGATACAAAACCAATCATTCAATCACGACAAAATCACTGAAACGATTTCGATGGAAATTAATACAGAATCATTTATTACCGGTTAGAGATAGAAATCGGATCGAGAGTTTTAAAGGTCCTCTCGAGTCTTACCGGCGGGAACGGGAACGCACAGATGTGGAAATTTTTTGACGGGAATTGAAACGGGCGGGAGTGGATAAATATGCTGGGAATGTTACATTTTTATTTTCGTTAGGGTAAAAGACCCGATTGTCGAACGGGGTTATAAGTCCGAACAGTTTTGACATTTATATCTTAATGAAGTTATTTCTGAAAGAAACCTCTGATAAAAAAAAATTATTATTAATAGAATGATTATTTTTCAATTTAAATTCACCTCACATTTAATGTCTCCTCACTTAATTTAAGAAATACATATATATATCGAACAATTTTTGTTGAATTCGTGAATTTTTAATATGATGGATGATCATTATTCAAAACACATGGGTTATAAATTGTAACATTTTTCACCGAATTTTTAAAGTTATTAGCATAATAAAAATATACAAATAATTGTTATTAGTCCACTTAAGAGATTAGGATAGCTCAATTATATTTTATATGCGTTAAATATTATTTTTAGAAGTGTTTCTCCTTGGGATCCAAGTTTTAAGGTTGGGTACCCCATTTTGAGAATTATATATTACATATCTATTTTATAAACATTTTTAATTAATTTTTGGGTTTAAAACACTTAACTAACCGTTTTTATAATTTCACTTTAATATTTTATTTATTTCAGAACGTAAAATCAATTGAAAAATAATTAATATTGAATTAAAACTTCGAAATTGTTATTTACATATTATCAAATAAAAACGTTAAACATAATATGTATTAGATCTGAAACGACACATAGAGATACAATATATACTTAATTTAACTGTTTAAAAATTCACAATGGTTAACGAATAAGTTAGAACGTACACAATGTTTTTTTTTAAAACTACAGTAGATGGCGAAACCAAATGCAGTATTTTAGTGGTTTATTTTATCGAATATTTAAACCATTCTTGGCTTTTGCTTTGACGTTCTATGTTTCACTAGATGTCACTCTATGATAATACTCTATGACATAAAGTTACACCTAGTAGTAGATGTGAGTGTCAAAGTGGCTGGAAGAGAATGGTTCAAATATTCGATAGTTATTGTATGTCATGAACGTTAAATGCGTGTTTTTTCATAGGGGTCAGTGTGTTGTTTTTTTAAAGGAGGTTAATATATTCTGTTCGTTTTTTCATAGACGTCAACAAATTATAAAACAAAAACATTAATAAATCAAAATTTTTGGGTTATATTTTCTTATTACATATTACATATTCATTGGATTAAAAAAACTTGGTTTCATGTTTACTAAGAAAAAAAATGGGTGTTTTGTTTATTTTTTAATTTTTTTAAGCTACTTTAATGATACAGCTAAAAATAGTGTTCGATGATCGGGTCTTTTACCCTATTTAAAATTAAAAATTTTTTTGATAAAGCGGGACCGGAAATAAAGAAAACGGGTTCGGGACTAATTTGAAGGAAACGTGCAGAAGTGACAATTTTTCTATGAAAATGGGAGTGAACGGGAGCGATGGGTATAAAACAGGTTCACCGAGAACGGGACTAATTTGAAAAAAACGGGCAGAAGTGACAATTTTTAGACGGGAATGGGAGTGAACGGGAGCGATGGGTATAATCATGAGTGGGCGGGAACGGCTTAAGAAAATCACTCCCGTGAGTATCTCTATTACTGACTGAAGATTCATGTGGAATAAATTGCTTAGTTACACTCAATTTATTAAATATAAGGTTTTATTATAATTGAATTTATGGAGGTGTAAATATAAATTAGGTCAGTTATTTAAATCAGATGCATAGTAATAAATATTTTATTATCTACTCATCTTAAAATTTTGGAGAATAATGTAAATTATTTTTTTTTTTTTTTATACTTGGTACTTGAACTTATGTTTAAAATTATTTCTTTTCGTAATAATCCCTTTATTTGGGTACAGAAAATACTATCTATTGTAGGACATGTGATTAACAGTTTTAAAATAAGATGAATTTTCAAAATACGAATGTCATACATAAGCCAATAAAAATAAAACATAATAGAGATTTGCATAAAGGTGATAAAAGTAAGCAATGGATTTTTGAAGTTATAAAATTTAAGTATACGCCCATTTAATTATTTATTTATGTATTACCTTATACCGAGAGTATTGCAATAAAATGTTAGGTATAAAATTTTTTTCATAGCCTTATTATAAGAATCCACTAATTAAATCAAAATCAAATCGCTGAAACGGCTGGACCGATTTTGATAAAATTTTATATACACACTCTTTATACACTGAATTAACATATGGGCTAAATTTTATTCCGGTTGTAAGTTCCTCAGGGATACAAAATTTTTCAAACACGCCCCACAAAATTAAACTTAATTCGATGAAATCTGGTACACAGGCACTATTTATCCTGAGTTAACACATAGGATAATCTTATCCCGATTAAAGGTTCCTGTGAGATGACTGAACCGAATTTGATAAAACTTAATATACAGATACTATTTACTATGAACACATATAGTAATAATTTTTAAATAGTTTTAGTCGGGATAGTTTTATCCCGATTGAAGGTTCCCGGGAGAAGAAGGCGGATACAAAACGGGGGAGGGGATCGAATTCAATGCGGGCGAAGCCGCGGGTCAAAGCTAGTATTAAATAAATTTAAAAATTTTTATCCGGCCCTGTTTTATTTATGTTAAAAACACATCATTAGTAGTGATTCCTTTAGAACCCGTTTACACATTGATTTGCGTGTGTTTACTGCAAACGCGAATAGAATTACATTTAGATATAACGAAACCAGTACTTATTACGTAACTCTATTACGTTTGCAGCAAGCACTCGCACTCGCGCTAATCAGTGTGCAAATGGACCATAACGTACATACTAGAGATGTGCCAAACTCGTGAATTCACGCGTGACCCGACGGGTCACGCGTGACCCATCGTGATCATGAACAATTTTTTATGATCGTGCGTGAGTGGGCGTGATCGTGACATTTAATTTCTTGCCGTGAATAATTCGCGAGTCACGAAAAGTTAAAGACCATGAATAAAAAAATTTTAAAAATAATTTTTTTCAATTTTAGGGAATATTAACTAAACCAATTTGATTTTTTAACTACAAAAAAAAAAAAACGTTTCTTTTATATTAGGTACTTTTTATGAGTACAAGTAGGTAGAAATCCAATAACCCTTTGTACTAACAAATTCCAGTTTTTTACCGAGATATGTATACAAAAGAGTGTATACAAAATGATTTACAATTTAGAAATGTCCAACTGTGAAATTGTTCTGATTATTTCTATTTCGTATATTTGAAAATATTACAAGGTCAGTTTTACAGCTTTCAATAGTATAATCTATCATTCTATGAAGGAATAAATAAAGAACATATGGGTTAATTTTAAGGAAATATTATCTTTTTCAACATTTTAAGTTGTTTATTGTCATTATTATTTTTTTTTTCAATTTTATTATTTATGTATGTATTTATGGGTACCTACTAAAAAAATATTTTGCCACAATTTTGTTAAAAAACTACATATATTATTTAGTTTGGTTGTGCGAAATATCATATTTATATACAAATACAGTACCTACAATAAGAACAAAAATTAAACAATAAATCACCAGATGAAAAATTTTGAAAATTTTCTCACTTTCCAGAAAAAAATAAATAGCATGTAACTTGCATCAGTATTAATCTCAGTGAACCGTACTAACCGTATTTCTGATTTTATCGTGAGGACATAATTTTTACTGACTGTTAAAACGCTAGTGATTTTTACTCAAAATTCAAACGATTATATTTAAAAGTTTTTATGTTTAATTCGTAAGCGTGCGTGAGTGTGAAAGTATTAAATTTTTTTGTTCGTGATTGTGCGTGAGTGTGAAAAGAAATAAATTTTCTCGTTCATACTGCATAGTACATACTGCATGATATACTCCATATACTCTATATGGTTATTGCAATTTGGAGTGTGTATGAGAGAGATTGAATGAAAACAGACAGGAATGTATTTCATAAAATTTTAAAATTTTTTTAAAAATTACGAAAATTATTTTTTCAATATAATTATTTTTTTTTTAGTATTTAAATAAACTTATAAGTTTTTACTTATATCTATACAGTCTATCTATCCAAATTAGCTTGAGCTCTAATAAATTTTAGATACAATTCACTCCACCTGCATCCACTTCAATGATAAACAGTCGTTACAGAATAAGAGTCTATTACAAATCGAAGGATCAGTCTCTTCGACTGAATGTTCCAATTCATCACATGCTGAAAGTTTATCCAGCTCTGTTGATATCTCAGTCTATTAGGTTTGTAAATGAATGAATAGTTTATGAAAATATAAATTATTTACAAATTTCTTCCACTTCATTTTAGTTACAACTAGATCAGCAAGCACTATGAGCATAGAAAAATTGACAATGAAAGTTGTGGAAACAAAAATTCATCGAGACTAGTAATATTGAGCGGCAGTAAAATTTTATGTGTTTTTTGTAATATAAATCGAAAAAACCTAGGTAATCATTTTGAGCTTCCTTATATTTGCCAAACACCAAATAGCAGGGAACAATTTAAAAAAATGGCTAAAATATTAGAAGATAATGAACTAATTCATAAAATTGACAACAGCACATATTTAGCGTATCACAAAATATGTAAATTAAATTACAAGAAAAAATTTTATTCAATATTGCATACTCCTGAAGCCGATGCAGACACATGGCATGAATTAAGAAGAATTCACACAGAAGCTTTCGATGAGTTAACTAAATTTTTGTACGAGATAATTTCTAAAGAAAATGTATACCACAGAGACCGTGCAACTATCTCTTTCATGAAATCGGTAGTGTGTACTTCTGTGTACCTTAAACAACTTTGTGCTCATTCGCTGAGTAATCGTTGTTGCGTAAAGATTATATTGTGTGCTCATTGTGTGTCATTTTTTTTTCTAAATTTAAAATTTTGGTACAAAAAAATATGAAGTGTGTTGTACCTACTTGTAAAAGCTACAGCAAGCAAAATAAAGGGATATTTTTGTTCTTATAAGTAAATTTATATTAAATTTATTTTTTGTTTGTTAAATGATTGTCAGCCATGTTTATATAGTAATTAGTATGTATGTACCGTGGTACCATTCAACACACTGCTATATAGTTAGCAGTCGAAAAATTTCTTTTAAATTGAAAATACTTTTATTCGATTGGGAATCATTTGGGAAAATTTAGGAATATAATTTTTTTATTTAGGACATTATAATTAGTGAGTAATTAATTAGTCTTTTTTTAGCGTATAGTTAGCAGACATGAAAATAAAAAATATTTAATTTTACGTTATTTGATAGTAAATAGTTTGGGAAGAACATTAAAATTAATCACACCATTTGGGAATTCATAATTAATTAATTATGCCGATTTTTCTGTTTACGATTTTACATGTACAATATATTTAATGACTGACGCCACTGACTAATATGGCGGCAAAATTCAAACACTTTTGTATGTTAAAATTATGAATTATTTTTCGAACTGTACTTCATTAGTATGTTGTATATTTACATTTTACATAATTTTATTGACGGAAAGTATGAATTGAAAAGTTATGTTATAATATGCAACATACTAATGAAGTACAGTTCGAAAAATAATTCATAATTTTAACATACAAAAGTGTTTGAATTTTGCCGCCATATTAGTCAGTGGCGTCAGTCATTAAATATATTGTACAAGTAAAATCGTAAACAGAAAAATCGGCATAATTAATTAATTATGAATTCCCAAATGGTGTGATTAATTTTAATGTTCTTCCCAAACTATTTACTATCAAATAACGTAAAATTAAATATTTTTTATTTTCATGTCTGCTAACTATACGCTAAAAAAAGACTAATTAATTACTCACTAATTATAATGTCCTAAATAAAAAAATTATATTCCTAAACTTTCCCAAATGATTCCCAATCGAATAAAAGTATTTTCAATTTAAAAGAAATTTTTCGACTGCCAACTATATGGCAGTATTCAACACAACCAATACACCTACAAGTTGCTTGCGTCACACAGAACGCGTCATACTACGTCATTGGTCATACCAATAAACCAGGGTTGGCATTGTTATTATAAGTGAAATTTTTCTTAATTTTCTTATTTAAGTATTTCATTTTTTATTAAAATTACACATTTTTAAGTTACTTCGTTACATTCATATTATGTTTTTCTTAAAATAATTGTATTTAAGATATTTTTTACTAATAATTATTATGTTATTAAGTCTTTATGTAAAAATATCATTTTTTAGACTTTCTAAAAATTAAAAACTAGCTTAAGCACAGTTATTTTTATTTGATATTGCTGTAATTATATTAATTTTTTCTTGAAATTATTATATTTATAATATTGGCTTGATATTTATTGATCGTGTTCCATTAACAAACACAAACGACACTGTGTAACACACTGCATTTAGGGGAAAAGTAATGCCAACCAAATTTTCGTGATTTTTGTACTTTCTTTTTTTCACAAAAAAATTAATTTTTTTAATTTTATTGCGAAAGTAACCTTTTATCTGCTTTTAATTAAATTATTATTTATGTAATTGGGAATCACAAAAAGTATGCTAAGCAGATTGAATCTATTTTTTTTTTTTAAATCTAGTAACTTTGTTTATGCTGCCCTCTGCAGAAACACAATAAAAGTTCAATTAGTGAAAAAAGTAGACACAGTGTAACACAGTGTCATGCATTGTGTAAAATTTTTGCTAATGGAATACGGTCGTTATTTACATTAAATTGTTCCAGTTTTCCTAAAGATGTACAAAGTAAGTTAGCATGAGTTGATGCAATTAAGATAATTATAATGAGTTGCAATTAAGATGCAATTAAGACACCTGCTGATTGGATTCCATCCAAAAGTTCCAGAATTTGTGCGAGACATTTTAAAGAAGATTGCATTTATACAACAAAGGCGGGAATGGTATAAGGTAATAAATTGGTACCTGGAGCAGTTCCTACATTACATTTACCAGTAAGTGTTACCATATTTATAGCAGCATAAAAATTTAGTTAATATTTACATATTAATTTTAGTTTCAGTCTACAAATGATAAAGCTACGCAAACTGATTTTAAAGAAAATCTACTTGTGTTGTCAGAATTTGAAACAGAACGTTGTTCGTCATCTTTATCGGAAATGAATATAGATTTGATGTCAACATCCACTGATTCGAAAACTTTCGATTCTTCTCGGGAAACATCGTCATTGTCTTTTACGTCGGATCCAATTACATCACCAGCACATACAATAAATTAATTTTAATTCAAGGACAATAGAAATGTATTATTTTTTTTAAAGTAAAGTTACTTTTAAAAACGTGTTTTTTTGCATTTACTTTATTTTTAATAAATTCTTTGTAGTTTTATATGGTACATTATTTTTTTGCACGATCGTGTATTTTTATGCACTTACCGATGCTGTTGACAATGCTAGTAAGCTACATTTCCCGAACGTTTGTTTATATCCATAACAATCAAAAAAGTAACAATATGGTAAGTAAATTAGGTGTGAAAATAACAGTGCGGTAAGTAAAATTAGACTAAAAATGATTATAATTATTTATTTATAATGAAATTAAAAGTAAAATTTGAACAGTTAAATAAAATTAATTAATTTAAATATTAGAATTTTCACTAGTTTGTACATTATTAATTATTACCATAATTTGCCTTCATATTTTATTTACATTTCAAAATGTACATAATTTTTCTTTCATTTTACGCGAATTTTGCAACTAATATTAAATGCTTCATCAATTTCATTATTCTCACTAATATTATAATTTAACAAATTATTCCCCTTAATTTTTTCAATAGAAAAGTAAAAAAATGAAATTTATAACATTTTTTTATATTTTTAAAATTTCCTTAATTCGACCCTGATAGTTTTATTTTGTAACTGTGTTGCGTGTACCCCCATATGTACAGTAATTGCTTGGTGGGGGCCAGCATTTTCTATCTTCTACATGTTACACTGGTTTCAATTGTATAAAGATACGTATTGTACCTCTGTCCTCTGTGATGTCAGAGGCGTAGCGACGGGGGTGCAAGGGGGTCTATCATGCACCGGGCGCGACTTGCAGAAGGGCGCCAAATGTATACCAAAGAGGTGCCAAATATTAACTATACGTGTTTTGGTAGGAATGGGGGGCGCCAATAAAGTGTCGTGCCCCGGGCGCCAGTTATGTTCACTACGCCACTGTGTGATGTATACTATTTTACCGATATATTTAAGCTGTATGTAGCTCTTTTGTTAGAATTAGTTTTTTTAGCTCATATAAGTCAGATTTTCAAAATTATCGCCCAGAACATTTAGTATACAAAACAAATAGTATACAAAGTAGGTATGAATTTAGACAAACTAGTATAATTATGATAGACTAATATCAAAGTCAGCACAAACCTCTAATATAAAAGAGGTAGCATTTACTCTTCGTCGCTCTGTAAAAAATATTGAAAAAAGCAATTCAAATAAAATAACACTTGAAAACACTATACAAGGAGACTTAGTACGGGAGGTACTGGCGCATGAGTACCGAAAACTATTCCACCTCAATTTTTTTATGCGATCCTGTTGACATTGCCCTACTGATGATATAAATGCATGTTGCCAGGGGGCAACCCGGGGCCATATTGCTTAAACCGGAAGTTGCTTAAACAATTGCAAGGAATTGTCATTTTTCAACCGGACAAATTTTTTTTATATTCTTTATTGAAATACAAATAAAAAAGGTCCTATGACTTTTTACGATAAAGTTAATAGTTTTCGAGATATGAATTTTTAAAAGTTCGAAAAATCTCAAATTTTGGTACTTTTGACCCATGAAAAATATATTTAAAAAAAATAATAAAATATAAATAATATTTTTTTTAAATTCTTTATACAATAGTTAATAATATCCTTAATAGAGATTTTAAAAAAAATTCATTGTTTATACCTGTTTTTTAATTGTGAATTTCGCGCCCTCACAAGTATGCGTCCCCTACCTTTAAAATACCTTTAAGTATTTTTTCAACCGGACAAATTTTTTTTTATATTCTTTATTGAAATACAAACAAAAAAGGTCCTATGACTTTTCACGATCAAGTTAATATATTTAGAGATATGAATTTTTAAAGATTCGAGATTTTTCCAACTTTTAAAAATTCATATCTCAAAAAATATTAACTTGATCGTGAAAAGTCATAGGACCTTTTTTGTTTGTATTTCAATAAAGAATATAAAAAAAATTTGTCCGATTGAAAAAATACTTAAAGGTATTTTAAAGGTAGGGGACGCATACTTGTGAGGGCGCGAAATTAACAATTAAAAAACAGGTATAAACAATGAATTTTTTTTAAATCTCTATTAAGGATATTATTAACTATTGTATAAAGAATTTAAAAAAAATATTATTTATATTTTATTATTTTTTTTAAATATATTTTTCATGGGTCAAAAGTACCAAAATTTGAGATTTTTCGAACTTTTAAAAATTCATATCTCGAAAACTATTAACTTTATCGTAAAAAGTCATAGGACCTTTTTTATTTGTATTTCAATAAAGAATATAAAAAAAATTTGTCCGGTTGAAAAATGACAATTCCTTGCAATTGTTTAAGCAACTTCCGGTTTAAGCAATATGGCCCCGGGTTGCCCCCTGGCAACATGCATTTATATCATCAGTAGGGCAATGTCAACAGGATCGCATAAAAAAATTGAGGTGGAATAGTTTTCGGTATTCATGCGCCAGTACCTCCCGTACTAACTATAAAATACCCGAAGATTTGTATGAGTTTATTTCATATGTTATTCAAGGTCCCGATAGTCGCAGACAGTCTCGAAACAACGATAAAATACAAATTGAGTCAATATGTCACGATTTAGTATATATCATTTCAAATGGTCGAGTCAAGCCGACGAAACAGATGATGTTAGGCCTAACATTAAAGTCTCTAACCAATAGCAGGAAAGTTCTGACAATATTAAATAAATATGGCCATACTGTATCCTATAACACCGCTGAAGGTTTAGACAGAACTGACATATGCGGCTTATGAGAATAATAAACTTATTCCTGCTGGAATCAAAATTCAAAATGGGCAAAGTACACACGTCACTTTCGATAATTACGATCGGTATGTAGATACACTTACTGGAAAGGATACCCTGCATGATACAGTTGGAATAATTTATCAGTTTATGTCATCGAGTACTGCACCCATTGCACCAGTCGTAGCTGAAGAATGTAGTGGTAGCGATTTCAAAAAAGAACTGTCCGTGTTTGAGACCCGAAGTGATGCTACGGCTTGCAAATCAGAAAAAAAAAGGCGACGATGCGCAGTAATTTAATAAATATGAAAGAAAATAATATATCGTTGTTTGAAGAATTTAAGCGTGGTGCTTTTGGTGTAAAACGTACAAATAAAAATTTAGCACGAGCTCCAGTAGACCTTACCGTAGAGCAAACTGTTAACGCCAACCAGGAACGGAAAAAAAAGTTTTTTTTTTTTTTTTTAAAAAAAAAATTATAAAACAAACAGTTCAAAATGTTTTAAACAAGTGTTCCTATGTTTAAAATCATGTTTTTATTAGTTTAATTTCAACATATGTTTTAAACCGTTTAAACTTGTTTTAAACAGGTTTAATTCTTTTAATTGAACCATATGGAAAAAACTTTTTGACTCGAAATATCTGACTTTTTACGGTCAGACACTGGCATATGATAATGTACTATTAATTTATAATAGGTGGCATTAAATGGAAACATTTGAATATTTTCTTTGTTGTAAAATTTATAAAATCGTTTGTTGTTTATGCCTGTTGAATACTGTGTACATACAACAAAGACGTTGCCGAGAAATTTTATAAAATTCCATCAGTGTTGCCAGATTGGGGGGTTTTCCTCCAAAATTTAAATTTGGAGAATTTTTAAATTGCTGGAGGGAATTTTGGGGGATAATTTCTTTAGAGGGATTTTTGGCTGGAAATTTTTAAACTAGGGAGAGTTTGGAGGTTTAATTAAATTTAAAACATATATTTGCCATCCTCCTTAAAAATACTTAAATTCAAAAACCAGTTTCAAATCAACCACTAAAATTTAAATATGTGGTACCGTATTTTAAGACAACGTCAAAAGTCAACAATCAATTTTGCCTAATTTTATTGTTTAAAAAAATACAGTAAACAATTCCTTGAAAATAATATTAGAATTATATTTTTCTATACCTAAATTATTTTATTCTATTTTTTTTTTTTTTTTTGCTCGTTAACTATTGTTTTTGAAGAAAGACATTTTTCAAAAAGTTGACCACTTTAAATATTGGTTATTTTTGGACTACTCGGACGTTGCTTACGTATTTCATGCGCGTGAAATCGTTTTTTCTTTTTTTTGGAGGTTTTCTTCCCTAAAATGCATTTTTGGAGGGATTTTTGACTAATGATGAGTCAATCTGGCAACACTGAATTTGATACATACTAAAAAAAAAAGAGTTTAAATTACAGTACAAAGAAGTTCAAAATCTTATTGTTAGTTGAAATGGTAAATAAAATACGATAATTAAATACAAGTCAGTGCTTTAGAATGGCGGCTATGACTAAAGTCATAAATCGACCTCAAAACATTTGATTTAGTAAAACAGTTGCATTCGACTGTAGCCTTAGTAGAAAGAGCTGCAATGCTAGCATATAATGCTAGTCGCTGTTTTTCAGGATTTAAATGGAAATACTTAACACAAATTAGTATTTAACATAAAAGAAAGAAAAAAAAAACAACAAATATAAATACATACTTAAATAAATTTAGTTTAACCTAATTAAAAATTTAATTTTGTTTTTATTATTTTATTACTGATGCGTATTGGAATAGAACTGCCTAATTTTTAATTACTAAAGATATAATTAAGCTATTTTTTTATTTCAATACATTTTATTTACAACTTAACCGAAAGAATTTAATTAAAGATTGTTCAGAACACAGTTTAATATGTAATGTTTTTTATTTGTTTTAAACATAGTTTAAAACATCGTTTAAAACACTTTAATTTCAAACATGTTTTATTTAGATTGTGTTTTAAACAGTGTTTAAAACACTTTGTTTTAAACATGCCAACCCTGACGCCAACGCAGCAAACAGTTTGTCAGGCATAACACATTTTACAAATTCTATTTCTGCTAGGCAGCGCTGGGATTTGAGTCATAGTTTACGCACAACTATAATTTCTAAATTACTGGAAACAATCAACCTTACCAGTAAAGACGATATTACTCACGAATTAGAAAATAATCGAATTCTTAAGAACAGAAAAGCATTTTTTGATATATTAAACGCAATAACAAAAAATATAAATCCCTTTAATCCAAATATCGATAAAGACAACTTGTTTAATATAGTCACTGGTAGAGCAACTACTGAACCAACATCAAAATTTTTGTTAAATGTTATTAGCATGGGCAAGTCACAAAAAGAACAATATATACATGAATGTTCTGAAAATCCTGACCGTTTTGAACAACCCATTAAGCGAAATAAAATAAATAATTTTGCTTCCGAATGTGTGAAAAAGCACCAAAAAATGAAAATAAACAAGTAATTATAAAGATGGAACGCGATATATTTGCTCGCTTGTTAGGTATAGCGTTAAATAAAAAAATTGATATGGAATTGTGTTTATCTTACCCACTATCACCAGTTCCACTTGCATTATGCCTTTCCACAGGCGAAATGCACAAAACTGATAAAGCCGCTTTGGCTGCAGAACTAAAATCGAAAATTCAGTCTTCAGTTCCAAGCCATATTGATATAGACATCACTGATGGATTTTACTTCTTTTACCACTTAGGATCATCATTGCCACAAACTTTTGGAAAATTATCGGAATTAATCTTAAGAAAAATTTGCGATACAACAGCTTCACAAATCCACTTAGTGTTCGAAAAATATTTCTCTCCATCCATTAAAGATATTGAACGTGCGAACCGTCAATATCTTTAATGGATTAGTCCCCGTATGAAATAATTTGTGCAGCTCAATGTAGACCAAGTAATTTTTACAATAGTTTAAAAAACCCCAAATTTAAAAGGCTCTTGTTAGTTTTTTTAGTTGACCATTGGGCGCAAAATTCAAGGGCATGTATTTTAAAAAATAAAAAAGTATATATCACAGTAGAAGAACAGTGTTTCTCATTTGTTTCTGATCGTTCAGTAGTTGAAAAAATTCAAGAGTAAGATTTTATCTGTTTTCACGAAGAAGCGGACACGAGAATAATTTTCCATATAAACAAGTGCCGATTAAATTCAAAAATATTAATAAAAGCGTCAGACACCGACGTATTAATAATTTTACTAGCCCAGTGAACATAGAATGTAAATGTGATGTAACAAGGAAATAACAAGTTACGCAACTTTTTTGACTTATGGGTGACATAACAATTATATAAAATTAGAGTTTTACGTTATATACCTAATTGGTACCTGTATGTTACGTAACAGTTACGTGCCATTGTGACTGTAATAAAATGTCACATTTGTGACTGCTATGTTACGTTTAGATGATGTATCAAGGTTGCTTCGATAAAACGTCACAGTGTGACTTTTATGTTATGTCTTCGCAACCTAACAATGTTACTTTAATAAAACCTCACAGAACTGACTCTTATGTTATGTTTTTGTGACGTATCAACGTTACTTTATTGAAATGTCACAATCATAACTTTTTTGTTATGTCCCGATGACCTAACAATGTTACTTTGAACAAAACGTCACAACAGTACTCTTATGTTATGTTTTTGTGACGTATTAACTACAGGAATCTTTAAATTGATAACTCCTCGCGAATTGATACATTTAAAATTAATATGGTAACAAAACATTTCACAAAAGTGACAAGTGAAATGTTTTATTAATATTGACACGTCACAAAAACATAACAAAAGAGTCATGATTGTGACATTTCATTAAAAAAACGTTAATACGTCGTTAAAACAGTTAATTTTGTTATTAATTTAAAAATTAAACTCTTATGAAAATTCTTGTAAGGCTTTATTTACTATTTTGTGATATATATTAATATATAACGATGAGAATAAATAAGTCAGTTTGGTCTAGTGGTTAAGACTGTCGATAATTTAAATGATGCTTCAGCTTGGATAACGGTTCGAATCCTGTAACAGTCAACAAAAAAAAAAAGAAAAAAAAAACAATAATAATTTAGGTGTATGTATATGAACAAAGTTGGTAATATGTGATGTAATGTTAATAAGAAACAAAAAAGGGGAATTTTGAATTTGCTTTTTGCAAAAGAAGGCGTAAGGCGTATTTTTATCTATAAGGTAACATCAAAGTTATATTTTCCTGAAACGTAACAAGAACATAACAATGTTACGTCACATTGTTACGTTTATAAGTGGGAAATTGTAAGTTACATGTGAGTCATATGTGACTCATATTTTATGTAACAGGTGACTTTCAGTTCTGTCACTTTGACATAAAATTTACAGAAAAATGTTCACTGGGAGGTAATATGCACACCTTAAACAATTACGAAATTTGGATATTAACATTTACTACAAAAAGTACTGATAATACCTATACTAATTGTACAGAATTATCACAGACTTTAGGGTATTCATTGTGCCGTGCTCTACCCGCATTCCATGCCTTTACTAGGAGTGATTACACAGCTGCATTAAAAAAAAGAAACCGTTTGATATTTTTAAGAACGATGAGAAACTTCAGAATGTATTTCAGACTCTCACACATAAAGATGATATAAACGATGCCGAAAAAATCGACATTATCGAAAATTTCACGGTTAAATTATATAACATTAAGAACTGCACAAAAGTTAACGCAGCTCGTTTCGAGTTGTTTCAAAAATTTTATTCGGCCAATAGTCAGAATGAAAAATTATTTTATAACATAAAAAACTTTAATTCGCAACTGATACCTCCATGTTGGCGTTCATTTAAACAGAAAATTTTACGAACGATATTCGTTAACTGTATGTGGTAAAATGCAAAAGAACCACGCTGCAGTAATTTTAATCCCGAAGAGTATTTGGTTGGTTGGTCGGTTGGTGTGTCGAAAATAACAAATATGTTCCAGTTTGGTATGAAGGCGATCCAACACCTCTGCGAGTTGAAGATATAGTAATTACTGAAAAAGAAGACAGTGATAATGAATTTGAGGATCTTAACATTGACAATGATTTTTAAATAATTTTAAGTTAGTTGTCTTCAGCAAATTTTGTGATGATTCATCCCACCGTCTACTTTGGAATTTTTTGGATTCTCCCTTGTGGTGGAGGACAATAATTTTCAGGTGTTTATGACGGTACGATGTGCCGCCAATACACTACCGCCAATACCGGCGACTTGAAATAGGTCGCCGGCGTATTTAATACAGGATCCGGTAAGAGCGACCTGTATATTATGAAACTGTAGACAGTTACCCAGTGAACATAGAATGTAAATGTGATGTAACAAGGAAATAACAAGTTCGTAACTTTTTTGACTTATGGGCAGTGTTGCCAACTCTGAAATCTAACTGATCGTAGAATTTATAAAAAAATACCGTAGATTTTCAGAAATTATGTTGTAATTTATATTTAAAATACGGTAAAATTACCTTGTTTTTTTTTCAGTAGGAAAATAAAGGTCAAAATTGAGAAAAAAAACTTATTAATTTGATTCAGATAGTATAATGCTAAGTCATCATTTTTGTACAAGATTTTCTGTGATGAATTTCGTTAAGAGCTTATTACGCTTTTGCAAACAAACTAAATTAAAACGTTCTAATAAGTATTCATCTAAAATCAAATACGGTAGTTTCCTATCGAATTCGTTCGCATAATATCTCCAGACTCATTGCACATTGTTAGGAGAATTCCCGGAATTAACATTTTAAAAAATGTAAAAAAAAAAACTGCTTTCATTAGAATAAAACCAAAATACCCTAACAAAAGTAACTAAAATTCTTGAAATTTAAAGTTAATCATAAAGATATAGCAAGTATCATAATTATTTACAAGTCAGGGCCAATATTATAAAACTATTTTAATCGACAGTTAAATTTAATGCTCTGTTAAACTAATTTAACAGAGGGTTTGGATATTATAAAACTAAGTTAAATTTAAAGATCCGTTATATCACCTGTTAAACTAACTGATTCATTTTGCTCCTTTAAATATTTAACTGGATGTTAAATGAAAATTTTTATTTTTGACAACTACTTTTTTGACAAGCAGACTTTAACGTCAATAACTTTTGAAGTCACAGGTTACAGACTAATAACATGTTTTCAGTTTCATCGATTTCATCAGTATATTCAGTTTCTGATTAGGATACGATTGCGAGTTAAATTAGAATACAATTGCCTAGAACTTTTCGCAATCGTACGAATCGATTTGAAACGTTAAGTGATGTAGAATTTAAACTTTGATTTCGATTGACTAAAGAAGTAACAATGTATGTTTTAGAAAAAAGTGAAAATAACTTTCCAAAAGTGCCCAATTTCAGCAATGAACCAGTGTTGCTGATAACATTAAAATTTTATGCTACTGGGTCGTTTTAGCAAGTTATTTATAATAACTTTAATGTGAGCACGGTAACTGTGGGTAGAATTATCACATCGGTTCATTAAAAATGAACTTATTGAAATGTTAAGTACAAGTCAGGAAAAACGTAACGTCTGTGCACATTTTTATAATATTGCACAATTTGCAAATGTATGTAGTGTGCAACTGATTGTACCTATATTAAAAATCAGTCACCAGGTGAAAATCGTACTGAAGTGTTTAGAAATAGAAAAGGTTTTTATTCCATTAACACTCAAATAATTTGCGACGTTCAGTTGCACATTACGAATATTGTTGCTCGATTAGCAAGAGGTATCTACGGGCTACGACAGCAGAATTTTTGATAATTCTTTTATTTTATTGTTCATATCGTCAGTCTCTTTGCATTCAGTTATTTTTAAATATTTTCTAGATATTTCTAATAAATTATATTTTTCATTTTCTATAAAATTTCAGCCACGATCTTTTTTTTCGATTCCATTGTATTTTGAACTTTTTACTTTGATTAGTTTTATTTTTGTCAATTTTATAACTGTCGTACGGGTAGCAATGGTTTCAAATTTCAAACTGGAATGTAGTTTTGAGTATTTTAGTTTAATTTCTTGTTAACTAACTAACTGAACAATTAGTTTTATAATATCCAGTTTTAGTTTAACAGTCTGTTAGCTAACAGGTTGTTATCTTTTGCTTTATAATATTGGCCCTTAATATTATAATATTAAGATCGTCAATATTACCATGTTTTTTGCTACCGTAATTGTAACCCTACCGTAGGTGGTAGATTTATGCTGATTACCGTGTTTTTAAGGTAATTACGGTGTAGTTGGCAACACTGCTTATGGGTGACATAACAATTATATAAAATTAGAGTTTTATGTTATGTACCTAATTGTTACCTGTATGTTACGTAACAGTTACATCCCATTGTGACTGTAATAAAATGTCACATTTGTGACTGCTATGTTGCGTTTAGATGATGTATCAAGGTTGCTTTGATAAAACACCACAGTGTGACTCTTATGTTATGTCTTCGCAACCTAAAAATGTTACTTTGATAAAACCTCACAGAATTGACTCTTATGTTATGTTTTTGTGACGTATCAACGTTACTTTAATGAAATGTCACAACCATGACTCTTTTGTTATGTCCTGATGACCTAACAATGTTACTTTGAACAAAACGTCACAACAGTACTCTTATGTTATGTTTTTGTGACGTATTAACGTTGTTTTAATGAAATGTCATAATCATGACTCTTTTGTTATGTTTTTGTGACGTATCAATATTCGGCGTGTTCGTTGCTGAGTTTTTCTGCTCAAAGTGAGCTGCTAGCGCATGCGCAAGAACTATTTTTTATGGAATATACAAGTATTTCGTACTTCATAAAAATGTTCTTGCGCATGCGCTAACAGCTCACTTCGAGCAGGAAAACTCAGCAACGAACACGGCGATTAATAAAACATTTCACTTGTCACTTTTGTGAAATGTTTTGTTACCATATTAATTTTAAATGTATCAATTCGTGAGGAATTATACGTTTTCTCGAAATTTTACTTCGAAAAATGTTTTATATTGTTTATAATGGCATTTATCTTGAAAACCATTCATTTTCCTGTAAATTGCCGAGAAACTGAGCATAGGATCCCGTTTAAATTTTCGTTGGTAGTTACCACTTATAGTAGCTACTAAACACCATAGCAGCGGAAAATGGACGGTCAGTGGTTTTCCCGAAATTTTACTTCGTAAAATGTTTTATATCGTTTATAATGGCATTTACCTTCAAAAAAAATTTTTCCCATTAATTGCCGAAAAACTGAGCATAGGATCCCGTTCAACTTTTCGCTGGTTGTTACCACTTGTACTAGCTACTAAACGCCATAGCAGCAGAAAATGGACGGTTAGTGGTTTTCCCGAAATTTTACTTCGAAAAATGTTTTATATTGTTTATAATGGCATTTACCTTCAAAAAAATTTTTTGCCCGGTAATTGCCGAAAAACTGAGCATAGGATCCCGTTTAAATTTTCGCTGGTAGTTACCAATTGTAGTAGCTACTAAACGCCATAGCAGCGGAAAATGGACGGTCAGTCGTTTTCCCGAAATTTTACTTCGAAAAATGTTTTATATTGTTTATAATGGCATTTACCTTCAAAAAAAAAAAATTTTGCCCGGTAATTGCCGAAAAACTGAGCATAGGATCCCATTCAAATTTTCGCTGGCTGTTAACATTTGGAGTAGTTACGAAACGCCATAGCAGCAGAAAATGGACGGTTAGTGGTTTTCCCGAAATTTTACTTCGAAAAATGTTTTATTTTATTCATAATGGCATTCACCTTCAAAACCATTCATTTTTCTATAAATTGCCGAAAAACTGAGCATAGGATCCCGTTTAAATTTTCGCTGGTAGTTACCAATTGTAGTAGCTACTAAACGCCATAGCAGCGGAAAATGGACGGTCAGTCGTTTTCCCGAAATTTTACTTCGAAAAATGTTTTATATTGTTTATAATGGCATTTACCTTCAAAAAAAATTTTTCCCATTAATTGCCGAAAAACTGAGCATAGGATCCCGTTTAAATTTTCGCTGGTAGTTTCCACTTATAGTAGCTACTAAACGCCATAGCAGCAGAAAATGGACGGTCAGTCGTTTTCCCGAAATTTTACTTCAAAAAATGTTTTATATTGTTTATAATGGCATTTACCTTCAAAAGAATTTTTTGCCCGGTAATTGCCGAAAAACTGAGCATAGGATCCCATTCAAATTTTCGCTGGTTGTTACCATTTGGAGTAGTTACGAAACGCCATAGCAGCGGAAAATGGACGGTCAGTCGTTTTCCCGAAATTTTACTTCGAAAAATGTTTTATATTGTTTATAATGGCATTTACCTTCAAAAAAAATTGCCGAAAAACTCAGCATAGGATCCCGTTCAAATTTTCGCTGGTTGTTACCACTTGTAGTAGCTACTAAACGCCATAGCAGCAGAAAATGGACGGTCAGTCGTTTTCCCGAAATTGTGGTTCTAATTTTCGCTGATTGATATATATGTGTTATACAAAATTTGACAATTTCTGTATTTTATCATTCATTTTCTCGTGTTTAGAGTCCGAAAAATTTTCTGAATTTTAGTTTCTATTTTAGTTTATTAATTGCATCAAGTTTTGATGTGGATTCTAAAATGTTAAGACTAGTCATTTTTAATTTTTTTGGATTTTATTTTAAATAAAATTGTTTTATATGATTTTACTTTAAAGGTCATTCAGTGTGTTATGAGTACATACATAGGAAACGTGTTGTTGGTTGTGCAGTCAGTCGATATGTGTTAATGGTTCTCCTATTCAAATATCGTTTTATTATACTCACATACTATTTTATACGCATGGTTTTAACGCTGCGATTTTTTTCTGCTAGTTTTTTTCTGCTAAATACACCATGGTTTATATAATATAACCCCATAATATATATAATATAACCCATATAACAAATAACATAAATCGACTTATACAAAAATGGATGGATGAAATGGATAACAAACATAACAAAATAGTCATGATTGCGTCATTTCATTAAAACAACATTAATACGTCGTTAAAACAACGTTAATTTTGTTACATATTAATTTAAAAATGAAACTTTTATGAAAATTCTTGTAAGGCTTTATTTACTATTTTGTGATATATATTAATATATAACGATCAGAATAAATAAGTGAGTTTGGTCTAATGGTTAAGACTGCCGATAATTTAAAAGATGCTTCAGCTTGGATAATAGTTCGAATACTGCAACAGTCAACAAAAAAAAAAAAAAAAAAAAAAAAAATAATAATTTAGGTGTATGTATACTTATATGTCAATAAGTTGGTAATATGTGTATGTAATGTTAATAAGAAACAAAAAAATGGAATTTTGAATTTGCTTTTTGCAAAAGAAGGCGTAATTTTTATCTATAAGGTAACATCAAAGTTATATTTTCCTAAAACGTAACAAGAACATAACAATGTTACGTGACATTGTTACGTTTATAAGTGGGAAATTGTAAGTTACATGTGAGTCATATGTGACTCACATGTTATGTAACATGTGACTTTCAGTTCTGTCACTGTGACATAAAATTTACAGAAAAATGTTCACTGGGTACCTATATTCCCTGTAAATTTCATTCGGATGTTTTATGACGGTGCGATGTGCCGCCAGTTCAATACTTTCAAATAGGTCGCCGGCGTATTTAATACAGGATCCGGTAAGGGCGACCTGTATATTATGAAACTGTAGACAGTTACCTATATTCCCTGTAAATTTCATTCGGATGTTTTATGACGGTGCGATGTGCCGCCAGTTCAATACTTTAAAATAAGTCGCCGGCGTACTTAATACAAGATCCGGTAAGGGTGACCTATATATTATGAAACTGTAGACAATTACCTATATTCCCTGTAAATTTCATTCGGATGTTTTATGACGGTGCGATGTGCCGCCAGTTCAATACTTTCAAATAGGTCGCCGGCGTACTTAATACAAGATCCGGTAAGGGCGACCTGTATATTATGAAACTGTAGACAATTACCTATATTCCCTGTAAAGTTCACTCAGATGTTTTATGACGGATATACCGCCAATAGCATTTGTAATAGATTGCCAATACCGGCATACCGGAGTTTTTAATGCAAGATCCAGTAAAGATGACCTAATTGTGAATTTATACATATTTATCTGTTTTCCCTACAAATTTCATTAGGATGTTATATAACTGAATTAACCTCTCTGTTTCGTATATTTGTACAAAATACATATAGAGGAAAAGTCGTGGGCTCTTGAACTGTATTATTTTGTAGTTAGGAAAAAATTGTTTACTTTTTTTGTAACTATGAAAAAAATTGTTGATTATTAATTTTTTTAAATTATTTGACAATTTAAAACGTCAAAAAATGTCTTCGATAATTCACTTCATTACGGCAATTTGTCCAGGATTATTTACGGGCGACCGACGTTTTTATATTTTTGGGTATAACGTAAAAGCCCCCATTGTGGAACGGCCCCCAATACAAAAACAGTTTTGACATTTACATATTAATGAAGTTATTTCTGAAAGAAACGTCTGATAACAAGAATTGTTATTAATAGAATGATTGTTTTTCAATTTAAATTCACCTCGCATTTAATGTTTCCTTACTTAATTAAAGAAATATATATATATATATATATATATATATATATATATATATATATATATATATATATATATATATATATATTAAACAGTTTTTGCTGAATGTGTCTCTTTTGCGTTTGATCAATGCTTATTTATAGAAACACATGCCTTATAAATTTCAACATTTTACAGTTAATTTTCGAAGTTAGCGCAATAAAACTATACAAATAATTTTTATTAGTCCAGTTAAGAGATTGTAAGAGCTTAATCACCTTTTTATTTGGTTTAAATATGATTTATATATATCTGTGTATTTCTATGGAGTACAGATATAACCTTTGTATGTAACTAAAATCATGTACGTAAAATGACTAAAAATTTATATTATAAATAACTATACGAGTTTGTGAAATAAAACGATTTTTTTTGCATATTCCGATAGTCTAACCAGTTACTTAAATTTTAAATGCGTTTTTCTCGAAACTACATTTTTCAAATTTGCTACGCTTAAACTCGAATTAAAATTTACTTTTCTGACAAAACATGGTATATGGTATACTAGTTTGTGTAAAATTAAGGGGAAGTACGTAAAATCGGAAGGTCAGGAGCGTCGGTAAACTTTTATTTGAGGGGTTGGTAAATATTATTTATTATATAAACAAGTATAGGGTGAGACTGTTCGATCACTTTTTGAAGCGTACTGTACTTATTTATATATAATATGTACTTGTTTACATAATAAATAGTATTTACCAATCCCTCAAATAAAAGTTTACCGACGCTCCTGATCTTCCGATTTTACGTACTTCCCGTTAAATTTGCACCGACTACTACGTACCATTGGATTTGTGGTGTATAGCACCTGCGAACTCTAGTGTCAGATAGTTGTATCTTGGTCAAGTACGAGGGCATGCTGATAAAAATGTTACTATTTCAAAAAATAATTTTACAGAAACTATAAGAGGTTTTGTCAGTAAACTAAATTAGGTCATTATATACGAGTTTGAATTTTATTGGATTAAAATTTTATCCATTAACTATTTTGCAATATTTCTTAGTGTATCATATGGTGAAGTGAATTACGTTCATGTATGACTTTCTAACTCAAAACCGTCAAAAAACCTTATACGAGGTTGAGACAGAAAACGCGCGATAAAACATATTTTCTATGTTTTCTATCTCTTACTGGTTACACTGGTTCCGGTAATATAAAGATATATATGTTGTCTCTACTTCTCTGTGGTTACATACGTGTTTTTTTTTAGGTGTCTGTGGTGATTTTCTAAAGATACTAACATATTTTATCCGTTTTTTTTTATACATGTCAACATTTTACAAGAGAAAAACATTATAATCTCAAAATTTTTGGGTTATATTTTTTTAAAAACATATTCATTGGATTAAAAAAACTTGGTTTCATGCTTATTAAAAAAAAAAAAATGGGTGTTTCATTTATTTGTTAATGTTTATAAGCCAATTTAATGAAATACCTAAAAATAAGGTTAGGTAATGGAGGCTATTTACGTTAGAGAGAAAATACATATTTCTATACTACTGGAACCAGAGTAACCACTTGAGATAGAAAATATGTTGTATACGTGCACGGTGTTTACTTTGTATTTGTGCGGTAAACTCTGTTAGTGTGAGTGGTGATAGCCGTCACGTGACCTTTGGTTCGCATACATGTGTGTGATACCACAACGCTACTTGTGCCAGTTCAACAATCAAATTTATTATTGTTTGACTGACTTACACTGAGAGACGGGTACTGAGCAACTGACACTAAGCAGCCTAAGATGCACATACTTGCACATAAGTGAATGCAGAAAAGAGACAGTTATATTCGTTCTATTTGTTCTGTGTATTTTCCCGTCCATACGTACATGTTTACTTGCACAAACCTGGTTTGCGCAAGTAAGTCGGTGGTAAAGCTAGAGCCGTGTGGACAGCCTTAATACCTACATATTCGAACGAGCTTATGACGTAAGCTGCTTTTGCTTAATGTTTTTGATTACGTCATTTTTAACGTAATTTTGGAATTTTATTTAATTAAAATTTTTATATTTTTGAATGAAATAACTTGTAAAAAAGCAATATTCAGTATCATTATGACTCGAGTAATTATTTAAAAATCAAAATAGATATTTTTTCAACTACTGCCAAATACCCTATTGTAGACGGTGCTACTAGGCACTAGCTGATATCTGTCGGATTTACTATTCAGAATTTATTCTATTATTTTAGAAATTTATAATTTTTAACATTTCTATAGTAATAATTACAACAAATTCCATCAGGAAATTTTTATTTTTTTAAAAGCTTTTATTTAACGTGTTATGTTAGTATGTTGATTTAGATCAAATTTTGGAATTAAAATTTCAACAGGTTCTAACTGAGCTAAAGATTTTAAATTTTGCATACGTGTATAACCTTGATGACAATGCAATATTGTATAATTAGTTTTGTCCTAAATCGCCCCAAAACCAAAATTGTTGATTTTTAGTCCTGTGCAACTTTTTGACATTTCGAATTGTCAAATATTGTCCATTGATTTTACATTTCAATTTTTTGTTTCCATAGTTATGTCTGATTAGGGTAAATTAACCGATTAAAATATAGGTAAAAAAATTACTTATTTAATTCTTTTTCAAAATTAATTGTGATGAGACTAAAAAGGAGAAAATAAATTAAAGCAAAAAAAATGTTTTTTAAGAAAAAGCTTTTATTTAAAAATGGGCTTAAAAAAAATAAAATAACTTTTGAGTGAAGTTTGAAGCAATATGCAACATAATTTATAAAAGCTTGAGGCGTTTAATTAAGTTTGGTAACTACTGAAAAGTAAAATAGCTACACTTATATCCAATACATCCAAAACAGAACCCAGTGAACATTTTTCTGTAAATTTTATGACGCAGTGACAGAACTGAAAGTCACCTGTTACATAAAATGTGAGTCACATATGACTCACATGTAACTTACAATTTCCCACTTATAAACGTAACAATGTGACGTAACATTGTTATGTTCTTGTTACGTTTCAGGAAAATATAACTTTGATGTTACCTTATAGATAAAAATACGCCTTACGCCTTCTTTTGCAAAAAGCAAATTCAAAATTCCCTTTTTTTGTTTCTTATTAACATTACATCACATATTACCAACTTTGTTCATATACATACACCTAAATTATTATTGTTTTTTTCTTTTTTTTGTTGACTGTTACAGGATTCGAACCGTTATCCAAGCTGAAGCATCATTTAAATTATCGACAGTCTTAACCACTAGACCAAACTTATTCTCATCGTTATATATTAATATATATCACAAAATAGTAAATAAAGCCTTACAAGAATTTTCATAAGAGTTTAATTTTTAAATTAATAACAAAATTAACTGTTTTAACGACGTATTAACGTTTTTTTAATGAAATGTCACAATCATGACTCTTTTGTTATGTTTTTGTGACGTGTCAATATTAATAAAACATTTCGCTTGTCACTTTTGTGAAATGTTTTGTTACCATATTAATTTTAAATGTATCAATTCGCAAGGAGTTATCAATTTAAAGATTCCTGTAATTAATACGTTACAAAAACATAACATAAGAGTACTGCTGTGACGTTTTGTTCAAAGTAACATTGTTAGGTCATCGGGACATAACAAAAGAGTCATGATTGTGACATTTCAATAAAGTAACGTTGATACGTCACAAAAACATAACATAAGAGTCAGTTCTGTGAGGTTTTATTAAAGTAACATTGTTAGGTTGCGAAGACATAACATAAAAGTCACACTGTGACGTTTTATCGAAGCAACCTTGATACATCATCTAAACGTAACATAGCAGTCACAAATGTGACATTTTATTACAGTCACAATGGCACGTAACTGTTACGTAACATACAGGTACCAATTAGGTATATAACGTAAAACTCTATTTTTATATAATTGTTATGTCACCCATAAGTCAAAAAAGTTACGTAACTTGTTATTTCCTTGTTACATCACATTTACATTCTATGTTCACTGGGAAATAACTAATGTAATGCCTCAAGCTTTTATAAATTATGTTGCATATTGCTTCAAACTTCACTCAAAAATTATTTTATTTTTTTTTTAGCCCATTTTTAAATAACAGCTTTTTCTTAAAAAACATTTTTTTTACTTTGATTTTTCGAATTATTTATGAGAAATTCGTCTATTTTTTTGAGTTCAATATTTAATTTAATAATTTTAATTATTATGAGAGGTATGTATAATTAACATTTATTAGTTTATTTTTGTTTGAAAATAATTACGTATTTTATTATCACAGTAAATTAATTAGAATATTAGAATACATTTTATCTGTTGCAAAAAATGGAGCACACTTGTTAGAAATTAGAATCAGTGATAGTGATATTCATTTACGAAGTATTTGATTAATGTATAATTTTGAATAAAAATAAATTTACTTTAGTAATTTTAAATAAATACATGAGTTTATAATTATTGTATGAGTTTTAAACTTGAAAAACTGATCAAAATAAATTGCAATTAGGAGAATTTTAGTGGATTATCTTACTAGTAGTAATCTACATTATCGGATAAGGCTAAAGATAATTCAAGGTTATTATAGTGACATCTCTGTTCTTTTCAAGTGTACTACGCATGATGATAACGACAACGATGACATCTATACCCTTCGCCCCCGTACTCAGTTCCATAAAGAGGTAAAGAGCATCCATCACAGAACAAATAGAACGAATATAACTGTCTCTTTTCTGCAATCACTGATGTGGAAGTATGTGCATCTTAGGCTGCTTCGGCTGTTTAATGTCAGTTGCTCAGTACCTGTCGCTCAGTGTAAGTCAGTCAAACAACAATAAATTTGATTGTTGAACCGGCACAAGTAGCGTTGTGGTATCACACACATCACATACATGTATGTGAACCAAAGGTCACGTGACGGCTATCACCACTCACACAAACAGAGTTTACCACACAAATACAAAGTAAACACCGTGCACGTATACAACATATTTTCTATCTCAAGTGGTTACACAGGTTCCAGTAGTATAGAAATATGTATTTTCTCTCTAGTTGCTCTATGGCATCCACATTCTCGCAAGGTTGACCGAGTACGAGAATGTATACGGTCATTTCGTTGTGCCTTGCGGTTGGTGTTATAATGCTATTCATATGCATATATGTATTATACCAATATTGTTATCAATTTGCATTTTTGGTCGCAAACATTAGAGTGCAGACCATAGAGCATCTAGAGAGAAAATACATATTTCTATACTACTGGAACCTGTGTAACCACTTGAGATAGAAAATATGTTGTATACGTGCACGGTGTTTACTTTGTATTTGTGCGGTAAACTCTGTTTGTGTGAGTGGTGATAGCCGTCACGTGACCTTTGGTTCACATACATGTATGTGATGTGTGTGATACCACAACGCTACTTGTGCCGGTTCAACAATCAAATTTATTGTTGTTTGACTGACTTACACTGAACGACGGGTGCTGAGCAACTGACACCTAAGCAGCTTAAGATGCACATACTTCCACATAAGTGATTGCAGAAAAGAGACAGTTATATTCGTTCTACTTGTTCTGTGGTGCAGACGATATCACTCTCTTTTTCTATTTAGTGTACCTATTTTCATTGTTTGCATGCGCTGGCAATTTCAAAAATGCCTCCATTTTAGCCACCTAGATTGTCATTATCAAATACGAGTATAAATGACAAAGTAAATTTTATTTAATAAGCAATAAATGTGTTTATTTATTATTTGGATAAATAAAATTGTCATTCGTGACTTAAAAATTCAAATAATAAAATATTAAAAATATGAATGAGTTTATTTATTACTTTTCATGTAAATCGCTAGACATGCGCAGAATAGAAATGGTACACTATTTTTGTATTGTCTGTCTCTCTTTATTAGCGACCAATTCCTTTCATAGGCTAGATACGTTGTTAGCAATATATATTAGGTGTTTTCCAACTACCAGAGCGCAGTGCGCATTAATGCCGCACAATGCCGCATTTGCGAGCATTAATTGGAACAGATTGGTTGTCAAATGACATAAAATGTATTTTGATAATTAATTTCAGTGTTATCAAACATTAATTAACAATTGTGTATGATAAAAATACGTCAATGATGGCCAACTTAAAAGAAAAAAAAACTTAAGATTTCATGTTTACTTGTTGGTATAGAGCAAAAAAGTAGAGAGCAAAAAAGTTATCAAATGCCCCATTGTGCAAGGCGTTGCGGTAATTGGAACACTCAGTGCTGAGCATTATGCCGCATAATGCGCTTTTGTGCCGTAATTGGAAAACACCCATAGTATACTACATATATGATTCATATGCCTCAGCCAACCTCAGCGAGGAACTCGGCGAGGAACCTCGTCCAATCTCGGCAAGAATGTGGTGGGTTCTTTATAGAGAGTCAAAAAAATGTATTGAAGTTGGCTATTCGCTCCAAGCCGAAAGTATAGCCACCTATATATCAAATGATTATTTAACAATTTGTCAGGACATTTTACTATTATAAATGAATGGAAAATATATTAAAAAACTGAAATTTGTTTAATAAAAGCCATACATCTGCTCATTTTACCTCAAAAATGTCTGAAAATAGAATATTTTTCAATAATTAACCAAAAAAAAGCATTAGAGGTAATTTTTATATTTTTTTGAAAATTTCAAAATGACGTTTGATAGTAGGGTTACAAAGAATTTTTTTATTATTTTGTAGAATCTGGTAAATAGACATCGTAATAAGCAAGGTTTACTAAATATACAGGTTGCGTAAATCACAGCATTTTTGAAATACCCAGTGGTCTGCAATTCCAAGACCGTACTCAGTAAAATTAAATATATATCTAAACTTGTAAATATGGTAGGAAACATCCATTGTTGTTTGAATATATATTGATACTTATTTTAGAATACCTTTCAATAATACGTTTTTTAGAATGCCTTTCAATAATACTGCGATAGTAAAATACCTTCGTCTTCATCTACTATTTTGTTTTGCTCACTCTTGAAATTTTTTTAAACGATATAAAAAAAATACTTGAGTTTGTCTCTGTACAATATTTACAGGGTGTTTCAAGCAACTAAGAACATATAAATTTTAACATAGGGAAACTTTGTTATGATCAAGGGGTGCTTTATTTTTAAGGGGCGCTTTATTAATCTAATGTTAAAATATTTATTAACAAATAATACTGCTTAATAGAAAAATTGGATACCTGTTGTTTTGCTTTCAAATTTATTTTTTTGGAATTAAAGAAAATTTTAATAACTATGGATATCTATATAAAAATAACACCCATAAAAAGCAAGCATACTCTGATCCCAACAATTTTTTCCCGTGTTAAATTTTGTATGTTCTTACTTCGTTGAAACAGACTGTATGTATAAAAAATAATAAGAGCGAGAGAGATAAAAAACTATATGAAAAAATAAGTAAAATATTTACTTCAATTAACGAAAAATACTTTCACAAAAAAAAAAAAATTATTAAAGTATTTAATTAATAATTTACTCAAATACGCGCAAAATATTACGAACAAATGTCAGAAAAAAATAAAAATCTTTATTAACAACAAATTAAGGTAGTACAACTCATATCTGATTGTAAACATTTTGCAGACCATAATGTAATTACATTAGCTTAATGGCATTTACTTAACCATTTGTATATCTAATAAGTAATAACTATGCGTAATAAGTACTCGCTTTGAAAAAATCAAACAAGTATTTAAAAAAAAATACTTTTTCTTAAGGGGAAGTTAAGGTTTTAAAAGCGAAAAAAAGGCATATTTTCATGATTCTTTTTTGGAGATATGAATAATGTTGGTTTTTTTATTTCATATACACGTTATAACGTGTATATGAAATAAAAAGAGAGATAGATGTTATACTATATATAGTATAACATCTGAAGTATCTTTGAAAAAATTATCAATTACAAATACCGATAAATAAGTCCGTGACAGCGAATCTCCGGAGGCGCCTCGAAAAAAAGTTGTTTTGCGGTGAACTTCATAACTCGGTACCGGATCATCCGAGACAAAAAAATCGAAATGCGTTTAAAAGGCGATATGTTTTCCTAGAGAGTCAGGAAGTTTTTTGTATTTTTTCGATTTTTTTCTTTTTGACAGCATTTTGAAATAAAAAACGCAATTTTTGCTAAAAATTTCGGTTAATTTGTTATTATAAACTGGAAAAAAATAGCAAAAAAAAAAAAAAACTCGACCTGATTACCTGTTGATTTATGTGTAGAAACAGTGTACAAAATTTCAACAAAATTGGTTAAGTAGATTTTGAGTTATGATGTTCACAAACTTTAAAAATGTTGTTTGCGAGAAAATCGATTTAAAATTTTTTTATACTCAAAAATCCAAAACTAAGCATCAATAAAATGATATAATTTTTTATACTTACGCGGGTAATTATAGTAAGTATTTGTTTTGTATAAGATTTGTAAGTATAAAATTAAAGTAAATTTTATACTTACCAGGTAGACGCGTCGCGCAGCTACCAGGCAGGTATAAAAATCGAGCATGAGGGCCGGTCGCTTGAAACGCTGTATCTTTATTAGTTTTACTCGGATTTACTTGAAATTTTGACACAACACGATAGACATGTTGTACATTCAAAAAAAAAAAAAAAAATTGCAAAAGAAAGTTTAAAAACCTTACCCCCCCCCTTAAAGAAAGTACTAAAATTATGTACAAATGCCGTCCTAATAAACCGATATATTTGTCCACCATGAGCGCAGTAGTCGATTTTTGTTCCCCTCCAGGCAAAAGCTCAGGGTGCCAGTCCATGGCGCTGTTTTAACGGAATACAGAAAACGGAACGAGACGACGCACGCGCCACGCCACATGTAACGGAACGGCAGAGTGGGGAGAAGATACTGTTTGAATTTGAACGGAAGCTTTCTGGTTTGACGCCACGGTGCACACAAACAATAAGTTTCAAATATTAAAAGTGATAATACATATTTTTAAAATAATAAAAAATTATAATCATGGAAGCGGTGAGTAAAAAAATTAATTTATAGATGAGTAGGTATATAGGTATTCTAAAATACATACAGTAGGAACTTAACCGTAATTTTTAATAAAAAGCAACCACAAGCGTTGTAGGGCTAATTTTTCTTTTAATCGATTTAAAATTTAAAAAGGAATAAAAAATTTTAAATCATTTTAAAAAACAATTAAATCATTTTATTTTTTTTTTTATTTTTGTGTTTCTAGGTGCAGCAACACAGTCGTTGTCTGCGGAAGAATTTGAAATACCGATACCATCAACTTCAAAATCGGCATCTCTGTCATCGCAGGATGAAATATCAGCAAATTTGTCTTCTAATAAAAAATATCAAATGCCGTTATATAATTGGATTAGGCCACCAAAAACACCATCTCCTGCTATAGAACCAAGTTGTTCAAAGCGACGTATGTATTAACTGGTTTTAACCTCTTCGCTACTGGTGTCCATTATACTGGACATTAAATTTAGGGCTACCCTTACATGAATTTTAACTGAGAAAAACTAAAAATTTCTAAATATTATTTAAAATTACACAAATTACGATTATTTAGAGATAAGAGATTAAAAATTTTAATCAAAATGAACGCTTGCTTAAAATGATGTCCAGTACGCTAGACAAATATATAGTCATTGAGTATAAAAAGTTTAAAAAAATCAGTAGTGAAGAGGTTAAGGTATAATTTTTTTATTATTCTTCACTGAATATATTGTTAAAATATTACCATTTATTTAAAATTTCATTTTTCAGCCCTTAGATTTAGATCTAATTTAGAGAATTATGATCAGGCGATAATAAATGCTTTAACAAGAACCCAGGAATTGAACCCGATTGACGGATTTCTAGCACGAATAAAGGAGGGCTTGAAAAGGTTGTCATACAAAAGATCTAAAGTAGAGATGACAATGTTCGTGCTATTGCAAGAAGCAGAGAAGGAAGAGAATGCAGAGGCAGAAGGAAGGAATTAGTTTTTAATTTTTATTTTTAATTTAATTTTTATTTTTACGTAAAAAATAAATTATATTTTTTTGTATTTTTACAATATTTTTATTTACAAAATAAATTTGTTATTAAGTAATGGTAGATTTTTTTTTAAGTTCCCGAAGCATTTATTGTTCTGAAGTACTTTGCTCTAAGTTATTAATAATCATTCTGTAATGCCTTTCCCCACTGATGATCCAAAATATTTTTGTGGCAGAATTAATTTAAAAATTCCTCCCTTATCATTGTTGCATCACGAAAACTTTCATTTTCAGCTTCTGATAAAACATTTCTGTTGATCTCTGTACTCTCTATAGGAACTTCATTTAAATATCTCCTATCCTCTACAGGTATTTGAAGATCCTTCTGCATTAAAAAATTATGGAGGCAAACAGTAGCTTGAACTATTTTTTTTGCAGTCTCCACTGAAGTCGACATTGGTATTTTGAAAACTCTCCATCTGGATGTTAATATCCAGAAGGCACATTCGACTGTTCTTCGGGCGCGACTTAGTCGATAATTGAATATTTTTTGAAATATATTCATACTTGCACCTCTCGGATACGGCCGCATCATAAATGGAGTAAGTGCAAAGGCTTCGTCTCCTACTAGCACATACGGTAAATTTGGTCCATTAACTTCGATCGGTCTCCAAGACGGTAAATTAAATGAATTTGAATTAAGGTGTTGACCAATTACACTATCCAAAAATATACCTCCATCACTTCGTCGACCTTTAGCTCCAATATCAACCGCAGTGAAACAATAATTAGCATCGGCAATGGCTAAAAGAACGATGCTGTGGGTGCCCTTGTAATTATACGTTGAGCCTTGATTTGGTGGAGCCGACAACAAAATTAAAAGGCGTATTCAACTACCAAATAATAATAATGTAATATTACAACAATATTTTTTTTTGGGATATATAAATTTCACGAAGAATTTTTTCAACCTTCTCCCAAATTGCGAGAATTGCAAATTGCTAGTCCACGCAATTTGGGAGAAGGTTGAAAAAATTCTTCGATAATGTAATATTATTAAGTACATTTAAATAATTACCACAATTTCCATATGTCTCCCATCAATCGCTCCGATGCAGTGAGGAAAATTCCAAATCCTATTAAATTCTTCAGCTTTTTGCAGCCACATTTCCTCTGTAATTTCAGGAAATACTTTTCCTGAAAATACATCCCAAATTGCCACACAAATTTCTGAAATAATTTTCGAAACTGTGTTTAACCCAACTCTAAAAGCAAAGGAGATTGATGACATCGTATCTCCAGATGCTAAATATCTCAAAGATATTTCCAAACGGGTATGAGCAGGAATCGATTTTCGAACAACATTCTGTTTTTCTATTCTGGAGCGAATCATTTCTAATAATTCATTAAGTACATTTGGAGTCATCTTCAAATACTCAAAGTACTTATCATCATCAATGTTTTTCCTTGAGCAAGCCTGTGCCTTTCTGTGAAAATGGGTGAACCCAGAATCGGCGTTTGTTGAATAATGTATTTTCATGTCTTCTTTTCATGCGAAGGATTACATACGCTTTAACCCTAGAATCATACGTTGGTCTACGAGTCAAGTTAATCGTACATCGGCGTCGTTTCGACGAATGGACTTTTTACGGGGAGTTTTAGAGTTTATTTGCAAAAAACATTTTTTTACATAACAATACTACAAAAGCGAACAAAATATTTAAAAAAATTGGATTTGGAAAAATTTCTTAATGTAAATATTTATTAATTTTTTTTAATCTTTTTATCAAAGCATATTTTCATTATAAAAATTAAAAAATATATAAATACATCAATTTATTGTAATAATTAATTTATGAACTATTATGAATCAGTGGACATGTGTGACTTTACAGAATGTGAAATTTCTCAGTCATAAATATTCCTATAGATATGTAGTTATTTCCCCATTAGGCACATTTATAAATTTTCTAAAATTTGTTAGTAATTTTTCGAATAAGATCTCAAAAAATAATAAAAATTAAAATTTTTTCCACAAAATAAATTGTTAATCTTTTATTAAGTCATTCGAAACACATTCTTTAGTTTTCGATTCAATATATTCAAACTTCAGTATTATGTCGTCTCTATAAGTCAAACAGCTGTAATCATCTTTCACATTATCATAATCATTGAATAAATTAATTATAACATCCATATCTTTAATAGATTTTAGAAAAATTAGGAAAACTTTTATATGTGGAGTACAAAATCTTTAAAAAAAAATATAGGTTAATCATACATCGTCGTCCTTTTGACGCACACTATTTTAGTATAAAAAAAACGACAATAGCTATAAATAAAATTTATATGTGTTATGTGTTATAATAACAAATAAATTAGATAACAGAAGTTTCACAACGAGCAGGTACCGACAAGTCACATTATTGGAGCAGGTAGAGAAGTTCGTTCGTCGTTTTGACGAGTATGTATGATTCTAGGGTTAAGTAGATCTCGTCTTCTACATTCTGTCTGCCATGGTAGTAGAGAAGTCCTCTGCCACTCAATAATTTCTTTAATTAACACTATGAGGCCCGAGCACTTTCATAGTAAATTTCCCCGGAAGCCGGCAATATTTAAAAAAAAAACTATATAAACAAATACATAAAATAAAATGATTCAAACATACAACACAGTTCCACACGTATGTATGTGTAAAACTGTAAACATACGTACTACGTGATACGTACATACGACATACTACATATACACTGACATTCATTCAAATCAATTTTATTTAAAAATATAAATTATATTTTTTATGTATTTTTTGTTTATCTTAAAATTTTTTATACATAGAAACCAAGAGAGTAGTGTTTGTTGGTATGTATGTGTTTGTGTGAATGGGAACACATCCGTGTGATGAAGAATGATAAACATGATAAACATCGCACACATAATGAGTAATCAACTAATCAATTAATCATTGATCGCGGTCGGCCTCTGGGGAAGTTTTGTTTGGTTTCGGATGCCGAAGCCGTGGGACTGAAAGTGTTAATAACAACGTAAGTATCGTTGATTCCATGATTTCCTAAAACAAAAATAATACATTAAAATATATTGAACAGCCAAATTATATTCAATAAATTTCTGTAATTATTAATAAAATTATTAAAGACAAGTACATACATTACATACATCGCTCCTACAGAAACAGAATTTCCGATTTTTTATACCCTAGTTCCCCATGGAGTATATTTTAACGGAAAAGTATGTAAAATTTTGTTGATAATTACCATAATCACATAAAAAAAATCACGACTCATGCAAAAATATTGAAAATAATTACAAATATAATAAACGGCAATATTATTTTTTAATAAAAAATGTTTAATTATATGATAAATTATAAAAATGAAAATACTAAATTTAAAAATTTCCAATTCTTTATGTGCATGGGGAACGGTGTATAATTAAAATGGAACAGAAATTACATATTTCCGTTGGAACTATTCACTTTAAAAAATAATGAAAGAATTGTCTACTTACTAAATTACTTTATAATTACTTTAAAAATACCACTTAATCAGTAAATTAATTGATAAAAATCAGTAATATTCACAGAAGTTTTAATATTTCTATAGCTGAAGAACGCTTCCGTTTAAATCTAACGCAAAATCCGCTCCCATTCTGCCGTTCCGTTCTGGTTTTCCGTATTCCGTTAAATTACAGCGCCATGGACTGGCACCCTTCATAGCGAATCTTCTAGAAATGAAATTCTGGTGTACTTTATCTATGGGTATAGTCGATCTTTTAGATTTTCGTTTGGAACGCCAGCAATGATAAATTTGGTGTATTATATTTATTGTTGTAGATATAATTTATATAATTTATATCTTTGGATACTTATAAGAACCTGGGTTGTCAATCTAATAAAATTTTGACAAATGACAAGTGATATAACGATATTTTAAACTATTATGATTGCTGTTAATTCTTTAAAATAATCTAAAATTTAAAATATGATTAACGATAAGCAGTTTTTTCAAAAAGTTATCCAAAATTTAGCTAGAACACTAGCTTGTATTACTCCGACACCATGGGATAAGGTAACTGAAAAATATTTAAAAAATTTTCCTGCATTACTTTTACATTCATTTATAAATAAAATTTATAGGTCCTGACACTTTTTAATCACTGCCCTCAAGATACCGGGCAAGGAGTTTTTCGATTGGATCATCGAGGTCAGGAGGCTATATATGCCCTTGGAATCTACTTTTTAGAATCAAATTTACAACACGCTGATCAGTTACTTCCATATTTCTTAAAGCTTTTAAAAGGTCTATCCCGAATTGTATGGGTAGATGAAATTAAATCTTTTCCTGGTGAAAGTATGATTTTTTTTTTTTTAAAAATGGTTAATTTTTTACCAGTGGGTGGCAAGGGAAGCAGTGATTGTTTCTTATAGTTTTTAGCATAAATATAGTTACCTATAGTTAGTAGCCTAGGATTCAAAAATGATAGTTTGAAAATTGTAACTGCAGGCGACTATTCCGAAAATTAAAGATAACCGTTCAGATCTAGACTGTTTGCTTATATATGGTGGGATATTTCCTATCCTTTTTGGTTACACTGGTTTCAGTAGTATAGAGATAGCAGTATTTCCTCTGTACTCTGTGATATTCCCTTAAAAAGTTCTATTGGGAACCTGGCTGGAGTTCCGAATACCTCCGATTGAGCTGAAATTTGGTATACACACTCTCTTTGGCTTAAGAAGTTACCCCCTAGACAGATTTTTGGCGACACGGACCGGAAGTTATACTTTTGAGAGTCTAAAGTAGCAAAAAGTAGTATAATCGCATATCTCCGATTGAGCTCAAATTTGGTATACATACTCTTTTTGGCTCAAGAAGTTACCTCCTAGACGGATTTTTGATGACTCGGACCGGAAGTTATACTTTTGAGGGTCTAAAGTAACAAAAAGTAATATAATCGCTTACCTCCGATTGAGCTGCAATTCGGTATACATACTCTTTTTGGCTTAAGAAGTTACCCCCTAAGCGGATTCTTGGTGAGGTGAACCGGAAGTTGTACTTTAAGGATCTAAAATAGGAAGAAGTAGTACAGTAGTATTTTAACTAAAAGGAAGTTTTTTAAGGGGAATTCTGAGGTAAGGGGATTACAAATATTTTAAATGTTAACCAAGGCAACACTGACAAATAAATGAAAGAGAGATAATTATATATATTTTATATTCAATAAAAAGAGATAAATTGTAACTAAGAGGAATTTATGTTCTTTCTTTTAGTTAAAATTCTACTGTATAGTAGATGTAAATAAATATACTATCGGATACCTCCAATTGAACAAAATTTTTTTCATTGAACAATATATTTTTCATAATTTAAAAAGTATTCTCTGAATGAATTTTTGGCAACTCGAACCGGAAATGTACTTTTTAACGCAAAACTAGGTGGTGAGGTTAGTTAAGGTTAGGTTAGTTTAGTTGATTTTGACAATATACTTCGACTTTGATATAAAAACTAGGTGGTGAGGTTAGTTAAAGTTTGGTTAGTTTAGTTAGTTCCGACAATATACTAGGACTTTGATATAAAAACTAGGTGGTGAGGTTAATTAAGGTTAGGTTAGGTTAGTTTTGGTTAGTTTATTACTGAAACGTCGGGCAAAGGGTAATTATTTACAAATGGGGCTCCTGCCTTGTAATTACCTAAATATTATTTAATTACCCTTTGCCCGGAAATGAGATTTAAATGGTAAACTAACCGAAACTAACCTCACCATCTGGTTTTTATATCAAAGTCAAAATATATTGTCAACACTAACTAAACTAACCTAACCTTCGGGCAAAGGGTTTGCTTAATTAACTTTACCACCTAATTTTTATATCTAAATCGAAGTATATTGTCAAAACTAACTAAACTAACCCAACTTAATCTAACCTGACCATCTAGTTTTTATATTAAAGTCAGAGTATATTGTCACAAATAAATTAACTAACCTAACCTTCGGGCAAAGGGTAACCTTAACTAACCTCACCACCTAGTTTTTATATAAAAGTCCAAGTATATTGTCAGAACTAACTAAACTAACCAAACCTTAACTAACCTCACCACCTAGTTTTTATATCATATCCTATTTATAGCGCATATTGGACGTAATTTTTAAACTATTTAAAAAGTTGAACCTGAGAAACATATTATTTTTTACGATCAAATTGTAGATGACCTAAAAACTAGGTGGTGAGGTTAGTTTAGTTAGTTTTGACAATATACTTCGACTTTGATATAAAAATTAGATGGCGAGGTTAGTTAAGGTTTAATTAGTTTAGTTAGTTTTGACAATATACTTCGACTTTGATATAAAAATTAGGTTACTTAGTTAAGGTTACCGTTTGCCCTTTGCCCGAAGGTTAGGTTAGTTTAGTCAGTGTTGACAGTATATTTCGACTTTGATATAAAAACCAGATGGTAAGGTTAGTTAACGTTAGGTTAGGTTGGTTTCGGTTAGTTTACCATTGAAATCTCATTTCCGGGCAAAGGGTAATTATTAACAAATGGGTTGTAATTACCTCAATATTATTTAATACCCTTTACCCGAAAATGAGGTTTCAGTGTTCTACCATTCATTTTCCACTTCTATCGCTAAAAACCGTAATATACCATTAAGAATATTATATTTAAAATAAGCTAACATACACATAAAAATTTATACTAAATCTGTATACATTATACAATACATAGTATGTATAAGATGTATAATACATTATCTATCTATTCAATATAGTAAGTTTTAGAACTTTAACACGTCATATCTCGAAAACGAAGCAAGATATCAAAAAATTTTATTCTTTTTTGCTCTACTCACCAAGTTGTATAAGAATCTATCTTTAATTTTTGTTACCATGGTAACGGAAACCATCTTTCAGTAACCCTTAGATTTAGACATTCGGAGGGTTGAAAAATACACGTCCGGTCCGCGTCGCCAAAAATCCGTCTAGGGGGTACCTTCTTAAGCCAAAGAGAGTGTGTATACCAAATTTCTTATAAACTTAATAGATTTCAAGCTATTTAATTTTTTTTTTAGTAATTTTTGCTATTTTTGCCTTTTTTATAAAACCTATGATGGTAGAGCAAGGACCATGGAGCAAGGTTTTGTCAATGAACATTCCTCTGAAAGTTGTTACTCTAGCGTTTGTAAAAAAAAAGAAACAATGTTTTTTAATAAGGAATATGCATGTTTTTCATTTATTTCAAAAATAGCTTAAACCTGTCAAAAAATCACAAAAACATATTATGAGTACAATTTGCACCTTTATTTCAAAAAAATAAAAAAAATGTTTTTTAATTTTACATTATCATTATTTAAACAACACCATTTGGTGCGTTGACGTCACTTGTAAATATTCAAATAAGAACGCTATTACAGGCTGTTACCACCCAGGCCAGCAGCATTGTTATATAATTCGTTCTGTAGATGGCACTGCTTCGGATAATATCTAGAGTCCCTATTGGGATCTGTCGAATGGCGGTATGACATCTGGTGTTAAAAAATCAGGCTATTCTTAAAGTGCATTTGTTGAAATGTCATTTATGAGCTGAATTTTGTAGATCTGAAAATACATACAATTAATTTGATTTTTCCATTCATTTACAATTCTCCAGTTATTTTATGACGTTTGCTATTTAAATTTGACGTTTGTATATTCTAAATTGTAATATTCATTAACTCATTCATCCATTTTTAGTCGAATTTTCTCCGAAAAATTAGACTTATACAGTCTATACGATAAGAGCTGCGAGAGGCGAGAGTAGGGGCGCTATCCTTTTTCGGACCCGTAGAACACGAATATGTAGAAAAAAAATGTCTGATATATATATATATATATATATATATATATATATATATATATATATATATATATATATATATATATATATATATATATATATATGTATATATATATATATATATATATTTTCCCGCCACCTTTTAATTTGTGTAGGGCCCCCCTATGGAAGTTAAGAGATGAAATTTGGTAAATGGGGCTCATTTTCGAGGCACCTCATACTATCAAAGTGGGGTCAAATTTTGGGCAAATTTTTTTTCTGACCCGACCTTTAAGGGGGTGGTGGGGGGCGGAAAAGCAATAAAACTTTTCCAAACCGGTTTTAAATAATGTTTCGGTCAATTATCTACAACATATCCAAAATTCAGCTTCCTAGGATGATATGGTGGGAGTAGAGGGGGGAAAAACGATTTTCGCTGGATCTAACAGGCCCCCAGCCCCCCAGAATTAACGTAGAGGGTTGAAATTTGGTGTGTTGATAAAGTTCGTACCTAGGTTGTGCTTTTTGGAGGTTTTAATATTTTACCCCCACCCCCCTCATTTTTAAACTACAATTTCATGCATTTTCGACGTTTTCGAAGTTTGTACCACTCGCACAGGTCACCCGAATAAACCTAGAGGGCTGAAATTTTGTGTTCGGATTGAGTTAGTATCAAGGGGGTGCCTTTTGGGGGTCTCGACTTTTAACCCCTACCCCCACCATTTTTATACCCAAAAGAACATGATTTTTCTTGTTTTTTAACAGTTTCGTTCGGGTCAAAATCTCCCCAAATAAACCTAGAGGGCTGAAATTTGGTGTACAGGTTAAGCTAATAGCCAGACACTGTTTTTTGGAGGTTTCAACTTTTAACCCTTACCCCCACGATTTTTACGCCAATATTTCCTTAATTTTTTTGCTTGTTTTCTAACATGTCTAGAGACTCCATAAGGAAACCTAGAGGGCTGAAATTTTGTACGTGTATTCAGTTAGTATCCAGCTAGTACCTTGTAGGGAGTCCGCATCACTTTTCCCCCCACTTCTCCCATTTTTACATCGGAATTGAATGCTATTGTTAAATGTGTTTTAAAAGCATTATGTTTATTCTAAATACAAGTAGGCGAATAGTAATTTTAAAAAATTTAAAAAAAAGTGAACTTACTTTTATGACAAATGAAATACATACATATTAAGTAATTTAAAAATGTTATTAAAGTCACTGTTTATTTATAAATTAGGAATTTTGGATTTTTAGTATTTATAAAATAGAAATTTTGGATTTTTTTGGAAAGAAAAAATATCTTTATAAAGGCCTTCCAGTTTACTATTTAAGGTCCTTTTTTAATTTTTAAAACTAAAACATAAAGGCAATTAGCGGATAAACATGGGCAGGAATGTCCTCGTACGAATTGTGTTGGCTTTTTTTCTGCTACCTGTTTTCGGCACAAAATTGAAATTTACTGAGATACAGCCCTTAAATACTTAAAACCTTTTTTTAAAGCCTCGATCAGCCGAACACTCATCACCAGTTTTGAAACCAACAAAATGACAATTCGGTTGTAGACTTTCAATCACATTTCGCTTGTAGACATTCAATACCGAAGATGAAGGCTCACGGCGTTTTTTTTTTTTCATATTTCTACCACATTTTAACTGTTTTACAGATGTAAAATTTTCTCTCCTTCAACAAAATCTCTTTGTTTTGGACTTGTGTCAACCCAAATACAAACAGTTCTAATATTTATCATTTTTTCTTAACATAGCACTGATTACTATATATAAAACTAATGTTAATGCACTTTTTTGTCAGCCATTTTTCTGAAGCTCCTCCTTTTGGACAGATCCCAATAATAAATAGACTCATGACATGTGTGTTGAACGCTGATTGGTTCCGGCATTTTCTGTCCAAAGTTTGTGTAAAATACATTGGAAATAAATTAAATATTAACAAAAATTATTTAGTTTAACCTAGAAAAAATAATTAAATTAATACCTTTTATTAATTCATAACTTATTAATGATAATATAAATAATTAAATTAATACCTTTCATTAATTCATAACTTATTAACGATAATTATCTACTAAAAACTGTTTACTCAAACATGTGATAATTAATTTTGTAGCTTCCCGCTCTGTTTTAGATAGAAAATGGTTGACATGTCACGACTCTATTTATTATAGGGACTCTAGATAATATAAAAAATCTAATCGCTTAATTTTCAATTTAATTTTTAAGACCGTTTCCTTTTACGAATTTTTTCAAAAATTAAAATCATAAAATATTTTTCTTTTATTTTCTTTAAAACAACTCCTATTTTTTAAAAATAATGATCAATATTCCTATATTGATTTATATAAGTTACCTAAATCAATAAAATTTTAAAAATATTTAATATTGATATTGATATATGTTTTCGTACCAGTGACAAAGTTTATGGAGGGTATCCTATACCCATAGGTACCCTACGTTATACCTTTAGTGCATATTTCATTCAGTATATGTATCCGACATATTTGGTGTTTTACTTTCATTCTACGTCACAAATGTAACAACCAATAGGATCGCTGCATTACTCGAATGTACCGTTTGGGGGACATTTTTATTTAAGGTAGATAATTTACATTAATTTTGTTACGGAAAGTAAATTTAATCAAACAAACAAAAAGAACTGGTATAAGAATTTGTAACATGCATATTCCCTATTGGGTAATTCTACTCTGTCACACGACTCTGAAGTATTCTTGAGATGCAGCAGTTACGAGTAATAGGGCCAATTCGTATCGGTGTAAGCCAAAGTCGCTTGCTCTTATTTTTAATCACATTACACTTGTTTTGAAACGCACTTGGCTTGCTTTTGAGATATTTGTATATTCCTGTCTCACTTTCCATGTTCTAGAAGGAAGACCTACTCAACGGTTTTTAGTTCATTTCAATATCTGTAATAATATACGAGATATAAAGGTTTAAAAGATCATGGCCTTAATACCTATTATCGCAAATAGCTTCTAAACTACCCAAGATCTGAAGCCAAAATATGCACGCAAGACTTTTTATCAGCTGCCATTACAGTAACCAAAGTGCCGGCAAAAATCTCATCTGGGTGCCAACCGGCCATTCTTATCCGGGGATACCTTTTGCTAAAATAAATATCTGCATCATCGAATGACTTTTGATGGGATAAAACATTTTGGATTTAAATAAATTTTATTTCGATTTGCCTTTGAGTCTGGTATTGTGGCGATAAAGTCCGTCCGCATGTACAAAACCCGACGAATAAACTTCCGTTGTCCCTGGCTTTATTTTAAGAGGATGCGCAATACATAAACCACGTGCAATCGTCACGATGTTATTACTCCAAAGGGATGATTTGGGTTCGGTAATTAGTGTTAGCCGACTCAAATACTTGTATATCGAAGAATATTGATTTTATTTCACTAAATTATACACATTTACAAGTCGCCACATTTATATACCTCTGCTCCAACTCAAATGAATTATGGACTCTAATTACGAATCTAAAGTTTTCGTAATTCACATATATTTTATCCCGTTTTTGAAAATAAAATCATAGTATCCTACAAATAACGTCACTGAATCTTCTTTGTCTCTTTCGTTGCGACTTAGGATTACTTAGGAATATTTTTTGGGATTTAGTAAGTAGGTGTACCAGTACTTGACCACATTCTAATAGTCAGTGTCGGACCTTACGCAATTTAACAGAGAGTGTCGTTTTTTAAAAACTATTATTAAAATTTTTTGAAATTATATAGAAAATTAAAAGTTCAGATAATTAAATTATAACAAAAAATTAAAGGCTAATTTTAACATTAAATAAAAACAAGTAAAATTTTATTTCAAGAATTACGAAAAATTTTAGCTACTGAATATCTGTAATAATTTTATATGAAATTTTTAAAATGGGATTCGCTATTATTCAACAATATAAATATTCTTTCAGTTAGAACGACCATGATGATTGATGCATTGCTTGCAACGAGTTTATTGCTTGCAACATTGCCAATATAATATATATATATATATATATATATATATATATATATATATATATATATATATATATATATATATATATTGGCAATAAAATTAATTAATTTGTTAATAATAATAATGGGGTATTTGACAGTAGTTGAAAAAATATCTATTTTGATTTTTAAATAATTGCTCGAGTCATAATGATACTGAATATTGCTTTTTTACAAGTTATTTCATTCAAAAATATAAAAATTTTAATTAAATAAAATTACAAAATTTACGTTAAAAATGACGTAATCAAAAACATCAAGCAAAAGCAGCTTACGTCACAAGCTCGTTCGAATATGTAGGTATTATATTTGTAGTTAGGACAAAAACTGTTTACTTTTTTGGTAACTATGAAAAAAAATTTTGATTATAAATTTTCATTACTAGACCTACTACTACTACTCAATGTTTTAGAGCCAATGACATCATACGATTTGACGTTACAGAAAGCATCGTTTTGGCGATCTTTTTAAAAACTGAAATTTGATCCGTGATTTTTATTAAAAATATAGTACAAAATAATTTAAAAATGTGTATTATGAGTTTAGTAAGAAGTAATAAACACACTAAGATGGTTTTTAAAAAATTGTCAAATACCCCATTGAATATTTCACTGTTGAAAGATTTACTTTGTGAAATTTCATCGTAAATGTTGAAAAATATTTAAAGTTTTGATAACTTCGTCGAATTTTACTATTAAAATAACTTTATAACTTAATGCGTTTTCAGTCTTACGACCATCTTCAGAGGTAATTGATCAATTAATAAATTTTTATAAGATGTACATTGAGGAAAGATATGTAGGCGGAGTGTAATATTATTGAAAGAAAGTAAAATGGGAAAAACTCTTAACAAATTTGAAACTGGTGTTAAAAGAACTTGGAAAAAACCGGTTCTGTGTTTATAGATATAAGGTGAAATTATTTTTACGTACAGTTATGGGACATCAAATAATTTTTGTTTATGAATAATGAGGGGTAGCCAAAATTATCTAATCATCTGATATTTTATTTAAATCAAGTTTTCTCAAAACTATAATTTTTTTTTGATATCTAAGATACACGTGACTCAGTAGAACTGTAGTACTCTACATATTTTGACACCATTAAGTGAAAAATCGTGGTTTGAATTTTCTGCGCAACAAAAACCGTAAGAAACAAGCACTGTTTTATTCGCCGTCTATTGCACAAAAGTCAGCCATTTTTTACTCTCACCTTTGTACAGATAACTAACATTTTTTTTTTTTTTTACAATTGTAGGAATCCCTATTGCAGAAAAATTTAGTTTCTGCTTAAATACATTACTTTCGGATGTTGCTGCAAAATGTGATACGTATCGCGAGGAAATTATCTTAGCGCAAATTGAATGTTTAACTTCGCTGACAAACAATATTAAGGAGGCGAAAGATAGAAAAGCGGACAGTACACCCGGCAAAGTGTATTTATGTCGGTCGGTTGTTCCCGCGTTAATTGGCTTATGTCGGGCAATGGGCCGTTTTTACACGTCTGATCCGCCATTGCTTTGTCGTCTTTTCCCGAAACCTGAACACCCGATTGCCGACAAATTAAAAAATGGCGAAGATAATTGTAAAAATTCAGTGAAGTCAAGTTTTACTCATTATCGCAGTATTATTCCTCGATCATTATCCGGTAATTTGAATGTTATTAATAACGAAATGACACCATCGACACCAAAATCAGCGGACGTAACAGATATTGCTTACAACACCGATTCATTGAAAAAAATCAAATCATTACGTTACGATCAATACGATACATCAAAATATTTTTTTATAAAGTATGGATCGAGTTTTAATCAATTCCCGTATACACGACAACTTGAAAGTCCAGAAAAGAAAATCGGCACGTTATTTAAGATATGCTTGAATATTTAGATGATCAAGCGGCCGAAGTGTATGACGGTGGTAAAATAAAAATTTTCCCGTATAAAAGTTTTTCGGAAACAATGAATCTAGTTATGGTTACACTGTTGCGAGAATTATTACAGTATCAACAAAATTTACCGATACCATTCACTAAAGATGTACAAGAGTTCGTTAAAGGTCTCTTCCTGAGCGGTCAAACAGAATTACAGAGTAGACACCATGATGCTAGTGAAAAGGAGGATCGTGACACGAATTACGCAACTGTTAACAAGTTTAAAGTGAATGTAATGGCAAATGCGGCATGTGTGGATTTGCTGGTGTGGGCAATTGGGGACGAAACAGGTACAATATAATTGTTTTTAAAATCTCTTATATGTATTATTTCTCTTTTTGATCTTAAATTTTAGTTAAATGTCTTAAAAATTCATGTTATCGTTAAGGTTGCCTACACACATAATATTATTGATAAGAAATGCAAAATATTGTCAGTAAAATATTGTATGTTTGCGGGCTATATTGTAGTAATGAACAATATTACTTATTATGCTTTTATTTATAGTGCTCTTATTGTTCAATATTTTTGTCAGTATTAATTGTCAATAATAATGTGTGTATGTGTCAGCAGTCCTAAGAAATGAATGGGCTAATAATTATCACCTTGTGTTCACAAATTCACATAGTTATATTCTCAGATTTATTTAAATGATTAAGGCGAATTAACTTATGGCGTCACTAAAGTCCCTATAATAAATAGAGTCGTGACATCCGATTTGACGTTCCGCCATTTTACGTAAAATAAATTGGAAATAAATATTTAACAATAAGTTACGAGTTAATGAACAATTAAAAAGTTTTAATTTAATTATTCGTTCTAGATTAAACTAAATGATTTTGTTAATATTTAATTTATTTCCAATATACCATGTGAGTTTTTTGAGAGTTGCCATTTCTATTACAACCAAATTTTTATGATAGAAATGGTACTGGAAAAGGTTCTGTTCTTGGATGTAATGGAAATGTAACCAAGAAAAACACTATCGGTTGAAGTAGCCACAAGTACATATGCATATTTTTACCGCTTAACTGATAAATTAAAAAAAAAAATTAAAAAATTAGACTTGGGTTAAAAAATTTTTTTTGCTCATTTATGTTGTTAATTAATGCATTAGATCAGTTTTATCGAAAAATTAATATATAGTTCCATTTAAAAATCTATAAGTTTGTATCATAGCTCGAAAACCATAAGAGCTATAAAGCTCCTGACTCTAGCAATCGGTTGCCCCCGTCGATATCTACAACTCTTATTTGAACAATTTTTCGATTAAATCAACGGTTTAGCTGTAATAAAAATGACAACTCTCGAAAACTTTGGACAGAAAATGCCGGAACCAATCAGCCACATGTCACGACTCCATTTATTGTAGGCAACGCGTTTAACATATTAGTATTATTCTATCTGGAGTGCGTCGTATATATTCTCACAATCAGGGCTGGAAAAATAGTTCATAGAAACTATTTAAAATAGAAAATGGAAAATGGTTTCCAAAAATGCATTTAAAATACAAAATGGAAAATGGTTTTGTTGAACATATTTAAAATTGAAAATGGAAAATAGTTATTTAAAATGGATTATAAAATCAAAATGCTTTTTTTACTTTATTTATATAGGTACTTTATAAAAAAATATTCTACAATTTTTTTATTATTATTTATATTAATTTTTAAAAAAAAGTTCAAACGTACTGAAATTAAATAAAGGCAGTCTTTTGAGAAAATTCTGTAAAGTTTGCATGATATGAAAACGAAACTTAACTCTTCAAATATTGTTACTTAAAAATACTGTAAAATTTAATTCGGCCTTAACATATTCAAACCTTGACTACGCTACGACTGCAACTTCTAAATAAAATTATGAAAATCATCTACTCGAAATGCAAAACATATTTCTTATCGACGTGTCTTAAAGATAACAGTACACAACTTGAGTCAGAAAAGTTTGACTTAAGAGAACTGCAACTCTAATAACAGATTTAACTCAAGTGACATTGCAACCCGAGTTATAAAAAATTTGAGTCGATTAAATCAACTTACATTTAACTTACAATTTGTTAGACTTCAAATCGTTCAAGTTCTATAATTAATATTGTATACACATAAATTTGAGTATACATGCATTTTCATTTTAAATGTAAAATGGATTCAAATTTCCATTTTAAATACAAAATGGGAAATGGTTTGACCGAACTTATTTAAAATAGAAAATGCAAAATGCAATTTTGTATTTTAAATACATATTTAAAATGAAACCATTTTAAATAGTTCCCAGCCCTGCTCACAATGTTATATAAAACGTAGCCAAAAATTTTAGAATTTATACCCCCACCATTGAACGGCAATGTCAAAAATTGTAGTGGTAACCGAGGAAAAAAATTAAATGCAGTTATATTAACACTAAATAAATTACTATGATAATTTCTAATGGTAACTGCATTGCAGATATTTATAATTATTACGAAAGTAAAAAAAACAAAACTTTTTTACAAAATCTCATTAAATTACGTATCTATTATTATTATAAACGCGATAAATACAATAAATAATGATTGATATTGAAATATGAAACAAAAAGTAAAGGAAAGAAATTTTGCAACCTGACCAAAAAGGAGATTTTGAATTTTTGAAAAGCAGAACATAAAGAACAAATATTATATTACTAATATACAAAATGTTTCATTCTTAAATTTAAGAAAGAAACAGCAAAAATTTAATTTTAGAAAGTTAATTTATTTAAACGTACAACATAAATTACATGAAAATAAAAAAATTTAAATTTCAAAAAAAAAAAAAAAAAAAAAAAAAAAAAATACAGAAGCAATAGCTTATAATTAACTTCATTTAGGAAGTGGAATACAACAAACACAATTAAATAAATATTAATTTAGTAATTTGAAAATTATATTAATTACATAAATGTAAAATTTTAAAAAATTTACATTATCATTCACTTACTGTGAACTTAATTTAGAGGGTAGAATTATACTCATGCATAAAAATTATAAAATATTGAAAAATATGTAGTATACGTAATGTGCATCAATTTACGATTAACCAGTTTTGTACCAATTTTTTCCAAATATGCAAAAATTTGTTCAAAATATGTTTGCGTAAATACAAAGTATCTGCATTTACTATTTTAAAATACAGTGCTGACCAAAAAAAAAAAAAAATTAGTGTGAGCAATTTTTCAGATTTTTCTAAAAGGATCTGCATTTTTACATTGTTTGTATTATTTTATTGGATGTGGCTATTTATACATACAGTATGTATACGCAATTGGCTATTTAAACATACAGTATGTACACGCAATTGGCTATTTATACATACAGTATGTATACGAAATTGGCTATTTATACATACAGGATGTATATGAAATATTTTATTTAAACATGCAGTATGTATACGCAGTTGGCTACTAATACATAATTACCGTATTTTCCGGCGCATAACGCGCACCTTGAGCACCAAAAATATCATACAAATTTCGTTGTGCGTGTATTAAAATGGACTTTTCTACTGGTGACAGTAAAATAACTTACAATAATGAATTTATCAATTCTGGTAATAAAGAATTTCTCGCGTACCACCGATTGAATTTTGTATAATCTTTTTAGCTTAAGAAGTTATCTCCTAAACGGATTTTTGGCGACGCGAACCGGAAGTTTCATATCTGAGGGTTTAAATTAGCAAAAATTAGTATAAGGGATATAAATAAATAGGCAAATGTACTATCGGATACCTCCGACTTAACTAAATGTTTTTCTTATATACTCCTTTTGACTTAACAATAAGAAATTATTTTCTAAATTAATTTTTAGAAACGTTGATCGAAAGTGTATTTTTAAACCTTTGAATACAGACACAACTAAAAAAAGATTTCTGTTATTATGGTGATAAGAACTAGAGACAAATTCCTATTGAATTTGATCAATGGAACAAAAAAGGAAGAACAAAGTTTTCAAGATAATACGTGTCTTATTTCTAAAATTTACTGTAATGAGATATGATACACATACACATACATATATACATAGTATCAATTTTTACGAATATATAATTAAAATATTTTGATTTTTATTCACAGAAATAAGTGAAAAATGAACGGGACATCACTAATGAAACCTCATTCTTATAGGCAAAGGGTAAATATTTACAAATGGGTCTCGGCGTGTAGTAGCTTCAAAATTATTTAATTACCCTTTGCCTGAAAATGAAGTGTCAATGATGTTGTCCGGTCCATTTTCCAGGTACTTCTATCAATAAAAGCCGTAATATACCGTAATTGTCTATCCAATATAGTAAGTTTTACAAAGACACGTAATATCACGAAAACTAAGCAAAATATCAAAAAATTTCATTCTTTCTTCTACCTATACATACATACTGATTAAATGCGCTATTATTACAATTAATATTTTTATAATAACTACACCATTATAATAATCTAATACCTCCGATTGAGCTAATTTTTTTTTACATATACTTTTTGGCTTAAGAAGTTATCCCCTAAACGGATTTTTGGCGACGTGAACCAGAAGTGTATTTTTCAACCCTTCGAAAAAGTTTAGGGGTCACTAAAAGTTTTCCGTTACCATAGCAACAAAAATTAAAAATAGATTCTTATGGAACTTGGTAAGCAGCACAAAAAAGAAAGAATGAAATTTTTTGATATTTTGCTTAGTTTTCGTGATATTACGTGTCTTTGTAAAACTTACTATATTGGATAGACAATTACGGTATATTACGGCTTTTATTGATAGAAGTACCTGGAAAATGGACCGGACGACATCATTGACACTTCATTTTCAGGCAAAGGGTAATTAAATAATTTTAAAGCTACTACACGCCGAGACCCATTTGTAAATATTTACCCTTTGCCTATAAGAATGAGGTTTCATTAGTATGATGTCCCGTTCATTTTTCACTTATTTCTGTGAATAAAAATCAAAATATTTTAATTATATATTCGTAAAAATTGATACTATGTATATATGTATGTGTATGTGTATCATATCTCATTACAGTAAATTTTAGAAATAAGACATGTATTATCTCGAAAACTTTGTTCTTCCTTTTTTGTTCCATTGATCAAATTCTATAGGAATTTGTCTCTAGTTCTTATCACCATAATAACGGAAATCTTTTTTTAGTTGTGTCTGTATTCAAAGGTTTAAAAATACACTTTCGATCAACGTTTCTAAAAATTAATTTAGAAAATAATTTCTTATTGTTAAGTCAAAAGGAGTATATAAGAAAAACATTTAGTTAAGTCGGAGGTATCCGATAGTACATTTGCCTATTTATTTATATCTCTTATACTAATTTTTGCTGATTTAAACCCTCAGATATGAAACTTCCGGTTCGCGTCGCCAAAAATCCGTTTAGGAGATAACTTCTTAAGCTAAAAAGATTATACAAAATTCAATCGGTGGTATGCGAGAAATTCTTTATTACCAGAATTGATAAATTCATTATTGTAAGTTATTTTACTGTCACCAGTAGAAAAGTCCATTTTAATACACGCACAACGAAATTTGTATGATATTTTTGGTGCTCAAGGTGCGCGCTATACGCCGGAAAATACGGTAATTATGTATTAGTAGCCAACTGCGTATACATATTGCATGTTTAAATAAAATATTTCATATACATCCTGTATGTATAAATAGCCAATTTCGTATACATACTGTATGTATAAATAGCCAATTGCGTATACATACTGTATGTATAAATAGCCAATTGCGTATACATACTGTATGTATAAATAGCCACATCCAAAAATATCCTATTTTATTTTATTTATCTGGATAATTCGCTGGTGACGGGAGACACCCGAAAAATATCATAGTTTTAAATTTTGATGATTCTTCCATTAGACCAGTAACCAAGTCGATATTTAGTAGGGAATTTGGAAAAAATTCCGATCTAAGTTTTTTTTTTTTCATAAAATTGTTACTTTAGGTGTCGTTAATAAATTATGAAGTTTTCCCCCTCCAGCGAGCACCGCGTAACCCTCTTTGAGGAGGAAGCAGAAGTGAAATATTTATTACCTTCTGACCAATTCCTTGGTTTCTTCAGTGGTGGTTTAGTACAAAACTAAAGTTTATAAAATTATCTACAAAAAATATTTTATACGTTTTTTTCGCCAAGTTAATATTTCTTTAATAAATGGCGTTCCAAAGTTAAGTTAAATCACTTGATTATTAAATTTATACATATATTCAATCTCTCTCGATCTGGGCCCCTCAGCTAGTAGAATAAAAAAATTTAAATAGTGAAAAATTATAAGCTATCTTTGAGCTTCCATATTCCGCAAATTAAAAATTTTGAGCTCGTAACGCTGAGGACGAATTTAACATTCTTATTTTAGGTGCTGAGTCTAGATTGGCTCAGCCTCCCGTCACTGAAAAATAGAAACATCGGATTAATTTTGACGGCAGAATTAAGAGTTATTTATGAGCTTTTGAAATGGTATAGTTTCGATTTTTATGCTCACTCCCTTAGTCTTTAAACAATCCTTAATTTTTAAAATTTAAGAAAGTACTGCTACAAAAAGAAGAAAATACATTATACTTCAAATGTACTGTCAAACTTGAAGAATAAACCTTTAAGGTACGGGAATTTTTATTACTGAATTATTACTCCTTTACAAAAAAAGACGACCCATATTTTAAAGGTTTATTCTGAGGTTTTATGCTATATTTGAAATATAATGGATTTCCTTATTTTTATAGTAGTTTTTTCTTAAGTTCTAGTAATTAAGGGTTGTCTGACAACCAAGAGGTGAGCTTAGAAATCGAAACTATATTAGTTCAAAAGCTCATAAATAGCTCTTAATTCTGCCGCCAAAATTAATCCGATATTTTTATTTTTAAACAACGGGAGGGCTGAGTCAGTTTCCACTCAGCCCTCCAACTATGAATATTAAATTCGTGCTCAGTGTAACGAGCTCAAAATTTTTAATTTGCGGAATATGGAAGCTCAAAAATAAATTTTGCACTATCTAATTTTTTAATTCTGTTAGGCAGGAGGACTAAGTCGAGACGTATTTAATATTTGTAGAATTTAATAGTCAAGTAATTTGATTTAACTTTATAAGGTCATTCCTTGACGAAATATTAACTTGGCGAAGAAAAAGTATAATTAAAATCATTTTTGTAGATAATTTTATAAGCTTTAATTTTGTACTGGACAATTTTTCACATAAAATTGAAAAAGACCAAGTAATGGATCAAAAAGTAATATTTTATCCCTTCTTCCGCAAAGAAGAATACGCGGTGCTCGTTAGAGGAGTAAAATTTTAAAATTGATTAACGACAACTAACTAAATTAACAATTTTATGAAAAAAAAAAATTAGGTTGGAATTTTTTCCAATTAAAAACACTTGGCTCCTGGTCGATATTTTTATAATCTATAAGTGTTGTACAGTTGTGCTAGGCTATTATAAGCTACAAGTAAATATGTATCTGTTTTTTCAGAGTAAATATAATATGCAGGTAAATTAACCAATGTGTAAATCTACTGAAATCAATTTTCAACTCAGCAGACTCAATAATCAATTTTAAATCAACAAATAATGGAAAAAAAATTCCTCTTAATATAGAAGAAAATCGTGCATATTTGAAAAAAAAACTTATGTATATTTTACCGTAAACTTCTGTATTATATATAACATTTTTCTATGTTTTTATGCATATAATTCCGCTCTTTATATAATATGAGAATGGTTTTATTCGTAACAACTTAACCAAATTATGTTGTTCAGTAGTAACATTGGTATCACTTTAGATTAAACGGCGAATTGATCGATTTTCGGAACTACCTCTTCGGAAATCTTTACATTCCTATATTAAAAGCAAAATGATTATGGTAAACTCGCTAATAATAATTTCTACCGTAACTTACCAAGTTTTTTTTCATCTCTTGAAGATACGCAATCAATAATAGATTGATTTTGTTCACTTGTAGACGCTACACAGTTTATAGCCTATGAAATAAATTGAGTGTTAATTACATTTTATATTACGATTGAAATGTTTTATACTAACCATTTCATCATGAAGAAATTCAGAATTTATTAACAAACGAGGGACTTGATCGATTCTTGTAGTTGTGGAGGCATATTTTTAAATCCTGACGATATAGCATTTTCTTTTAACCACTTTACATCTGCATCTGATCTAAGCTGGTAACTCTCAGGAAGAAAATGTTGGCATAAATAACTGTAATTTATTTGGAAAGAAATTTTTACGACAAACTACAAGTATCCATTTGTTTAATACATCTGGTCTTTTTAGTGGAAATCTAAGATAAATATTTACTACTTAGTAAAATAAATTTTTATAATTTTGTATATTTATAAGTAGAACATTTTTACCGGTAAAATTGAATTTCACTTTGTTTCTGTTGTCTGTTTCTACATCTATAAACCGCACAATAATTTACCATATTTAATTTTGTATATTAATTAATTTTAATAAATAAAAATAAACAAACAACCGAATTCAGTTGTTCAAAAGGCGGAAAATTATCATATTTTTGAAATAGATTCTTGTAAAAAATATAAACTAATAAAATTTGGGCCGTTATTACATTGTCATAGATATATGTCAAAGATCTTTGATCAAATATTAAGAAGTATCTTTAACTATGGTTACAGAAATTTATATTATAAAAGTTGACTTATTACATAAGTAGTGAGCTCTAGTGGCATTTTTGTCAAAACTGGCGTTTGACATTTAAAAATACTAATTTAAAAAGTTTATCAAAATGGATTTAAGGGGCGAAAAAAATAATAAAAAGTCTTTAATGGCAATTAAAATGAATAATCTCAAGATTTTTATTTTACTGAAAACACTCTTTTTCAGTTCATATCATTTTAATTTACGAATGAGAATAAATTTCTTCAATTTGATATTTTCATTTAGAAGGATTCTTTTCTACAATAGCTATTTATTTAGATCGTTGTAACAAAAAAGTGATTGTTAATACTCACAGTTTGTGTAGTTTGTGGCAATATTCGTCCTTTTAAAATCGTTTGATTATAGCATGATCATTATAATTATAAATTTTACTTTACTACTGCATTTCTCTTTGCGTAAATATGCCATATTATACATATATTTAGTGAACTTCAATGCTGTTTATTATTATAAATACTAAAAAATTGCGTAGAAATTTTAAAATACGTACCATGAATGAATGAAATAATTATATAAATCTTTAATTTTTGTTAAAAATAAAGAAATTTGTTTTATATTTTAAAATCAAAATAATTAGATGATTGGCATTTTTTTAAGTTTATCTGTCAAAAGGGTTTCATTTAACTTAATTATTTAAAAATGAGTCGTACATTTGACATTTGGGTATTGATTTAGAGTATAAAAAATCGATTTTAATGAACTGAAAAGCAGAATAAATAATAATTGACATTTTTATTCATTTAATAAAACATTTTTTTAAAATTTACATATATATTTAAGGTAATAGCAAACGCCAGCGTTGACTTGCTTTCCCGATAGGCGGCACAACAGTCGAATTTTAAAAGTACGCAGCTTATCTATAATATTTCTTTAATTAAATAAAACTTTGACATATATCTATGACAGTGTAATAGCGGCCTTAATGACTAAACTGTATGAAAGAATTAACTTCAGTGTCACTGATTATTCATATTCAGTATTTTTTTTTTAAATATTTTAATTTAGTAGTACAAAAAAACCATGGTTACTAAATATAGAGCCATATATCTAGTAAACCTTGCTAAAAAAATTAAAAATTAAAATAATTATTACGTAGTTGACAGCACTGCGAAACGTAGGAAGAATCTGCTATAGGCAGCGTGCGAAGTATATGGTGGGGACAATTAATTCGATTACAGCGTGAGTAGTGGAGAAAACAAGCATTAATACGGGCTCATATGTGTTTACAGTATAATAAAAAATATTAAATAAAAACATTTACATTGATTCGCTTTGATTATAAACGCAGTTGCAACTAATATGTCATTCCTTATTTATCTGTCAACAGTATTAACGTCTATACGTCAATCCATAAATACAGAATTAAAAATATTTGATGTATTTTAACTCACATACGGCCGGTTTTGCATTCACATTTAAAGCCGATTTTAACACTAAAGCCAACTTTAAAATTGATTTTATTTTTGGTACTGTTTTACAATCAAATTTAAAACCCCCTTAGTGTAAAAGTCGACTTTAAACTAAAGTAAGAATTATCTAAACTTTTACTACTTAAAGTTGGCTTTAACATATTTGTTATTGTTGATTATTATCATTGAATTTTGTTTATAAGCATAATTTTTCTATAAAATATTCGTACCTTAAATAAATAAAATAAAAAATTTATTTTTTTACTTATTTTCAATAATATTTTTGATTATTTTTACGTCTTGGATTAATATCAAACATTCCTTTTGGGTTATACTGGCTGAACAATTTCTGGGTTACCTGCGATTTCTTTTATGATTCATTGTATTTATGATAAATTTCTTTTAAAAAGAAATAATTTAGTTTTCTATTCCAATCTCACTGGCAATAACGAAATGAGTGAAATACGTATTTTTTGAAATTCAATCATGTTAATATTTTCGTTTCTATAGTTATTTTTTTTAAATGTAAGATTGGCTACGATCATTCATAGTTCGTTTTATCCATGCAACATTTAAAAGTCCTTTAACAAAAGTAAGCAGACCTGATCATTGTAAAACAATCCTAAAAATAAAGTCGACTTTAAATTAAAAGTAGCTTTAGTTAAAGAACCTTTAAAATTATGAATGTAAAACCGGCCGATAGTCACATGAAATAATGTTTCATAAGGAGTTAGGCCTGGCGCATACACTCAATTAGTATCTCGACTAAACTGTTTAGTCGAAATCGATGAGCCTCATGATTTCAACCCAACTAAACTGTTTAGTTGTAGGATGCGCATACTATCAATCAGTTGTTCAGCGATTTTAAAATTATTCATACCCTTATTTATTCCTATTCGTGCATAATCCTCTTTTTTTCAACCAATCATAAATAATAGTTCCTATATCTGTCATGTCTATTATATCTATGATTTTCAAAACTTGTTGAATGTTTTGTGTTTTCAATTTTTTAACGATCTTATCAATCATCGAATTCAAAAATGGTTAATAGAAAAGGACTTATCTGTACTTTGCTTCATATAGAACGTACGACAAATAAAATTAAAAGGAGATATTTCGTACATCCCATAGTATATCACAGCATAGATAAAATACTCCATAATTTACCATAGAGATTATATGTTCAGGTTAGAGATCGACTATTTAGTTGAGTGTATACGCACTCCAATACACAGTAATGTACATATACCTGTCGATCGATAGTTGTTTAAGTTGTCCGACTTTTTAGTCAAAAAACGATCGATATGGTTTTATGATTTTTTTGTCGAGCTACTATCGTGTTGATAGTATGCGCACCTCCATAAGTTCCCATAGTCTTTTGACATACAACTAAACAGTTGTTCAACTAAAAATTGTGTGTATGCGGCTAGTCTTAAAGTTATTGATGTTTGTCTTATGACTCTGCATTAAACTAAATTACTTATGCCAGCATTTCTTAATTCTCGAATTTCCCTGACGTACTTCACCGGCACCAGCAACTTTTTCCTCTGCATAGTCCGAGGTTGGAAGGAAATACTGTCTTGATAATTATATCCACATTAACGTCGAAAATTGTTTAATTACTTTTTTAATATAACTGTTATACTTCATTCAGTATTTTATTGTTCAAACTGAACAAATCAAATTGTTCAAATTTATTTATAAAAAAAAATATTTGTAAATTAAAAATTGAAATTTCAAACATTTGTATTCAGATTTTACGGTTTGTTTAAAAATATTTTAAATTTATTTATTTCCACTCCATTACCATTATTTATATTCGTTAATGAGCCCAGAAAAATGTATATTATAAATGTCGTTGCCATCACGCACGCAGCCTATATTAATAACAAACGTTTTCTACCCCTTTTGCCGTTCAATGGAAGGGAGAACAGGGGAAAAGTGCCACGTTTTTTTGCTTAATTACGGGCTCCTGTATATATAATATTTAATATGTTTATCTCGTTGATTATAGGGACTCTAATATTCACTAATGCAAGTGCCGCCATCTGTGACAGATTTGTCGAATATATATATATACTAGCTGTGGCCCGTGGTTTCACCCACGTAAAATTATCTTAATTATTGGTCAAATGATTAGATCAATTTTAAATTAGATATTCGGAAATTCTGTACATTAATTTTTTATAATGCCTAGCTACGCTCGTCAAACAACTCTAAAGTAACAATCTTCATATTTCAATAGCATGGCTAATTTCCGCACCTTTATGTACTTAGATACCCGTATCAATAGGTAGTTTTAGGAGTATTTCCATTTTAGGCCTTGCTTGGGGCACCAAGACCGTAAGGGACAATTTTAATATCACAATTAATTTGGGGCTTATTTGATGGCCTTCACGGACAATTCTGATCCCCAGGTTTATTCAAATTTGATATTTTAAAATTCTGAGCATAATTCTCGCCTAATAACCCTACGTTAACCATATTCATATTTCTATAGCATATTTAATTTTCGTAAAATATTGTCAAAATCCTACCGTTTAATTTTAATCCTATTAGATAGTGCTGGGGGTTAGTTTTGAACTCACTTTACATTTAAATTAGATATTCTAAATTTCTTTATAAAATCAGTTTCTTCTAGTGTTCCGTTCCGCTCGTCCAATGATCTTAAAATAGATATATTCATATTTATAGTGTACAGTGGAAACTTGATGTAACTCATCATATTTTATAACAATTCGTCGCTCCTAAAAAAAATGTACGTAGTGTAGTTGGTTTTCTACTTTTGAAATTTAAATAGAAAAAAATTAAAGTGTATCGTACCTAGTTGTAAAAATTCCACTAAACAACGAATTACTCAAAATAAAGGGATATCTTCCTTTAAATAAGTAAAAATATTTAATTAATTTTTTTTTTTATTATTCACTTTCAGACATATTCCATAATTCGTCTATTTCTGTAATTTATCACCGCTTCGGCCCCGACCATGATGAATTGTCGAGTTTCTACTGTATTTAATTTTAATGCCTTGAGACCTTTCCGTAGATACCCATATTGATAACTTTAGAAGCATTTGAATTTCGAACCTTTTTTGAAGTCCGAGTGTTTTAGCGAATATTTCTGAACCTGCATTAAATCGTCCAGCCATTAATTTATTGCGTCTTGTATTACTCCAGAAATCTAGGCAATAATTTTAATCTCACTTAATTTTTTCAAAATATCAATGTTTAAGTAAAATTTAGTCAAGATTCGCCGTCATTTTTAGACCATTTTTGGATCCCCAGCACCCCTGGGGGTCATTTCAATTTCACATTCGTTTATTTCATGACCTCAGTAATGTTTCAGCAAAATTTGGTCCAAGATCCATACATTCTAGAGAGCTTTCATTTTTCAGGATCTCAATATTATTTAAGCAAAATCTGGTAGAGTCCAACCGTTTACTTTCCAAAGTCCAGCCGTTTACTTTAGAAGTCCATATTAGAACATAAGGTATCACGTATCCACCAGTGAACCAATTTTTGAAAGTTGCTCTGCTCGTCAAACGACTCCATCGTAGCCATATTCTTTTTTCAGAAATATAGGTACCTAATTTTAACAGTTTGTGACTTTTCTGTCTACAACCATACTTATTTAGATTTTTAGGAGTGGAGTACCGTTGGTCATTTAATTTTGCGTAATTTTTATTGCTTCAGACTTCTGGGGATCAATTTTAAACTGACGTTTATTTATTTCGAGATTTAAAAGGGTTTGTGTATCATTAGTCAAAATTCATCAAACCATTTATTTGAATTTTTTGAAAATTATATTTTCTACAGTAAATAAGTAATTTCATAGTAGACATAGGTAAACATATTTTAGGTGGTAGGTATCTATAGAAATATTTATTAGAAAAATTATTTTTTTCCAAACACTTAGCAACAATTTAAAAATTGTATAATTTTTTGATAAATTGGCCACAGATTGCTGTATTACAGTAATAAAAAAAGATATTTTACGGTTTTTCGTAAATTTCGACGGTTAGACAAAAAATTTTGCAAAACCCTTTCTTAGCGAGCGCCTACGACCCAATAGGCACCTACATGCCAAATTTCAAGTTTGTAGGTATTGTAGTTTTGGAGAATTTGTGATGAGTAAGTGAGTGGTATTTCTCTTTTATATATACCTATATATATATATATATATATATATATATATATATATATATATATATATATATATATATATATAATATATATATATATATCTAATTGTAAGTAATTTTCAATTTAACCAACATAGTTTAGTATAATTTCTATTTTGCAAACTCCTAGGGTGTCATTTTTTGATGTTGTAAATCTTAAGTTTCCACTTTCATGTAGGTATATGAAACATAAGATTCATAAATGGTTTCATTTCTTTTAAGTAAATTTAAGAATATGATCCTTAAATTTGTGAACACGAGGTGATATTATTACCCCTTAATTAAAATACAGCAATCCCCCCGAAGAACACGATCAGTTGGTTCCGTGTTCTTTGAAACCGTGTTGTTCGAGACCATAAAAGATAGGCATTTTCTATTACAAGTGTGAAAATAAAAAAATATAAAAAAACGTTCTGTTAAATTTTTTTTATGTACCTTACATACATATTTGTATGTAATGCGTATTTATTTCGATTAAAATAGAATGCAATTGAGCATTCGTTAACTCTGAAGTCGGTCTATCATAAAAATTTATTGAAAACTTAGATCGTAAATATCTCGTAGCTCAAAAATAACGAAATTTTTGAAGGCTTAAGCGAAGCAAGTTGTGAGTATTCCAAACATATTGCGACTGCTAAAACTTACTTTTCGTTATCGAAAATTATCGACAACGAACTACTTATCATAAATTGGTTAAATTGTTTAATTTAAGCTCTATTAGTCCCTCTGATTTGGTCACCAATAGAATATTTTTGAAAAAATTAGTTTTCGATACTTTTCGTAAATGTAAACTTTTGATCGTAAATATCTTGTAAACGGTGCGTCGTAGCGAAAAAATAACGAAATTTTTGAAGGCTTAAGCGAAGCAAGTTGTGAGTATTCCAAACATATTGCGACTGCTAAAACTTACTTTTCGTTATCGAAAATTATCGACAACGAACTACTTATCATAAATTGGTTAAATTGTTTAATTTAAGCTCTATTAGTCCCTCTGATTTGGTCACCAATAGAATATTTTTGAAAAAATTAGTTTTCGATACTTTTCGTAAATGTAAACTTTTGATCGTAAATATCTTGTAAACGGTGCGTCGTAGCGAAAAAATAACGAAATTTTTGAAGGCTTAAGCGAAGCAAGTTGTGAGTATTTCGAACTATTGGGACTGTCAAAACCTACTGTTCGTTATCGAAAATTATCGATGTCGAAAATAACGACATTTTCAAAATTTAAATATGTAAATTTCTACAGATTCGCTATCATCTATTATAAAATTCTCAAAAATTTTAGTAGTTTTTATTTCCAGCATTTTTTCGTTTATAATGACAGATTCAATTTACACGATTTTTATTCGTGTAAATCAAATCCACATGGAACTGGTATATTCGCGTGCATTGAGGACCGATGTAACTTTATATCAAATATATAATATATTATGATATGTATTTTATTCTTTTTCAGAAGAATTACTTAAAAATCGTGTTGTTTGAAACCCTGTAATTCGGGGGAAGGGTATCCGTGTTCTTCGGGGGTTACCTGTATATGTATTTTATACTTTTTCAGAAGAATTACTTAAAAATCGTGTTATTTGAAACCGTGTAATTCGGGAGAAGGGTACCCGTGTTCTTCGAGAGCCGTGTTCTTCGGGGGTTACCTGTATTACATTGACTTTAGCCCAAACACGAATCAAATTTTACAGAAGTAAATACAAAAAATCATTGCATTGTACAGACGTACCTCAATTTACAGACGTTTTAAGTTATAGAGAGGTGTTTCCCGAAATGGGGTGCACGCCCCACTAAGGGGCAGTTTGAATGTTTTTGTTTGTTAAGAAATCGCATTTATTGAAAAATATTAAATTATATAAAATATTAAAGGGGACATAAATATACAAATTGAAATAAAATTAGACCATAAAATACCCCTTCGTTGTATACTAGACTCAAATTTCGACGAAATATTCGATAATCATTTGTAGTACTGATAGATAGTTTAATTAAAGTTGTTCGCCACTTAATTGAAGCATGATGTCCTTATTTTAACCCATTCCTGGTTCTCCTGAATAGAAGTATGATGGAAATTGAGTTAAGTATACAACGAAGGGGTATTTTATGGTCTAATTTTATTTCAATTCAGAAAATATTAAAACTGACCCAATTAGCACCAAGTTATGTAAATATTCAGCACAAATCACTTTATTTTTTAAACTTAATTCTATAAAGATTAAGGAAATATAAAATACCTATTTTGCACCATGACTTAATATCTTTCAAGTAAAGATCTCGAGATCTATCGATTTTGACGAAACTTGAATATGCTGTAGTAGAATAGTAAAAAGAATTTTTTTAATCAGCAGAATAACAGTTTGAAGGGGTGAAATCGTTCTTCAAAAATAGGAGTAAAAATTTAATTTTGCAAATATCCCAAAAACGGTAAGAAATAGAGCAAAAGTTTAAATTAGTGATGTTCCTTTTTAAAGACCTATCTATTGATATATAGTCTATTCCAGTGTTTTTCAACCTTTTTCATGGCGCGACCCCCTTAGTATGGAAAAAAAATTTCACGACCCCTACCGTCCGCTATTACTAACTTTTATTTTTTTATGTTATAAATATCGAATCCGTTCATCATTATTGATTATTTTCATAGTTAGGTATCGATTAAATACGTAATTAAGGACTTGAAACAGGTATATTTTTATATCGACATCCAAGCTGACGACTTACCTATAGTAGCTTCTGAACGCGCGCGTGGCGTAAAAAATGACACGCGCACGCGCGACGGTCGTCGCCGTTTAACACTTCTGAGCGTAATCCATTTGAATTCTTTGAATTGTGAACTCGCGTTAATGTTTAAATTTATTGAACTGCCTTGTTGTTGGTTTAGTAGTTGCTCACTATCTTTTATTGTCTAATATTCAAAATTCTGTGCTCATTGTAATTATTGAAAATATATAAGTTTCTGGAAACATATGCACTCAATTTCAAGTTCCAATGACAGTACTAAAACAAAACCAAAGAAAAAGTGTCTATATGACGACAATTATTTAAAATTCGGATTTACTGTTATTGAAAATAAGCTGCAATTTTGAAACTTTATCGCGCGAAAGTATGAAACTATTGTTGCAATCGGGCCATTTGTTTGGACACAAGTTGTTAACGAGGCCAGTAAACCAAAACAAACAACCAAAAAAATATCGACGATTTACTAATCCATACTTTCTGCTGACTCTGATAAAAATGACGTGATTATGTGGGTCAAACAATAACATAAAAGAATTGTAAAACGATAATCAGAGGGTAGTCGGGGAAAAGGAGCGGAGAAGTCGGAGAGTAGTCAAAAGAAGTAGCCAGAGTGGAGAGTAGTCAAAAGAAGTAGTCAGAGTGGAGAAGTAAAGATGTAGTCAAAGTAGAGTAGTCGGGGAGAAGTCAAGAGAGTAGTCAAGAAGAAGTAGTCAGAGTGGAGAAGTGAAGAAGTAGTCAAAGCGATGTAGTCAAAGTAAAGTAGTCGGGGAGTAGTCGGAGAAAGAGAAGTCGAGGAGAACAGTATGGAGTGGTAAAGACCATTGGAGCTGATAGCTAGCTGCTAGCAGGGGGATGGGCTACTCAGGGTAATTTAACATGCTCAAGGTCGTAATTGGGAAGTTTGTTTTGGTGGCCAATAGCAAGACCTTGTAATTAAACCACGGGAATAACTTGTGTCCAGGTAAGTCCTCATTCTGTCGCTTATATTTTAACTTTTGTTTATAAATGTTTACCTGTTTATTTGGAGAACAATTCCTATTTTGTTTTGTTGTATTTTATGTCATTAATGTTCCTATTTTGTTTCTTGTGTCTTTTATTTATTTGTTTGTTAATAAAATTGTTAAATTGAAACCATTATTTTATTGAGTGAAAAGTGAACACCCTTAAATTCCCGCAAGTCTCCGTAGTCATCAGGAGTTCGAACCCCGACCTTTCTGTAGGGTTTTCAACGCTACCACTAACATCTATTTACCCCCTACAGAAAAGGTCCGTACCTCCGTCGATAACACTATCACATTAATGTAGACATCAATTAAATTAAATATTATATATTGAACTAGAGTGTTTTTATTTTTAAAGTAACTGCGACCCTCTAAATAAGGCTTTGCGACCCCCCAGAGGATCGCGACCCACAGGTTGAAAAACACTGGTCTATTCAAATTACTTCAACAGGAGTGGTTGGGGATTAATTTTCTGAATTCGTATAAATTCCAAATGTTAACCAGAATATGGAAATATTAATCAATTTTTTATTTTATATTTTAAATTCTCCTAGTATTATGACAATTTCGTTGTAGTAAAATAGATATAATATTTATAAAATAATAATTTATAACTTTTTAAGAATTTGGTATGAAAAATATTTCTTACTTAATTCCAGTCATTTAATTTTTATTTAATTTTAATATATTTTTTTCTCTACAGTGGATGAGGAGTTTAATTTTGGTACTCTTATAAATGCATTATATATGATAATATTAGGTGATGTTTGAAAAAGTTTTATTTTGTTTCTATCATCATCATCATCATTGATATTCATTTTTTTTTTTTTTAATAAACACCTCGTAAACAGGGTTACCATTTTTTTGCCGTGAATATTTTTTTAAATGATTTTATCTGTGTTTACAGATTGAATATAATTTTTTTTAGCTTAGATAATTGTACCTTAACTAAAACAAAAACTTTTACTGTCCTCTATTTGATATGGTATAACGAATCTTTAAATTTTTTTGGTACTAATTTCGATCACTAATCCTTTCCAGTTCTTTTTGAAATATAATTCACATTAAATGTTTAGAAGTAAGAAAATCAGGAAATAGTAATCCATTTAAAATTGACAGAACTAGTCTTTTACACTGTATCATTTCTATTAATTAATATTTAGTTAGTTTAAAGGATTTGATTCGTATTAGCTAATAAATCCCTCGATCTTATAAATATGTTTAACTCTTTAAATGATTAAGACGAGTTAACTCGTCCAGCAGTATGGCGGCTCAGAATGCTGTGATCATGAAAATGCCATCTGTGACAGATTTTTCGAAGTACGGTATAATTCTAAATAATGTTCAATTTTATCAACATAGTTTAGTATAATTTATATTTTGTAAATTCCTAGGGTTCACTGTTTTGATGTTGGGATTTTTGATTTTTTTCTTTTTCTTTTTTTGTAACCTTATCTATTGTACTTACCACTGGCAGAAGTCCTGCATTTTGAGACAAAAAAATTTTTCCATATGGTTTGTTTAAAAGGTTAAGATATCAGTGGATATGTTGCAGCGATATTGTCAAAACCGTTTTATTATAATAACTCTAATCAAATTTTATATATATATATATATATATATATATATATATATATATATATATATATATATATATATATATATATATTATATACAAAATAAGGGGAAGTACATTATATCGGATTACCAGGGCCGTCAGTAAAATTTTTTAAGGGGGTACAGGAACATAATATGTGAACACGTATGCATTTCATTATTGATAGACACACGCGTACATACTTACTTCTTAAATGCAAGTTTACAAGAACACACGTCTTCATCTAAATACATACTCATATATACACAAGAATTGTATATTGTTGTTGTAAGTATTCCGCTATTTGACCTTTTATTTAATAATTAGATGAGTGATAAAATCGGTTTTTTGATATTTTTACTAATTCTCAAATAGAACATTCTAGAAGATTGTTCAATTTTTGTTATTTAGGCTTTCATTCGATGACAAATCCGATGGTGAAATCAGTTTTCCGATATTTTTGCTAATTCTCGAATAGAACATTCTAGAACATTGTCCAATTTTTGTTATTTAAGCTTTTATTCAAAAATCAATTCGATGCGATGGTGAAATTAGTTTCTCGGTATCATTGCTAGTTCTCGAATAGAATATTCTAAAACATTACTAAATTTTTGTTATTTATGCTTTTATTCGAAGATCAATTCGGTGGTGAAGTTAGTTCCCCGATATCTTTGCTAGTTCTCGAATAGAACATTCTAGAACATTGCTAAATTTTTGTTATTTATGCTTTTATTCGAAGATCAATTCGATGGTGAAGTTAGTTCCCCAATATCTTTGCTAGTTCTCGAATAGAACATTCTAGAACATTGCTAATTTTTTGTTATTTATGCTTTTATTTAAAGACCAATTCGACGGTGAAGTTAGTTTCCCGATACCTGTGCTAGTTCTCGTATAGAACATTCTAGAACATTTCTAAAGTTTTGTTATTTATGTTTTTATTCGAAGACCAATTCGATGGTGAAGTTGGTTTTCCGACATCTTTGCTAGATCTCGTATTTAATTTCTATGAAGTATGTACAGCAAAATCATAATTATCCAAATTAATGTGAACAAAATTTTACAAATTTTGTTACTTCTGGATTATGTTTAACATGCCTTTAAAATATTAACATATACAGTAGCGGCGCTGAGGCCTTCGGGGTCCTCCCGCAAGATTTTCGTAGGGGCCCCTTTTTAGGGGTGAAAAAATGTTTGTAATCAGCAGAATGAGTCGGTAGGAAAGGGGAGCGGTAACAGAAGGGGAAAAAGGCAATAGACCGTTAGGTGAGCCGTGGGGGTAGCTAACGGTACACATCAAATATACATATACCATGATTCACGTAAATAAAATCTATCTTGATCAATCTATTTATCCGACAAACTGATTAAAGTTGGGGCAATCAAACCTTTCAAAAAATATGTACGTTTAGTTTAGGGTAATAAAACTTCAAAGTACTGAGACAAATAATTATTATACAGCTGAACTCTTTTTTATGCGATCCTTTTTTGTACGATTTTTTTATGCGGTTTTTAAAAAAATGGACATTAAAATGCATAATGTGAACCAAAATCACGAGACAGTAAGAAACTTAAACAATTACTATAATAACTTTCTTTGATAAAAATACTTTTTAACGGCTTTTAAGCATTTAATCAATACATTGCATAAGAACATAAGTTATTGCATCATTTAATTTTGTTAAAGATGTATTTTCCAAAATTTAGTAATATTATAAAATTGAAATTAAATGTTTCTACGTGTAAATTAATGCTTTATCTTGTTTATAGAAGCAACTTCTAAGGAAGTTACTAAGTTTTGAGCGTTTTGAGTGATGTTTTTTTCGATGAAACTTTTTTTATGCGGTCCCGACCAATCGCACAAAAAACGTTTTTTGTACAATCTGGATCGAACGATACTTTTTATAGCTATTTATGATATTTTTGAATATATTTTTTTTGTGCGATTTTTTTTATACGGTCTCTATCCACCGCACAAAAAAGAGTTCAGCTGTACAGTTTGATTTTTTTGGCAAGTAAGAAAATTTTCAAAATTTTACATCTGGTGCATTGTTGTTTAATTTTTAAAATTCTAAATCTACCGTTTTTTTAGTCGAATTTTCTCCGAAAAATTAGACTTATACAGTCTATACGATAAGAGCTGCGAGAGGCGAGAGTAGGGGCGCTATCCGTTTTCGGACCCGTAGAACACGAATATGTAGAAAAAAGAATGTCTGATATATATATATATATATATATATATATATATATATATATATATATATATATATATATATATATATATATTCCCGCCACCTTTTAATTTGTGTAGGGCCCCCCTATGGAAGTTAAGAGATGAAATTTGGTAAATGGGGCTCATTTTCGAGGCACCTTATACTATCAAAGTGGGGTCAAATTTTGGGCAAATTTTTTTTCTGACCCGGCCTTTAAGGGGGTGGTGGGGGGCGGAAAAGCAATAAAACTTTTCCAAATCGGTTTTAAATAATGTTTCGGTCAATTATCTACAACATATCCAAAATTCAGCGTCCTAGGATGATTTGGTGGGAGTAGAGGGGGGAAAAACGATTTTCGCTGGATCTAACAGGCCCCCGGCCCCTCAGAATTAACGTAGAGGGTTGAAATTTGGTGTGTTGATAAAGTTCGTACCTAGGTTGTGCTTTTTGGAGGTTTTAATATTTTACCCCCACCCCCCTCATTTTTAAGCTACAATTTCATGCATTTTCGACGTTTTCGAAGTTTGTACCACTCGCACAGGTCACCCAAATAAACCTAGAGGGCTGAAATTTTGTATTCGGATTGAGTTAGTATCAAGGGGGTGCCTTTTGGGAGTCTCGACTTTCAAACCCTACCGCCACCATTTTTATACCCAAAAGAACATGATTTTTCTTGTTTTTTAAGTTTCGTTCGGGTCAAAATCTCCCCAAATAAACCTAGAGGGCTAAAATTTTGTGTACAGGTTAAGCTAATAGCCAGACACTATTTTTTGGGGGTTTCAACTTTTAACCCTTACCCCCACGATTTTTACGCCAATATTTCCTTAATTTTTTTGCTTGTTTTCTAACACGTCTAGAGACTCTCTAAGGAAACCTAGAGGGCTGAAATTTTGTACGTGTATTCAGTTAGTATCCAGCTAGTACCTTTTAGGGAGTCCACATTACTTTTCCCCTCACTTCTTCCATTTTTACAATCGGAATTGAATGCTATTGTTAAATGTGTTTTAAATGCATTACTTTTATTCTAAATACAAGTAGGCGAATAGTAATTTTAAAAAATTTAAAAAAAAGTGAATACAATTTTTTAACAGATGAAATACATACATATTTAGTAATTTGAAAATGTTATTAAAGTCACTGTTTATTTATAAATTAGGAATTTTGGATTTTTATTATTTATAAAATAGAAATTTTGGATTTTTTTGGAAAGAAAAAATATCTTCATAAAAGCCTTCCAGTTTACTATTTAAGTTCCTTTTTTAATATTTAAAAATAAAACACAAAGGCAATTGGCGGATAAGCATGGATAGAAATGCCCTCGTACGAATTGTGTTGGCTTTTTCCCTGTTAACTGCTATCGGCACAAAATTAAAATTTACTGAGATTCAGCCCTTAAAAACTTAAAACCTTTTTTTAAAGCCCCGATCAACCGGACACTCATCATCAGTTTTGAAACCACCAAAATTACAAATCGCTTGTGGACTTTCAATTATATTTCGCTTGTAGACACTCAATACCGAAGATGAAAGGAAAAATTCGACTTCCGTGATGGGGCTCCGCTGCTCACGGCGTTTTTTTTTTATAGTTATGTATTGTTAATATTATTTTTATTGTTTTATGACCTACTGGCTGCAAATATCATATTTTACCAAAAACGTGTCAAACTTTTTTAGTATCTATTTATAGTCCAATGCAATTAGGTTTATACCTCGGAATACAGTTATGTATAATGAATGGATTTGAATGATTTTGGATTTTTTGAATTTCTTATACTCAAAAGTAAAAAAAGTTTACCTCTTTAAATCTTCCGCTTTTTTTTTCTTTTTTTTTAAGGGTAGTTTAATGAAAATGACGTTACTTTTAGTATAATATATTCTTTCTGCAGCTATATTTTTCTTTTCTTTTGAAAATTATTTAAATGCTATATAAAGTATACAAAGGGATAGCAAACGTCCTTGAAAGGTAGGTATTGCATGTACAGTAAGACCTCGATAATCCGGCTTATATGGGCGGCCGGTAGGCCGGATTTACGAAAAAGCCGGATCATCGAGAGACCGTTTAAAATGTAATGAATTTGTAAAATGTAACACCTACCCATAGAGAAATATATTTCCTGAAACCAGCAAAAGGAAAAGTACCCGCAAAAATTTACTCCAATAAAAGTATTGAACAGGCATTACCAATGTGTAAGAAATATATTCTATTTTTACATGCTTTAACTAGATGTGATACAACATCAGCTTTTTACAAAAAGGGTAAAATTAAATTCGCTAAATTATTTGAAAGTCGCACAGATTTACAAGATGCTGCCAATACCTTCACTAATGAAAATGCTGTCGTCTCCGATATTTTGCAATCAGGTATTTTATGCATTTTAGCATTATATGGTGCTGCTAAAAATGAATGTAACATAAATAATTATCGATACCGATCCTTTCTTAAAGCTATAGTAAAAATACTTGTGTCAATTTGGCTTCATTGATACCTACCCACGATGCTAGCTTAGGACATATAAAAAGAGTATATTTGCAAGTACAGTTGTGGATGGGACATGAAAAGTTGCCAGAAGAATGGGGATGGCAAAAAAAGATAATTTTTTAGTACCAGTCACAATGAACCAACCATCGGCATCTGAAAATTTATTAAAAATGATTTTTTGTTCTTGTAAAACTGGTTGTAGCTCTGCTTGTGGATGTAGAAAGAGTGGCTTACATTGTTCAGTAGCGTGTTTACAATGTAAAGGAGTTAGCTGCTTGAATGCTCCACCAATAATATTAATGGATGACATCGAAAGTGGCAACGTCGAAGAAAATTAGTTTAAACTAACTGTACCCGCGACGTCGTTCGCGCGACACATTGTTATCAACTCAGTATATAAATGTAATAATTATACAGAACTTGCATAGAACAATAATTTTTACGTAATGCATGCACATGCTCAAAATGTTTTTTTTTATTTTCCCGTGGGAATGAGACATTTTCCCGGACTAAAAAGTATCTTAGATGTTGACCCAGGTAATAAGTTATCATCATACCAAATTTCATCAAAATCCGTTCAGTAATTTCTGCGTGATGCGTGAACAGACAGACTGACCGACAGACAAACAGACAGACAGATAGACAGACAAACAGAAAGACAGACAGACAAAAATTTTAAAAATCGATGTTTTGATATCTACATCGATTACTATTTACAGTACCAGTACAATTTTCAAAAAATATTCCATATACAGAAACGGTCTCGTTACAGTTTTATTATACGAGTATGTATAGATAACTGCCCTTTTAACGAAATATAACAATCATTATTTTCGTAAAAAAAATATTCAAAAAATTTCGATAATTTGCATTTTTTGCATTTGCATTTGAAAAAAATTGAACCTTTATTTCTCCAAACTTTGTTTTTTAATTCGGTACGATTCGTGTAATCCTCATGTGGAAGCTTGTAACCCCTGTATGGGACAAATTATATTAACTCATAACTTAAATATAATTAACTAATTGTATTTAAATTATGGTAGTTTACTTGATTTAAATTATTTTTCAAATACTATTCATTGCCGACAATTTTGAATTTCTAATCGATTTTTTTCACTATTTTGAAAATTTAAAAATTTTTCCTTGTTCAACATCATAAAGTGCATAAAAAAACCTACAATCTAAGAAAATACCCCTGTCGCAGCATCTGCATAACATAGCGAATTTCCAAATATTAGGCACTGGCGGATCTCATCTAAGAACTGTACCTATTTAAAATAGTTAAGCTTTCTAAGAGTAAAAGATTTTTTAAAATCGGCTGGGTAATTAATTTTGATATTTTTGGGACCCAAGAACCCAAACGGACTTTGTGCAGCATAGTTGTATCCATCTAAAATAATTTAGTTCTGTAACAGTGAAAAAATTTTCAAAATCGGTCGGTTAGTTTATTTTTTACAATAATGGGATCAGTAAACCCTGGCGAAACTCATACAACATAACCTTTATTCATCTAAAATAATTTTAGTAAAAAGTTTATCCTAACAGTAAAAAAAGGGTCCTAGGGATCTCATATAACTTATGGTAGTCCGAAAGGTTCTTGTGGACATCATTTAATTACTTAATGAATTCAAATACTTTAACTTACTAACGGTGAAAAAATTTTCAAAATTTTCGAAATTCGCTAAAAAAATCATTGAAAAATATTTGATATGTTTCGATCAATTAATGGTCAACATCAGCAAATAAAAGTTACTCAAATCGAAGAAAAAAATGAATTATTTGTCCGTAGAAATTAAAATATAAATTCTGAAAACGAGCAAAGAAATATTGAAAAAACTAGATCGGCAAAACATTCTGACAAATAACACTACTTCTGAAAAATATTAAATGATTTTCAAATGACTTTGGAAATTGACCCCAAGGTCGACTTCAAAGTCATCATGAAGTGCATCACTTTGAACTCTATAACTTTGGTCCTAAGCACTTTTTTCAGAAAATATATCGTACCATAATCCACTTCTATGTTGATTCCTGATCTCTTTTCCTGCGTTTCTAATATTTATGTCATTAAAAAAAATGTGCTACCGTAGACAAGGATGAATAGGGACGCATTCAGAATTCACACCGTATTTTTTTGTATTTATTTTATGAGTACCTAATCTTTAATATATTAAAAATTTACACGAAGAGGGTCACTTTATCACAGTATCCAAAAAAATTTAAAAATATCGGTGGTTTTTGAAAAATTAACAAAAATCGTATAATTTCTTCTCTATGAAAAATTGGGGTCAAAAGAGACGAGAAAAGAGAAAATGGGGACAACCCGTAGGGTCGACCAAAATTGAAATTCTAATATAAAATAATTTTGAACTTTTTGTATTTATACATTAAAAAAAGAAATAATAGGTACTTGATGATTTTCTATAAAAATAAACGTAGAATCTGAAATAAAATTTATAAAGTATAGAAATGTTATGCTAAATGTATTTATAAAAATTTCGAATGACTTGATAACCTTGAAAGTGCTCTCATCTATGTCTCAATACATACTTCATACGTCCCTAATCACCCCACATTCGTCCCTTTATACTTGAACGTCCCTATTAACCTATATATTGTCCCTATTCACACCTTTTCCGTCCCTATTAACTTCCAACTTAGCCCAAATTTCAAGTCCTCTTTATTTCCTCTTAAAAAATAAAAACAACTAAAAGCCTGCAGTCTTTTTTTCAGATATGTTCTAAAATAATTAACGATTAAACAACAATTTATTCATTAGAGCACCGAAAAATATAATTTTTAGATAAAGTTTTAAGGAACAAAAAATAGCACTGTTTGAAGACGTCAATCGAAACTCAATTTTTAATATTTTATATTCAACTTCAAGCTTAGTCACTATTGTTACCCGAAAAAATAATAATTATACTATAATTTAAGTAAGATATATGTTCGCATTTACGTTTAGTATTTGTAAATTAAGTTCATGAATAACATTTTTCGTTTCGTCCCTATTCACCCGCCTGTCCCAATTTATCCCGTTCTACGGTATTTGTTTCAAAAATTCATCACAATCATTGCTTTTTTTACTATACAATAGGTAATGTAATGAGAACATATTAATTTTTTTGCAAATAAAATCATTTTCATGTATTAAAGTACTGACATGTAGTAATTTTTCTTTTTTCGATTCTGTCAAAAAATCTTCCACCACACTTGTCACTGTATCAATACTTTTGGTTGTTATTTCCATTGAAGATCCAACCTTTGCTTGAAGATCCAACCATCCACGTACCCGTACGATTCTCTTGTAGATCTGTGAACAAAAAAAATATAGTCTTAGTTTGACAGTAACATCGGGAATAAAACATAACACTTTCCAATATTATTGTTTTACTAATTAGGTATACCTGACGCTTACACACAAAAACAGTATAACATGTAATACTTACATTGATATTTTAACATTCTGGAATCCGGCAGAACAGAAATCTGAGTTACATGCAAAGAACTTTGCAAACATCATTGAATCAATTTTTAGTAGATTCGTACTATCTGCCTATCTGACAGTTTCGGTACAGAAAAGCATACTTATGTTATATCTGAAAATATCAATTCTGTTAAAAAAAATATTGAAAAGATATTACTTAATACAGTTTCTTTAAGTTATTTCCTTACCTAGAACAGTACAGTAACAGCTTTACAGAAGCATGTTATTGACAAAATTTTACCATTTTTTTCAATTACAATATGCTTTGCTGCTACTATTTTCAATCTCATATTTTCTTATTTGAATAAAAATTTATTTCAATTAATTATTATGTCATTCACCATAAACAAAATTCAAATAACCTAAACCCCTCTGTCAAATTCGAATAAACAGTATAAACGAACAAAACAATTCAAATTTTCAAATTTCTACCACATTCATATTTTAAATTTAATTGTTATAAATTAATGATTTATTTACATATTAAATTTATCAACATAATTACCTATTTAATATTTGAATGCAATCTAAATGTAATGTAATTAATACTTATAAATTTTTATTGAAAAATTTAATGTTATAAAATTTTCTTAGAATACTTATTTAAAATCATAGTTATCTAAGATATTTTTATTACTTATGTGTCAAAATACATAATGTGTCCTTTACACAATTAAATAAAAAATCTGTCAATATTTTTTCAACTTAATAATAAAATAAAAAAAATAAATTTAAACGGAAGTTATATTTTCAGCAAATTTTAGTGAAATTTAAAAATATCTACAAAAAATGAATTAAATTACATAAGGAATATTACATAAAATATTCCTTACACTTTACGCTTTATATATTGTGGAAATGGCCACATATCAATTTCAAATTGTCATCACATAAAAACACAAAACTTTGAGCTTTTTTAAAAAAATAACATGAGATAGAAACACGTATGGATCCTGGGTGAGGGAGTGGAACAAATGTATATCGTCGATTGCCTTGCTTAAAAAAATTTTTTCATTACATATCACTCAAAAAGCTTCCTTTTTGAAAATGTACCATTTTAAAAATTGAAATGGAGATAGTTTGTCCATATAATAAAAAAAGACAACAAATATCCTTTTGGAAATTTTTTATTCCATTTCTAACAAATTTCTTAATTTTTCTACCTAGATTTTGCTCATCTTTCCGATTTTATAAAAAAAAATTTTAAAAGTTGTTTAATTCTGACAGAAAACTTAGTTTTTTGACAAAAAACGCCCGAAAAACCTACTTCTGGGCATCCGATGTGTCTGGCTAAAGAACTTAGCCAAGCCAGATCAAAATTGTCAAAATTGAGTCTGCATACAAAATTTCATAAGCATTAAACGTTTCGTTCGAAAGTTATCGTGGCGACACACACACATATATATATATATATATATATATATATATATATATATATATATATATATATATATATATATATATATATATATATATATATATATATTAGTAATGGAGAACTATCGATAGTCCCGACTATCGATAGTTACGATAGTCGTGAAACTATCGATAGTTTTTGCATTTAGATAACCGGCGAGAAAAAAAAAGGTCGCCGGTTTTACGCCGGGGCGGAATTATTCCTTTTTGCCCGGAAATTCTCTTGAAATGGTTGTTTTTATATCTCTGGCTATAATTTCTACGAAATTTTTATTATCTTTAGTATTTATAAGTAAACGAAATGACTGAAAAAAAGTATCGAAAACTATCGATAGTAAAAAAAAAATATCGATAGTTTTCGATAGTCAAAACTATCGATAGTTATCGATAGTGCTATCGATAGTTCTCCACCACTAATATATATATATATATATATATATATATATATATATATATATATATATATATATATATATATGTATATGTATATATATATATATATATATATATATATATATATATATATATATGTATATATATATAAATTTTAGTGAATATCATTTTCGTATTCTGGGGACCTCAAAACATATTTCTGTTATGGTCCCGGGCTTAGGTCGTGTCATCACACCTGCCGTAAAAGCTGAATTTCCATTTTTGGAAATTCGCTAAAAAAGAATACGATACGACGATACAATGCACAAAAATCATTGGCCAGTCAATTTTCAAATTTGACATTAATTTTCGGGGTTTGTGTTAGATATTTTGACTTGAAATTTTAACCATTTATTGTCCACGTTATAAAGTATATTTTCTGAAAATTTCATCAAATTTCACTTAAAACATCGGAAGTTAAAACCAAAAAACCAAAATTTAGCAGTATCTCCAGTTTTTATTTTTTTTTTAAGGTTATGTGTGCAGAAAAAAATTTCATACTGTAACCGCTGGTAGACTATATCGTAGTGAATAGCCTCAATTTTTTTCATTTTTTTTAGACTTACACATACCGAGATATATTCATCTATATTTAAGAAAGTACGACTAAAATGTCGATTTCTCACAAAGTGACCGATAACTTTCGCAGCGGCGGTTGTAAGTGGTAGAAAATGTACATTTCGTATAGTCTTCGATGTAATTAACATGCTACAAAAAAGATTTGATGGGGGAAACAGTCCCTTATGCTTTGTTTATGTTACGCCATTACCATATAAATATCTTTACTAACTTTTATTGAGGTTGGTTGGAGTAGTTCTGGTACAAATTAATAATTCGTTTTTTTATAATTTGACTAGAGTTATTATAATAAAACGGTTTGGACAATATAGCTGCAACAGATATTTGATACTGTAATGACTGTAAATTAAAAATCACAAAGTGATTGAAAAAATTATCCGGATCGGCCGGGAATCGAACCCAGGATCTCCTGGTAACTAGCCAGCAAGTAGTATTCATAATATGAATACTACGTGTGTTTAAAATGCAGACAAAAGTCTGTCAATCGTAGTAGTGTTTCACAAGCACTCGATAATATTTGAAATTGAAAAATTGTAACTGCTTCTCGCATTATAGAGAGTACATACACATAAGTGGTTGAATGTTGTCTGTATCGGACGCCTGTCGAGCAAAGGACCGGTGGTGTAATGGATAACACACCTGGCTAGTTACCAGGAGATCCTGGGTTCGATTCCCGGCCGATCCGGATAATTTTTTCAATCACTTTGTGATTTTTAATTTACATATGTGGTTTTTGGTCAAGTGCTTAAAGTTTCAGTTTAGCTGAACGATAAGTGAACATATGAATACTACGTGTGTTTAAAATGCAGACAAAAGTCTGTCATACGTAGTAGTGTTTCACAAGCACTCGATAATATTTGAAATTGAAAAACTGTAATGACTAATGAGTAAATTAAATTATTGGAAAGTGCTAAAATTGTGACAAGTTCATGTTGAGAAAAGAAACTATTACAGTTCTAAATTTCGTTTATTATTTCTAAAAATTACAAGTTCCTCGTAGCGACTATTTTCTAAATTTTTATTTATATGTTTTTGGGTATTTTATTTCTATAAACATGACAGAGCTTTATAAATTTTAATAAATTCAGTAACAACTAGATTTAGGCCATTCTATTGCGCGTATTTTTTAAAACTGAAAGAAATTTAAGTAAAAAAAAATAATACACAACAATACACATTTTGCAACAAGTATATAAAAAATTACCTCATAAATACTTCCATAGAAAATATAAATATCTCCCTCGGCTGTGGTTTTATTTCATTGGCTGTGGACACGCTCCGTGATTTCATAAGGATCCCTTCGGAACCCTAACACAAATTCAACGGTTCTAATGTCATAGAATTAATGTACACATTAGTAAAGACTGGATGCTTTAAAAGAATCCACTCCTGTTTGACAAAAAAGATGTTCATTTTGCTTTTAACTTTTTATTTGGTTTAAATTGAGTACTAAAACAATGTTCTTACTTGACTTTTTATGTTTAAAATATAACAGTGATCGAAATTAGGTTTTAAAAATAATAATGACAAGCATTAATAAAAATACAGGATAGTATGTGTAAAAAAATGAATAGATAATTACAAAAAAATAAGTAATTTAGACCCGTCTTGTTAAAAGAAGTATTTAGTTTGTTTTCAAACGGTTACATTTTATTTTTGTCATCTATTCATTTTCTATTTTTATTTTCATCAGTTTTTCGCTATGAGGCTAGGAAACATGAAAATTTGCACGTTCTCTTGTTCCTATTTAATTATTAAATTTTCCATGTTTTAATTTTAAATAATATTGTTTTTTGTTTTAATTTAAACATATTCAGCTTTTATAAAATTCATTACTAATTTTGATAAAAATTAAATTGTAGGAGCGGATAGCTTATGTGGGCGTTTAACAGAAAAATTAAATTCAAATCATGGACAAAAATTAGTTCTTGCGCATATGCCATTACTAATGGTTTGTTTAGAAGGTTTAGGAAAGTTGGCACAAAAATTTCCAAATATAGCATCAACATCAATTTATTGTCTACGCGATTTTTTGGTAACACCGTCACCAATTTTATTTAAATTACATAAAGCATATGTTGAACGTTCCGGCCGAGATTCACAGTTAAAATATTTAGGTAAAATTTTGTTGTAGACTTGGGTCACATTGGAAGCTGGTACGTACGACAAATCACTCGCACGTACTTGTACGTATACGTCAAATTGAAACAAACAATGCAAATGAATGAAGTTGGTCACACTAGATACGAGTTATTCTTGCGCGCATTTACGTAGTCGTCAGTGTTAAAAATTGAAATAAAAAAGTTTGTTTTTTTCGCAATAGTCGTACGTGTAGAAAATAAAGAAGATAGGCAACTTAAGTAAAAGTAATACAATTTATGAATATTATTTGAATTTTAACGGATATTTTCATTTGTTACAATTTTTGTAGTACCAAACTACAATTTTATAAAACTTATTATTTAATAAATTAAGGATATATTTAAATCGATATAAAAAAAAAAAATAGTAATTCTCGTATTTGAAAGGGAACCAAAGAAAAAAGGGTACTATAACAGAGAAATTTGTAGAGAGCTTTGGTTAAAGGTTGTGAAAGCATTAAATGTTCCTTCATTCATACAAAAATATTGAAAAACTTGTTTTTGTCTATTTTCAAATGTGGAAATAATTTCCTAAATTCATCGCCAATAGATCTTCTATTGTATTAATTCATAAACCCAAAATTTCGATTCGCTTTTTTCATCAAATAATAATTAATTATATTATCATCGAGAAACAAATAATCTCTTAACAGATTCATTTTTAAAAAAAATTTACGTATAAACTAACAGTGTGACCACTTTATCTGACGACAATACTGCTCTCACTAAGAAAAACGCAGTATCTGCAAAAAAAAAAAAAAATGAGATATGCATATCACTGAACTCAGCTGTAGATACTGCGTTTTTCTTTGTGAGGGCAGAATAGTCTCACGACTACATCAGACAAATTAAGTCGTATGTACCCGCTTCCAGTGTGACGTTAGCCAACCAGTTATTTATACGTTCGAAAAATATACATAAAAATTTATATTAAGGTCAAGCAAAGGATTTAAAACAACCAAGTACAAAAACATACGTAGCAGCTGAAGAAGCGTTTGAGAAGTTGCGGGATGCTGCTATTGAAAATTTATGTATTGCTCTTGAGGCTTCCTATAAAGTTGACCCTTACTGTGTACCGGCTCTGGTAGCAAGTGTTTCTAATAGATTATTTACCGCTGAAAAATCTGACAGGTACAATAATTTATATTAAACGATCTTAATACAGTGAATTTCAGTTATAACTAGAGATGGGATTCTACCCGGAATTTTCCCGGGAAAATTCCCAAAGTGGGTAAAAACGGGGTAAATTCCCGGGAAAATTCCCGAAAAGTGGGTATTTATTTTAATTTACTATTTATCGTAATATTTTTGAATTAAACTATAAAAACCACTGTTTCATAAAGCAGCTTCCACATTCTCGCTGAAGTTGGACGAAGTAGTTCCTCGCGAGGTTGGCCGAGGCATAAGAATAGCATTGAAACACCAATCGCGAAGCACAACGAAATGACCCTCTACATTCTCGACTCGTCCAACCTCGGCGAAAATGTGGAAGCTGCTTAAAGAATATTTGCTAAACGTAAATAATTAATCTTCATACTACATAAATACTAATTAATATATCACGTTATTATACAATTTTTGTTCGACAGTTTTTCTATAGACAATTTATTTTCGTGGCTAGTTGTACAATACGCGTTTCATTTTTCGGTGTCAATTTCCTGGGCCTACCACGACTGTTTTTTCCATAGTTTTCGCCCCTTTAGATTATGTTTTAAGTACTACAATTTCCAAAACGTTGAAATTTTAGCTCGATTCTCACTTGTCAATATTGAATTCGTGGCATTTTAATTTTTTTTTTAAAACGTAGATATTTCCCTGAAATTTGAACACATTGAGTTATAAATTTAAATTAATTGCTAACTTCGTTGAAAAGTCATCTTAAGTTGATCCGACATAATATGTACGCTTGTATTTTTAAATTTAAAGATAAATAAACATTCAATAGGTACTGAAGTGGTTTTATAATAATAATTAAAAAACTTTACATCAACATTATATTATGTAAACCTCCACGCACAATTAACAAATACATATATAGAGATCTAATTAAAAACACATTTGCAAAGAAGTACAACTAAGTAATCGTTTTTACCCAGGTTTTGGGAATTTTCCCGGGAAAATACCCAATAAATACCCAAATGGGAATTTTCCCGTCGCCCATCTCTAGTTATAACCATTAATAACCATTATGAAAGCATTACTAAAATTTGATTGTACAGTAATGTTTCAGTTTGGTCACAGTGTGTATCAAAGTGAGATATCTAGGACCTAGCTAGTTGGTGTTAGTACGTATCGTGTGAGCAACGGACCTGTATAGTAGCTTATGGCAAAAGAAACACGTTAAAGTAAAAAGGAAAAAAAATGAATTTCAGTTACTTTAACACATTCGCTTCTTAGCTCAGTAGTGTAGCAGATATTGTCAAATATTTATAATAATAATAATAATAATAATAATAATAATAATAATAATAATAATGTGTTTTAACGTCCGTTTTTAAGACCATTTAGTCTGTAACAGGCGTCACCCACATCATTATTTGTATCTGTATTATTTTTATATTTTTTACAATATCTTTTTACATTATACATTTATGATGTGGGTGGAGAACAAGGAAAGTGGTGTGAGGGCTAGGATTTGGTAAGTATGCGTCTGCAGCCGTCTTCTTAAGGAGTTTCGATAGACTAAAAAATTTAACCATCGATCTAAAATTTTTACCAGTAAACAATGAACATATAAAACGCTGATCCTTAAATTTTCAGACCAATTGTGCTCTTAGTATTCAAGAAATTAATTTTCAAAATTTAACTTTTTTTAATGTGGGTAAATGGACTAAAATACAAAAACGACTATAAAATATTAAAAAATGTTAAACTTTCGACCAAACTTATTTAACAGATACATTAGACATTTATGAATCGAATAAAACAAGATTTATATCAGTTTTCCACATTGTTTATTAGTTATTGCAATAAAAAAAAATTAAAAATGTAATGTCGACTCGAAAATTGTAAAAACTATAACTGAACGTGGCAACATTGCACATTTAAAATGACACGTGTAAAAGCTAAACAAAAAGTAAATTTTTTTTAAGCTATAATAATAATTTTACAGTCAAAATTTTTAAATTAAATTTCTGTAAATTAGAATCATTAGTTTATTATAATTTGCACTCGAATACACAATTAAAATTTTGAGAAAAACAAAACACCACACATATCAAAACACAATTTTTAAAATTGTTAGTTTTTTTTTTTACATTTTCTGATTTTTTTACGTGTAAATTATATGATTTTTCCGTTATTCATTTTCGTTTCCATTTTTTAGGAAGACAAAACAATAATAAAAATATATTTTTAACAAAAATTATTAAATCGCAAATATATTAGACATACATAACCTCATTTATTCATGCTAATTATAATATGTGTGTTTATTGTACATATTTACATATTGTGTGTAATGTACATATCATACAGCAAAGACTCTTTTTATAATACACCCTGATCTATCTCTTTTTAAATACAAATTCTATCTCTTTTTAAAGACAAATTCAGAATATACAGGTTGATAACTATGACTTGCGATTTCGATGTGTGTAGAATACAAATGTATATGATAATTGTTTGCAATATATTTTAGTGCAAAATATTTAGTAATCAGTTAAAAACTTATACTTTTATAAAAAATAAATGTATTTCGTATTAAAAATGCATTTCATATTTAAACATGAAACATTCTGTATACAAATTATATATTCGTAGTACATTTTTAAAAGGAATAAAAAATATATTTCTTTCTTTCTTAAAAAGATTACGAAATATGTTTCCTTCTTTCTCGCACGTGTATTATAAAAAGAATCATGTGTGTATGTACCATATGTACAGTTGTATATTAGTGATGGGCATATTTGAATAAAAAGTAATCGATCATTCGATTATTGTAATATCACTCAACTATATTTCATTTTAATGATCTTACAAAATATTTCCAAGTATAATAACATTATTTGGGTATTTTGATTAAAATTATTTTATATCTCGTGATATCATAAAATCATTCGAATGATTTTATTCTGTCTCGAAATATTTCAGTAAATAATTAAACAATTATTCTAGTTTCGTCAGACGTTTCAGTTTATAAATAAAAACAAAAATAAAAAATAACAGTAAAAATTTTCTGGAAGTCTTTTTTGACTTTTATTATGTTTATATTAGAGTAACTATAGTAATTTAAGGTTATATGTCTAAATTCGCTTCATTTGTTGATGATGTCATAAAATTTTTACTTAATTTCAAGTGCACCTATGTAATTTAAAATTTTACATAGTTTTCTTAAAAATGTTAATTTCTTAAAAATGTTTTCTAACAAACTACCAAATTATTTTAATTCATTAGGTACAGAAATATGCGAATGAAAAAAATCGTGTAAAAAGTAATAATTTTTAATAATCGAAAAAATCGAATAATAATAATCGATTACTGAAATCATTGGATTATTCCCATCACTATTAGAAATTATGGTTTAACGTAAGTGGTGCCGACATAACGACATTAAAATGTTCCAAAAGTGTGCGTTGCCAAATATATCTTCAATATTTATTCGTATTATATTTTTATATAAATGCGTTATAAAAGCATGAAAAAAATTATAAATTATTTCTATTACTCTTCCATACTGTTACAATGTACATGAATATTGATATTCATCGAATTTCTTAAAATATATCGATCAAAGTTTATTGCCTAGCAGTTGTCACTCTCCATGAAAACAATAGATTTACGTCACAGATTTATTGAAGAGATAAGAGCTATCGAAATACCTTAAGGAACTATGCCGCTATGCATCTGGAATTGGGAAGGAAAACTGCAAAAAACCTTCACAAGCATAGTCGGCCGCGGGGTTCGAACCCTCGACCTACTACACCACAAATCCAATTTTACGTAGTGGTCGGTGCAAATTTAAGGGGAAGTACGTAAAATCGGAAGATCAGGGGCGTCGGTAAACTTTTGTTTTGGGGGGTTGGTAAATATTATTTATCTGAATTTATTTAAAACAATATTATCTTAAGAGACAATTGACACTTAAAATTCGGTTGTGTAGACAAAGGAAATCGAATGTTATACTAATGAATATGAGTGACAACTTTTAGAAAACTGTCCAAAAATCAACTTCACTATCGCATTCATCAGCGTAAAAGACGCCAAATAGCGGAAGCTGACAAAAATTCTAGAATATTCTACTCGTGAATTGGCAAAGATACCAAAAAACAAACTTCACTATTGAATTTCGCACTAAAAATTAGAATAAGCAGCGAATTTTTACAAAAATTCTAGAATGTTCTATTCGTCAACTAACAAAGATATCGAAAAATCGATTGCACCATTTAATTGGTCATCGAATAAAAGACGGAATAGCACATTTTCATAAATGTTCTAGAATATTCTATTCGTCAGATAGCAAAAATTGTTTGTCAAAATCGGACATTTGGTTTACATTAGTTTAATTTCGGTTGGACAATTAAGTGGTGCAGTAGATTTTCCAATATCTTTGTTAGTTGACAAATAGAATATTCTAGAACATTTCTCAAAATATGTTATTTGGTCTCTTTTTTGGTACTCAATTCAATGGCGACGTTTGTTTTTGAATATCTTTGCTAGTTGACGAATAGAATATTCCAGAACATTTGTCAAAATGTGTAATTTGATCTCTTTTTCAATGGACAATTAAATGGTACAATTGATTTTTTAATATCTTTGCTAGTTGACAAATAGAACATTCTAGAATTTTTGTCAAACTACACTGTTTAATCTCATATTTAATGACCAATTCAACGGTGAAGTTTGTTTTTGTATATCTCTGCTAGTTGATGATTAGAATATTCTAGAATTTTACGTTACTTATTTTACATTTGCATTTTGCATATTACGTATACAGAATATGTGCATATATATCTTCAGTGAAATTTTAAAATTTTTAAAGGCTACGAGACCCTCAGACAATATTACCTACGGCCCTGACTCGGGCTTGGTACATAAATTTTCACCAACACAGACAAACAACAACATATCTGTGAGAGGGGAACCCCACTAAATCGCTGACGTCACTACGTAAAATCGGAGTACGTACCATTGGATGGCCACTGTAATCGGCAAGTGCGAGTGCCTAAGCACGCTCGGTCACTCCGCTGGTTCAATTATTTATATTACAGTAGAGCCTCTCATAAGTTATAATTCCCCTATTCTCTCACATAAAGTGTCTTAACAAACTTGACACATGTGCGTTATACTTTTCGAAGAGTACGCATTATGTACTTTAACAAACTGCGCATTGTCGCACATTTACTACTATAGAACTACACATGCGTTTGTAACTGTAGTAAGAGCAGCAAAAAAGGAGAAAATATAACTTATGAGAGGTTTATAACTCATGAGGGGTTCTGTAAGTTTTACCGTAAACAATTTGCGGTTTTACGGTAGAATTAAGAGGTACTTATAAGTTTTTTAACTGAAATAGTTTCGATTTTTAAGCTCACTTTCTTAGTCCTCAAACAATTGAAGACATGAGTGGATGAAAGTGTTATGTAACATTTTTGTAAATTTACAATAGAAGCGTTTGAAAGTTTTTGTTCCCATACAATACCACATGTTTATTATTCAATTTCTACAAAACTATTGGACGTAATGAAACCAAATTTTAATCAATGATACTTCAGCATAGAATATTTCAAAATTTTTGCAAAAAATGAATTTTTAAAAAAAATGTTACACCTTTCTTAATTGTTGAAACTCAAGAAAGAGCTACTATAAAAAGAAGAAAATACATTATATTTCAAATGTAGTATGAAATTTCAAGAATAAGCCTTTAAAATGCGGGGATTTTCATTACTAAAAATTACAATCCTTAACTCCTTGCAGTTTTTGAAGTTTTATACATTTGAAGTATAATGTACATATTTTTTTCTTTTTTTTTTGTAGTAACTGTTTTCTGAGTTCCAGCAATTGGCGATTATTTGAGGGCTAAGGGGGTGAGCTTAAAAATTGAAACTATAATATATCAGGTCAAAAATTCAAAGTAGATTTTATTTCTACCGCAAAAATTGATTTGATATTTTTATATTTTAACGACGGAGGGCTGAGTTGAAACTCACTCAGCTCCCCCACTAAAAATACTAAATTCTGGCTTAGTATGACAATCTCGGAATTTGCAGAATATGAAAGCTCATAAATAGCTTATAATTTTACGTTATTTAATTTTTTAATTCTACTAACATAAGTGGGAGAGCCAAATTGAGAAAGGTTGAATATTTGTAGAATTCAATGGTCAAGTGATTTGATTTAACTTTATAAGGTCATTTCTTAAAGAGATATTAATCTGGCGGACAATAGGTATACAACCTTTTTTGTAGATAATTTTATACTTTAATTTTGTACGGAACTATTTTTTCTGTTGTGATAACCTTGGGCGCAAATAATAAAATACAATTATTTATTACAATAATAATATTAATATAATAGTCAACAAGATAATGAACACTGCTGTTGCGCAAAGTAGATTAAGAAAGGTATGCCGACGCACAGATCTTGATGACGTAGATGGCGAATTACATATATACAGCCTGAGTTTTTTGAGAGTTGCCATTTTTACTACAGCCAAACCGGTAATTTAATTGAGAAATTGTTCAAATAAGAGTTGCAGATATTGACGGGAGCAACCGATTGCTATAGTCAGGATCTTTATAGCTCTTAGCTCTTATCAACGGTTTGGTTGTAATAAAAATGGTAACTCTCAAAAAGGCGAACTGCGCAAAAAAAGCTTACCCTGGACTCAAATGTAGCGTACCTTTCTTAATCTACTTTGCTGTTGCGTTAGTGTTGCCATCAATCACATTCATTTGCTGTCATTATGAACTTAGTGCTACCATGTATTAAATACACCGCTAATTGTGTGTTACAACCTGTAGCACCGAAACTACAATTGAATGTTTACTTACCAACATTACTACATCCGTAAAATTAAGAAAATCCAAGGAATTGGCCAGAAACTAATTTTTCTTCACTTTTCCCTCCTCAAAGATGGATAAGCGGTGCTTGTTGGAGGAGGAAAACTTCACAATTTATTTATGACACCTAAACTAACAATTTGATTAAAAAAAAAAAAAAAAACTTCGGTCAGAATTTTCTCTAAATTTTAATTTAGACGCCAACTTAGCTATTGGTCTAATACCAAATTTTGTAAGAATTCTCTGATAACGTTGTTATAGCTGCAAAGTTGTTATAAATGAAATTTACCGTACACATTTCTATCTAAAAGTATTAATATATGTACATAAAATTAATTTTTTCAGTGAATCTTCATTAATATCTACAAATATCGTAATCATGTTGGGGCATGTTGCCGTATCGCTTATTAACACACCGAAAACAAATGAAACTATTCTGCAATTTTTTTTGCAACGTTTTTGTCGTGTGCCATCACAGTTAGATAATCTCATAGTTGATCAGTTAGGGTGCATGATTATCGCCAAATGTGAACCACACGTATATGAAGAAATAATGCGTATGTTTACGATGATAACTGTTGAAGCAAGTAGTGCTGCATACGGCAACCTTGCAGACGACAGAAAACAATATAGACATGTATCGTTAGCCGTTATCAATGCTTTGGCCAATATCGCTGCAAATATTCAAGGCGAAGCCGCCATGACTGAACTTCTTGTACGACTATTAGAACTGTATGTACAGTTAGGTCTCGAGGGGAAACGTGCATCTGAAAAAGTACCCGGTGCTCAAAAAGCTTCGAGTAGTGCAGGAAATTTAGGAATGTTAATCCCAGTTATTGCTGTTCTTGTACGCCGTCTTCCACCAATCAGAAATCCAAAACCTAGGTTACATAAACTTTTCAAAGATTTTTGGCTTTATTGTGTTGTGATGGGTTTTACTCAAGCTGATTCTGGTAATAATTGTAATATTTTTAATTGATTTTTTTTTTAAATTTATAATATTTCGTATTGGTAGGTCTCTGGCCACAGGATTGGTATGAAGGAGTTAAGGCGATTGCAGTAAAATCACCGTATCTAGTTTCACAAACATCAAGTAAATCAGAAATGCGCGAACTTCAGTATACAAGTGCTGTACGCAATGAAAGTGTATCTCAAACAGACGTACAGGAACTTAAGTCGCAAATATTAAATTTACTGGAACATCCACAAGAAATTCAAGCTTATGTTAAAAATCTTACTTTTGCGCAATGCACATATTTACTCTCAGTCTACTGGCTGGAAACTTATCGGTATCTAATTATTTAGTAGAAAAATTATTATCTTAAAGGCTGGCAATTATGAATGTTTTATCAATAACATAAATAATTATTATTTATCAATTATAAAATTAGTATAATGAACATTCCTTATTAATGGTTAGTAATACTAATTAGTAATTACTTGGAACCATATCCGCCATATTCAGGCCAAATTTGAAGTGAGTAACCGTAGTAACAGAATAAACAAGGTATACAAATTCAATGCATTTGGCCTGTTAATGGCGTCAACCAATCAAAAACTAGACCTACTAATGGCCACACTGTTATCAAGTATATTATAAAGTCACTGTAGTAATTACTAATCACTACTTTACCTACTTGTGTATTAACACCATAACGGTCATAACGTATAATGACAAAACGCCCAGCTGATACACTGTTTTGACAGCTAATACACTTTATGAGTCAATTCATATCAAATACTCAAAAAAATAATAATAATAAAGTTGGTTGCTTGACCATTTTAGGAAAAATTAATATTCTCCCCGTTGTTTCTACCGTATTTGAGGTATTAAGAACAATTCTTTAAAAAAATTATCTTAAACCGTTTAAGCGTGGCGGCCATTTTTGTTTTCCTATTCGCGCTGATTTTTGTGTTTGCAACCTTTTACGCCAATGCACAGATTCCATAAACCATTCATCATAAAAGATTGAAACAAAAAACATTTTTAATGTAATAAATCTCTCTTTATATTATGTTCCATTTGGCGTATTTTCCTCCCTTCCACAAGAAAACTTCACCTAAAGTTGGATATCGAAACTAAGCAAAATTCACTTTTTGAACATTTTTTTCTTATGGAGTCTTTAGTTCGTATTCGTTTAATTGGGATGATTATTAATTAGTAACTAATCGTATTCATAATCGAAATATCTCAAGGTATTTTTCATAATCTAATTACTTAATTTAGTATCATTCATAATCGCCCACTGCTAATCTTAATCATTCGAATGAAAAAAAAAAAAATTCAAAAATAATTACTAAATTATTTTAGAGTGCTTAATTCTGAAGAACCATCTCTGCAACCAATAATTGAGTACTTAAGCGATTCGGCAATTCAAAAAGATAAAAGTGGAATGTGGAATTGTATCTCGTGTGTGGGAGAAAAAGTATTTGCCAAATTTTTAGATATAATGGCCAAAAAGCGGAAAGATGAAGCTAGAGATCGTGAACTTGAGAATCATGCAATATTTTTATTGGTTAATTTCAATAACACCCAAAAACAAATACGGCGCGTGGCCGATAAGTATCTTGCAGGATTAGTGGGTCGATTTCCTCATTTACTTTGGAATCGACGTGTTTTGTGGAGTATGTTAGATATTTTACAAGTATTAAGTTACTCGCTAAATGTTGATCCAAATCAAGAAACACCGACACTTAAAATTCCATCTATACCTTACCAGATCCAGTTGATGGATAATTTGGAAGCCAGAGAGGTAACATTATTGATCTTTTTACTCGAATTTGTTATTTACGCCAATTCATTTTAGCGCTAGCAAATTATTACAAATGTAAACCCGGTATAATAATCTCTTAATAAAAATATTGAAGTAAGCGATATAAAGAATCTACATATTAATTTTGTCTTCCGCGGGAACCATCAAAAAGGTCCTTTTGACCAAATTGCTATCTATTTTTATAAACTAGGATCAGATGAAATTCAAATAAAGTTGATTACGAACTAAAATGTATTTATATATATATATATATATATATATATATATATATATATATATATATATATATATATATATATATATATATATATATATATATATATATATATATATAATGCTCAAAGTAGAAATGTTATTGCACAAATGGTGATTATAACGTATAAAAAAAAAAAAAAAATGAGCCATTTTCTCAAAATATCTACATCTCTATGATTGAAATTTTAATTTAAAAATTGCTATGTAACCGCATGAAAAAATTGTTTAACACCAGCGCGGCGACACGGATTATTCGGAACTACATCTCTATAGTTGGAATATTCTTAGGCCGCTGTTACACTGTCATAGATATATGTCAAAATTTTATTTAATCAAAGAAATATTATAGTGTAATAAGTCAACTTTGATAACATAATATTTCTGTAACCATAGTTAAACATACTTCTTAATTTTTGATCACAGATTTAATCAAAGATCTTTGACATATATCTATGACAGTGTAATAGCGGCCTAAAAAATAACAATATTCCTATATTTCTAGGTAACCGAATTGGAAAATTTCGTTTCTAAAGTGAAATTAACAGAAGGTGATTTTTGGATGGTTAAATTAATATCTGGATTATAGACATGTATTCCCAAATACCTGTGTCGCCGCCCTGGTGACAGATTGGTACATATTTGAGAAAATGGTCCATTAAATGTAATGCACAAAGATATAAAATCCTATTGCTAACAATATTAAGTTCCGTCCACATCTTCAAGTTTTATTATTGACTTATGCAAACCAGTTATGCGCGTATGTACGGAAAAATTACATCTCGTACGAACCGGACGGCACGCCTTGTGTAAACGATGCACTGTTGAAGATTTTACTTGTGTAAACCGAGTTTATGCAATTTTATTTGTGCGTGTGGAAAGTTCTCAAATCGTGCTCCAGTCTTAATTGAGGAGCTGGGCATAAGACGACTTATGCTCTTTTTCGGTAGATTGTATTTTCTAATCTTTAAGAGTACCTACTTATAGTAACAAAAAATTTTACTGCGATTGAAAATCAATTAATACTCGTACGCTACGATAATAATTTGAAGCGTATATGCCATTTTTCTATAAAATTAAATTTTTAATTAGTAGCTCACAACTAAGAATTAATTTTTACAGTACCTGATAGATAATAGCCTTTAAAAGGTATTTTTGGTCCTATGATGTACAGGATGTACAGTGTGATACAGAAAAAACAAAAGAAAAATCCTGAACTTATTTTTTGGGGCAGTTAGCTGTGATTCTGTATTTTAAATTAACTTTCACTTCTAAACAACTTTTTCAAATTATATTTTCTTAAATTTTCATTAATTATAGTACTTTACTCTTAAGCCATATTTACATTTTTAAACCCACCCTCGATACAACCAGATATATGCAAGTTTCTGTGGGTGCTTTTGTAGCTTAAGACCAACTACTAACTTGTATCAAAAATAAAATTTTCTGAGAAATTTGATATAAAAAAGTTTTCCATATATAACCAACTTTCAGGCTGACAGTACAAGTATATATATATATATATATATATATATATATATATATATATATATATATATATATATATATACAGGGTGTAAAGTAAATAACTCTCCGCCTTTTGACAGATGGTTTATCTCGATGTATAATTGCCGAAGACATGAATTTTTTTTCGGAATTCGCTATCTGAAAAAATCGCATCCCAGCCCGCTCGTCGTTTAATATAAATTTTCCTGAATACGCCTCTGACCAAACTAAAATTATTCGCACCCTGTATAATAAAAAAAATTTTTTTTAATAAAAAAAAAAAATTTTTTAAGTTACTATATATGTAAACACACGTAAACATGTGTTGATTATCAAACTCATATGTACTGTATTGTACAAAGAAAAACGAACACGTTTTTAATAAATTCTGATTAAAATAAGTTTATGAAATATTTTTTTTAGTTTTTAAATTTTGTAGTTTTTTATATCACAGTACATTCTAAATATTGCAAAAACCATAACTCTGATATTAGTATCTGCATTACACATTATTAATTTAGTAACAAATTACATTAAAAACTACATTTATGAATTACCAAACAAACCAAAAAAAGAACACAACAAAACAACGAAAAGTTACACAAAAAAAAACTTCCATTAGTTTCAAAAATTAAAAAAAATCTTTTAACTGTCATAAAACACGAATTTTTAATTGTTGGTAATTTGATACTTGGGTACACAATTTTATTTTAGTACTATCTATAAAAAGTAAATATGTATCTGTTTTAGTGGTATCCAAATTCTGTACAGTGTTTTCCATATTCAATAGTTTTGCAAGTAAAGTACATGAGACAATAAACACAAATTAATAACAATGTCTAATAACGCTTTAGTTTTCTCTCTCATTTTCTCAGTAAGATCAAAAAAAAATTTCAATGATTTTCAAAAGTTAAAAGCACAGCTAGTATTATCAGAAGGAACGCAACTATCTCTTTCCTGTAACCACCAGTGTGCATTTCTAGGCTAACTTTCAAATAACTTTATACTTTCTAACTTTCAATTGGCATAAGTACGAAAATCGTATCAAATTCCCTTTTTCTATGCAAGTTTACGCAAGAAACTTAATTTTCGATATAAAAGTCACGCGAGCGGAACTCAAATGTATCCTTAAATTTTTTAAAATTTTCATATCTTTCAGTACTCCCCGAGGCATAAGCGCGAAAATCGGGGAAGGTTTTCTGTTATTATCTCCCGGTCTACAATTATAATAGCTTACTACACGGTACACGAGTGTTTGGCCGCTGAAATATTATAAAATTTGTATCATTATACACATATTTATGGACGAACTCAAAAATTTTGTAAAATTTGTGGAGGAAATATATTATTATTATTATGTATTTTATCTGCAAATTCAGAAGAAGTATAATGTCTTGTATGCGTATAATGATAGGTATAATAAATCAATAATGTGGAGCTTATTTTCAAAAAGCAATTTCTAAGAAAATAATTTTGAGATTAATATAGAATTGTAAACTTTATTTAGAAAGCCATTATTCTAAACGGAAATCTTTTTCCAAAACTGACTACGAAGTACCTAAAAAGGGCATCATATTTTAAGTTTATTTTAAAAAAGAAATATCTGATTAAAAATTTGTTTCCAAAACGCAATTTCTGAAATTTTATTTTTAAACTGAAATATCTTTAATTTTTTGAATTAAATAATGACCGTTATTTTGAAATTTTTATTGTGCATAAAGGTACCTCAGTAAAGGAAAAATACAACTGGAACGGAAAACCCAACAGAAAATATTACGCTTTAGACCTTTTAACTCATTTTTTGTTGCACGGTCACAATAGCATCAGTTATCACAAGATAGTATGAATAGCGTGTTACTACCATTAGTGTCAGAAAAAAATACCGGAAGCAAAAAGAGGAAAGTGCTACAAGCCGAAGGCAAAGAGAAAAATAGATAAGTCTAAATTACTTTATGCTATCCTATATTTTTATAAAATAAAACAAATATTTTACTTAGTAAAAAATCGCGTTTATTTTTTAATTGTGACAATTGTTTCAAACTTAAAAGCCCATTTTCAAACAAAGTAAGATGACTTTATTTATATGAAGGTAGAAAAAATTTTTAAAATTTAATTTTTACAGACAATTTTTAGACATAACAAAAAAAAAGAAATACGAAAATCAAGTTGAAGATAAAAAAAAACGGCAGAATGTGACTGCATTGGGCAAGACTGTGGTGTTAAAATTTAACGTAATACTAATTGCGTGGGAAAAATATGGAATTATTCATTTTTATTTTCATTTTAGGCAATGAATTTCTTACTTTCTTGTAATTTTGTTTTCAAAATGAAATATCATAAAGTTTTATTTTCAAAACGAATTTTCTTTTTTTTGAGGACACATTTTTAAGGGGATTAATTTGAATTAGATTTTTATACTGACTTTCTTCTAGATTTTTATACTGACTTTTTATACCGAGGTTCTTCTCTGTAGCATCCCAACTTTGTTATTCACTGGTAAAAAATCCGTAAAAATTTTACTGGCGTTAGATATAGAAAATCTCATTTTACTCGACAATTACATTTTGTTAGAAATTGCTTTTTGAAAATAAGCTCCACATTATTATAAATGTATGCGTGTGTATGTGTTTTAAGTAAATAAATAATACATAGTATGTAGTTTTTATTAAGATCCAATAGGTACGTAGACACAAGTAGGAACTTGTAAATACAGTCAGAGGATGATAGGACGATGTACATTTTAGTATGTATGTATATGTATGTTTAATAACTGCAAGGTGTCAATTTAAAAACATACCCAGGTCTCCTATCATGATAAATTGATAATCATATCTTTAAAACTGTAAAAGATAATAAAATTTCTCAAAACCGTTTTTTAACATGGATTGGGAACCATTATAATCCACATTGGTATCCTCTACAACTAGCTCCTAACATTCTAGCCGCCTTTTATCCTTAAATTTCTTAAAATTTTCATATCTTTCAAAACTCCCCGAGGCGTAAGTGTGAAAATCGTGAAAGGTCTTCTGTTATTACCTCCCGGTCTGTAATGTTCGTTTGTACATTTTGATTTTGTAATTTGTAAAAATAAACTGATTTAGAAAATAGGTAATTTGATATTTATAACATTAAATTTGAATAAATTGATTCAAAATAATATTATTTTTTATAATTTTCCAAAAATAATGGAAAAATTAATAATAAGTATTTTGTATCTTTCGATTTTAAGATTATAATTTCTTAGGATTTTATTTCAAATAGGCATGGGATTTGATACTTGTAAATTTGAATAAGGGAAAATAGATTTCAACTTACTGAAATTTATTTTTCGTATCCTTCAAATAATAATCGATAAATTAAAATTATATTCGGTATTAACGAATACCATTTTTAAAGAGCTTTTCAATGCTGTACCATAAGTGAAGTCTTATAACTAAAAAAAATAGGTTCGGAGACGCTGGAGCTTACTGGATTGGTTGCAAAAGATCCTCATGTTGGTCATATTGGTTCCCCCTCCATGTCCTAGAAACGGTTTTGAGAAATTTTAATTATCCTTTACAGTGCTACAGATATAAGGCCGGTTTGTATTTAAATTGACACCTTGTACAAATTTTTTATTTGTAAATGTTTTGAAATATGTATGTATCAGCTGGTTTTATAAACAGACTTTTGAGAACACACTACTGACCTAATTATAAATAAGCTGTTCGTATCATCAGCCACCACAAGTTAATAAATAGGTTTCATGTACAGTGACGAAAATAAAAATTTTAATTAATAAATTTTTAGAATTTTTTTTTTTAATAAAAGCTTTTATAATCAACATCTTTAATATGGAGTATGCTAAAATTTAACTACTATTGTAGCAATACTAATTTGAAATGAAAGTTTTAACAAGAAAAAATAATGTTAATTTATCTTATGTTTTGAAGAATGAACTTTTGTACGTGTTAACAAAAAGAACATAGATTCTATCTACTTAACGAAAAATATAATGTTTTGTATAATTTTGAATTTGAAATGGTTAATTATTGTTAATTGACTATGATAATTATTTTCTGATAGTATTAAATATGTGAGAGAACTGTATTAACACTTTCAGTCCCATGGCTTCGGCATCCGAAACCAAACAAAACATCCTCAGAGGCCGACCGCGATCAATATTTAGAATAATAAACAAAACACTTAAAAATACATACTTATAAAAAGGATTTTATGTTATTCTAATAAAAATAATTTATTGCTATGTACGGGACACTTTCCATTTTCTGTACATATTATGTATTAAATATACATAACAATATGTTTTATTATCAAAATATCTAGGCTGCATCTTTTATTTACAAATAATATTTGTATCCACATACGTATGAATGTGTGTATTGTATGTTTGTATGTATATGTGTATTTTATCAAAAATAATAACTATGTATGTACTCACTTTCTGACCTGCCTAACACGTACATGTTGAAGCATTTAGTGTTCTGTGGAATCATTTTATGTACTTGTTTACATAAATTTGTTTAAAAATATTGTCGGCTTCCGGGGAAGTTTACTGTGAAAGTGCTCGGGCCTCATAGTGTTATAGTTGATGTAAGTCAGTTGAAATAGGTTACAAATGTTTGCTAAATTTAAAATTATGAAATATGACGTAAAATTTGTTTTATTACAAAATATGTTAAAATTGTTTTGTATGCTACTGTACAGTTAATTTCAAAAGATTCCGTAAATAAGTACATAAACATATTTTGTTGACAAAAAGTTCAACATTCAAAAAACCAAAAACAAAAATATGTTAGGCAGTCAGAGCCTGATTAAGGTTTTTTTTCTAGGGGCCATTTTTTAACAAGTTTTTGACAATCAAGTATTTCTGAACTGAAACAGAATCAGAACAAATTAACTAGCAAAACTCAATTAGTAAACTGAGACCTTTCTCCCCTATTTTTTCGGAGAGTTATATATTTTACACCCTGTATATATATATATATATATATATATATATATATATATATATATATATATATATATATATATTCATGAAATTAACAGAAATCAAATGTTTTGGTTTAGAATTTAATAAATGTACTGACAAAGTTTAATTAGAATTTTAAAAAAGGAAAAAGAACTTACGTTTTTGTTCAATCAAAATTTTATTTGAAAAAAGGGCGTAAGTCATACTTCGAAAAAATATGTAATGGCAACCGATATTCACTGTTTTTTTAACCTTAATACATAGTGTATTATTAATGCTACCAATTGTATGTATAACACGACAATTACCAGTTTTTCAGTCTTTACCTTCATACTAGGCACCCAAACCTTGAAATGATCTGTTCTCAAAACGGTAATTCCGCACTTACGCCCTTTTTCCACCCAGCTACTCAATTATACTGTAACTACTAGTACTATTATATTCATACTGTAACTACTAGAGGCAGATTAATGCAAAATATTGGTTACATGTAGACAGGCCGGACAAAAACACCAATTTTGGTTTGCATATTGATTAAGTTCTAATCTTTAAGTTTTAAGTAGGATCCACTCAATTTCATCACCTACAAGGCGGCCATCTTGAGTAATGTGCCCGCGACGTCGTTCGTTTTCTCAAAAATCGCTGTTTTGGTACATCTATATCGCTCACTACCTACACCAGTATTTCTGAACCGCCGGTCAGCGAAAGTACTGCGTCAGTCTGCAGAAAGTTGTGTGAAATTATTCATTACAATTTTTATTTTAAGTCAGCTAACCAAAAAACATATTTTTATGTTATCTGCTACTTCAATACATACATTCTGTTACTTCGTCATTTTTAAAATGTAATTATTAATTGTTTTACAAAGCGGGACCTATCGATTCTGATAAAATTTGAATATGTTATAGAACAAGCCTAATTTCAATACTACATTATTCTAATTGTCTTAAACTACTTTCCATGAAGAAGTTCTTGAATTGCTCGAATAGTACGAATATGTCTACACAATTACCCTCTAATTAACTAACCCTAGACTTAATATTAGGAAATTAAGCAAAAACAGGTCAATTAGATATTTTTACCTAAGTTTGAAATCTGTAAACAAAATTTTAATATATTTTATTTTTTACTCTCTTTTTGAAACATTAATCCCCAAATTTTAAACCCCAACCACCTGTGTTACTGTAATTCCAACAAATTTCATATCAATAACTAGTTCTTTAAATATAGCAATATGGCTAATTCAAACTTTTTATCTATGTCATACCGTTTCCGAGATATTTGAAAAAGAATTAAATTTTTACCCCAATTTTTGAAATCATACCAGTTTTGTGTATTGAGATTAATTTGACTTCTGAGTTATTATGCTTATAAAAAGGCCTTATGTTGTATTAAATTTCATTTTAAATAAATCAAAGTGCTTTGTAAAGTAAATAAATCAAAGTATCAAAGTACAAAGCAAATCGATATTTTTTCCATAATTTTAATGGAAAACGTAAAAATAAAGTTGAATAAAAATCCCTAACGGTTACGAAGATATTTACGTAATTATAATTTGCGAACGATTATAATATTATTATAATATCTCAAAAAATAATTCGCTTATGAAACTAAATCTTGGTTTACAGTATTAATTAATGTATTGCCTAGTATGCAAACTAAAATCGTGGGCTTAATATGCACCTGTTCAAAACTAATCGCCTCCCGTAGATGCAGTTTTATGCTCTAAAACGTGATTTTTTCCTAAAGGTGCGTCATAGTTACAATTTTTAAAATTTTGACTATTTTAATTTGCACACTGGAGAACACAATTTGTAATAAAATGCCGTTTGAAATTTTTATTTCAAATATTATCTTGGACCGAACTTATCAGTGTTACTGTATCACCCTCTTTTTTGTTACCTTCACTTCAACGCCTTTTATAATAAAAAAGAGGGAAAATAAAAAAAAATTTTGTAATTGTAAATGTTTGTTTAATAATACAAGGAAAGAAATTGTACCACTAAAATCACTGAGAAAAAAATTATTTAAAATTGCGATTTTTTTGGTCAAAAAATAAGAACACTCCCTTAATGAAGGTACTCAAACATAGGTTGTATTTTGAATTAGATTACTTGTTACATCGAAAGCCTGCAGCGAACTTGTAACTTGTAAAATAGCAAAAATAGTTGTAGTGGAAGCTGCTTATGTAGAAAGATTGGAAGTGCACAGAACAATGCAGCTGTATATGTCAAGAAGGTTTTTTTACAGTATCAGTGGCTAATGGTTATCGATTGGTAATTTTTAAATTTACATATTTGTAAAAAATGAAAAAAAAATTTTTTGCAGGAGAAAAGCTCTTATAAACCCTCTTCGCATCATTCAATCTTTTTGGTTTGCGGACTTAACCTAGGCTATGTGATACTTCATGTTTATACCAAGTTTCATAAAAATTACACATTTCCCAATGGTAAAATTCAATAAAAATATTTTAAACAGAATTTGTCTATATATTTCAAAATGGTTGCCATGTGGCTGATAGGGTTAAGTGGATCCTACCCAAAATTTGAAGCTTAGGGTATGGGTAGTTAGTAAAAAAAAATTGGTACTTTTGTCCAGCATGTCCACATATTTTTATTAATATTCCTGACTATACATTAAAACAAATTTATGGTTGCATAAATATGCCAGTACCTTGTTGCCGTCGTACCGTGTTCCGCGTCATTACGGCAACGAATTACATGCAAGAAAATTGCTATCGTATAGACGAATCAGTAGAGCGAATGCTCAAAGTATATAAAATGGTGTACACTTAAATGATAGCCTTTAATAATAATATATTTTTAGACAATTGTTAAAGATTTCGCCTCCCAATGTCAACAAATTCTACAAGAAGCTATGAAATGGGCCCCGGATAGTACTCGTTCTCATTTACAAGAATATTCAAATCATATACCGGGTTCAGGAACATGGCATCATGCTGGTTTAGCTTTAGCAACAGATGCAGTACTACAATTCACCGGATTAAATCTTCAGTCGGCCCCATTGTCCAGTAATACGTTGGAAAGACGACCGAAATGTGTGAAGTCAGATGTTTCACGATTCATTTCTATTCTAAGTATACGAAGTCGATATGCTGGCGAAGTTAGTGGTTTATCAGTATACGAAAAAACGAATCTTCAAGATGAATTGATAAAAGAAGTTTGGAATGCTTGCGCAAAAAAGTCCGACTCAGCACATAGAAAAGCTTTATGGAAAGCGACTGCACTCTTGATAAGTTCACCTGGTATAAATCGTAAGCTCTTACATGCAATTTGTTGGTCACAGGTAATATTTTTGGTAACTTCAATGTGTATTACAATCTAATACGCAATATTTTAGGTTGAATTATTCACTGTTGAAGCAATGACAACATGTGTTGAATGCTGGCAATGGTTGAATACAGCAAGGCCGGATTTGGAATTAGGCTTTTTAAGAGAAATGCTTTCGGCTTGGCAATGTACAGTTGATAAACGTTTGGGACTGTTTTCGATTGACGAACCAACAACTAGTCCATTGGCAGCATACGAAGGTTAAAATTAACGAATTTTTTTTTAAATTTTAAAAGTTATCAGAAACTGTAGACTTACTAAACTCTCAAAGTAATTAACCCCTTTAATGACGCACATTAAAAATTTGTCCGATTCAAGCAAACAATTTTTCATGTCATGTTAGGCCTTCTGCACACGAAGCGTATCGTCATAGACACGTACTAGATTCATCATGCAGTGACGATTCCCCTGTACGCTTGAAGATCTGCAAACGAAGCAATTTTCAAGCGTACTACAACCGTACTCCAAACGTATTATTCACAAAATAATGAATTTAGTTAGTAATATTTGTAACCGTTGTAACAATGTCTAGTGATCAAGAGGGACTAATTTTATAAACAAAAAACAATCCAATATTCCTTTATAAAATTCATATACCCAGTGTTTCAACCGTATTTTATTAAAAATCCCACAGAGTTGTTTGGAAAATCCCATTTTTTATACAAAAACCCTACATTTTAAAAAGAATTTTTCAAAATCAAATACATATTGTAAATAATTATTAATGGATTATGACAATAAAATTAAGTAAGAAAATGTTTTTAAGTTTTTATTTAGGCATGAATTAATAAATATAGACTAGAATTCTATCATCAGTTTGAATTTTACACAAATGTTTTACTTTATACAGCTTCCAATTTCACTACCAAAGGTGCGAATAAGAATTTTTTCAAAAAAACTTGGTTTCAAGGAATTAAGATAAATTCCTCGAGTTGCCAACACTGCATATACTTAAAAAATAAGCACTAATACCAGAGATGTACAAGATACCACTTAAAAAGTATCTGAAATACAAAATACAAGATACTTTTAAAAGTGATATTTGAGATACCAGATACAAGATACTTGTGGAAATGGTATTTGAAATACTAGATACAAAATACGTATTTTCTAAATACTTTCTTAAGACAAACTACTTTTTTTTAAAAAAAAAAAAAGGTTTTATTAATTTTGAGATTTACTTAGTTTATTTTATTACACATTAATTGGATATTTATTATTTTTTTTACCTATTATTTAAAAAGTTATATCAAATTAAAAATAAATTTTTTAATTTATAGTTAGGACCAGTTTCTAAGTGCATATGTGACGTCATAATGTTTACTTAACTGAAAATATATTTTTATTTTGAATTATTCGTGCTATGCATTTATTGCTTGTTATAAACATTTTTATATTAAATATCTTAATGACGTCACAAACATCGCAATCTTTGTAGGCTGTTTATAACCAAATGATATTTTATATTAATCGGACCCCTCTGGTTTGTAATGGTCCAAGCTCCATTACGTAATATTAGGGTAACAAAATTTTCCGACGAACGCCAGCAATAATAATAGAACGCAAGCGCGGCGAGAGTAGCGACGCGACGGCGGCAGACAAAAACAAACAGATCATAGAGTCTTTTGATAGGTTGAGATATTAAAATTTTAAGGGCTCAGTCTTAATTTAACCTTATGATGGGATTAATTGGTAAAAAAATGGGTAAAAGTATTTTAGCAAACTTAAGTATTTACAAAATACTAAGATACCAAAAGAAAGTATCTAAATAACAGATACAAAATACATTTTTAAAGAAGTATTTCAGATATAAGATGAAAATACGTATTTTGTATCTTATATCTGTATTTCAAATACTTGTATCTTAAGGAGTTTCGATAGACTCTAAAAAATGTAACCATCGATCTAAAATTTTTACCAGTAAATAATGAACATATAAAACGATGATCCTTAAATTTTCAGATCAATTGTACTCTTAGTATTCAAGAAATTAGTTTTCAAAATTTTTAAATTTACAACATTTTTAATGTGGGTAAATGGACTAAAATACAAAAACGACTATAAAATATTAAAAAATGTTAAACTTTCGACCAAACTTATTTAACAGGTACATTAGACATTTATGAATCGAATAAAACAAGATTTATATCAGTTTTCCACATTGTTTATTAGTTATTGCAATAAAAAAATTAAAAATGTAATGTCGACTCGAAAATTTTAAAAATCATAATTGAACGTGGCAACATTGCACACTTAAAATTACAGGTGTAAAATATAAACAAAGAAAGGAATTTTTTTTTAGGCTATAATAAAAATCTTTTTTAAAGATTAAAGCCAAAATTTTTAAATTAAATTTCTGTAAATTAGAATCAATAGTTTATTATAATTTGCACTCGAATACACTACTCAAATTTTTAGAAATAACAAAACACCACAGATATAAAAACACAATTTTAATATCATTAGAATTTCAATATTTTTAAAATTATTATAGTTTTTTTTTTACATTTTCCGATTTTTTTACGTGTAAATTATATGACTTTTCCGTTATTCATTTTTTAGGAAGACAAAACAATAATGAAAAAATATTTTTAACAAAACTTATTAATTAATATCACAAATATATTAACGACATATACATAACCTCATTTATTCATGCTAAATATAAAGGAGTCTCCACATTCTCGCCGAGGTTGGACGAAACGAGAATGTAGAAGGTCATTTCGTTGTGTCTCGCGGTTGGTGTTTTAATGCTATTCATATGCCTCGGCCAACTTCAGCGAAGAACTTCGACGAGGAACCTCGTCCTACTTCGGCGAGAATGTGGAGACTGCTTAATATTTAGGTATCGTATGTATTGTCTATACCATATGTAATATTGTACGATATGTACCACATGTACATAATGTACATGTTATATATTAGTGATGGCCATATTTGAATAAAAAGTAATCGATCATTCGATTATTGTAATATCACTCAACTATATTTTATTTTTATGATCTTACAAAATATTTTGAAGTATAACATTATTTGGATATTTTGATTAAAATGATTTTATATCTCGTGGTATCATAAAATCAATCGAATGATTTCATTGTCTCGAAATATTTCAGTAAATAATTAAACAATTATTCTAGTTTGCTCAGACGTTTTAATTTATAAATAAAAACAAAAATAAAAATATGTCATAAAATTTTTACTTAATTTCAAGTATACCTATCTAATTGTAAAATTTTACATATTTTTTTTAAAATGTTAATTTCTTAACAATGTTTTTTAAGAAACTGCCAAATTATTTTAATTCATTAGGTACGGAAATATGCGAATCAAAAAAATTGTATAAAAAGTAATAATTTTTAATAATCGAAAAAATCGAATAATAATAATCGATTACTGAAATCATCGGATAATTTCCCATCACTATTAGAAATTATGGTTTAACATAAGTGTTGCCAACATATCGAAATCAAAATGTTCCAAGAGCGTACGTTGCCAAATATATCTTCAATATTTATTCGTATAATATATTATATAAATGCGTTATAAAAGCATGAAAAAAATTATAAATTATTTCTATTACTCTTCCATACTGTTATAATGTACATGAATATTGATATTCATCGAATTTCGTAAAATATATCGATCAAAATTTATTGCCTAAAAGTTGTCACTCTCCATGAAAACAATAGATTTACGTCACAGATTTATTGAAGAGATAAGAGCTATCGAAATACCTTAAATAAGTCACATCTCTGACTAATACATACAAAAAAAAATGTACAAAACTGCAGTATACATATAATATACATTTTATCTATCGTCGTACGCTAAAACGCAAACATTGCTTGTTGTACGCTTAGCGTATTGCAACTTGTATGCTGTGACGAATGCACGCAGCTGCGTCTTCGTGAGCGTTTATTCATATAAATCCATATAAAACGCGTCTTAGGTCTTAGGGAACATAATCTTTGGTTAGAAACTATCAACATTAGTGACAAATTTTTACTAATAAGTAATAACCTTGGACACTAAATTTTAACAAATACATATATAAATCTTAACAATTATGACAAAATAATTTCATGCATGTCTTTAGTAGTGAAATTATAAGCTGTCCAAGGAAGCCGGTTTACATATCATGCAAGCGTCTCTAGTAGTGTAAAATAGAAAGAAACTGCCTAATGGAAATACGTAATTTAAAAAACTGCGTTTTTAATTGGGTATTTGAAGAAAATTTTTTTTGTCATAAATGAAACGATTATACATGTTTTATAAGGAAATTCTTTTTATTTTTTTACGTAATATTTAAAAAGTTATATCAAATTAAAAATAAATTTTTAAACTTAATGTCGATAACGGGTCGACAGTTCCCGAGACTACCCGAACTCGTATGTGACGTCATAATGTTTATATTACCTGAACATGCATTGGTGTCTTTTTATTTTGAATTGTTGTTATTATGCAATTATTGCTTGGTATAAACATTTTCATATTGAATAACTTGAAAATTATGTATGAGTTGTCAACAGTATTTGAATAAAAACACATTAACTTTATGACGTCATAGACATCGCGATCCTTTGTGGTGCTGTATATAATCAAATGATATTTTTTAAAAGTTAATTAATTTCTTATTTAATACTAGCCGTACCCGTGACGTTGTTCACGCGAAACATTGAGTCGTTTCTTTTTCCAATTTATAGTTTCTTGCAATACAAAATGCATTAAATTGTCTCCAAATTGACAATTATGTATTTATTGTATTTTTCGGTACATAATTAGTAACATTTTCTTTGATTTCAAGTTCAGAAAAATTTCCAAGCTACGATATTCAATTTATTTACATTACATTTTGTTACTATAGTTATGAAATTATGAAATATGTAAATTTACTTAATGTGTGTACATGCTCAAAATAGTTTTTCCATTTTCCCGTGGGAATGAGACATTTTCCCAGAATAAAAAGTATCTTAGATGTCGAACCAGGTAATAAGTTATCATCACACCAAATTTCATTAAAATCCGTCCAGTAGTTTTTAGGTGATGCGTGAACAAACAGAAACACAGACAGACAAAAATTTTAAAAATCGCTGTTTTGATATCTACATCAATAACTATTTACAGTACCAGTACAATTTTCAAAAAATATTCCATGTACAGAAACGGTCTCGTTACAGTTTTCTTATATGTATAGATATATAATTCATCTTGAAAATCTTTTTCACATCGATTATCAATATTATTTATGGTATACTGTTGAAGCAAAACAGAAAAAAAAATTGATAATTTTTTTTATTCAAAAACCTCTAGTCAAAAAATACAAGTATTTACAAACAGTATATGTCTATCACCAGTTAGAGGTGTATCTAAATGACATTTTCTAAGTTCACAACCAGAGGTGCGAACATAGATAAAGTACACCAGAATTTTATTTCTGGAAGATAGCCAACTTCAATACATTTTTTTGACCCTTTTTACCTCTCTATGGAACTGAGAACGGGTGCAGCGGGTATAGAAGTCATCGTTGTCGTTATCATCATGCGTAGTACACTTAAGTAGAGCAGAGATGTCACTATAATAACTTTAAATTATCTTTACCCTTATCCGATAATGTAGATTACTACTAGTAAGATAATCCACTATATTCTCCTAATTGCAATTTATTTTGATCAGTTTTTCTGATTAAAACTTATAAAATAATTATTAACTCATGTATTTATTTAAAATTACTAAAGTAAATTTATTTTTATTCAAAATTATACATTAATCAAATACTTCGTAAATGAATATCGTTATCACTGATTCTAATTTCTGACAAGTGTGCCCAATTTTTCTGCAAGAGGTAAAATGTATTCTAATTTTATAATTAATTTTCTGTGATAATAAAATAAGCAATTATTTTCAAATAAAAATAAACTAATAAATGTTAATTATACATACCTCCAATAATAATTAAGTAAAATTATTATTTTAATATTGAACTCAAAAAAACAGACGAATTTCTCATAAATAATTCGAAAAAAATGAAAATTTCCTGATAGAATTTTTTTTGTAATTGTTACTATAGAAATGTTACAAATTATAAACTTCTAAAATAGTAGAATAAGTTCTATGAACAGTAAGTTCGACAGATATCGGCTAGTAGCACCGTCTACAATTATCATTTTTTTTTAAATATGTTGTGCAGCAGTGCTACTGCACTGCCCTCTGAACTCAGCGCCAAAATAACCACTTGCTAAGAAAAAAATTCTATAATTTAAGTGAGTGCTCTTATATATATATATATATATATATATATATATATATATATATATATATATATATATATATATATATATATATATATTCTCTTTGGGTGCGAATGAGACTTTTGATATGATGATAGAAACAATTTAAATTGGCTATGTGTTGGACGAATCAACTCGTCTTAATTACCAAAGAAGTTAAGGCGGATCCTGCTTTAGAAGGTTCAAAAATTCGACTTTTTTTATTGCCTAAATATAACAGATGTCCTGTTTGGATGTATACATACGGTTTACATGTTATAGATATTATGCATTATGCATTAGATAATACTGAATTCCCATAAGGAAAAAGTTGTCACAAGAGTGCTTTGAACAAACTAATAATACTAATTTCATTGAGAGGAGAATCGACTAGAGAGAATGCTGTGTATTACAAATACATTAAGAAATTGAAGCAAAAAAATTGACTAATGTGATTACTTTCATGGCGGTCAAACTATTAACTTAATGGTTTATCTAATATTTATAAACAAGTCTCCATGGTTACAAGTTGGTTTTAGTAAAATGGAGTCATGCTTCACAATTTAATGCCTGTGGTATCTCTAGGAAATATATGTTAATATGTTCGATTCAGACTCAGTGACTAATTAGTCGAATTTTTCCTTGCAAAAATTAGACTTATACAGTCTATACGACAAGAACGGCGAGAGTAGGGGCGCTATCCGTTTTCGGACCCGTAGAACACGAATATGTAGAAAAAAATGTCTGATATATATATATATATATATATATATATATATATATAAAGAGCTCAAATTTGGTAAATGGGGCTCATTCCGATGCACAACAATACTATCAAAGTGGGGTCAAATTTTGGATCCGACCCAACGTTTAAGGGGGTGGTGGGGGCGGAAAAGCAATAAAACTTTTCCAAACCGGTTGGAAATAATGTTTCGGTCAATTATCTACAACATATCCAAAATTCAGCTTCCTAGGATGATTTGGTGGGAGTAGAGGGGGGAAAAACGATTTTCGCTGGATCTAACACGCCCCCAGCCCCCCAGAATTAACGTAGAGGGTTGAAATTTGGTGTGTTGATAAAGTTCGTACCTAGGTTGTGTTTTTTGGAGGTTTTAATATTTTACCCCCACCCCCTCATTTTTAAGCTACAATTTCATGCATTTTCGACGTTTTCGAAGTTTGTACCACTCGCACAGGTCACCCAAATAAACCTAGAGGGCTGAAATTTTGTATTCGGATTGAGTTAGTATCAAGGCGGCGCCTTTTGGGAGTCTCGACTTTTAACCCGTACCCCCACCATTTTTATACCAAAAAGAACATTATTTTTCTTGTTTTTTAACAGTTTCGTTCGGATCAAAATCTCCCCAAATAAACCTAGAGGGCTGAAATTTTGTGTACAGGTTAAGCTAATAGCCAGACACTGTTTTTTGGGGGTTTCAACTTTTAACCCTTACCCCCACGATTTTTACGCCAATATTTCCTTAATTTTTTTGCTTGTTTTCTAACACGTCTAGAGACTCTCTAAGGAAACCTAGAGGGCTGAAATTTTGTACGTGTATTCAGTTAGTATCCAGCTAATACCTTTTAGGTAGTCCACATTACTTTTCCCCCCACTTCTCCCATTTTTACATCGGAATTGAATGCTATTGTTAAATGTATTTTAAATGCATTATTTTTATTCTAAATACAAGTAGGCGAATAGTAATTTTAAAAAATTTAAAAAAAGTTAATTTACTTTTATAACAAATGAAATACATACATATTAAGTAATTTAAAAATGTTATTAAAGTCACTGTTTATTTGTAAATTAGGAATTTTGGATTTTTATTATTTATAAAATAGAAATTTTGGATTTTTTTGGAAAGAAAAAATATCTTCAAAAGGCCTTCCAGTTTACTATTTAAGTTCTTTTTTTAATATTTAAAAATAAAACACAAAGGCAATTGGCGAATAAGCATGGGTAGGAATGCCCCCGTACGAATTGTGTTGGCTTTTTCCCTGTTAACTGCTATCGGCACAAAATTAAAATTTACTGAGATTCAGCCCTTAAAAACTTAAAACCTTTTTTTAAAGCCCCGATCAACCAACACTCATCATCAGTTTTGAAACCACCAAAATGACAAATCGCTTGTGGACTTTCAATTACATTTCGCTTGTAGACACTCAATACCGAAGATGAAAGGAAAAATTCGACTTCCGTGAGGGAGCTCCGCTGCTCACGGCGTTTTTTAATATTATAGCTACTGTTACTATCGCTTTAACAACAATAATGCAGTAAAATAAAAAAATGAATGTCGCAATTTTCAAGCAATTCAGATTTTCACATAAACATTTGTGTCATTTTTTGTAAATTTAAAGGCATCTTTTTATTTTTTTTGGAAATAAATATTAAAATAATAAAAATACGGAAATAATACTCTGTTGAAGAAATGGTGCAGATAATTTGGTGAAAAAAAATTATTTTATAAAAGAAAATTTCCAAAAATATAAATACATTTATCCAAAGCACTCTTGTGACATAACTTTTTCCTTATGGGAGCCCAATATTATCAATTAACATGTAAATCGTATGTACACATCCGAACGGGACACTCGGTGTACCTCTAAAAATATGTATCTAAATTTATAGAGGCTAATTCGCAACATATTCGAAGATATAACGAGGAGACATTGTACATGTGTGCGAGTGATCGGGCAAACTGGAGCACGTACGCCACTCCTCGTGACTAATGCTTCGAATTTTGTACCTAAAAAGGTTCGGGACAATATTTTAACTTTGCAATAGTGCCATATAGAGCAATAGTACAGATTATTATAAGAGTAAATAATACCCCTCTCGGGAGGAGAAAAAATTTTTATATGATGTTTAAATATGTACGAAGATATCCCAAAAAGTTCACTAGTCTTAGTTGTTTTCTTTCGGTCTAAAAAAATTTCCGAAAAAATACTTTCTCAAGGCTCCTAAAGCAGGATTCCCCTTTAATTTGTTCATACTTGATTAATTTTTAAATTAAAACTAATGTTTCTGTCTGAATTACTGATAATGCTTTATTTCAGGCTGTACTTTGGAACCAAATCCCCCATTTGTTGCACCTCATGGTATCTGGGTACAGTTTATTTGTGAATTAGCAGAAACAGGAAAGTATCGAAGTCAGCAGCAAGTTGATATGTTGGCAACATTACTTCATCGTGCATTACCAATGACAGTTGGTAGCCGAGATTCTCATCAAAGTCGACATATTGCATCCGTCGGTGTACGATTTAAGTAAGAGAAACATTAATATATAATTTTCAAGACCCAGTTTTATAAACTAAATTTCATCTTCATTTGTTAAACCGAATTTATCTAAATTAGGCCATATCGTATGCCTAATTTAATTACAAAATCATAGCTTATTATAATTTGAAAGTGATCCATTTGAATTCCGTAAATAAAATATAGTGTATAAAAATTTATTCGAAAATATTATATTGTCATAGCTAATTAAAAAATTTTTTCAACTTAATAATAATTGTACAATAGGGTACTTCACTGCAATTTAAAATTTATTCTAAATGCTTTGTTCTTATGTGTTAATTAGCTAATTTTTGTTAAATTTTTAAAAATGTTAAAAGAAAGTCTGTTTAATTTGAAATGAATAAATTGGCGCGAAAAAAGATTTATCATAGTGACGTATGATGACGTCACGGTTTGATGGCAAGCAAATGTCATTGTTAGTCATGTCAGCACGGTTTTATATTTGTACACAATACTCATCAGTCAGCATACTCAGTTTCAGTGGTATTTACAACTTTCTAATTTGTCATCTTCTTCATTTGCAATACAACTAGTGTAACAGAATATGTTCTGGATTTTTTGTTCAGGCGAAATTTTAGACAGTACAGATGCTCTCCTCTCTGAAGCCCTACAAGTATTAAAGGGGGTATTCTAGCTTAGAGGCACGAATTTCAGGTGTTTTTTCGAGCTCTTTAAAAAAAAATACCCCTACCGCAGCATCTGCATATAAAATAGTGAATTTCCAAAGATTGAACACTGGCGGATCTCATATAACGACTTGTATCCTTCTAATATAGTTTAGCTCTCTACCAGTGAAAAAATTTTCAAAATCGATTTGAGTAGTTAATTTTTGGCGCTTTTGGGTCCCTAGAACACTGACGGATTTCATATAGTTTTGTTTTTGGCGCTTTTGGGACCCTCGAACCCTGGCAAACCTCATATAACATAAATTATATCCATCTAGTGAAATCTGGTCAAATTTTGCAAAAAATCACTAAAAATGGTGAAAAATGGCCAAAATTTTGGCTTCCAAAAATCGAACGTATCTGGCTGACGAACTCATCCAAGCTATTCGGACTTGTGACCTTCTCACCAAATTTTGCAGATTCGATGCTTCGTTCGAGAATTATCGCGCAGACATATATATATATATATATATATATATATATATATATATATATATATATATATATATATATATATATATATATATACAGGGTGTAAAGTAAATAACTCTCTTCCTTTTAACAGGTGGTTTATCTCGCTGTATAATTGTCAGGGACATAAGAATTTTTTTCAGAATTCGCTATTTGAAAAACTCGCATCTCAGTCAGCTCATCGTTTCATATAAATTTCACTGAATACGCCTCTGACTATACTACAGTTATTTACACCCTGTATAGTAAAAAAATTTTTAGAATATAAATAAAAAAAAAAATTAAAAATAGATATTGTTTTTTTTATCATGTTGTGGAAACATCCGTACGTATTTACTATCTATTTGACTAATTTGTACCATATTGTTCAGAAAAAAGTTAACACAGTTTTTCACAAATTCCGATTAAAATATGTTTATGAAATATTAATTTAGTTTTCCCACTTTTGTGGTTTCTGATATCACAGAACATTACGATTATTACAAAAAACAACTTTGACAGTATAAAAATATTGTTGCATTACGCAATACAAATTTAACACGATAAAATCACGAAAAATTATAACGAAATGGCCAATTGATACACTGTTTTAACAACTTAATAATTAGTCAGGTTTTATTTGGCATCCTACAACGTCAGTGACTTTACAAAGTAACTTTTCAAAAATCAAAAACATTTTTCTTTTAATTATCAACAGAAGAGAAAATAACTAATTTCACATATACATACATAGATACACATATACATAGTTTGCAATCTCAGATTCACTTTGACAGAATTCAAACGAATACCTAATTCAGTCAGAACTATTTCAGAACTAACTTAATTTCGTTTTTATTGCATTAATTTTAACAAAGTACATTTGAAGTTGAATTTTATTTTAATGCTTAATTTAATAACACAAGTTTGAAAAATTATTGGTTGGGTTGTTTAATTTTATTAATATGTATTAAAATTTTTATTAAAGAAAATAAAATTTAACTACACGGCACGTGGTGGGTAAACTTTCATATGATTTTTGATTGTACTGCATGTAGCAGTTGACAGCATCTTAGATTAACTACATTATATTGGTTTATTTGCAATCACTATTTTTTAGTTTAAGTGGTGGTATTTTTTAGTGATCTGTAATTGTGTATGTATACCATAATATTTTTAAAAAATATTAGTTCTTAAGGTGCGGATACACCAAAAAAACATTTACTTCAAATGTTTCTAATTTATTGTTTGCAATTGTTTTTAACTGTTGCCAACATACTGTCTCCACTGAATAAACAATTACAAACGTATTTTAGCGAATTTCGAAAACTCGAAATTCAGCTATTACAGTAGGTGTCATGACGCAATCTGAGTCCGGGACTATGGCAGAAATCTGTTTTGAGGTCCCTAGAATACGAAAATGATATTCACTAAAATTTATATATATATATATATATATATATATATATATATATATATATATATATATTTATGTGTTCCCACGATAACTCTCGAACGAAACGTCTAATGCTTATGAAATTTTGTGTGCGGACTGGATTCTGAATTGGCTTGGCTAAGTTCGTTAGCCAGACACGTCGGATGCCCAGAAGTAGGTTTTCTGGCCATTTTTTATCATTCGATCCTATCATAAGGCAGTTCAATTTTTACATCGTTGAAAAGGAAAAAAAAAATTATGAAGAAAATATTCTTATAATTTTCTTTCTATTTTAAGTATTTTTCGAGAAAATGTAAATTTTCACTTTTATTCTTTCTTTGTTAGTCTAATAAGTAATTTATATTTATATCTCAGTTCTTTATAAAGTATAAAAATATTTCACTTTTTTATTAAAGAATTTTGTGAGAACAAGTGAAAACTATTCACATATATGTGATATAACACACATACATGTATAGAGTTTTGTTTCTCATTTATTGCATTATAATTAGCATGGTTCTATCCCATGTTAAAAAATGTAAATTAAACAGATTTTCTAAGCTAATGTAATGAAGAATTTTTTTTTTTTTTATTGAATTTTTAAGTAAACAAGAAATTGAAGATTATGTTATGATATAAATATTATTAAATATGAAACAAAAGAAAATATGTACAATGTACATATGTATGTACGGAAAAATATTTTGAATCGATTTTGAAAATTTTTCCACTAATAATTAATAATGTTAAAAAATTAAACCATTTCAAATGGATTTAAGGTATTTTATGTGAGGTCAAGGTTTTCGGGACCTAAAAAGGCCAGAAATTAATTAACCAATCGATTTTAAAAATTTTTTCACAGTTAGTAAGTTAAAGTATTTGAATTAATTAATTAAATGATGTCCGCAAGAAGCTTACGGACTGCCATAAGTTATATGAGATCCTTAGAACCCTTTTCTTACTGTTAGAGTACTAGACTTGTATGAGTTTCGCCAGGATTTACTGATCCCATAATTGTAAAAAATAAACTAAACGACCAATTTTAAAAATTTCTTCACTGTTACAGAGCTAAACTATTTTAGATAGATTTAGAATACATTATGTAAGGTCCGCCAGGGTCCACAGGACCCAAAAGTGTCAAAAATAAACTAACTGACCGATTTTGAAAATTTTTTCACTGTTACAGAGCTAAACTATTTTAGATAAATATCGATTACGTTATGTAAGGTCCGCCTCGGTCCATAGGACCCAAAAGTGTCAAAAATAAACTGCCTGATCGATTTTGAAAATTTTTTCACTGTTACAGAGCTAAACTGTTTTAGATAAATATAGATTCCGTTATGTAAGGTCTGCCAGAGTCCATAGGATCCAGACGTGTCAAAAATAAACTAACTGACCGATTTTGAAAATTTTTTCACTGTTACAGAGCTAAACTATTTTAGATAAATATAAATTACGTTATGTAAGGTCCACCAAGGTCCATAGAACCCAAAAGTGTCAAAAATAAACTAACTGACCGATTTTGAAAATTTTTTCACTGTTATAGAGCTAAACTATTTTAGATAAATATAGATTACGTTATGTAAGGTCTGCCAGGGTCCATGGGATCCAAAAGTGTCAAAAATAAACTAACCGACCGATTTTGAAAATTTTTTCACTGTTACAGAGCTAAACTATTTTAGATAAATATAGATTACGTTATGTAAGGTCTGCCAGGGTCCATGGGTCCAAAAGTGTCAAAAATAAACTAACCGACCGATTTTGAAAATTTTTTCACTGTTGGGGAACTAACTATTTTAGATAGACATACATTACGTTATTTAGGGTTCGCCAGGGTCCATGGGACCCAAAAGTGGTAAAAATAAACTAACCGACCGATTTTGAAAATTTTTTCACTCTTACAGAGCTAAACTATTTTAGATAAATATAGATTACGTTATGTAAAGTCTGCCAGGGTCCATCGGATCCAAAAGCGTCAAAAATAAACTAGCCGACCGATTTTGAAAATTTTTTCACTGTTGTGGAGCTAAGCTATTTTAGATACATATAGATTACGTTATGTAAGGTCTGAAGTGTCAGTAGGACCTAAAAGTGTCAAAAATAAAATAACTGACCGATTTTGAAACCTTTTTACTATTACCAAGGTAAACTATTTTAGATAGGTACAGGTTGTGTTATCTGAGATCCACAACTGTCCTGCGGATGATATATTATATATATTACATAAAGTCCGCCTAGAATATACGGTCGAGCTGATTTTTTAATGAGGTCCACCGGGATCTTGCAGATCCGAAAACGCCAGTAATAAGCTATCGAACCGATGCTAAAAAATTTCTCACTGCTAGAGAACTAAATTATTTTAGATGGATACAACTATGCTGCACAAAATTCGTTCGGGTTCTTGGGTCCCCAAAAATACCAAAACTAATTACCCAACCGATTTTAAAAATTCTTTTTCTCTTAGAAAGCTAAACTATTTTAAATAGGTACAGGTCTTAGATGAGATCCGCCAGTGCCCAAGATTTGGAAATTCGCTATGTTATGCAGATGCTGCGACAGGGGTATTTATATCTCTAAATAAATACATATGTATATTACATTTAAAAAATGACTCCAAGTAAAGAACTTCTTGTTAGCACTTTGTCGTTCGTAATAATCTCTCAGCAAAAAAGAAAAAAGAAAATATAAATTTTGGATATCTAATTTTTTAAAAATAAGGAGTTCTCTACAGTTATTAACAAACTTAAAGGCAGAACTTAGGAGTGATTTATTTCAAAATTTTTACCGTATGTCATCGAAAGATTTAGAATTTTTAATTTCCCAAATTAGCCCAAAATTTTTTAAACGGGATATTAACTACATAGACTGTATACTCGTCGACGTTAGACTAGCGATAATGTGTTTTAGCTACAAGAGATTCTTACAAAAGCCTTATGTATCTTTTTCGAATTTCTACGCAGTTAATTAACAAAATAATTCCCGAAGTAAGCTCAGCCTTCTTTTTTGGCCTTTTCACTTCTGAGAGTTCCCGTTCGGCGAGGGTAGAAAATCCGCGCTTCCTGTCCTTTAATTTTATAATAAAATTTATTGGTAGTTTGCCATATTTCTGGTTTTGATTTATAAAACTTGATTAATTGCAGCAACTTTTCATTATCTCAATCCATTTTTTTTTACTCGTTTATTAATTTAAAATTACAATAATCCTTTTTAAAACACAAAACTATGCTGTTATATTTACAACAAAGTAACATAAAACAAGAAAAACACAAAACGGACCAAACAACGAATTCCCTTTGATGTACCGACTTTGGTCGAAACACTGACAAACATTAGTAAACAATTGCAAACATTCGTGGCGATCGTCTCCACCAAAAAATTTTGTGTTCGCAAACATTTACAAACAGTTTCCGTGCTCGGTGGACCTATACCTTTAGAAACACATAAACTCAATCACAAATAAAAGAACAAGTTAACATGTTTATACAAATACAAAATAGGGTAATAAATTATTAAAGGAGCAGTGTCTAAATACGTACATCAAGTGCATATTAGACACACGTTAAGTGTGGGTTGTTTAATGATTAATGATTTTTACACATTTCATGATAAAATATGTGACAAAGTACATTTACAGTTTATTAAAAAAAAAGATAAATATCATATATTAGACAATGTTACTTGTGCGTGCGTTACTACGCAATAATTACGTGATAATTCGTTTCCTTATATCTCTTAAAAGAATACATAAACTTTAAAGTACAATAGTTGTTAAAAGGACTTCAACTTCATTTTAAAAAATTTTCAACCTTATTTTAAAAATACTACCACATACCACCATGTGGCAGTATTTTTATAGCTACTTACAAAAAATAAAGATTTTATTCATTCAATTTCTCTTAATGATTTGGACTTGCATTGTGAAAGATGTTTTTGAATACCGAAACATACCTTAATATTTCATTTACTGTTGATCATTTTCTTTACTTTTAAATTTTTGAAAATTTAGTTGCTTATATCTCTGAAAGTTATTGACACAATTTAGCTGAAATAATTTTAATTGAGTGTTTTTAATAGTGTCTGTAATTTTTCAAACTTTTTGAATAACCAGTTTAACAATTTTGGGTAGAAAAAAAAATTCAGTTTTAAACTCAGCATTTCGTAAGCAGGGTTAAAAATTAAAAATAGTAAAAGAAACCTTTATTTTACGAATCATTTCTAGCGATACCCCGATTCATACGATGGGGTAAGTTTTAAGATAGTTTTAATCTCCAATTTTCCATACGAAAAGGTACCTTAAAAAATTAAGAAAAAATACTTTTTTGCTGTGGATTAATTAAGATCTCTATTTATAGCATGTATTTGCAAAATTTCATATTCATAAATCCAAAGATGTAGAAAAATATGCCAACAAACAAACATCAACTAATTATAATATTCTTGGGAACCCTAAAAAAATTGTATACCTATCACTGTCTTTAGTACATAATAATGTAAACATAATAAAAATTATGTATCTGTATGAGTGGTATGAGTAAGTTGACTACATACATATCAACAAAATCGGTAAAGACCATTGATTGCACACAGTTTACATTCTTTGGTTCCCATAACATAACAGTCATTACTCATTATGATTGTGAAGGTCAAAAGAACATTTTCAAATGGTGTAATTAAATTAGGTTTGTTCCGACCATAGAGTAATAGAGACAACATATCTATGCCTACACTACTGGAACCAGTGTAACATGTAAGAGATAGACAATATGTTGTATACACACACTGGGTTTACATTGTATTAGTGCGATTTTGTGTATTTGTGTGAGTAACGCAGATAGTAGGGGGGTCACGTGGCTCAGTTATTGCATACATAGCTATGACAGCATACGCATGTACTAGGGGATGTAACGATACCAACAACAATCAAGTCCATTATCGTGTGGTTGATCTTCAATCATCGACTGCTACTGACAAACTGACAACTAAGAAGCCTAATGAGCACAGAAGTACACACTCGTGATTTTAGAAAAGAGATAGTTGCGGGGTCTCTGTCCTCTGTGGTTCCGACATGCTATATTTTATAATACGTGTATTTGCACATCCCTAATTCCCTAATTCAGTTATTTGTACAATGTGTACATATGTATTATTCAATATTCCAACAGTACATGCGACAAGCTGCAAACTTTTGATTGACTGTCTAAATTGTCCAAGGATTTTTTAATGAATTTTTAGTTCGTTTTTTTTTTTTTTTTACTTATTGTTATCTCTGTCTTTTGACACTTTAAAAACAACGAATTATAGGTAAATTCAAAATAGTAAAGATGCACGTACACGCTAAGTTGGCATACACAGTTTTGTATTATCCAAATTATGTGCAAATTACTAGATAACATTTTGTCAATTAGATGTATACCTATATTTTTACTTGATCGAGTTTTTAATTTTATCATCAGAGGCGCGAGTGAAAATCTTTGCGTTGTCAATAGCACCATTGAAACAAAACTAGTGCAACATTGAAAAAAAGAAAATAGGCAAATAAATAAAAACCTAAATGGTCGTTATCACTGTTCTCATTTATTACTACAGGTACATGAACGAAAGAATTCGATAATTATTTCAAGAGAGCCAAAAAATTTGAACTAAAAGTTATATTTACGACACTGTGGAAGAAGACAGTATCCATTAAATGTCAACAATTGTTTTTAAATATACCACCACTAGGTACATTACAAACATGTTTGTGACTTGTTTATTGTCGTGCATGGGCATAAATAAATCATATACATCTTTTATACTTGTCGAAAAATGGATGTTGGAACAAACCTAGTATCAGTTGTCTTACATTTTAAATAAATATACGTATGTAGCTACTACTGACCTAAAAACTGTCATAAATATAGGTATCCTACTAACCCAAATATGTATTATAAAGTTTTTTATAACAGTAATCACATATACGTACATACATAAAAATTTAAGAAAGATTCTAATTAACAAATTGTTTAAAATCAATTTTTTTATAGAAACTTTTGATATCTTTAGTGTGCAATATACTTATATTTTCTTTACTTTTGTATCAATAGGTACAAATTTAAAATGAAAATTTTAACAAGAAAAACTAATATTTCTTATTTTTGGAATAATGAAAAAATATTCTTTTAAAGAAACTGCATTACCTGTGAGTATTTGTATGATTAACAAGTAGACACTATCTACTAAACAAAAAAATAATACTATAATGTTCGGTATAATTTTTAATTTGGACTGGTTAATAATAATTGTTTTTATCTATTTTAAAACATAGTAATTCATTTAATTTATAATTAATTACTATAAATATTTCAAATTTTATTTTTTTTTTAAATTATGCTGAACTAAATTTCGTATTTTGGTATGAAATATGAGGTGAAATTGTTTTGCTACAAATTTTGTTAAAATTTTTTTGGACGCTGCTGTACAGGTATTTTCAAAAGATTCCATAAATAAGTACATGAACATATTTTGTTGACAAAAAGTTCAACATTCAAAAAACCAAAAACAAAAAATATGTTAGGCAGTCAGAGCCTGATTAAGGTTGTTTTTCTTGGGGCCATTTTTTAACACGTTTTTGACGATCAAATATTTCTGAAATGAAACTTGATCGGGACAAATTAACCAGCAAAACTTAATTAGTAAACTGAGACCTTTCTCCCCTATTTTTTACGAAAGTTATATATTTTACACCTGTATATATATATATATATATATATATATATATATATATATATATATATATATATATATATATATATAGTTTTAGTGAAGGTCATTTTCGGTTTCTCGAGGCCTCAAAACAAATTTCTGCCATAGTCCCGGACTCAGGTCTTTCTGTGGCATCCGCTGTAATAAGTAAATTTGCAAAAAGGAAATCCACTTAAAACTAAGAATATTTTTACCGTCCATTTTTTTCATCATCCGTTTATTTATATTTTAAAAATACATAAAAAATTTAAAAAAGAAAAAATCTTTTCAGTCGAGAAACCTCGAGAAGTTATCAGCTGGTAAAGTGCGGGGTCCAAAAAAAAGGAATGTCGTACATGATTCCAACCCTGCTGTTTATGTGGAAGAAAAAAATTCAACGGATTCTTAATCAATAAGGATGTCGCTATCGCCCCCTACTTCGAAGAAGTCAAAAAATAATTTTTCACTAAATAGCGGCCATTTGGAAAAAATGTTTTTAATTTTTTTTTTCTAACAGTTTTAAATTTTATAAAAATAGTACAAATTTAAATTTTGGCTTTAATTTACTAAGCGATATAGAGGGATGTATAGAAAAGGTTTACACAAAATTTCAAATAAATCGGTTCAGTACAACTTGAGATATCATCTTAAAAGTCCAGCTTAAAAAAATTCACCAAGTGCGTGGCAAACACGTATTATGTCAGCGTTTCGCAGTCAATAGACAGAGTTCATCATAATTCTTAGGATAAAATATACTATAAGTACAATATAAGAAATTTAAGTATATTTGTTTATTACGGTTCATCATTCTCATAATTTCTTTTGAAACAATCCAAATTTTGCGGATTCAGAAATTTAAAATTTGGTATAATGTTAGATCTTGATGACGCGCACATATATCACCAGTCAACAATTAGCAAATTTTTTTAGGACGAGGAGTTGTTAGTTAAAACAACAACAACAACCCTAATTTAATGCGCGTCAAACACGCACTTGGCGAATTTATCTATAGTTTATTTATTAACTACAATGATTTTAAGCAAAATAAAATTTTTGCCATTTATTTGTCCCAGTTTTATAATACAAACAAAAGAGCATTATTAAGAGTATAAAAATATTATATGTATAAGTATTATGGGCGCAAGCTCAAAAGACCTCCAGAAACTGTGGTGAGGGGACCACAAATTGTATTATTTCCATAGTTACCAACCAAACCAAGCAATTATGTTTTTATATAAGTGAGTGAGTAAACTTCTATTTATTAATATGATAGACAAAAATAAATGCAGATATAGATACGAAACTGCCCTCTTGCAGCAACATTCATAAAAATATTATTTTTCAATTCAAAATGGAATATGGCAATACAAAATACGATTTAGAAATGTTAAATTATAATCTAAATCAATAGTTTTAAAAATCATATACATTCATTTAACTTTTTGAATTATGAAGTTTTTTTTAGCTATGTAAATCTGACTTAGTTTGTCACATTTTTGTGTGCGAGAGATAAATAAATTAAACTGTCACTGTACAAGCTGCTTTTTCTATCCTTGTTATCTTTTTTAACCAATCATATTTTTTTCAAAATTTTATTACCTTTACTTTTTTCTTAGAGTTGTAATACAGTAATATATGTGTGTTCTGTTGTATGTACGTATGTTCTCCAGTATATATTTATGGTGCAAAAAAACAGTATCCTAATTTTAGTAACTAATTAATGTGTTTATATATAATAGATGGCAGTGATAGGCAAAACAAAATAGAGTCCCTATAATAAACAGAGTCGTGACATGTGTGCTGAATTCTAACTGGTTCCGGCATTTTCTGTCCAAAGTTTGTTCATTGTTCATTAATTAATAACTTATTAACAATAATTATGTACTCAAAAATATTTACTCAAATATCTGATAATTAATTTTGATGCTTCCCGTTGTGTTTTGGATAGAAAATGACTGACATGTCACAACTCTATTTATTATAGGGACTCTAAAATAAAATAAATTTGACAGTTTTTTTTAATCTTATTTATGTGTTTTTGAGTTTAATATTAAAATTTTGCTTTTAATTCGTTTATTTATGATATTAAATTCGTTAATAAATGTCATTAATAGTTTTTTTTCTTAAAATGTAGCGTTCATAAAAAAAAATAAGCCTCAGAAAAAAATATATATATTTCCCGCACTGAGGTTTCAACTTTGAAGATATGTTGTACGTATCCACCTACTATTACCACCTCCAATGCTGTCACAGATCGAATTTAATAGCGTTACGTAATTGCCTATATTGCGAAACGCTAATAAGTAATTTCCAGGAATTTTTAAATTTTCTTTTGAGGGCATATTTTTCAAGGTACTTTCAAAAAATAAAATTTAAAAAAAAAATCGAATTTTAAAAAATTCTAAACTAGAAAACCTCCTTAAAATGCATTTTTACAAAACAGTTTTACATAACTTTAAAATTGTAGAAAACAATAAAAGCATTTTTAACATAATTTTTAAAACAAGCTGATGAGGATATTTTACGTATTAAACGACGACGTATATACATTCCTCAAAAATACTAATTAAACTAGGTCAACGTCTTTCTGAACAAAAATCACGTGAACAACCCCTTAAAATAAAATATAATAAAAAAGGAAAGCACGTTTCTTGAAAACAGTACCTGAACTAATAATGCATACTTCATCTCCTTTTTTAAGTTATTAATGTATATTTCTTATGAAAACGTGTGGCAATAAATTTTATGACCTGGTCCACCGGGGTGCGATATTGGGTACAAAATATTCAATAATATTTAAAATTTGTTTTCTGAGGCGTAAGTTTTACTATCAAATTCTGATATATTTTTTCTGTGTGATTTTTAATAATTTTTTTCAATTCTAATATTATTTATAATTTCCTTTAGTTTTAAATTTTACATTTTTTATTAATCATTTTTAAATTTTAGTATTAATGTTATTTTTTATCTTTTGTAGGGTAAAAGACCCCATTGTCGATCGGGGTTATAAGTCCGATCAGTTTTGACATTTATATTTTAAAGTTATTTCTGAAAGAAACCTTTGATAAAAAAAATTATTGTTAATACAATGATTATTTTTCAATTTAAATTCACATCACATTTAATGTCTCCTCACTTAATTTAAGAAATACATATATATATATATATATATATATATATATATATATATATATATATATATATATATATATATATATATATATATATATATATATATAACAATTTTTGTTGAATTCATGAATTTTTAATATGGTGGATGATCATTTTTCAAAACACATGGGTTATAAATTGTAACATTTTTCACCGAATTTTTAAAGTTATTAGCATAATAAAAGTATACAAATAATTGTTATTAGTCCACTTAAGAGATTAGGATAGCTGAATTAAATTTTATATGTGTTAAATATTATTTGTATGACTGATTCTTGTTGGGATCCAAGTTTTCGAGTTGGGTATTTTGAGAATCACACAGATATTCCATATCTATTTTATAAACATTTTTGACGTCATCTATCGTCAATTTAACTGTTTAAAAATTCACAATGGCGTATAGATAAGTTAGAATCATGTCACAATGTACACAATGTTTTTTAAAGCAAAATTATAGATGGCGAAAGAAAATACAGTATTTTAGTGGTTTATTTTATCGAATATTTAAACCCTTCTGTCATTGCTGCTATGTTTCACAAGGTGTCATTCTGTGATACTCTATGACACAGACTGACCTCTTGTAGTGGATAGAGTGTCAAAGTGACTGAAAGAGAATGGTTCAAATATTCGATAGTATAAGATTTACTACTGTACTGATGTACATTAGTAATCGGACTAATCGGTGATTTTTGATAGGGGTAAGTGTATTGATCTTTCAATGGAGGTTAATATTTTCTGTATGCTTTTTAATAGACGTCAACAAATTATAAAACAAAATCATTAATAAATCAAAATTTTTGGGTTATATTTTCTTAAAAACATATCTATTGGATTAAAAAAACTTGGTTTCATACTTATTAAGAAAAAAAAAATGGGTGTTTTGTTTATTTTTTAATTTTTTTAAGCTAATTTAATGATACAGCTAAAAATAGTGATCGGTCATCGGGTCTCTTACCCTATATAATTTTTAATTTCTGTACATATTTTAATATTCGGGCTTTTTCATTTAACAGCAGCAAACATGGAAAAGTTTAAGTTTCAGATTTGTTTCATATTCACGTTATTTTATCTACCAAGAGCCCTGAGTCAGAATATAACCCCAGTTGTCCCAAATTACCATTCGCTCCCGAGATATTTAGGTCACAAAATTGAAGCAAATAGCATAGTTTTTTGTAACTTTTTTGAAAAAATTGTTATAACTTTAAAACGGCTAGCTCAAATTTCATGAAAATTGGTACGCAAAATGGATAAATGTCGTAGTATAGGTTGAAACCGAAGAAACTTTTTTTATTGTAGTTTCACCCTCCCACCCCCTCAAAATAGTCCAACTTTGGACAGCCCTGGACCAAAAGCGTCTTGACGTATTTAAGTGATTTTAGTCTCATTTTATGCAAAAGTCTATGCTTTTCCCATATATGAAAAGAACCGAAAAAGCCCATTTATAAATATGATTCTCTTTGATTTTAAATTTTTAAATTTTATATTTTTTATTAATCATTTTTAAATTTTAGTAAGTATTAATATTAATTTATAATTTTTAAATTATAAAATAAATAAATTATAAACTATATAAACGTTCACTAATAAAATCAAAAATATATAAATGAAAATTAATTGCATTTAATAGTATTCATATAATACACAGTAGCATACATAAAGCAATTCAAAAATAATATTTTTTTCCGTAGTACGCACTCGAGTATACAAGGTTCAGTTTTCATTTCCAAAAGCATGTATGAAACGAGTGATTCGTTGACCTAGTTTAAATAGTATTTTTGAGGGAAGTATAGTAATTACAAAAAAAAAAAAAAAATTAAAATTAATTACAATGGAAAACAACTTCAATTAGTCAATTAGAACTGTGAAAATGTCAATGTGAAAAGTAAATTTTTAATATAATATCATCTCTTCTACGTATAAATTACATTGTAATTGTATTTTACATTGTAATATTTTTGTTATTATTTACGTTTTCACTGAAGAAGGCATATAATACGCTGAAATATATTTAGGAAAAATAAAATTCTTCTGGATCGGGGTATAATATTATTTTCCGATTACCCTCCCTGTCCATTACATTCGATTGTGGTTAAAATTATTTAACATTCTATTAATTATTTTACGATAGTTTGACTAAAATGTTTACACCAAACCAATTTGAAAAATGTTTGTTTGCTTCTTTTATTTTTTTATAAGCCTAAAAGACTAAATTGTTTCAGATTGTTGGCTTGTGGTTTATCACTTCTACAAGGTGATATTTTACCTAAAGGATTAGCTAAAAATGTGCTTAGAGAACGAATATATTGTAATTGTCTTGATTACTTTTGTGGACCAAAAATGTATCCGGTACAATCTTCGTCAAAGTTGCGAGAAGATATTAGTGTACTTGTACGATTTTGGCAGACTATGCACGCTGATAAAAAATATTTAAAAGCTAGTGTTGTTGGAGGTTTGTACGAATGTTTTAAAATTGTTTTATTTAAGTCATGTAAATTTTAAAATTTTATATCCAGATTTTGATTTGTACGCTCCAACAAACGTATTAAATTCTCAGAATGAAATCAATAAAAGTGGAAGCGATTTTTCCAGACCTGCATCTGGTTGGATTAATACTGTTCCACTATCGGCTAGTACAAATACTCTAAGTAAGAGGTCTGCTAGAACTAAACGACAAGAAGTTGATGTTTTTGTGAAAGACTATTTGAAAAAACGTAATTTGATATTGGAACTCTTGGTAATTTTTTTTTATATTTTTGATTAAAGTGGATATTTTGTATTTTCTAAAACATTTTTTTTCCTTTTTTCTCTAAAATAAAAGGCAGTAGAAATAGAAAGTCTTGTTATATGGCATAATCCAAGTTCTCGTACCGAATTGCAAGTTACAGGTGAAGACAATATTTCAGCTTGGCGATCAAAGGCTGTTACAGAAAAGACATGGCGTGATTATGCTCGTTTAGCTTGGGAAATTTCTCCTTGCTTAGCAGTTTTCTTACCAGTTCGGTAATAAAATGACATCTCAAAATTTGATAATACAATATTCAAAAGTAGAACATACTTGAACTTGTTTACATCATACGGATAACAAAATTTTATAAATATCTGCGTAAAAATTACAATTTCCACTGTACCCATACAGTGTCTTTCATAAAGTTCGCGTATAGGGAATTGGCATACTGAATATCTTAAATCCTAATTACAAAGAAAATGCTTATTGGAATTCCAATGTTACAGAGACGTGTTCTTTTTTTATATGACAAAATTAAATTTTTCTAGACCCATTTTTGATATAATGCCAATATTTCATAAAGAAGTAATCAATAATATTCAAATTTTTACGATTTTTCATAGCCTTTAATTTTGAAATTTCCGGTTTCTCGCAAAAATAGCAAGTGGAGAGTAAGATATACATATTTAGGTACTTTTATATTTCAAGCGATGCAACCCCACTAAAATATTTTCAAAAAATAATTAGTAAAAAAAGTTTTCCATATGGTGCGAACCTCATCAAAGACACTATATATTTTTAAATAAAATCGTCGAAGACACAATTCCAGAATATTCTAATTGGAAACAAGTAAAGTTATCGAAAAACTAATTTCACTGTTGAATTGATTGTCGAAAGAGATTCCAGAACATTGACAATAAAAACATCAACAAAATTATTGAATATTCTCGACAATCTAGAATCTAGAATATTCTATTCGACAATCAGCACATATCTTTAAATACATACTTTAAACATTGGAGTGGCCATCGTAAAAAAAGACAAATAGCGATATCAAAAAAGCAACTGCTAAAACTCCTGTCTAGTTAAACTACTTGGTCTCTTTTTCATTGACCAGTCTAGTAATTAAGTCGATTTTTTTATATGCTTGTTAGTTGACAAGTGTCCCATAATGTCCCAGAAATTTTGTTAAATTTTACTGTTTGACCTCTTTTGCAGTGACCAATTCAATGGCGATGTCGGTTTTCGATATCTTTGTTAGTTGAATTGTATCTTTGATGATTTATTGTTATTTTACAAATAAATTTACAAAATTTTATTATGAACAAGTAAAACGTGTTGTACTTTTAAATGTTGTACTAACGAACTTTACGCGTATCTCAACATAAGATCACATATGATTTATCCATTATGTTAATTTTAGTCTGAAAAATTCTGAAAGTATTATTCGCGAAATAACTCGACAAGTTCGATCGAATCCTACAGTAGTTTCACACATTCCTGAAGCATTACAGTATTTGGTAACAACGGATACATTGATGAGTGACGCACAAGAATTAGTTCATATGTTAACATGGGCAAGAGTAACTCCGATTCAAGCTCTATCATACTTTTCACGTCAGTATCCTCCGCATCCAATTTCTGCACAGTATGCTGTACGAGTTCTATCAAGTTATCCATCTGATGCTGTTCTATTCTACATTCCACAATTAGTACAAGCTCTTCGTCACGATGATGTAAGTAAACTTTTATTCGCTCACGTAGCATTTTTGGATGGGATAAAACTTGCGAGTTTGTATCACGTCACGGAGCGTAACGCGTTTCGAGTTTACTCAATAGAGCGCTAAATCTACCCGACAGAGTCCCTAGTGTACAAACGTATATAATAAAAATCTGTGTACATTCGGTAGCAGGTCGCATAACGGTATACCCGAATGAAAGAGTATTACATTGTCTCCTACTTCTGTAACAGATAATGTAATAATAATAATAATAATAATAATAATAATATCTTTATTCGACAAATGATCATACAAGATGCGTGTCATCGTCACATATACAATTAATTACATTTCATTTATGTCGTAAAATGTTTCTTTAATTAAGTAATCTTTTAACGATTTTTTAAAGTTATGTATATTCGACAAGTTTCTTATATTGTTTGGTAATTTGTTAAAAACATCACCACTAAATATTACAGGGCTTTTCCTAAAAGTGGTTAAATTATGCTTTGGAACAACAAGTTGGTTTCCTTTTCTAGTGCAATATTGGTGGCTCTCACCCACTGTACTAAAAATTGTCTCATTTTGTTTAGCGTATAATGCAGCCTCATAAATATACAGCGAGGGCAAAGTTAAAATATTAAATCTCCTAAAAAGGGGGGCACATGATTCTGCTCTTTTCAAATTAAACATGTATCGAATAATCATTTTTTGTTTTAAAAATAATTTCCTAAATGAGGGTGAATGACCCCAGCATAAAATTCCATATTTAAGGTGTGGATAGACAAAAGCATAATAAAAAGTAATCAGCATAGCTTCATCAGGAACTATAGTTCGCAATCGTCGCAGTGCATAGGCGTATTTACTAATAGTACTACAAACATTTCTTATATGAATATCCCAGTTCAAATTGCTGGTTATGGTTATGCCCAAAAGCTTAAACTGATCTACAGTACATATCTGATCACTGTTAAATTGGGTGTTAACAGGTTTTCTTAAGGAAAAGTTCATAATTTTTGTTTTATTCATGTTCAGTTTCAGACTATTCCGTTGACAATATCCGTCAAGAGCTGATAGACTATTGTTTACATTAACCATTAATTGTGACAACAAGTCGGCTGATGTTATTATGCTCGTATCGTCAGCATACGATATAAAGCTATCATTGATGGAAGTTTGAGGTAAATCATTAATATATAAAATAAACAAGACCGGTCCAAGAACGGAACCTTGTGGTACCGATATAGGGTCAGTTTTATGTATATTTGATGCACCGTTACCGATAGATACGTATTGTCTCCTGTTGCTTAAAAAGCTTTCAATCCATTTTAAAGGGATACCTCGAATACCCAAATTTTCCAATTTCAACAACAGTGTATCATGACGGATAGTATCAAATGCTTTACTTAAATCACAGAACAGAGCACATGTATGTCGTCCTTTATCAATTTCCGTGATAATCAGGTGAATAAATCTATACAGTGCACTCTGAGTAGATTTACCCTTACAGAAACCATGCTGAGTTTCACTCACTATATTAAATTTTTCTAAATATGATAGCAAACGATCCAAAAATGCATATTCAAAAATTTTTGATATAACGGGAAGTAGAGAAATAGGCCGATAATCTGAACAATATGTTGCACTGGTTGATTTAGGAATCGGAATAATTTTCGCAATTTTTAAATCTTCAGGAAACTTTCCTTCGAGAAATGATGAATTAATTAAATAGGTAAGTGGTTTAATCAGCGAAAAAGCATTATGTATTACGCAGCTTGGTATCGAATGTAGACAAGTAGATTCTTACTTCAGATAGAATTGGTGGCGGGATGAGTGTTCCAGAAGAAGAACTACAAAAAAACTTGATAGGGACTCGTCACTTGTTTCTTGATAGGAAAATAAGAAATGGGAGGTTTTATTTATTTTTTTTATTTTTATTTTTTTTTCTTTACTCGTTATTTATTTTTTACAAAAAAGCAGAGGCGGCATTTTTTACAGTGCCTCGGGCGGCACTTGGGGTAAATACGTCCCTGACTGCGTTACATGTTTATTATATGAGTCAGGCTGTATACTAAATAATATATTTATAGTGGGTGTTTTCCAATTACGGCACAAAAGTGCATTATGCGGCATAATGCTCAGCATTGAATGTTCTAATTATCGCAACACCTCGCACAATCGGGCATTCGATAGCTTTTTGCTCTACTCTTTTTTGCTCTGTACCAATAAGTAAACATGAAATCTGAGTTTTTTTTTCTTTTGAGTCGGCACTATTGACGTATTTTTATTATACACAATTATTAATTAATGTTTTTGATAATACTGAAATCAATTATCAAAATACATTTTATGTCATTTGACAACCAATCTGTTCCAATTAACGCTCGCGGCTCGCACAATGCGGCATTGTGCGGCATTTAGGCGCACTGTGTTCTGGTAGTTGGAAAACACCCAGTATTTACTTGAAAAAAATAAAAAATTAACTTCTTTCTTTCTTCTTTCTTAAAAAGATTAGAAAATATATTTTTTTCTTTTTCGCACCTGTATTAGCAAAAGAATGGTATATTTATGCAACAAGTTGTAAAATTTGTTGTAATTGTCTGTAATTGTCCAACTCGGCCTGCGGCCTCGTTTGTTAAACTTACGACTCGTGAAAAAAATACTCATAGTGCACGTGTAGTTGCATACAACATTTTTTTTTAATTCTAGATTAAAATGAAAAAAATTAAAGGAAAATGGAAAAATAATCTCAAGTTATTAAAATTTGAGAGCTACATTAAAAAAAAAAACGCCATGAGTAGCGGGGCCCCATCACGGAAGTCGAATTTTTCCCTTCATCTTCGGTATTGAATGTCTACAAGCGAAATGTGATTGAAAGTCTACAAGCGATTTGTCATTTTGGTGGTTTCAAAATTGATGATGAGTGTCCGGCTGATCGGGGCTTTAAAAAAAGGTTTTAAGTTTTTAAAAGCTGAATCTCAGTAAATTTCAATTTTGTGCCGATAGCAGTTAGCAGGAAAAAAGCCAACACAATTCGTACGAGGGCATTCCTACCCATGCTTATCCGCCAATTGCCTTTGTGTTTTATTTTTAAATATTAAAAAAGGACCTTAAATAGTAAACTGGAAGGCCTTTATGAAGAAGATATTTTTTCTTTCCAAAAAAATCAAAAATTTCTATTTTATAAATAAAAATCCAAAATTCCTACTTTATAAATAAACAGTGACATTAATAGCATTTTTAAATTACTTAATATTTATGTATTGCATTTTTTTAAAAAAAAAGTAAGTTCATTTTTTTTAAAATTTTTAAAATTACTAGACGCGTGGGACCCGTTTCCTGAAATCATTCGCAAATAAAACGTATACGCAATTCTCAATTTACGAACGCTTTTTCAAAAAAGTAGTTTCTGGAAAAAAACGTATACGTTTAATAAAACGTATTCGCAATTTATTCTTGGCATAGAAACGGATGGTTGAAACCGTTCGATTTCTATTTTTTCTAATATATGAATAATTTCATTTTTTCATTTTTCTACAAATGAAAGAAAAAAAAATGTAATGAATATTATAACCAAAACAGTTATTATAAGGAGAAAATTTTTGAAATCAAATTAATGAAAGTCCGAGGATATTTATTTAATTACAGAAATAATGCATTTGATTCGTCAAATAGAAAATTCAAAAAGAAAAAAACTGTTATGTAGAATTTGGTTCCGCGACTAAAAGGGATATGATACCTTTGAGGAGTCCCAATTGTAAATAATTATCTTTTACCTCAAAATGAGGTTTTAGTGATGTTTCTCTGACGCCTATTTTTCACTTATTTCTGCCAATAAGAATCGTATGCACCATTAAAAAAATATGAAACCGACATCAGGAATTCCAGTTAAGGTTTCACTGGGGCTTCGTATTCATTTTCTTCTTTATTCTTAATTAGGATTTTGCTTCGAGTTAGGGTACATGCAAACATGATATTTTTTTAGCTCCCAAGAGACAAAAAATTAGATATGAAGACGAATGTCATAGAAAAACCGTTATTTTGCCTTTCGGTTATTTTGTCTACGGTTATTTTAACGCAGTTACTTTATTACGAAGATGGAGTATTTTGAAGCATTAGTGTAGGAAAGTTGGTTGAAATTTTCCTATTTTTTAGTAAGGATAATTCTTTGCTCGTGCTTATATTTCCACTTTTCTTATTTCGTCCACATTTCATATTATTTATTTATTTATTTATTTATAATTAATTAATTAATATGTTGTCTCGAATTACTTGTTATACATAGTTATCTTAATTTAAAATTTAGCAAACATAATTATTATTACCAAGGAAATAATCAATTTTTTATTATTTAAAAAAGGATAAAAGTTTACATTTGCGGTGTTGTCATATAAAATTTTTATGAAAAATAAAAGCATACATTTTGTATAACGAATGCTCTTATAAGATGTTCAAGAAACTACTTGCGAACGTTTAGAAAAACGTATACGCATCTACAGTATTCGCAACTTTCGTATACGTAACTATGCGAATGATTTCAAGAAACGGGTCCCTGCTTGTATTAGAATAAAGATGAAGCATTTAAAATACATTTAACAATACCATTGAATTCCGATGTAAAAATGGGAGAAGTGGGGGGAAAAGTAATGTGGAATCCCTAAAAGGCACTAGCTGGATACTTCTTAATACATGTACAAAATTTCAGCCCTCTAGGTTTCCTTAGAGAGTCTCTAGACGTGTTAGAAAAAAAAAAAAACAAAAAAATCAAGGAAATATTGGCGTAAAAATCGTGGGGGTAAGGGTTAAAAGTTGAAACCTCCAAAAAGCAGTGGCTGGCTATTAACTTAACCGGTGCCGCGACTAGTGAACCGCAGACAGTTCAACCGCGACAGTTCAACCCCGACAGTCCAACCGACGACAAGTCAACCTAACGAGAGATCAACCTAACGACAGATCGACCGATGACAGATCAACCGACGACAATTCAACCTAACGACATTTTAACTGAAGACAATTTAACCGTTGTACAATTTATTAACTAATAAGAACAAAATTATTTGAATTTTATCTAGCAATGAAATTTGCCTCCCTTGAGACTTGAGACTAAATAAGTATTTATGTAATTCAAGTCTCAAGGGTGATTCTTTACACAATTAAGGGTACACTATTTGGTTGAGTTGTGTTGGATTTGGTTACCTTTCGTTGAATTCGATTAGTTTAGGTGTTGTCTGGTTAGGTTAATCTGTTGTTAGGTTAAGTTGTTAATCTTGTTAGGTTAAGTTGTATTTGGTTACGTTAGGTTGGGTTTGTTTATAATTTGTTGAATTCGGTTAGCTTAGGCTGGTTTTGGTTAGGTTAAGTAGGATTTGTTTACAATTTGTTGAGTTCGATTAGTTTAGGTTGGGTTTGGTTAGGTTAGGTTTGTTTATAATTTATTGAGTTCGGTTAGTTTAGGCTAGTTTTGGTTAGGTTAAGTTGGGTTTCCTTATAATTTATTGAGTTCGGTTAGTTCAGGTTGGGTTTGGTTATGTTAGGTTGTTTTATATTAGGTTAAGATGAGTTTGCTTATAATTTGTTGAATTCAGTGAACTCAGGCTGGCTTTGGTTAGGTTAGGTTGGGTTTGTTTATAATTTACTGAGTTGTTTTACTTCAGGTTCGGTTTGGTTACGTTAGGTTGTATTAGGTTAGGTTATGATGGGTTTATTTATAATTTATTGAATTCAGTTAGTTTAGGTTATGCTTGGTTAAGTCAGGTTTCATTTGGTTAAGTTGTGTTTAGTTAGGTCAGGTTACTTTTACTTATGATTTGTTGAGTTTGATTAGTTTAGGTTGGGTTTGGTTAGGTTACGTTAGATTTGTTTATAGTTTAATGAGTTGGGTTAGTTCAGGTTGGATTTAGTTAATTTATATATTAGTGTTAAGCAGTTAGAATGTACTGTGGTTTAACTGTTCTACGGTTCAATTGTCGTTTGGTTTAACTGTCGTTAGGCTGAACTGTCGTGAAGTTGAATTGTCATTGGCTAATCTGTCGTTAGGTGGAATTGTCGTCGGTTGATCTGTCGTCAGGTTGAACTGTCGTCGGTTGAACTGTCGCGGTTTAACTGTCGCGGTTTAACTGTCGCGGTTGAACTGTCCTCGGTTTACTTGTTACAGAACCACTTAACCTGTACACAAAATTTCAGCCCTCTAGGTTTATTTGGGGAGATTTTGACCCGAACGAAACTGTGAAAAAACAAGAAAAATCATGTTCTTTTTGGTATAAAAATGGTGGGGGTAAGGGTTAAAAGTCGAGACCCCCAAAAGGCACCCCCTTGATACTAACTCAATCCTAATACAAAATTTCAGCCCTCTAGGTTTATATGGGTGAACTGTGCGAGTGGTACAAACTTCGAAAACGTCGAAAAAGCATGAAATTGTAGCTTAAAAATGAGGGAGTGGGGGTAAAATATTAAAACCTCCAAAAAGCACAACCTAGATATGAACTCTATCAACACACCAAATTTCAACCCTCTACGTTAATTCGGGGGGGCTGGGGGCGTGTTAGATCCAGCCAAAATCGTTTTTTCCCCCTCTACTCCCTTCAAATCACCCTAGGAATCTGAATTTTGGATATGCTGTAGCTAATTGACCGAAACATTGACATTATTTCCAACCGATTTGGAAAAGTTTTATTGTTTTGTTGCCCCCCACCACCCCCTTAAAGGTTGGGTCGGATCCAAAATTTGCCCAAAATTTTTTGACCCCACTTTGATAGTATGAGGTGCATCGAAAATGAGCCCTATTTACCAAATTTTAGCTCTTAACTTCCATAGGGGGACCCTACACATATTAAAACGTAGCGGGAATATATATATATATATACATATACTAGCTGTTACCCGCGGCTTCGCCCGCGTGGAATTTGAAATTATGGCATCTAGTTAAAACATATAAAGTGTACGTTCATCACGTCGCTATTGCGCGTCGGGTAGGTACTGTTACTTTTTTCTTTGGAATTTTCCCACAGAAATACAATATTTTCCCCGGGTAAAAAACAGACTATAACATTCCTTTAATAACATGCCAAGTTCAAATGAAATCAATGATTCTTTTTTATACTGTTTTAAATATATATTTTCCCACGGGAATAAGACTTTCCACGGGAGTTAGATATTTTCCCGGGATAGAAAGTAGTCTGTGTCCTTTCTCATTGTCTCTGTAAACAATATGCAAAGTTTGAAATCAATCATGCTTTTTTTTAATAGTCAGTTGTTATTTCATTGTTTCGTTTTAAATACATTTTCCCTCGGGAATGAGATATTTTATCGGGATAAAAAATAACCTATGTTTATCGCTGTATATCGTCATATTTGTCTATCATCATTTTTTGTTTTATTTAAAATATATTTTTCCACAGGAATGAAATTTTCCACGGGAAATTTCCCGGGGTGTAAAGTAGTTTGTGTCCTTTCTCATCCCTTCTGTTAGCAATATACAAAGTTGTTGTCAGCTGTTGTAATTTAATGCATTTTCCCTCGGGAATGAAATATTTTTCTGAAATAAAAAGTAGCCTATAACCGTCTCTGGCCCGCAAGCAACGTCTGTGCAAAGTTTCAAGTTGATTGGTTAAGCTGTTGAGGCGTGAAAGCCAGTCAAACAAACAAACAAACAAACAAACAAACTCACTTTCGCATTTATAATATTAGTAAGGATATATATATATATATATATATATATATATATATATATATATATATATATATATATATGACATTTTTTCTATATAATCGTGTTCTACGGGTCCGAAAACGGATAGCGCCCCTACTCTTGCCGTTCTTATCGTATAAGCTGTATGTCTAATTTTTTCAGTTGAAAAATTCGACTAATTATTCTAACATATTTTTTTAAATATTCATGGAAGACTATAGCCAAGGATACACTGGCAAGTTACTTCTGCAAGTTATTGCAGAAGTTACTTGCGGATCTGTTTCCACTGGATGTAATAAAATGAACAATTTATTGCTGCAAACACTTGCTGCAAGTTACATCAACCATACTTGCAGCAAATACTTGCATGTGTTGTTTCCACTGGCAATAAATTTTCAAGCAATTTTTGAGCGAGTGTTTCCACTAGCTGCAATAAATTCTGCAAATTGATTACTGCAAGTAATTTCTGCAAGTTTTACTACTAGAACTTGCTGGAAGTTTTTGTTCTCTGTTTACATTATTATTTGGTATTTTTGCAATTTTTTTTATTTTTTTTAAAATCTGACCGTTAATTTGTATGTATTATCAATAGATATAACTGTCATTATAATTTTTATAAGTTTTAAAACAAGATTAGATGCGTAAAAATACATATTCCTAATAAAACAGTTGTCATTATAATAAGTATTTCAACGAAATAAACATTAAAAAAAAAAGAAAAGTATGAGTAAAAGATGGCAGTGGTATGAAATCGAAAAAAAAATTGTTTAAACAAAATTTACAGCTGAAGATTTAAAAGAAGTAAAAAATTTTATTAGAATATCATTAAAAGATTTCAATTAAACAAAATACGCAAATTCTAATAAGTATTAGTGCAAAAACGTCTACTTGTAACAAAAATTTTGAAAAGGCTCAAAATAACTCAAAATCGATTAGATTTAAATGTGGGACATTCTGAAGTAACCTAAATTGAAATTCACTATAGAATTTATATTTATTTATTTTCAATAAATATTTTTTTCTGGTTTTGTTTCATCATATTTTTTTTTTAATTTACTTATTAAAATTTTATTAAACTTCTCTTTAATTAACTGTCGCAAATCAATTACCTACATATTTTTAATATATACGTATGTGCATAAATATATTTATCTTTTTCTTATTCTTTTCGTATCTCTTATTCTATCTTTGTTTTCGAAAAAACTTGCACAAAAAACTTCCAACAATTTGGATAAGTAAAAAGTTGCTTGTGCAAGTTAAATATACTGTCGAAACACTTTTTAAACCAACTTGCTGTTATAATTTCTGCAAGTGACTGAACTTGCGGAAGTTCACTTGCAGGTTACTGTTTCCACTATTAAATACTTGCACAAATTAACTTGCGGCAATTTAGTTGCAGTTGATATGTTTTTTATGTGTAAACACACTGTTTACACACAAAGCAAAAAAGACTTTCTCAACTTGAAAATAATTGCAGAAGTTAACTTGAAGTGGCTGTTTCCACATGAAAAAACACTTGCAGAAGTCAACTTCTGCAATATTTATTGCCAGTGGACATTTAGCTTATGGCTTGTATTGTATCGTTACTATAAAAATGAATTTGTTTATAGGTTAAATTAAATTGATCTGGCGTCATTAACAAATGAAAAAAAATGGGGGGGGGCAGGTCTACTCACACTGTCAACTTCCCATTGGGTGTCCTTAAAGATTAGAGACTACTGTACATAAATAATTCTTTTTTTAATTTCAGGGGGCTTTGCCCCTTGCGTCCCGCTGGGAGATTTGGCGTTCTGTATCTCGTGGGGGATTTCACCCCTCATTAAACAAATCAAAAACAATCATCATGATAAATATTTCACAAAAAGTTTTTAATTTCGTTCTTTTGTTATAAAAAGCAAACCGCTAATCCAAATTTGCTGGAAACTTTAACCTGTCTTCATATTTTAATTATGCATCTAATGAAATTAGTCCGAAGTTGATATCATCATTTGTTCTCAAGATATACAAGACGAAAAAAATTCATGAACGAATGAACGCACACACAGACCTTGAAACGTGGAGATATGTTCAAATTAGCTATTTGTAAAATCGGACTCATTACAATAACTTACAATGGGAAGTTAATAAAATTAGACGTGCATTTTTAAGTTACTATAGTTATTTTAATGTATAGAAATAACGAAAAGGAAAAGAAACAAAATTTGGTGCGTCATATTTTGCTTAATTTATTGCATTTGTTTAATGAAGTCAGACCAAGTTTAGTTAATTTCACCTATACCTACTTTTTTTTAACGCATGATAAAAATTAGGTACTTTTTTGACGCGTGAAAAAAGTAAGCTATTTTGATGCTATCACAGGCAATTATAAAGTTAACTTTTTAATTCAGAACTGCAAAAAATAAATTTACTTCACAGATTTACTTATTTGTCTTTTATAATACTGGACATAGACAATAAGTTTAATATATCATTTTTAGATGGGATATGTAAATGAATTCATCAAATACATCGCGAAAAAGTCACAAGTTGTCGCTCATCAATTAATTTGGAATATGAAAACAAATATGTACGTGGACGAAGATATGACAATTAAAGATGGTAATAGTAATATATTTTGAATCAACTATTATTTTTTATTTTAAATATTTATTTTCTTCTTATTTTTGTTACAGCATTGTATGATACACTGGTATCTTTAGTGGATAGTATTGTGAATTCACTTTCAGGTCCTGCCAAATCATTTTATGAACGAGAATTCGATTTCTTTAGTAAAATTACAAACATTAGTGGACAAATTCGTCCTTACCCTAAGGGACCTGAACGTAAACGTGCTTGCCTTGAAGCTCTTAGTAAAATTAAAGTAAGATTGATAATTTTTTTTTATTATGATCGTATATATGATTATGTCAACGTCCTGGAATCCCTTTAAAGGACCAGGACTATCATAGCGTGTCGGGAGGGTTCGAGTTCCGTGCCGTGTGTTGAGGGATCTCAATTCGTGGAAATAAATGAAAGATGTTGTTCGGAAAGAAAACGGATTTATTTAAATAATAAAATAAAATAAAAGTTTAAATAAAAAATAAATAAAAAAAAAATATATATAATAAAATAAAATTGAAATAATAATAACAAATTGTCTACAAATAACAAAGAAATATATGAAACCCTTAACCCAGTATAATAGAACATAGAGCGGACTCACCTGCTACACTTAATTAACACTGTATTTAATCGGCTAACGACGAAACTTAATATTTGAAAAATTTTATGAGTCATATAAATAAATGTTTTATTGAACAATGTTACTTGTACTAGAAATAGAAAACCCGAACACTACCCCAGTGTCGCCCGTGTCTCGTCGCGAATACTTCTGATCTTACCCAAATTGATAGCCACCTCAATCAGCCACGCGTGGGTCAGAAAACCTGTCCCCACCGCGTCAATTATTTAATTGATTGGCAATCAATTTCAGCAAAGTTCGCAAATTCCACAACAATTTCGAAATTTGCCCTACAAAATTATTGTGTATAAATGCGACGCCCATATACAGGCGATTCGCTTCTCAACATTGCTCCCCCCTTTGAAAAAGATGGTCACTCTCTCGAGCGACCAGCCTTTTCTACGTATTACCCGTTGCATGGTGAGTCTGCCTCCACAATATCAAAATTAAATCTAACTTATCTATACTTTTCCTGAAATTGTTTAGTGATCCAAAGGTAGAATACTTGTCCTTTTCTGATGGAAAAGTTTTATCATTCCATATTAAAATATCTCCATCGTGAGAGTTTTGGAATCATCAAACAATATCAGGTTATCTTAATATACAATACAAACATACATACAAATACAAATATACAAATAAAATCTCCCTTCTTTCCATCCCAGCATCTTAATTCCCCCGTACCTAAATTACAAAATTAACTTAACTAGAAGTACAAAGAAACATTGATTTAAGAAAACAAAGATTGAGAATGAACTTAGCGAAAATTACTTAATGTTTTTATTTATTGTCTGTTACTTAGAGAATGCTACACTCTTCCGTGTTTGGTTAACCCGCGGTTTCACTGAGTTTGAGTCACTTCACACACTATGAACAATTTATTGGATTTATATAAAAAAAAACAATGGACACTTTTTCAGTCATTCACTATTTTGTCTGTATCCACTGAATCGTATATCCAACTAGAAATAGCATCGTTTTAAAGTTTTTTTTTCTTATTTCCTCATCCCCATTAGTTCAGGATCACACTGTCTCGAACTGTATGGTGACGTCCCGTTGTGGTTCCACTTGCCCCGGACTCGCACTGCTAGTTCCAACCTCGACTTCGTTGACACTATCCGGATCGGTGGGTATTGTTTGTTTGGTAAGTTAAATTCGTTTGGGTAGGACCCACGGATGGTCTGAAACTCTACCCCGACTTCTGGTGCGGTAGTTTCCAGCCTGTCTCGCGTCACTGGCAGGTGCAGCTTCCTCGACGTCGTCTGCACTCGCGTAACTATCTGATGAGTTACCCTCGTTCTCTCCCCCATGTTCGTTTTCTACTTCCAAATTCTGATTGTTTTGCATAGCTTCGTGCGGCTCTTCGATCGGAATTTGACGCTCTGCCGGTGGCGGCGGGTGAATGTCGACTGGGACATTGATAGTCCCGATTGACTGGTCTTCAATTTCGTTCGTACGGTGGTCGTTCCCGTCTAATACATTTTGGATTTCGGCTTCCAAATTGTCGTTTTCTTCCCGGTGTCCTGGTATGGTTGGCTGTCCTACTTCGACGGTTACGGGCGAATCGTAGATATCAAAGTGTTGTCTCTGTTCACCACGTTCAGGTTGCTCTGGTGGTTCAGGTCCACCAACATCTTCTATTGACTGACTTAATTCCCCCTTGTAGATTTTTAATCGGTTGGCATGCACCAACTCAGTTTTAGGTCCGTAAACTTCCTTAATCTTAAAGTTGACGGGTCCCTTAACGGCGATAACGCGGTACGGCCCTGTCCACGGTTTAAGTAGCTTCTTGCTGCGGTCGGTTTTACCAGCTGGGTTGTAAAGCCATACTAGATTCCCTACCTCAAAGCTTACTGGCTTGGTACTTTTATTGTAGTTTCGTACTTGCTTTTCGGTGGTTTCTCTCGTGTGTTGGTATACCCTTTCGTAAGCCATTTGTAATCTTCTTATAAGTTCAGCCGCGTAGTTTTCACTTACATCGTAGCGCATTCTACTGGGTTTAAGAATGTCGTCGTACGGTAGTGACATATCTCGGCCATGTAATAAGAAAAATGGAGTGTCTCCGGTGGTGCTATGTATGGTCCCTCGGTATGCCATGAGAATGTATGGTAACCATAAGTCCCAATCCCGTTGATCACCTCGTACAAATTGGGATAACATATCCTTGATGACCCTATGACTACGCTCTATCATTCCATTAGCTTGCGGATGGTAGGCGGTAGTATGAATTTTCTGAATCCTCAATAGTTGGCATATCTCCTTCATAAGTTTCGACAAAAAATTCGTCCCTTGATCGGTTATTAGTACCTTCGGAGTCCCGTGTCTTGTTACAATATGCTCCACAAATGCTCTGGCCACAGTGTCTGCTTTTTGGTCGGGAAGCGGGATAGCTTCCAGATATCGCGTAAAATAATCTTGCACGGTTAGAATGAATTTATTTCCTTGGAATGTTGTAACCATAGGCCCTACGATATCCATGGAAATTCGCTCGAACGGTTCGCTCACAGAAGGAAGTTTTTGTAACGGTGCTGGTTTCCTATGTGGTGAAGTTTTTCGCTGCATGCAGGGAACACATTCTTCACAATATTGTTTCACATCAGCGCACATGTTTGTCCAATGCATTTTGTTACGAATAAGATTTAAAGTTTTCAAGTATCCCAAGTGAGAACAAAATGGCGTGTCGTGGTAGTCCCTAATTACCGTTTTAACCATAGTTCTCGGAATAACCATTTTGTCGTGTCGATCCGTAATGCCTCGTGCTTTGTATAGTACTCCGTCATCATCTAGGTAGTACTCGTGATAATCCGGGTCGGTGTTTAATCGGTCGAATACTGGTTTTAATAATGGATCTTTTCTTTGTTCCCCTTTGATCCACTGACGGTCCCAGAATGGTTCGTAACCTTCTTCTAAGTTAACCATTTGTACCGGAATCCTCGATAGTGCGTCCGCATTTCCATTTTTACTTCCGGCCCGATGTTCAATCTCAAAGTCGTATTCTCCCAGAGTGAGAGCCCATCTAGCTAACCTTGAACTTGGGTCCCGTATGGTTAAAAGCCATCGTAACGGTCGATGGTCAGTTACAATTTTGAATCGTTTCCCGTACAAGTAGCATCTGAAGTGTTTTATTGCCCATACAACAGCAAGGCACTCACGTTCAGATACGGAATAATTCCTTTCTGGTTTTGATAATTGGCGGCTTGCATACGCGACTGGTTTCTCACACCCATTGTACTCCTGGCTAAGTACAGCCCCTATAGCACTTCCGGATGCATCCGTAGTTAACGTGAAACTTTTGTGAAAGTCTGGATACTGCAGTACTGGTTCCTTGCACAATGCTTCTTTCAACAAATTGAACGCTTTATCGGTTTCTTCTGTCCATTTAAAGGGAACATCCTTTTTCGTTAATTCTGTTAGTGGTTTTGCAATACGTGCGAACTGCGGAATGAATCTTCGGTAGAAATTGGCTAGTCCCAAAAATGATCGGATATCCCGTATATTTCTTGGTTTAGGATAATTTTTAACTGCAGACACCTTATTTTCCTCAGGTTTTACGCCATCTCGGCCTATTATGTGCCCTAAGTAGTTTATTTCTGATTGAAGGAACTGACATTTAGAAGGCTTTAATTTCAGATTTGCTTTTCGAATACAGGTAAAGACTTCTTTTATACGTTCTATGTGTTCATTGACTTCTCCTCCATTGAATACGATGATATCATCCAAATAGGCTAGACATTTGATCCCTTTTAGCCCGGCCAAGGTCACGTCCATCAATCTTTGGAAGGTACTAGGCGCATTAGATAATCCAAAAGGCATTCTTTGGCACTCATAATGCCCATCTGGTGTGGAGAAGGCTGTCTTCTCCCGGTCCTCTTCTGCTATAGCAATCTGCCAATAACCCCACGCCAAGTCCAAAGTAGTGAAAAGTTTAGCTTGTCCCAACATGTCGATCGTTTCACTGATGTTTGGAAGCGGATAGTAGTCCCTTTTCGTTATCTGGTTTAATCCCCGAAAATCGATGCATACCCTCATTTTCACTTCCCCGGTTGTAGTCTTCTTAGGCACCATTACCACGGGTGCTGACCACGGCGACTGAGAATGTTTGATGACCCCTTCATCCAACATTTCTTGAATATTATTCTTCAATATTTCCCTTTGTGCATGTGGTACACGGTATGGTCGCTTCGCAATAGGCATTACATTTTCGGTCACGATTTTGTGTTTGACTCCAACAGCTTCACCAAGTTTGTCGCCTTCCAATAAAATGATGTCCCGAAATTCTACTAACACTTGTAAAATCTTAGTTTGAGTTTCTTCATCCAAGTGGTCAAGTTGCACGCTATCCCGTAGTTTAGTCCAAGTTTCTGAATTTTCCACGTAACCCCTGTGTTCAGATACGTTGTAGCAAAATTTTCTTGTACCTTCTGAGGTAGTTTGTTTTGTTGTCCCTGGTACTCCCTTGTAAATAGTACCATTCCCTAACTTGTAGTTCATTTGTAAATTCCCACTTTTATTATTAAAAATATTTCCATTTTGAACTATTTCCCCGTTATGTCCCTTAGTTTCATACGTTTTCCCATTATCACTGTTATTCCCGTACAGTGTGTTGAAATATTTTTTGTTTAACCCATTTTCCAGAACTTCTTCAGCTTCTCCGACGACGGTCCCAGTATTCAATTCAATTACTTGACTAGAAGCATTAATTAGGCACACTTGAACTTCTTGATTTGACTGAACTTCTGTTAAAACTCTTGCGGAATTGATGCCGTGCATGAGTACTTCTGTTGGTTCAATCAGCACAGTGGTTCCGGATACTAAATTAGTTGAACTAGCTCTGCATACACATTCGCTTCTAGCAGGAATGCTAACTCTCTCCACCAGCGAAACAAAGTAGCGGCCAACTACTTGCTTCTGATCGCCCCCTAATTTTGGCCGAATTATGGGTGATCCAGTATCTCCATCGCTTCCCCCATTGCTAGTCTTAACTATTTTTTTCCATCCTGTTTTTGATTGAACACCAGAATCAGTAGCTTCATTTTGTTCCTGGCGTGCCTTACTCTTCCCTAAGGATATCTTAGTATCCTTCGTCCTTTTGTAATTGATAACCGGCGAGCTATTTTTGGGTTTCTTAGTCCCCGACGTGATGGTGTGCCCCGTCTGACGTTCCCTTTTTAAAATATGTGTTTTGAATTCCCGTAATTCCTGAATATCCCTGTTGTCAGTATCACTTCCATCCTGGTTGAATTTATTCATAAGTACTGGTTCGCCATTTATGTTTAATATATTTTTGCTATAGTCAATTATGGCCCCTTGAGATTCGAAAAAATCACGCCCCAATAGACCATCAGCTATTATTGGTAAATCCCGACAAATTAAAGTATTAATATGGTACAGTTTTGTTCCTATTGAAAGTTGGAGTGGTACATGCCCCATGCATTCCAGTTCGTCTCCTGTAATTCCCGTAAGTTTGAAGTCACTTGTAGAGTAATATTGGTCAAAATCGAGTATGTCTTCTTTTAGTATGGTTACTGCACTTCCTGTATCGAGAATTAGTTTTAATGGTTTGTTATTAACATAGGCGGTCACGATACTTGGTGCGTCCCTTATAGTAGAGGTGTGTGATATTATTGATTGGTTGGGCCCTCGAGGCGGGACAGAGTCGAAGGTCCGCCGTAGTTTAAATTAGTTGCGGGGCCCTGGTTTGTTGGTGTCCATCCAGTACGCCAGTTTACTTGGTTCGAATTTCCCATCCCGGCGGTTTGCGTTAGGGACCGGTTCTTTGTATTATTAATTTCGTGAGACGACGGTCCATTTTGTCTCGGGTTCCTACCAGAAGAGTTTGAAGTTATGTTCCCTGAACGGTTCCGTGACTCGTTGTTGCGTGTGCAGTCCCTTTCCCTATGCCCCGTTGTTCTGCACTTCCGACATACAAATGTAGAGCGGCACTCGACAGCATAATGTCCCTTTTGAAAACAGTTGTAACATTCGGGTCCCCCGTGCTGGTTGGTTGAATTTTGACGATTTTGTGATTGAGTATTTCTGTTGTTGGCGCTCGATGATGCTACTCCCCTGTTCGACTGATTCCACGACTTATTTCTGTTTGGAAATCCCCTTGGTTTGAAGTTACTCCGGCCCTGATCGTTGGATACATATAACGTTTGTGTCATATGACGTGACGTATTGAGGATGCTTTGGTTCAATTCCTCTTGTGTGGCTATTTCGGTAGCTGTGTCTATAGTTAAGTTTGATTCCCTGATTAGAAGAATGCCGACGACTCGTAGTAGATCCCGTCGTAGCCCTTGTCGAAACTGTGCAAGTACCAAATTTTCGTGTTTTTTGATTATTCCCGGTCTTTCGGCGGCGGTTGCTTGATTTAGGTCCTCCTCGAGAACTTCTTGGGCGATAACCTTTAGGCGAGTAACGAATTGGCTAACGGATTCGTTGGAACGCTGGAACGTTTGACTGAGTTTGAATTGTGCGGCACCCGGTATCCTTTGCGGCGTAAATCTCGAAATTAATTTAGCTTTGAAAGCTTTGTAGACAACATCACCCCCCTGTAGAGAAGTTTCACCCTTGAAAAATTGATACGCTTCTCCTACCAACTTACATTTGACAACGCTGAGTAACTGTGATTCAGTAAGTTGTTCTAGAGCAGCCCTCTGCTCGAGACGGTCAAAGTATTCTTTTACATCCCCCTTTCCCGAGAAATCGTCAATAGACTGAACGAAAGCCCCTAAACTATTTCGAGGAACTTCCACTTTGATTGTAGGTTTAGAATCAACTGACCTACTTGTCGTTGCCTGCGGTGCGTCTTGCGTCATTTTGCTCAATCAAAGAAAATACCCAAATATTAACAAAAAATAAAGTACCCAAAAAAAAAAAAAAAAAATGTATATATTTGAAAGGATAAATAATTATATATATAATGATATCATTTATTCAATCAAAATTAACGCACTGTAACGACCAAGACGAAAGGAAAGAGAAAAGAGATCAGTTTACACACAATTCTGTCTTTCTCTCCTTCTTTTTCCTTATAAAAAAAAAGATAAATAAATAAAAATAATATTCCTGTAATGTAAAAAAAAACCAATTGAAAAAAACAGAAATGATATAAATTTAGCAATAATAAAAACAAACAAAAGGTGAGAAGAAAAAAAAATTCGTTTTTTTTTTCAATAAATGCTAAAACACTAGTTAATGAATATTATAATTTATAGGTAATTAATTCCTAAGTCTTTCCTATAGTTGAATATTTTTATGGAGCGTCCTATAGCTCTATTAACTTATTATTTCTTCCCTATTGCAAAATGTTTTGGGACCCCTGGTATTTTGTCAATTATTTTCCAATAATAATAATTAATAAAAGTATTAAAATACATGTTGTATTTCCGTATGTATTGCAACTATCTGTGTAATATAATATTATGTAATGTTTTAATGTGTAGTGATAGTGTGTCCCGTGTATTCAGTACATATGCATATGATGTATACTACACACATCATATGGTTGCACAGGTGCGTATGGCTACATGCATATTATTCTTTTTATTAGTTTGTTACATATCGAGTATACATGGATACATACATTATTTTATGAACGATATGATCCTTTAATTGCTTGAATATATATATGCGTGAATTTAATATACGTTTGTCTGTACATATGTCATGAAAAAAACAAAAAAAAAAAAGTATCAACGCATTTTGCTTACGTATTTTTTCTTTTTTTCTTTTTTTTTTTTTTTGTATAATAGGTAATATGTAAAGTGTGATTAATTATAATGGAGATTAAATTTCTTTTTTTCTTTCTTTAAATGAAAAATATAAAATAGCGTAAAAATTGAAATTTACGATTATTTACTAACTCCAGGTACTGTAAAGTTACTAGTTCCATTTTCTCTTGTTATACCCAGCCCAAAATGTTTCCCAAAAAATAAATCTAATTAGTATAAAATACGGAAATATTACTGCTGACATTTCAGTTAAAAGAAAAAAAAAAATCAAATTAATATGTATTTAATAATGGAAAAAAAAAAATTTTTTTTTTCTTTTTTTTTTTGCTGACTCTAACTGACCTAGTTAATTTCCTAGTTTAATTACCCAATTGTTTAAATTTATTTCAAATGATATTGTAATAGAATTTTATGAATTAGATTACTAATTTTCCTACGTAAATTTACTCATAGTACTTGCTAGGGGTGGTTTTTCGTTACAAATTCCATCCATTTCCACATTATGAGAGGCTCAACTAGCACGCCATTAGCTGCCACCAATGTCAACGTCCTGGAATCCCTTTAAAGGACCAGGACTATCATAGCGTGTCGGGAGGGTTCGAGTTCCGTGCCGTGTGTTGAGGGATCTCAATTCGTGGAAATAAATGAAAGATGTTGTTCGGAAAGAAAACGGATTTATTTAAATAATAAAATAAAATAAAAGTTTAAATAAAAAATAAATAAAAAAAAAATATATATAATAAAATAAAATTGAAATAATAATAACAAATTGTCTACAAATAACAAAGAAATATATGAAACCCTTAACCCAGTATAATAGAACATAGAGCGGACTCACCTGCTACACTTAATTAACACTGTATTTAATCGGCTAACGACGAAACTTAATATTTGAAAAATTTTATGAGTCATATAAATAAATGTTTTATTGAACAATGTTACTTGTACTAGAAATAGAAAACCCGAACACTACCCCAGTGTCGCCCGTGTCTCGTCGCGAATACTTCTGATCTTACCCAAATTGATAGCCACCTCAATCAGCCACGCGTGGGTCAGAAAACCTGTCCCCACCGCGTCAATTATTTAATTGATTGGCAATCAATTTCAGCAAAGTTCGCAAATTCCACAACAATTTCGAAATTTGCCCTACAAAATTATTGTGTATAAATGCGACGCCCATATACAGGCGATTCGCTTCTCAACAATTACATTTATTGATTATTTTTTTCAGGTCCAAGAAGGTTGTTATCTTCCAAGCAATCCTGAAGCAATGGTAATTGACATTGATTATAAAAGTGGTACGCCTATGCAGAGTGCTGCCAAAGCACCATATTTAGCTAGATTTAAAGTTCGTAAATATGGTATTCAAGAATTAGAACAAATAGCTATGGCTGTGTCTGAAAAAAATATTAATAGTGAGGTAAATAGAAACGTTTTAAATAATTTTATTAATTCTTTCCATACTACAAGAAAACGTAATGTAAAATACCCCTGTCGCAGCATCTGCATAAACATAGTGAATTTCCAAAAATTGGACAATTTCATACAACAACCTGTATCCATCTAGCTCTCTAACAGTGAAAAAATTTTCAAAATCGGTTAAGTAATTAATTTTTAACCCTTTTGGACCCCCAGGACCCTGGCGGATCTCATATAGTATATCATATATGCATTTAAAAGAATTTAACTTATATAACATAACTTATATCCATCTAAAATAGTTTAGCTCTCTAATGCTGTGCGTTGACTAGGTCGGAAACACGGCGCGGTGCGGTTCTCACATCAATAAGATCTCCAGGGCGGTACCGCGCTGCTCTGTCGACCTAGTGGACGCACTTACATTTATTCAAATGTATTTATCTCCGAGAGCGGAACTGCGCCGCGTTTCCGACCTAGTGGACGCTCAGCTTAACAGTGATGACGATTCAAAATCGGTGATGACGTGTTCTTGAAAAATTAGTTTTTGTAAAAAATAAAATAGATATAAATATTGTTATTGTAATGATAAAAACGATGAAGCATTTATTGTAAAGAAATTCAGAAAATTCCTTAATTTTTCTCAAAAGCTAGTTCACTTAGAAACAATGTTTTAAAAGCTTATCTTATGTAATTTTTTACGCTCTTTTCGATGGTATAAAAAAAAATTTTGGTTTCCAAAAATCGGATGTATCTGGCTGACGAACTCATCCAAGTTTTTGGGACTTTTGATCTACACACCAAATTTCGTAAAAATTGCAGGCTTCGTTCGAGAGTTATCGCGATCGAGGACATATATATATATATATATATATATATATATATATATATATATATATATATATATATATATATAAATTTTAGTGAATCTTCTCTGTTTCTCAAGACCTCAAAAAAACATTTCTACCATAGTCCCGGGCTCAGTCTTTTCATGACACCCGCTGTAAGAAGTGTATTTTCAAAAAGGAAATTCACTTAAAAACAAAACTGTATATTTACAGGAAATAACAAAAATATTTGTTATTTTAATAGTTTTTGAGGATTTTCGTATTTTGTTTAAGTACAGTATAAAATTAATACTAGACAAATATTTTATTATACAGTAGAATTTGCCTTAAAAAGAGCGGAAAAAATACATAAGAAAAGTTTTTTTAATTATTTTTCTATGCGAACTATTTGGGGACTCTAAAGCGACAAACATAAACTTTCCAACCGCTTTGGGAAATTTGTTTAGTCTTAGAAAGCTAAACTTCCTTAAATGGATACGGATTATATTATATGACATCCACCACTGTCCTGGAGATCCAGAAGCGCCAAAAATAAACTACACAACCGATTTTGAAAATGCTTGTGTTCATGAGAGAATTTTGTTTCAAAACGTTTTGCAACAGAGCTTGCATTGTTACGAAACATAGGGCTCTGATTAAAAAAAAATTAATACGCGTTAGATATTAAAACTACGGATTTCTAACATAGTGACTGTTTGTTTCTTATTTCATAATTTTTGAATGTGAACGTACTTCAGAAGTTAGGGATTTGTATTGTGAAAAACCAGAGAAAAAACATGAAAAAATATTCAACGCGCGTTAATTTTTTTTTAATCAGAGATCTCTGTAACCGCGCAAGCTCCGTTACAAAACGTTTTGTAATAAAATTTTCTCACGAACACAAGCAATATTTTCACTGTTAGAAAACTAAATTATTTTAGATGGATATAGGCTGTGTTACATAAGGTCCGCCCAGAATTACGGCCGAGTTAATTTTTACCAATTTTTTCTTAAATACTATTGGAATTCGGAAACCACACCAAATTTTATTAAAGTCCGTCTAGTAGCTTTTACGTAATGTGTGCACATACTCAAAATGGTTTTTCTATTTTCCCGTGGGAATAAGACATTTTCCCGGAGTAAAAAGCATCTTAGATGCTGACCCAGGTAATAAGTTATCATCACACCAAATTTCATTAAAATCCGTCCAGTAGTTTTTGCGTGATGCGTAAACAGACAGACAGACAGACAAAAATTTTAAAAATCGCTGTTTTGATATCTACATCGATAACTATTTACAGTATCAGTAAAATTTTCAAAAAATTTACCATGTACAGAAATGATCTCGTTACAGTTTTATTATATGTATCGATAACGCCTTAAGATTTTATAAATTATGTTGCGCATTGCTTCAAACTTCACTCAAAAGTTATTTTATACATTTTAGTTCATTTTTAAATAAAAGCTTGCTTTAAAAAAACTATTTTTTTATTTAAATTTATTTATAATTAATTTTTCAGATCAAGAAAGAACAGTTGAGTAAAGGTGTTGAAGTATGGCAAGCTGCAATATTTAAAGTTGGTGATGATGTTCGACAAGACATGTTAGCGTTACAGGTCATTGGTATTTTTAAAAATATTTTCCAACAAGTTGGATTAGATTTATATCTATTTCCCTATCGTGTTGTCGCAACTGCTCCAGGGGTAAGTCAATTTTATATACAAAAGTAGATGAATGATTATAATATTAAGGACGAAATTGTGGCTAATTTCATACAATAAAATTAATATATTTGTACTCCTTCCATAGTACAAAAAAAGAAGAAAAAACAATTTTTGTGATGGGAAAGGGGTATAAATATATTAATTTTATTGTACAATATAGACCGAGCTCCGACCGTGTTTTTCGCTACCTCACCAGATGATTCTTTGGGAGTAACCTAAATTAATCGCAAATATACCCTAAATTATGAATCCCTAGGCCGACTTTGTGAATTCCATTAAATTATATTTTTAATTAATTTTTATAAGTAGCTCAAATAAGAGGGTTACTTACCTTACAAGATGATTCTTTGAAAATTATATATTTTGTATAAAATTGTGCATATTTTACAAAACAAATGGTCTGCCTCTCAAATTTGAATTTTATTAGCCCGGCAGACCTACTTATGTTTATTAATTATCCTCATAAAACCTACCCCACAAGATGATTTTTTGATTCTTTTTTTAAATCAAAGTTTAGGATCATCCCTATCTAGAAAACATGGTCTGCCTCATAAAAAACAGTGACGAGTACGGCAGACTTAATTTTGAATATATATATATATATATATATATATATATATATATATATATATATATATATATATATATATATATATATATATATATATATATATATATATATATATATATATATATATATATATATATATATATATACGCGCACTTGGAAACAATATCTCGATGCTGAAAACGTTTTTTTTTTATGAACAAATAATTTGTTTTAATGTAATAGATTGTAAATAATTTGTTTTTTAGTAAAAGGTTGTACCCACGATCGTGTATACAGGTCTTGACACGGAAGCGTGTTTTGAATAGCTCTTATTGAGTACGTTTTGAAAGTAATCCCGCAAAGATGCTTTATGGACTTGTTACCTTTCTGCAGTTAGCAGTTCATACTTGAAAATTATTTTTATTTAACTTATTCATAATTTTTTTTATTTTCTTTTTTATCTAAATATAATTTATTCATTTTATTAATGTTTGCTGTTTATATTTTTGAAAATATACGTATTACCATATTTTTCTTTTTATTCATCATAGTTTCCCATTATTTTTATTTTTATTTTATTTTTTATTTATTTGTTTATTTTTTAATTTTTTTTTTGGTCAACTTATTTAACATTATCATTAAAAAGACATGAATAAAAGCTACAAACAACTAAATTACTAAAAATCACACCGAAACAACAATTTATATAAATATCATGGTGCCCACAGATTTTTAAATATATTTAACTAATATTTCCAGTTCCACCAAAATAGTCGCATTTGCGCAAAACTAACCAAGTTTCTCCAAAGAGAAAACTAGAACTAATATTGTTGTGCCGTGATGTTGGGACATGTTTTCATATCCAGATTGGCCATATATTTATTATCATTGAGGAGAGAATCGACTAGAGAGAATGCTGTATATTACAAATACATTAAGAAATTGAAGCAAAAAAATTAACTGATGTGAGCAAAAAAAATTGACTGATGGGATTACTTTAATGGCGGTCAAACCATTAATTTAATGCTTTATCTAATATTTATAAATAAGTGTCCGTGGTTACAAGTTGGGCTTACTAAAATGGAGTCATGCTTCAAAATTTAATGCCTGTGGTATCTTCTAGGAAACATATGTTAATATGTTCAATTCAGTGCTCAGTGTTTATTATACTACATATATGACGTCAAATAAATATTAGATTTGCAAAATTTTTTTACAAAAAGTTAAAAATTATCATTTGTATTAATTATTATTGTAATCATAATTATTGACTAATATTGATAATAGTAATAATCGTAATAATTTTTACAAAAAACGGTATTAGTTGAAATAAATATGTATATGATGTGTATGTAAATTTAGATAAAATTTAATTTCAGTTTTTGTGCGGTGTGATTTGACAATTCTTAACAAAAAGCATTAAGGTTTTTTTTCTGTTAATAGTCATCTAAAAAGAAAAAGGGAAAATTGCAGTATAGTATATGGTGCGATATTTTTTTTTAACCGGTAAAAACGAACCAAAGTTGGTGGACATTTTTAATTATGAAAAGTTAAAACGCGGAAGCCTATTTTGTTTTCGAAAAGTCAAATTTATTAATATTTTACACATTTTTTAATATTGACATTTGTATGATATTATTGACTTATTGTAGTATTTATTTATAGAACACGATAAAAATAACAGAATAATGTAAAACACAAGTGAGTAAAGCGGCCCCGCTCACGCGGGGCCATTTAATATACTAGACAAATTAGTTTATATATTAAAATCCGTTTTCAATTGTCCTAAGCAATATAAACTAATAGTCTAAGAGCTGGCTACATAAAAAAGCTTTTTATCGCTACATGTATATATATATATATATATATATATATATATATATATATATATATATATATATATATATATATATACATATATATATATATATATATATATACATATATATATATATACATATATATATATATATATATATATATATATATATATATATATATATATATATATATATCGCCCCTTGAGAATAAAACTGTTACAACTGCAAAATCACTAATTTTAAGATATTAAAGAAATAAGATTTTGAAGAAATTTAAAACCGAATAACTTTTTTCCAAATCATCTTAGAACTTTAAAACTTTGCTAGGTTCATTCTAACAGTTAGTTTTAAATGTTGTGATAAAAATTTTGTCGAGAAAATTCATAGTTTAAATTTTCATTGCAGTTGTAACCAAAAATTTTTTAGTTATTTTACAAAAAGTTGCATTCTGTTTAGGATTATAATGTTATATCTGCAAATAATACATTTTTTCTTAAGTATTTCACAAAATATTACTTTTTGTTGGTGACGCAAAGTTGTATCTGCAACTAATACTTTTCAGAAATTTTGAAAATTTCGCTTTATATAATTTTATAATGGCAATTGTTTAAGGTAACACATTCCATAACTGTATTACAGATAGAGATGGGCAACAGGAAAATTCCCAGTGGAAATTTTCCCGGGAATATTCCCATTTGGGTAATTATTGAGTATTTTCCCGGGAAAATTCCCAAGGTAACACATTCCATAACTATATTACAGATAGAGATGGGCAACGGCAAAATTCCCAATAGGAATTTTCCCGAGAATATTCTCATTTGGGTAATTATTGAGTATTTTCCCGGGAAAATTACCGAAACCTGAGTAAAAACGATTACTTACAATTAGCTGTACTATTTTACAAATGCGTTTTTAATTAAAGACCGCGACAAACCGGTCCCTCAATTTACGTGAATATTCGTTTCATGGGGATTCAATTTATGAGGATAAAAAATCGCGTAAATTAAATCCGTCATTATAAAAAAAAGATACTGGAAATAAAAGCTACCAAAAATTGTAGAGAATTTTATAATACTTTAAATGATAACGAAAATGTAGAAATTTACACGTTAAAATTTTAAAAATATCGTTTTTTTCGATATCGATAATTTTCGATAACGAAAAATAGGTTTTGACAGTCCCGATATATTAGGAATACCCACAACTTGCTTCGCTTAAGCCTTCAAAAATTTCGTTATTTTTGAGCTACGATGTACCGTTTACGGGATATTTACGACCAAAGGTTTACGTTTTCGAAAAGTATTGAAAACTAATTTTTTTGAAAATATTTTATTGGTGACAAAACCAATTTGACTAATCAGTCTGAATCAATTAATTATAATCAGTTTATGATGAGTAACTCGGTATCCATAATTTTCGATAACGAAAAGTAAGTTTTGATAGACCCAGTATGTTGGGAATACCCACAACTTGCTTCGCTTAAGCCTTCAAAAATTTCGTTATTTCTGAGCTACTATGCATCGTTTACGAGATATTTACGATCAAAAGTTTACGTTTGAAAACTTTTGATCGTAAATATGATCGTATGATTTGATCGTAATGAAAACTAATTTTTTCGAAAATATTCTATTGCCGACCAAAGAAATGGGACTAATAGAGCATAAATTAAACCATTATACAATCAATTTATAATAATTTGTTAGACATTTAGTAGTAAAAGTAATTAAACATATTTAACTGAAAATATTATGTTATTTATTCTTCTTTTCTTCTATTATAACTATTAGGAGTATGTAGCTATATTAGAGATATGCTGCTACAATTTTATTTTGTTTTTGGATTTTAATTTACTTATATTGTTTCTTACATTTTCTTTGATATCAACATTTTGCCGATTGAAGTTTTTCCCACGTTTGTCTGTTTTTATTATACAAATATTTCGATCAAGCTTTTAGTTTACTTTTCTAGTTTACATTTTATCTTCTACGCAATATCCTGATTTAATTTTTGGTTTTACCGGAAAAATTTCTAAGTTTTCAGTGAATAACGTTCTGACCCTGTATTAATTAAACCTTTTTGTATATTTGTCGCCCGTAAATCACGATTTCGTTTTCGTTTCTTTCCTTCCAAAACAGGTGTTGTTAAATTTCCATTAGTATTATTTGGGAAAGTTTCGTCCAAATTATAATATATATGCGAATTAACTAACATGTAGCCACTTAATAAAAGAAATCACATACATATACCTTTTTTAATCTAATACTGCACATGTAACAAAATTTTTTTAAATCATTTATTCTTAGATTGTTAAAATTTAAAAAAAGTTTATGGACTATAACTTTTTTATTTTCTAGAATTTTAGGATGAAAATTTCACCAATCGATAGCTTAAATGTAGCTGAATCCAATGATATAAAAATCTCAAAAACGAAAAATTTGCAGTTGTAACAGTTTTATTCTCAACGTGCGATATATATATATATATATATATATATATATATATATATATATATATATATATATATATATAATATATATTTTTACATGGTTAAAAAGCCAAAAAAAAATTATGAAGAAAATATTCTTATAATTTTCTTTCTATTTTAAGTATTTTTCGAGAAAATGTAAATTTTCACTTTTGTATTAGTTTTCTTTCTTTGTTAGTCTAATAAGTAATTTACATTTTAGTCTCAGTTCTTTATGAAATATAAAAATATTTCGTATTTTTTTAAAGGATTTTGTGAGAACAAGTGATATCTATTCACATACATGTATTATAATACACATACATATACATAGTTTTGTTTCTCATTTATTGCATTATAATTAGCATAGTGCTGTCTCAAGTTGAAAAATGAAAACTAAGCAGATTTTCTAAGCTTATGTAATTGAAGATTTTTTTTTTATTGAATTTTTAAAAAACAAGAAACTGAAGATTATGTTATGATATAATATTATTAAATATGAAACAAAACAACATAATATGTACAATGTACATATGTATGCACGGAAAAATATTTTGAATCGATTTTGAAAATTTTTTCACTAATAATTTTATTAATGTTTTTACAGTTCTTAAACAATTTTAAATGGATTTAAGGTATTTTATGTGAGGTCAAGGTTTTTGGGACCTAAAAAGGCCAAAAATTATTTAACCAATCGATTTTAAAAAATTTTTCACAGTTAGTAAGTTAAAGTATTTGAATTAATTAATTAAATGATGTCCGCAAGAAGCTTACGGACTGCCATAAGTTATATGAGATCCCTAGAACCCTTTTCTTACTGTTAGAGTACTAGAGTTGTATGAGTTTCGCCAGGGTTTACTGATCCCGTAATTGTAAAAAATAAACTAAACGACCAATTTTAAAAATTTTTTCACTGTTACAGAGCTAAACTATTTTAGATAAATATAGATTACGTTATGTAAGGTCCGCCAGGGTCCATAGAACACAAAAGTGTCAAAAATAAACTAACTGACCGATTTTGAAAATTTTTTCACTGTTAGGGAGCTAAGCTATTTTAGATAGATATACATTACGTTATTTAGGGTCCGCCAGGGTCCATGGGACCCAAAAGTGGTAAAAATAAACTAACCGACCGATTTTGAAAATTTTTTCACTGTTACAGAGCTAAACTATTTTAGATAGATATAGATTACATTATGTAAGGTCCGCCAGGGTCCATAGAACCCAAAAGTGTCAAAAATAAACTAACTGACCGATTTTGAAAATTTTTTCACTGTTACAGGGCTAAACTATTTTAGATAAATATAGATTACGTTATGTAAGGTCCGACAGTGTCAGTGGGACCTAAAAGTGTCAAAAATAAAATAACTGACCGATTTTGAAAATTTTTTTACTATTACCGAGGTAAACTATTTTAGATAGGTACAGGTTGTGTTATCTGAGATCCACAACTGTCCTGCGGATGCAAATGCGGCGTAGAATGCAACACAACGGGTTTTTACAATGTTCAACTAAATTGAACTTGAAACATAAGATTCATTTTGGTATATATGGCCAAATCATAGTTTTAATTAAAAATTACATTACAAAAAAATCATCAAACTGGGTCAACTGGGACTCGAACCTCGAACTTAGGATCTTTTGATAACTAGTCAATCACCTTGAGTACTTGAAAATATTACACAATTAACAATCACATATAAATTTATTAATTGCGATAATAATAACAAAGATACAAATTTATTCAAGACAAATATTTAATTAAATTTTATATATCTACAGCTGTAGAACTAGTCTGTGCTTGTTGTCACTCTTGGCGCATAATTAATAATTGTTTTCTCGGCTGCCGTGGCGTTGTTGTGCCATTATTCGAGCGCTGTTCGGCGTAATTCGTGTGAACTACGTTCTATAGCGCCACACATTGATAATTCTCGCCAATGGGATATTTGACAATTTTTTAAAAACCATCTTAGTGTGTTTATTACTTCTTACTAAACTCATAATACACATTTTTAAATTATTTTGTACTATATTTTTAATAAAAATCACCGATAAAATTTCAGATTTTAAAAAGATCGCCAAAACGATACGTTCTGTCTCTTTCAAATCGTATGACGTCATTGGCTCTAAACCATTAAGTAATAGTAGTAGGTCTAGTAATGAAAATTAATACCTAATGAAAAATATCTTTCATAGTTACCAAAAAAGTAAACAATTTTTTTCCTAACTACAATATAATACCTACATATTCGAACGAGCTTGTGACGTAAGCTGCTTTTGCTTGATGTTTTTGATTACGTCATTTTTAACGTAAATTTTGTAATTTTATTTAATTAAAATTTTTATATTTTTGAATGAAATAACCTGTAAAAAAGCAATATTCAGTATCATTATGACTCAAGTAATTATTTAAAAATCAAAATAGATATTTTTTCAACTACTGTCAAATACCCCATTCTCGCGCAGTTTTTAATTAGTGTGCACATATGCCTACATCATTTAGAAATAAGTGATGAGAGTAATGAATGTGTTCATTAACTCTTAATCTTGGCTTGTTCTTCATTTCTCGAGGTATATAATGCAAGTATGCGCGAACGTTGTAATTCTTCAAACTCAATTTTCTCAAAAACTATAACAGCTAGGAAAATGAAGCCGAAACAAAAAATCAAGATCAAGGATCAATAATCCTATATTTTATAATCACCAACGTCACTACATATATTATTATTATTATTATTACATATGACGACGCAAAAATTACACGCGTGCCTCTGGTGGTAAAATAAGAACTAGTATCAAGTAAAAATATACGTATACGTTCAATTGTCATAAAAATATGTATTATACAAATTATCATAGATGTGGATTACTAGATTTTTATCACCAGTTAAACGTACACGTATGTTTTTACTTGGTACTAGTTCTAATTTCACCATCAAAGGCGCAAGTGAGAATCTTTGCGTTGCCAATACCCTTTATCGGATAAAAATTTTATAACATTAAACTTCTAATACACTGCGTGCATTTGACTTATCCAATTTTCGTTTTCGTTTTTCATAGTGTGGAGTTATTGAATGTGTACCAAACGCAAAATCACGTGATCAACTGGGTCGACAAACCGATATCGATATGTATACGTATTTTATAACGAAATTTGGCGATGAAAATACAAAAGAATTTCAAAATGCTAGACGTAATTTTATTCGATCAATGGCTGCGTATAGCGTCGTCGGCTACCTTTTACAAATTAAAGATCGCCATAATGGCAATATCATGTTGGACATAGAAGGACATATCATACACATCGATTTTGGTTTCATGTTTGAATCATCGCCAGGAGGGAACTTAGGATTCGAGCCCGATATTAAACTAACAGACGAAATGGTTATGGTTATGGGTGGTAAAATGGAAGCTCAACCTTTTCGTTGGTTTTGTGAATTGTGTGTCCAGGCATATTTAGCTGTGAGGTATGTTTATTAATTTAATAAGTTCTAATATTTTTATTAATTAATTATTTTTTTAAGGCCGTATCAAGAAGCAATTGTATCCTTAGTCTCATTAATGTTAGACACAGGACTTCCATGTTTCCGAGGACAAACAATTAAATTATTACGGTCACGTTTTACTCCTAACATAACTGAGAAGGAAGCGGCTACTCATATGTTAAATGTTATACGAAATTCATTCTTGAACTTCAGAACTCGAACGTATGATATGATACAATATTACCAAAATCAAATTCCTTATTAGAAAAATTTGAAATGATACTTAAAACGTATTATAAGTTGAGAATGTAGTGAAGCAATAGGAAAATAGTCATAAAATGATAAAGAAAGGTGATTATTATTTTTATTAAAAAGCATTAAGTGTCTTCATAATCTTTGTTAAATAGGTTAAGGTATTTGGTACGAGATAGTCAGGTACAAAAGTATAACTCAGCGAAAAAATTTTCTTTTATCAAAAATTAAATAATGTATTAATATTCTTCAGTTATTATATTTGTATGCCACTTGTTTTTTTTTTTTTTTTTTTTTTTGAATTTCCGAGCGCTTATGTTGTAGCAATATAAAATTATTGTTGAAAAAGCGTTGTAAAATGATGTTTATTATAAATTATATTTCAAAAACGGCGCGGTCAGTAATTTTTATTTATTATTAAATATGGTTTGAAACTTTGTATTTTATAACATATTAGATTTTTATCAAATTCCTTTGACACGTTTTCATTTTATTCCAATTTGTAACATGTATATACCTTCAAATATGTACATGCAAAATTTCAAGAAATTATTATAAGGGTTTCCAGATTTTTCTCCGAAACCCTAATATAAACAATATAACTAACTATTATATACTTTGGTATACAGCTATAAACATACCGTCAGTTGGAGCGAATCTAGACAATTTTTTCAGTTTTTTAGCAATAAATTATTTAGAGTTTATCTAAAAAATTCTAAAAAAATAATTTAAATGCTTTAATATCACGAGCATGTAGGGCAGTAATAAAAATATCAAAATTGGTACTGCACATTTTTTTTTTTTTTTTTTTGATTATGTAGTGTCTAGGTTCGCCCCTATATGTGGGGCGAATCTAGACAGCGCTTTATTTGCAATATAAATCACATTCATCACAGTCATGCATATGGATAAAATCGGACATAAAAAGATAAAAATAGCTGAATTTCCAATCTGGAAATTCGCTAAGATAAATAACTGCATCAGCGAGTGACTTTTGACGGGTGGAATAAAACATTTTGGATTTAAATGAATTTTATTTCGATTTGCCTTTGAGTCTATCATGCAAGGTCGATTTGGGAACATGAAAATATTCAGCAGCTTGTCTGAGCGATTTTCTTTTATTTTTAATATCGGAAAGCAGGGGCGGAACAACTACATATTTACAGGGGGTCCAACAAAAATTTAAATTATCAAATTTTTTGATAACGCAGTTCTCCGATAATAATGGAAAATGTTGTAATAAAATGTCGTCGCGGAAATTTGATTTTCAAATAAAAAATATTAGTAAACCACTAAAAATTTTACTTTTTAATATAAATAAAATAAATTGAAAGAAAATTTCCAGGTAATTTTAGGGGTCCGAACTCCTTGGACCTCCCCGGTTGTTGCGCCTCTGTCGAAAAGAGCCCATTTTATGTTATCTAGACCACAGTTTATGTAGTTTATACCCACTTTCTTTTTATATTGACGCACCATGGTGTATGAATTCGCCTCACCTATAGACAATTTTTTGTTAATCAGTTTATAAAAAAAAAATTAAGCAGCTTTCATTTTTGGTACATATATTGTCAAAAAAACGCCAAACATTTTGTTGCCAGTCCCTACTTTATATATATATATATATATATATATATATATATATATATATATATATATATATATATATATATATATAGAAAGGCAGCTCGGTCTAGATTCGGCCCAACTGATGGTACTCTTAATTTTTTCTCGAATACTATTGAATACATCAGGGCTTCTTAAACTATGGGTCGCGACCCCATTTGGGGTCGCTTAGCGAGATCTTGGGGTCATAGCGAGAAATCTTTTATATGTATATACACCAATACCTCAGTTTGCGTCGTGATTACGTTCCAACGACGCAAAGTGAATTAAGTAAAACTTGTAAAGATCGAAGATAGGTTTGAAGGGTTACGAAAATACTACTTTTTAACTCGAACCCAAAATAACGCAACTTCGAAAATCTAACGACGCACAGTGAAAATTAGTACTAATTCAGCAGCGACGCAACTTCGAAAAAATGCAAAACGAAACGACGCAAAGCGAGGTATTGGTGTATATTGTTACCTAATCAATAAATCCTTACAAAATACTTATATATCTCTATTTGGGAGTCGCGAATAAAAAAAGGTTAAGAAGCCCTGGAATACATCATTGTGTAAAAAAATAAAAATTAAAAAAGATTTTGAACTTTTACAAATTTTACCAGAAAACATTTTTTGGACGAAAAATGTTCCTTTTAATTTTTTTCGAAAACCAATTTCCATAAAATAATGGCTCAAAACCCTGTCTTATGTGATTTTTTCGCTCTTTATCATGGTATAAAATAAAATGTCGAAAAACTTAAATTTTGGAAAAAAACTCATTTCCCAATTATCCCGGAGTTTTTGCAATAATAAACAATTTTAATAATGAATGATTATAATATTAAGAGCGGAACTGTGGATTATTTTGTACAATAATAATACATTTGTACTCCTTTCCCCCCAAAAAGGGGAAAGGAGTATAAATATATTAATTTTAATAATCTTTATTTTTATAACTCATTTTTAGTTGCATTTAACTCATTCTGAGAAACGTTTAGATTTGTTTTTCGGTCTCCCGTAAAATTGTTAAAAATGGATTTAGGCACATTTCTTTTTAAGCAGACGATACCTAAGTAACTTAAAATTATTGCTATGAAGTTGCCAACAAATCTAAACTTAAACTTTGATATTAACAAGAATAATTAGTACTTAATTGAAAATGAAAAACACCGTCCGAACAATGCCGATCGTGGCCGAAGGTAACAGAACAGCGCACGAACGGAGTTTTGGTTTCGGTCGTAGTTTTGGCTGTTTTGTTGCTGAAATCGAAACTAAACCGAAACTCCAATTTTACGCCGAAACTGACCGAAACCGAAATATCGGTCGGACACTATGGATGACATACATGATTATAATATCTAGAATAAAATAGATAAAATTTAATGAAAGTTATGAAGACTACTACTGTACTCACTATTTTACTAAGTCTCGCATTTATCTGTATAAAAAATAAACCATTTTAGATTGTTTAAATTTAGGTTGTGGGTCAAAGCTAAATATAAGCTACCTCCAGTCACTGTGATTGATAAGTTCTGTTTAAAAAATGTTTTTAAATGTATTTGGATTCAAAAATATATTAATGTAGATGGAATTAGCACATTGCATGTAACATAAAACTTCACTGGTTTAAATAATAAAATAATAATTTATTGAAAAAAATTGCTATTAATTATTTACTGTTAATTAATAAATTATTTAATTTTGTTATTATAACATACAAAATAAAAATATGAAAAGAAAATGTTTCGTTTAATTTTTAGTTGAATTTTTCAATAGCAAAATTAGACTATTACACCCTATACGATAAGAACGGGACGAGGCGGGAGTAGGGGCGCTATCCGTTTTCGGACCCGTAGAACACAATTCTGAAGAAAAAACTGTCTGATATATATATATATATATATATATATATATATATATATATATATATATATATATATATATATATATATATATATATATATATATATATATATATATATATATATATATATATATATATATATATATATATATATATATATATATATATATATATATATATATATATATATGGGGTGAGTTTTCTGAGAGTTGCCATTTTGATTATGGCTAAACTATTGACTTAATCAAAACATTGTTCAAATAAAAGTTGTAGCCACTAGCGGGGAACATTGATTGATATACTTCGGAGCTTTATAGTTCTTGTGGTTTTCGAGATACGATACAAACTTACCTTTTTTTAAATGGAATGGTATACTTATTTGTTGATAAAAATTTTTCAATAAAGCAACAGAAATAAAAAATAAAAATTTTTATCTTAAGTTTTTTTTTTTCAAATTTTAAAACTTTCGCGCTTGAAAGTGATTTATTTACAGCTTTGTTCCTTTTCCAAAATGATGAACGGTTCAAATAATAATGAATTTGTCAAATACGCATGATCGAACTGAATTATTACTTGAACTAATAATTTTGAATTTTTGAAAAGGAACGCAATAAATTCTAAAAATACTCTATAGAGGGCTTAGAAGTGTGACACTACCATCATAGAGAAAAGCAACAAAAATCTCGATGAGAAACAGGGTTATAGATAGAATATATAGTCAAGTAGCATCAGTGTCAGTCGCGTCAGTTAGCGTCAATTATTTACAATTTATAATCAACAAAAATATTTTAATTATTATGTATAAAAAAATAAATTTGAATAACTTTGCTCTCGTATGACAACGTTACCACGCTAACGACGCTAACCGTAGATATCGTAAATATGGTAGATAATGGGTAGATATCGTAGATATTATTCTTCATTAATTTTTTTTTTTTTTTTTTTTTTTTTGATTAAATTTTTTCAAAACTGTACACAAACTGAAATTCTAGTTCAAATTCTTGACAAAAATCTCGGACTGATTGAACTGTTTTGAACTCAGTTCAAATTCAAATTCATAGTAAAAGGAACATTGAACTATCAGTACAAGTAATATATTTTTTTAAAAGGAACGCATTATTTTCAACTTTTCCAACTGCGCATGATTTTTACTGATTTGAACTAAAAATTCGTGAAAAAGGAACAAAGCTAGTGCATTTTGATTAGTTTAAGAGCGCTTAGTTCAAACTAGCCTTGTAAACTACGGATAATAATTGTAGCAGCTAAGCAGTAATTGTATTTATGCTACATAGATAGCTATCTAGTTAATAACTCGTGGATTCTACAACTCGTGTTTCCAGGTAGGTAAAACATTGTTAAAAATGGCAGCCATATTGAGCTAATATCTTTTTAAATTACGTAAAATCATAATCGTTTGCAAGTACTTGAGTAGGAAATTTAAAAGTGTCATTTTTAAAACGTAATTACTCAAAAATATGAGATAAAACAATGAAAATTTGAGCGTTACTGGTAGTTTTGAATCATAAACAAATTTTTGAAAAACTTTTAAACATACGTTTCCATTTAAAAAACTATAAGTATCTCTCATAACTCGAAAACCATAAGAGCTATAAAGCTCCTGACTATAGCAATCGGTTGCTCCCGTCGATATCTAAAATTCTTATTTGAAGAATTTTTCGATTAAATCAACGGTTTGGCTGTAATCAAAATGGCAATTCTCGAAAAACTCATTATTAAGATACCAATCTAAGTGTGCTTGTTTTTAAGCGTATGTTACAACCAGTTGAGCGAATGTTTTTGCAAGCGACTTGCGCTCATGCCGATACGAATTGGCTCTATCTCTCTTGCTGTACATACTAAAATGACATAGACAAAGATAGATTCGAATTCCGGTGGCATTGCAGTGAATGCCTTCAGTTCTAGGACTAACAATATTGCAACTATGTAATTTTTAGGTTTTTATTCGGGTGTCCTTTTAACTCTAATGAATGCATATTGCTTCTTGTACTTTCTGAATACCAAGTCAATTTAAACACTAAAATTTCCAATACACAAAAATAAAACTATATTTTCCTGTTAAATTTTTTATTTCAAGATTTTTTTTACAATGAATTTTTGAACAGATAGAAAAATTAAACAGGTAGAAAACGTTTTAAATACATTTTGTAAAATGAGTCTATATATATTTTTTTTTAAGTATTTTTTACATGTAACTTGGGGGCTATTCGTAACAACACTGCTTGGAAGCGGCTTGCAAGCAGCTTGCAAGCACATGCTTAAAAACGATCACACTTAGCTTGCTACCAAGGTCGGTAAAATATAAATATAAAGCAGTGTTGTTACGAATAGACCTTTTATTTAGTCACAAAGCATGCAAACTAAAATAAATAAGAAATTTAATATTCCTTGTGTAACATACCTTAATACATTAAACATGATTCATAAAAATTTTAGACTCATTTCGCAAATGTCGGTACTATATAATATTTCGATTATTACGATAAAAGATAATAACATATATTAGTGTCGCACTAAATGAAATAACTCTTGCTCTTTGTGGAGATAGGAGAACAATCCCATTATAGACAAAGCTACAATTAGGGAAGCCAACCGCTCCCGATTTTCTAAATAAAATTAGAATCGTCCTCCAAAAGTGCTAGCTTACATCGATTGTCCCAAAAATTAAAAAATTTAAAGCTTCATTAATTTTTTTTTAGTTATGCCTTCAACAAAGGCAAAGTTTAAAAATTCATACCAAAGATGATCGTGATTATTGATATTAAGTAATTGACCTGAGAAGATAGACGTTTCTCTATGTTCCTATTAACTCTGTAGGACTGTGATCATCTACAGTTCTAGAGTGACTAGAGATCAAATGCGATTTCTTAGTAATAAAAACAAATGTATGGTAGCCTAGAGGGTATGAATTTTTAAATTTTTGTTCGGGAGTATATATTTTAATATTATTCGCCCTCAAAATATACATAATAAAAGTCTACTATGTAACTGAAATTGTAAGTCGCATATTACACAATTCGCGACTCTTGCGTAATTGCGCGAGTGATAAGATACCTTTCAACGGAGTTACCTACTTTATCTAAGACTAATATGAAATTCATAATAAATAATACATTAAAATTATGCCAAATTTAAAATGTATTAAAAACATACCACAATTTTCAGTTAGATAAAAATTTTGGACAGATTAATAGAATATATAGTATAAAGATTAATAAAAATGTAGTAAACTGCGGTTCTTTACACAGAATCGTGTGTAAAGTACATAATTATGCACAGCCTTATATAAAACAAAACTTACCTAGATGGTATTTTGTACAGTAAATAAGCAATTTCACAGTAGTCATCGATAAAATATCTAATGAATATATCGGTGTAATGATATCTGTAAAAATGTAGTAAACTGCGGTTCTTTATACAGAATCGTATCGTATGTAGTATCTCTCGCTGAATGAATTTAAAGTTTAGACTGATTTGACTTACACATCTATGTCATGAAAAAATAATATAGCTCAATCATTTAAGGATTTAACCTGGGAATGAAACGGAATAAGCTGGATTTTCGTATACACCTTTATTTTGGCATCCTGAATGTTTCCTCAAAAGTCTCATAAGATCACGTGTGAGCGTCTTTAGATACTGAAGATCAAAGGTCGCGAAAATCAGTTTTTTGGAAATACCTCGCTTCTTTTGCCTCAAATCGTTTTTGTATTTATTATAAAAGTTATAGAACATAAAATTCTCTACAAATTTTGTTTCAAACACTCTTCGATTCGCTTAGCTGTTTTAAAGATAGAGCGCGATGAGTGTGGAGCGCTCAGCCGTACATGCTATAGTACAATGTCAATCGCGAATCTAAATCTGTAGTACGGTTTTTTAACGAAATTATTTGCTAAGTATTAGTTCATTAATTATTATTTAATACATTCTTATATTTAAATATATTAATTATAAATCAAATTGTTATTTACATATGAATAATAATTTATAAAATTATTTTAAATATTTATTCTTATTAAAGATAATTGGATTTTAGTTGGTAAGAACTTCAGCATTTCTATTCTAAGTGTGAAAACTCATGGACCCGGGTGTCATTAATGTCATTATTAAGATTTTACCTGGAAATACGGACCCCTACTGGACAACCTTTTCTATTTATAGCAAGTTGAGGCAGATGTTTAATTGTATCTATGAGACCAGTTTCTTCTTGGAGGGATCACTTTCTACTAAACAAGTTAATTTGATAGTTTCAAAGTGTATCTTGGCAACGACGGAGGTACAATGTATGGCTGAGCGCTCCGTACTCATTGTGCTCAATCTTCAAAACAGTTAAACGCATCGAAAAGTGTTTGAAACAAAATTTGTAAAGAATTTTATGCTCTATAACTTTTATAATAAACGCAAAAACGATTTGAGGCAAAGGAAGCGAGATATTTCCAAAAAATTTATTTTCGCGACCTTTGACCTTCAATATTTAAAGACGCTCACACGTGATCTTATGAGACTTTTGAGGAAACATTTAGGATGCCAAAATAAAGGTGAGGTTAACACTTTTTTTTACTTAAATGATTGGGGTACTAGTACACTATTGCTTTGATTTAAGGAAAGTCAACTGCGTATATATTGGTCACACGGATATAAAAACAAATTACACAATATTTTTAAACAAACCATTATATATATATATATATATATATATATATATATATATATATATATATATATATATATATATATATATATATTTTATATATATTTAACATTTGACACAAATTTTAAATACAGTCAAGTACCGTATTTTGATAAAATTTTACCATGATTTAGAACGGAATTTGTTATATATATATATATATATATATATATATATATATATATATATATATATATATATATAACAAATTCCGTTCTAAATCATGGTAAAATTTTATAATGTTTAAAATTTTATAATTTTAAATAAAATTTTACCATGATTTAGAACGGAATTTGTTATATATATATATATATATATATATATATATATATATATATATATATATATATATATATATATATATATATATATATAACAAATTCCGTTCTAAATCATGGTAAAATTTTATCAAAATACGGTACTTGACTGTATTTAAAATTTGTGTCAAATGTTAAATAATTTTATGCATTATCATTACATATATCCAATTATAATAATGAAAGATAAAAAAATTTTAAATACAGTCAAGTACCGTATTTTGATAAAATTTTACCATTTTTAGAACGGAATTTGTTATATATATATATATATATATATATATATATATATATATATATATATATATATATATATATATATATATATATATATATATATATATATAACAAATTCCGTTCTAAATCATGGTAAAATTTTATCAAAATACGGTACTTGACTGTATTTAAAATTTTTTTATCTTTCATTATTATAATTGGATATATGTAATGATAATGCATAAAATTATTTAACATTTGACACAAATTTTAAATACAGTCAAGTACCGTATTTTGATAAAATTTTACCATGATTTAGAACGGAATTATATATATATATATATATATATATATATATATATATATATATATATATATATATATATATATATATATATAACAAATTCCGTTCTAAATCATGGTAAAATTTTATTTAACATTATAAAATTTTAAACATTATAAAATTTTATCAAAATACGGTACTTGACTGTATTTAAAATTTGTGTCAAATGTTAAATAATTTTATGCATTATCATTACATATATCCAATTATAATAATGAAAGATAAAAAAATTTGATAACTATTTAGAAATATTATTTTGAAAATCGCTATTTTTCAACAAATATTCAAATTAGTGAAAACGCGCCATTTTTTGAATATGACGTAACATTTTGTAGCTAGATATGTCGATTTTGATAATTTTCATCGGCAAGGTGAAATTATGTTTTCTTTGAATATTTCTATTTGCTTATATATATATCTATATATATATCTATATATATCTATATATATATATATATATATATATATATATATATATATATATATATATATATATATATATATATATAGTAATAATAACTGCCCAGAATTCAAATAGATACTTGCTTTTACTTTGACATTTTATGAATATAATCAAAATAATCAAAGTTTTAAGGTTATAAATATTGACATTGACGTTTAGTTGCTTCAAACTGTGACGTCACTATAGTGAGGTGTTTTTCCCGCCTTTTTCTCATTTAAAATTGTAGAGTTACTTTTTTTTGATGATTTTTTACAGAATGTGTCGAAAATAAAAAAATCACTTAACTGATATGGAAAAACAATGCTTTTAGAATATTTTTGTAACTTTAGTCAAGTACCCTATTCACCAAAAGGTATAAGAGCTAATAAAATTCGACCCTATATATATATATATATATATATATATATATATATATATATATATATATATATATATATATATATATATATATATATATATATATATATATATATATATAATATACTGGTTTCTCGTTGTAAGCAGAGCCCGCTCCAAGGACGAGCAACCCGGGCATTTGCCTGAGGCGGCAAATTTTAAGGGCGGTAATTTTGTAAATTTTTGTAAAAAAGGGTGGCAATTTTACAAAAAAAGAGATTTCCCCGGGGCGGAAAATTTAAAGGGCGGTAATTTAGTAAAAAATAGGCGGCATTTTACAGCTGTCGGGTCGCGATTTTCACACCCAGCGACCGAAAAAAAAAGGTCACTCATTTTGTGCAGGGGCGGAATTATTCCCTCTTGCCCGGGGCGGCGTAAACGCTAGAGCGGGCGCTGTTGTAAGCAACATTAAAACTGAAATAGAATCATATGCCTTACTCTTTTTATGTATGTGCGAATTTTATTATTTAAAAAGAGTAAGATATATGATTCTATTTCAAGTTGCTTACAACGAGAAATCAGTGCATATATATGAGAAATCAGAGTTAATAAAATTCCACCCTGTAATATATATATATATATATATATATATATATATATATATATATATATATATATATATATACTCTTATACTATAAGTGTATACTCTTAATACTATAAGTATAATATTATTTTATAAAAAAAAAAATACGTTGTTACTAACAAATTCCGTTCTAAATCATGGTAAAATTTTATCAAAATTCACCAAAAGGTATAAGATTTAATAAAATTCCACCCTATATATATATATATATATATATATATATGTATATATATATGTATATATATATATGTATATATATATATATATATATATATGTATATATGTATATATATATACATATATATATATATATATATATATATATATATATATATATATATATATATATATATATATAATTATGTTGTTTCCAACAAATCCTATTCTAAATCATCGGATAAAATTTTATCAAAATCCACCGAAAAGTGTGAGAGCTAAAAAAATTCTACCTATATATGTATAATGACTTGTTTATATAAGACTTGTTTACAGCATGTTGTTATTTTTTTTTAATATCCGTGAGACCAATACATACGCAATTGACTTTCCTTAAATCAAAGCAATAGTGTAATCATTATTAAAAAATATAGTATATATTTCTCAATTCTGAAAATATTTAAACTGATTTTAATTGGTAAGAAAATATTAAATAATAATTGGTCCGTCTATTAATTTATTGAAATAAAAAATAATTAATAATAAACAAAGAAAATAAAATCTATAATTTAACAATAATACTTGTAAAGTGACTAGAAACGTACAAGAGAAGGATGAGCTTAAGCATTTTCCCAAGGCAATATTTAATAAACTAAAAATTTTCTTTTTGCGGTGATATGTGTGAAGATAACTATAATTACAAAATAACATAATTATCGTAAATATTTTCATCTTTATCACGTAAAATTAAAGTTTTAAAACACAGCTAAAAACACATAAATATTATAAAGAAATATCACAAATGAATTAGCCACACGCAAAGATTCTCGTTTGCGTCTCTGGTGGTGAAATTAGTTGTATTAAGTAAAAATGTACGTATACTTTTAATTAAAATCTAGTAATTCGCACATAATTTATATACCTACATATTAACGACAATTAAACGTATACCTGTATGGTTTATTTGATACAGCTTCCAATTTTACCAAAGGCGCTCACGTAATCTTTGCCTCGCCAATAGAGAAAAACTAATTTTATAAACAATACTAAACATTTTGATATTCACTAAATACTTAAATTTTACAAGAAGTACAAACGAGAATCATTAACAATAAGATATTTGACTATGTTCTAAATTCTTTTTCTAAGTGTAAAATAATTATATTATTAACACGTTGACAACCACGAATACTAAACGGGGTCAGTAAAATCTGACTAACTGCGACACAATGTTGTACCACATCAACAATTTCATATAAAGTGTACACCAATAAGGTACATAAACAAGCGTAGCTCGCTCTCTGCCTAGACATCATAGCTACCACAGCGGTGTGATGGGGCTCTACTATATTTATGCAGCACACCCCACCACTGTGGTAACTATTGTGCCTAGACAGAAAGTGAGCTACGTTTGTTTATGTACTAGTCAAAATAGTGTATCAGTTAGTCGTTTCATCATAATCCCTCATGACCGTCAACGTATTTAAATATGTTTGATTTTAGCAGTGAAACGTAAAAATATTTAATAACTATTTAGCGGTGTTGTATAAGATACTGTATCAAATGTATCTAGGTATTTAAGATAGACCTAATAAATTTGTATCTAGTACAGATATAAACACAAAATAAATTTGTAACTAGATACAAATGAATTTATACCGCGTTTCAAATACAACTGAGCATGAGTCATCGTTAAAAAATTAAATAATTCTTATATTCGAAACAAATCAATCTTCTGTTCTTGTCTTGTCTTGAAAATGTCTGCACATGCGCCCTAGTAATGTTTTTCTTTTTATTGTTCATGTGTATAAATTTGTCCATGAAATTTAACAACTTTTAATTATATTAATATGATAAAAATACAACCTTACCAAAACGCATGTAGAAGCATATCAGTGAAGATATTTCATCATTAGGAGGCGCTTCCAAAAATTGCGTAGTCCTAATTAGCCGGAGTTTTTGTAAAATGTTATGTTAGTGCTAAAATGCTTATATTCTGTATTCCTGTCAGCTTCAATATGGTAATAATATTCGACCAGTAGTATTCAAATAAATACATATTTATTTGAATACTTTTTGTTTATGTATTTTAACTAAAAGTTTGGTATACTTAACTTTGACATGTTATAAAATTATAAATGTTATAAAATACACCTATAACTGACACTGATGTTTATTGGTTTTAAAAATGTGACGTCATTAGCATAAATCATTTTTTTTTTTGCTTTTTATTTCATTTCAAACTGAACAGTTGTACAGTTTTTAACAATTTTTACACACTTAAAAATTAAAATATTTTTAGAATTTCTTTTTAATTTCAGTCAAATAACCTATTATAAAGGATGTTTAATAGTAAGTACCTTCTATACAAAATTTTAAGTTCAAATAATTATCTTAAAACATAAAATTACGAGTAGATACAAATATTTATTGCTTTTATCATTTTATTGAGTACAACGGTAAATCATGGACCATTAAATATGCAATGGTATGTATCGTATGTATGGACATGCAGTAGGTAGGTATGTTGTTAAATCTATGTATGTATATTTTTGGATTCCCAATATCGTATCGCGACTTCTCTGTCCCAACCTCGTATATCAAAAACTACATGTTTTAGGACACACAAAAACATATTAAATACTGTATTTATATATATATACTTATCTATATATAATTATATATATATATATATATATATATATATATATATATATATATATATATATATATATATATATATATATATATATATATATATATATATATATATATATATAGGTAGCCAACATCAAAGGGTGTAATTAGCATAAATCTTAAGTTCATAGTGATGAAAACACAAATTTGACTACGTTTTTTTTTTGTGTCCAAAAATTGGGAGTTTTCAGACATGAGGTTGGGATAGAGAAGTCGCGATTTGTCATTGTAAATATCTTCTTTTTTATAAATATTAATTCAACATGGCTTATTGTGTTGTTAGAGCTTGATTTAAAAAAACGAAACAATTTGGAAACGATTCAAAAAAGAAATCTGAAATTTCATTTCGCCAGTAAAGTTCGTATTGTTGGTGACCAGGTCCACACGAAATGGCGTATCTGTATCTGTATTAATATGGAAGATAGAAGGTGAAACTACTTTGACGTAAGTGCATTTTGTAGATTTTTAATTCTCACGAACTGGCGTATCTTAAGATCTTATGTCAGTAGAATGACACATTCATGATGATTATAAGCATTTCTTCGACAATCTAACATAAAAGTTTTACTGTTCTACAAGTAATAGTAAACTGTAACAGATTAAATAAAGGTCCAAACAGTTATTTGGCTCTCCTGAAAAATGAGAAAAATCAGTTACGCCACTATGTGAGATGATCAATGAATTATACCGTATTTCGACAAATGTTTCACAGATGACAGCCCCTGTATTAGTGAATATATACATATCAAAGCATTTTTACTCGCCATTTTGCATGACGAGTTAATTTGTCTTAATCATTTAAAGTATTAAATATAAAAAGTTTAATTATTATAATTCTTTAAAAATTATACGTTAATGATTATTGGGCCAATTCGTATCGGTGTAAGCCAAAGTCGCTTGTTCCTATTTTTAATCACATTACACTTGTTTTGAAGTGCACTTGGCTTGCTTTTGAGATATTTGTATATTCCTGTGTCACTTTCCATGTTCTAGAGAGAAGGGTCAAGTATTAAAGTTCGGTATACATCGTATACAGTATACGATGTATACCGAACGAAAGCCACAAGACTAGATGTCCACATACTTAAATACTGCATGTACATACTATTCTATTTGATAGTCCGTGAGTACAATATAAAGAGCAATTATAATCATATAACATTCGAATAAAATTTAAAAATTTTTTCAATCGAAAAAAATACTGAAATTGTAGTAACATTCATGAAAACTTAAGTAAATTTGAATAAATTTAAATCATTTTCTACAATCTATGAAGCCATCATATCAAATAGGCTTCGTAACTGAAAGAACTTAAAGTGTAATTATAAAATTTTAAAGTGAAAATTAACAAAGTAATTATTGTAATAATTACCATCTGCTTTTTCACACAGTTAATTTAACACCAGTGAATTGTTTATTTTATTCGTATATACGTGAAATATTTACCAAAAACTATCTTGAACTGCAATAATTACGCATTTCGCATATTTATCTGTACTGAAATGTTAGGATGTTATAATGTAGGTAGTTACTTGTTTATTTCTGATGGTATTTTATTTTAGCTATTGATTGTTGTAAATATACATTAAGGAACTATTTACGATATACGCAGGTACTTACAAACAAAAAGACAGTAATAGTGTAAAAAAATGGAGCTCATTTCCTCGTTAATGAAACTTCCAGGAAACATAGTACAAGCAGTGAAAAACGCCGTTGTCTAGGGTGTCAGAGAAATAAGTATTGTCCTTTTGAGGGGTGAATCTTAGCACCCTGTAGACACTGAAACCGCAGGAATTTTTTCGGAATTAACAGTCGCGTCACCACTCAAAAGAATAAGAGTTATTTCCCTTACACCATATAATATATATATATATATATATATATATATATATATATATATATATATATACTGTGTGAGTTTTTCGAGAGTTGCCATTTTTATTACAGCCAAACCGTTGATTTAATCGAAAAATTGTTCAAATAAGAGTTGCAGATATCGACGGGGGCAACCGATTGCTATAGTCAGGAGCTTTATAGCTCTTATAGTTTTCGAGCTATGATACAAACTTATAGATTTTTAAATGGGACTATATATTAATTTTTCGATAAAACCGAAATATATATATATATATATATATATATATATATATATATATATATGGTGTTAGTGAATAAGTGCGAAAGATTTTAACAGGTGATTGCTGAGGTTCTTAAAAGTTCATATAAACCCAGGTCCAAAAACGCCCAGTTTCCAAGATACAGGGTGTTCAGTTTCTCGTCTTTTTAATATTTTCCTAATTATTTCAAAACCGTTTTGAGATATTGACACAAAATTTGGGACACGCTATGACAGGATAAATACCTATATTCTGAAGTAAATAGAATATTTTCACTGAAACCAGTGGCGTCCGTATAGGCATGTGATGGTATATTTTTGAAGAAAAAAAGGCATGCCAATGATTTTTTCCAGTTTGAAAATGTTTTTTCAAATGTCCCATAAGTTGATGACAAAAATGACCTCTTAGTACTTTGTCGCTTATATAGCAGTTTTCAAGATAAAAAATAATTTCCAGTTACTGTTCCTATCAAAAAACCGGTATAGCCTATCTAATAACCCATCTTCTCTCTATCTTGGGAACTAAGCGTTTTCGGACCTAGGTTTATATGAACTTTTTTACATAAAATAACCTCAGCAATCCCCTGTTAAAATCTTTCGCACTTATTCACTAACACCCTGTATACATAATTATGTGTGATCACGATAGCTCTCGAACGAAACATCCAACTGATACCAAATTTGGTTGAAAGGTCGAAAGTCCCAAACCCTTGAATGAGTTAGAAATCAAAATTTTGGCTATTTTTCGCCATTTTCGATAATTTTTTGCAAAAATTGGGCAGAATTAAAAATTTTTGAAAATATTTTTTGCACAGTAAGAACATACTTTACCTAATACGTAAAAACTATCAAAATACAGGATTCAATTTGGCTTGTACAGAATTACGAAAGTAAGTTAGGGTAAAATACACCTGTCGCAGCAATTGCATAACATAGCGAATTTTCAAAGGTTAGATGCTGGCGGATCTCATACAACAACCTGTACCAATTTAAAATAGTTTAGTTCTCTAACAATGAAAAAATTTTCTAAATCGGTATAGTAGTTAATTTTTACCGCTTTTAGGTCTATTGGTTTTGAGCTATCATTGACGCTTAACGCCAATTTGAGCTTGACGTTATCAATGGTGCCCAATCGACCGAAACAGGTTTTGCAGCCGAAACCGAAACTTATTTAGACATGTTAAAATTTCAATTGTATATGCTCATAGTGTATGTACGAGACACGAACTCGCCCGAACGAAGCGCGACAATTAACGAACACTCAGTTTCGGCTAGTTATGGGAATAATCACTCTTTTTAGTGTGTTGAATCTTTTGAATCCGCTCACTGTGGTGAGTCGATTCAATGAATTGAATCACTCACTCACTTGACACAATTCGCTCACTTGTTTTTATGAATTGAATCACTCATTCCACTCACTCTACACAACTGAGTGGTGCAACTTCAAATATAAATCAACACAATAAATACACTCATATAGTTACATTTGAAACACTCACTCAAGTGAACGAGTGTTTGGATACAATTACTATATCCGAATAAAATTAACAAATTAAAAAATAACTACAGCATTAAAAATACACGGTTGAAAAGACATAACAATGAAAATTTTGATTGTGAAAATCTACAATAATTTTATGTAGGAATATGTGTTGCTGTTTTGAAGAAAAACTAATTTTTGGAAACGTAATAAACGGGTAAATTTTATTTTAAAAATTTGAAAATATTGTAAAATAAAATACAAATAGTTTTTCTTAGAATTTTTTTAATATCCATACTTATAGCACTTGTAGTGTATAAAAAATTGGGTATATTTTTTATTTAGATTATTTTATTAGTTTATTAGACATCTGGACTAAATTTGATTTAAAATTTGTTTTAAATACATTTTAAAAAAATAAAGGATAGTAAAAAAAAAATTAAAATATTAGGTCTAAAAAAAAGAAAAAGTTACACCTTCCATACCATAGTATTATTAGTATATACGATATATACACGTTATGACCCACTCTCTCCCAGCCCGACAAAGTATATTAATTTAAAAAAAACAAAAATACTGGTCGAAAGGAAATAATTTGCACCCTTCATTTATACAAATAAAAAAAATTGAACCCCTCCCAGTTTTCCATAAAAAAATGTCAAAGTTGCATCATTTTAACACGACGATTTCCTGAAAATTAGAGGTTTTTCCAACTTTCTTTTGGGCGATAAAAACTGAACCTTTTTAAAAAAAAAATTGAGCCACTTTTAGATTTTCGATTATTTAGATGGTTTTATTATAAACAACAAAAATGATTAACCAGCTATAACAGGTTAACTGCGCATGCGTTGGGTGTCAAAAAGCGGCAAAGTTCAGATATTTGAATGAATTCACATATTTACACATTTAAATGAATTTAGATATTTAAAACAATATGTAATAAAAATCTGCACCCCAACATAAAATGTCATAATAATTAATATTTTATCTTAAAAGCCTGTCATACCTGAGTAATCATATTTATTGTTTATAATAAAACCATCTAAATAATCGAAAATCTTAAAAGTGACTCAGATTTTTTTAAAGATGGTTCAGTTTTAATCGCCCAAAAAAGGGTCAGAAAAACCTGTAATTTTCAGGATATTGTCGTATTAAAACTTTGACATTTTTTTATGGAAAACTGGGAAGGTTTCAATTTTTTTTATTTGTATAAATAAAATGTATTATTATTGTTCTGCCGCTAGTATTTTTTATTTCTAATTTTGTTAACCAAAAAACTTATTATCTCGGTTCTCTCGTCTAGTAGGAGTCATGACTTTCTTGCTGTTACTCAACTTTTAAGATAAAATATTAACTATTATGACATTTTATGTTGAGGTGCAGTTTTTTATTACATATTGTTTTAAGTATCTAAATTCATCTAAATGTGTAAATATGTGAATTCATTTAAATATCTGAACTTTGCCGCTTTTTGACACCCAACGCATGCGCAGTTAACCTGTTATAGCTCGGTAATCATTTTTATTGTTTATAATAAAACCATCTAACTAATCGAAAATCTAAAAGTGGCTCAATTTTTTTTTAACAAGGTTCAATTTTTATCGCCCAAAAGAAAGTCGGAAAAACCTCTAATTTTCAGGAAATCGTCGTGCTAAAATGATGCAACTTTGACATTTTTTTATGGAAAACTGGGAGGGGTTCAATTTTTTTTATTTGTATAAATGAAGGGTGCAGATTATTTCCTTTCGACCAGTATTTTTGTTTTTTTTAATTAATATACTTTGCCGGGCTGGGAGAGAGTGGGTCACGTTATGTACATAGTTATAAAAAACAGATGTTTATGGAAACAAATCTCTATTGCTCTGTCTATTGTCATAAGTAAACTGAAACAGATTGAAAATTGAATAGAATCTTATGTCATACACTCGTAAGTGAGTGAGTGAGTGTATGACATATATTATACTCTTTCAACTCACGAGTTGAAAGAGTCGATTCAATTCTTTTTGACTGATTCAATTCAGTCAGTCAGTTGAGTGATTCAATTCAGTGAATTGAATCAATCACTCACTAGTCATCTCTAGTTTCGGCTGATTTTCGGCCGAAACCGAAACCAAAATCGAAGGTTCGGTCGATCACTACCGAAAACCTAAAAAAGCTCGAACTCTATTTGAAAGCTGAATTTCGTTGAAAACGTTACGTAGCAGATCAAATACATTTATTAGCTAAAAGAAAGTGTGAAGCGCGTCTATAAAATTTTCCATTTCAAAAAAATAATTTCGTTACTTTCCTCATTGCAACCAAACATGTAATTAACACGAAAGGAAAAATAATATTCATTATAACTAGAAATACCCCCTGTCGCAGCATCCTGCATAATATAGCGAATTTCCGTTTACAAAAATTAGTTTTTCTCGGAAACTAATTGACATAGAATAATAGATTAAAGACCTTTTTTATGTAATTTTTTCTCCTCTTTTAAATGGAGTAAAAAAATTTCGCAAATTTTTTTGAATAAATGGACATTTTGGCAAAAAACTAATTTTTTTCAAGAACAAAAACTATGTTTCGGGCATCGGACGTGTCTGACTAACGAACTTGTCCAACGGCTTGGAACTCTCAACATTTTCACCAAATTTCGTAAAAGTAGGACACTTCGTTCGAGAGTTATCGTGCGAACATACATACATACATACATACATATATATATATATATATATATATATATATATATATATATATATATATATATATATATATATATGTATAATATATATATATATATATGTATCGCATATATATATATATGTATAATATATATATATATATATATATATATATTATATATATATATGTATATATATATATATATATATATATATATATATATATATATATATATATATATATATATATATATATATATATATACTGAGCACTGAATCTAACTGATTTTTCGATTCGAAAATTCGCTAAAATATAGACTATCTCTCATATTGATTCGAACAGTCGAAACCTATTGGACCAGAATTGGGATCCTTCCTTCCGACGTATCAGTTTCCAGGTCGGATGTTCTTCGCAAGCACTTTTGTCATGATGTATACTATACTTTCTGAGAGTTCCACTGACGAGGAAATGAGTTCCATTTTCTTAAACTGGGCACTCCAATTATAAGTATTTACCGAAAATTTTTTTTTTTCACATTCCAATGTTAAAACTATCAACGATCAACAAAAAGTCACCAATTCGTGGTGAGAAAAAAAAATTGTAAAAAATCACGATATCTGTAAAATCTTTTTAAACCGAAATCTATTTTGCTAAAATTCCTAGCTTATGTTTTGTTGATGAATTTTCCGGTAATGAAATAGCCCATTTTCTTAACGCTGTCAATAAAACTGAACTCATTACTAAAATAGCGCCACCAACAGAATAAAAATTGGGAACTTCTTGAAAGAAGAGAACTTGCCATATAAATGCAAATACGATATCACTAGATCGGGCAATTGCGACCGGTCCGGCATTCTCTAATTGTAACGCGACCGTTAATAATATTTGACCGGCGAAACTTAATAAAGCTAATAGTACAATTAACATACGATCTGTACCACAGCGTGGCATACAAAGTGCATCAATCACCCAAGTAACAAATAGACATTGACATAGAGCAAATGCACCGAAATTTGTCATTATCACAGAGAAATGTATTCCTTTCAATGCTCGTAATAGTACGTACGCGCTTGCGCCAAAAAGTGTTGCAGAAAATGCTGCTATTGCTCCCCACATATCCGAATGTTTTTGTACGCTATCATCAAGCGGCGAAACATTATCACCAAATATTAATGGTGGTCGTGTAATCAGAACAACGCCAATAAGTGTTAATGTAACCGTTAATACATTAAAAAACCCACACGGCTCTTTTAAAAATAGTCGAGCAAAAATTGCGGTAAAAACGGGAACGGAAAATACAATCACCGAAGCGTCCGCTAATGGCATATGTCGAAATGCATAAAAACTTAACATTAGAGCAGCCGTTCCCGTAAACGATCTAAGTAACAACATGATACGTTTACCTTTCGGAAATAACGGTTCATTACTCCAAATTAGAATTGGAATTGCGGGCATTAAAACGCCGATGTATCGATAAGCTGCCAGTGCCATTGGGTGTACATCCACCATCCATTTTACTATCACCGAACACAACGAGAAAAATAAGGAACTTAATGTAGCTAAAATTAATCCTAAGTACGGCCATCTACAACAAAATCGTTTCAGACGACTACTTTCACGATTTTCATTCACTACTTCTTGATCGACCAGATGTTGCAGTTCTAAATGTTCACTCATGATCCCCTACAATTATTTTTATAAATCTTAATTATATAGAAATAAATGCCCAAGTTTATTTATCCAAATCATTTTTACTAACCAGTCAAAAGTTTTAATTCAAAATATTAATTCTGTCATTAGCAATTTATATTTTTCGAATTTTATTATTTGTGTCATCACATCATTTTTGACAGTTACTTAATTAAAAAAAAAAAATAATTTGTAAAATTTTAATAAATAATGGATTTCATCTTAAAATAAGATTTTTTTTAAAATGACTACCTTTTGAATTAATATTACTAAATTATTAAGTATTTACTTAATCCATTTAAAAAATATCTAGGTATTCCTCAAATTTTATTTTTTTATAAATTCATTTTTTTACAATGCGCATGCATTTCTTATGTCATTTTTGGTTTTTCGTATTAAAATGGAATTAGCAGTTGTTACATCTGTTTACAAAAGAGTTTGCACATCGGTAATTCGAGTATTTACCGTCCACACCAAATCATATTCAAGGTAATTTCATATTTTTATAAACCTTTGTAATAATATATAAATTTAAATAATCAAATATAACCTTATTTCCTTCAATTTTATTTTACCACATATTTTGTTTAGATTGTTAGAGGTTGGTAAATTTGAACAACCTCGACTCCAAGGTAAATATGAAACCGGACAACTGTTATTACATCGTGTTTTTGGATACCGGGGAGTAGTTTTATTTCCATGGACAGCCAGAGTTTATGATAGAGACTTGCCAAATAAGTATAAACAATATCATTATTGTTGTATACGTACTGTTAATAATTTTCAAATTTGCTTACTTATCATTTTAGAAAACAGTATACTGGACCTGATGACCTTAGCACTGGTACGGTGGGAAAGGAAGTTAAAGGACGAACGCATACGTATTACCAAGTTTTAATTGATTCAAGAGATTGTCCCTTCATTGTAAGGAGTTGAAGTATTTGAATTACTCATGATTTAAATGATTAAATTTTGGTTATTGTAGAGAGCTCAAACCGAAGCCGTAACGTTTCTAGGAAATCAAGAATCTAGTAGAAGTTTATATGCAATTCCAGGCTTAGATTATGTTGCTCATGAAGATATTCTTCCATATAATACGGCAGAAAAAACCCCATTGGTACATGAGTTATTTGACAAATTTTTGATGCATGTTCCAGGAAAAGGTGAAACTATTTAATTTTTATTTTTGGAAAAGTTTTATTTCTAATAGTAGCACTACACTCTCGTCGAGGCAACACGAGGCGACGCGAGGCCGAGAGTGTAGTTGATGCTCTCGTGTCACCTCGCCTCGCCTCGTCAAGCCTTGCCTCGCCTCGTCAGGTCTCCGATCTGAGTCGGTTTTTTGTCACAAGTCAAAGGACACGAGACACGAGGCGAGGCGATCAACTACACTCTCGCATATACTCGTGTGTTGATATTGCATATGTTGCATATCTGCGTACTATTATGTTTTTATACATAACCTAAAATCATGCCTTAAATTTACAAAAACGTTATTTTAAACTTTTTTGTGTAATATGCATGAAGAAAATTATAGGATTCAACAGTACATAGAACTGCAGCAGCAGTTATTTGAATTCATGTCACCGACATCACCCATCTTGTCCATCTATGATTGACATTTCAAACTATACGAACGCGTATGAGTAGTATGAATAACTGAGTAATGAGCGAGAGTGTAGACGGTACATACTCGTGTTGTCTCGCCTCGTCAAAACCTCGACGAACGTCTCGTCAAGGCGACCTCGCGAGAATGTAGTGCTACTATTAGATTTTGTAATTAGATGTTAACCTTTTAAACAAACCATATGGGAAAATTTTTTTGTCTCATAATGCCGGACTTTTTACTGCCAGTGATAAGTACAATATATAAGGTTACAAAAAAAAGAAAAAAAATCAAAGATCCCAACATCAAAAAAGTGAATCCTAGGAATTTACAAAATATAAATTATACTAAACTATGTTGACAAAATTGAACAATTAGTTAGAATTATACCGTGTTTCGAAAAATCGGTCATAGATGGCGGCACCTGTACCAGTGAATATATACATATCACAGCATTTTGAGGCGCCATATTGCAGGACGAGTTAACTCGTCTTAATCATTTAAAGAGTTAAACTCATATATACCTACTGGTGAATTATTTCAGGTTTGCCATTTGTTGTCAACTAGGGTTCTCATACACGTTGAAATCGTTATCGATGCTAGGGTTTCCGATCTCTGACCAAAAAATCGATCTTGTGGATAGATTCGAATCGTCAAACCAAAATTCGATACAGGAGAAAATCGGCTTACAAAAGATCGATCTGACGAAAATAAAAGATATATAAAAGTTTCAATGAAGTTTCTTATTGGGTCATCCATCACAAACAAATCAGTTTCAAAAAAATTTTTAATTTCCTTTGAAGATGAACTGCTGAATTTAATATGAATAAAATGGTTTCCAGTTTGCGCTAAGAATGTCATATGAATTTGACAGTTTTCTATAAATGAATCACAAAGTGGTAAAATTATTTGACAACATAATTAGTTAAAATATATTTTACAATAATTTTGATAAAATATCATATTTTTACTAAAAATATTCTAATTTAAATTCGAAAAGATCGATTTCCGATCCCGTAAATTTTTCACGATCTCTGTATCGATTTGGTCTCCAAAGAATCGATTCGAAAAATCGAAGGTCGGCTCTCCAAAAATCAATTTTCGATAAAACCGAATCGAGATCGGAAATCCTAATCGATACATGTTGCAGGTATTTTATATCAGTATCATGATATAAATCTCAATGTCAAAATCAATAAACATGAATTTAAACTTCAAAGATACAAGTATGAGATACATGTTCAATTGGCAAAGCAAATTGACATGTTCTGTTTTATCTGACAGAACCGAAAAATGTATATTTTTATTGAGCATTTACATTTAAGTATATACAAGTCAAAGCACCAAAGGAAAAAATTTGAAAAGTATTAAAAGTGGTGAAATTACTTGAAAAAAGGTTGATCGTTGAAATAAACGATAAAAAAACTTCTACATACGTACTAATAAAATAATTTTAATTCAATTTTTCCGTTATTAACACTTTACTACCCATGTTTTCGGTATCCGAAAATAACATAACAACCGCAAAAGCCAAAATGGGTAGAGTTCTGATTTTGGTTCCAAATTAACATGCCTATGTGTGCGTAACACAGACATTATTATAACTACCCTCGCCATAGGGAGTCTCAAACCTTTTTCTTTCGAAATATTTAATTTTATTTTATTTTTAAGTTCTATAGAGAGCTAAATGCATCTTTATTGAAGATAGTGTATATAATTTTATTGTCAAATATTTAAAAAGAGTGAATTGTTTTAAATTTCACAAAATGAATTAAATGGTATATTTAGGAAGCTAAATGTACTGTGTGTGAATTTTAGAATGAAACTTGAGATGCAAACAAAATTTTAGAGTCTTTAGAAACAACTGTACTACAGTTCAGATATTTTTTAAAGAAAGTACACAAAATATCAACGAAAGTGGTCTTTTTCAACAACAGTTTTTAATTTATAAATTGGATCTCTTTAAAATGTCTTAACACCTGTTTTTAACGTAGGGAAATAATGCTATGGTGAAAAAAGATTTTAATTACTGCTGTATTTATTAATTCTTGAAAATTACCTGTTCTTAATTCAGTTAATAAGAATACTGATTTGTACTGCGTAATATAGTAGTATTCTCATAGCTGATTCATTTTAAATTTTCTATTTGACAATAAAATTAAAATAGCTAATTTTAGAGCACATATATAATAAAATTATTTAAGCAAATTTCAATTCAGGTAACAAAAATATTCAATTTAAAATGCAACAACGATATTTTTGAGGTGATTATTTTATTTTATTTTTGTTTACTTGTACTTGAGTCAATTTCATTAAAATGATTAATTTTAGGACCAACAGTATTTTTTCCGATGATTCATTTTATTCTTATTTTCATAAAAGTAAATTATATATATATATATATATATATATATATATATATATATATATATATATATATATATATATATATACCGTGTGAGTTTTTCGGGAGTTGCCATTTTTATTACAGCCAAACCGTTGATTTAATCGAAAAATTGTTCAAATAAGAGTTGTAGATATCGACGGGGGCAACCGATTGCTATAGTCAGGATCTTTATAGCTCTTATGGTTTTCGAGGTATGATACAAACTTATAGTTTTTTAAATGAGACTATATGTTAATTTTTCGATCAAACTGTTCTAATGCATCAATTAAAAATATAAATGAAGAAAAAAATTTTTTTGCCCATGTTTATTTTTTGAATTTTTCTTTAATTTAGCAATTAGGCGGTAGAAATATGCAGATGTATTTGAGGCTCTTTCAACCGACAGAGTTTTAACGGCTAAAATTTCTATTATATCCAAGAAAAGAACCTTTTCCAATATCATTCTCTATAATACAGCATTGAAAACTGAATGGCAGTAATTCAGATTTTGGAGTATAGATGTCGGGCTCTATTTCAAGTTTTTAACATTTTTGCATAAAAAATCAAATTATTTTAAAAAATTAGTATTTAAAGTAACTTAATTTAAAAATAATTTGAAGTATTTCATTAATTTACTGAAAAATATATTTATTTTTTATTTATTTATTTTATTTTTGCCAATGACAGGTGGCAAGTGAAATAAATGACTCTAATGTACACATTCAATACAAATCAAGATGACATTGGCGTTTCTTGATAGTAGCAAAGTAAGGTTAATTGAGAACGAAAATATTATTAATAAATGTACTCAAATAGTGTAAAAATATTTGAAATTCGATAGTATTTTCTTTTTATTACAAACCAAATTAAAAAGGAGAAGTTTTTTCACAAAAAACTTTTCATTTCCTTTAAAAATTATTGCTGCAAAAATATGTTTAGACGCCTATGTATCTGTCAAACAGTGACATTTCAGAAAAATAATTTTTTATTTTTCAATGAATTAAAACTGAAATTTTATTTCCTTATTGTACTTAGTTATCATTTTTATATGATAATTTAATCTATTTAATAATTTTAATTTCCGATGGAAAACGTAATAATCGTTTAATTTTTCGTTACTACATTGTCAAAAATGGCAACCATATTGAGTCAATATCTTTTTAAATTACGTAAAATCCTAATCGTTTGCAAGTACTTGAGTACGAAATTTAAAAGTGTCGTTTTCAAAACGTAATTACTCAAAAATATGACATAAAACAATGAGAATTTGAGTGTTTCTGGTAGTTTTGAATCACAAACAAATTTTTGAAAAACTTTTAAACATACGTTTCCATTTAAAAAACTATAAGTTTGTATCATAACACGAAGACCATAAGAGCTATAAAGCTCCTGACTATAGCAATTGGTTGCCCCCGTCGATATCTATAACTCTTATTTGAACAATTTTTCGATTAAATCAACGGTTTGACTGTAATCAAAATGGCAACTCCCGAAAAACTCACACGGTATATATATATATATATATATATATATATATATATATATATATATATATATATATATATATATATATATAATTATATTAAAATGATTAACCTTAGGGTAGACAAAATAAAAATATGTTTAAATAAAGGAACTCTCTGTTTTGTTATACTTTTACTTATTTACTTGAAAAAGAAATGATCTTTGAGGTGATCATTTTATTTTTGTTTACGTATTTGACGACAATTTCATTAAAATGATTCATTTCCGGGCACATATACAAAAATAAAATTATTTAATCTAATTTCAATTTAGGTAACAATTTAACTTATGTGTATTAAGTCTATCTAAAATAATTCGATTTTTTGAATTATTCGAAAAATCGAATTATTCGTTTTTTTCGAATAGCTCAAATTTTTGTTTTTTCTTTTGATTCTTCAAGACCTTAGACATACTAATAATTGCAATAATAAATTATTAACATGATTTATAGAATTGGGGATAAATTTAATTTATTATACATAATGATTAAATTCATCGTTAAAGTTTTTGCATATAACAATAAATTTTCTGGTTATTAAATTACTAGGCAACAAATTTTCTTTATGTAGCTACAAGCACTTTATCCGAAAGAATACAAACCTCTTGTAATAATAAGCAGAGATGGAAAAAAAACAGTTTTTTTTTTTAAATTTATAAAACAAACAGTTCAAAATGTTTTAAACAAGTGTTCCTATGTTTAAAATCATGTTTTTATTAGTTTAATTTAAACATATGTTTTAAACATTTTAAACTTGTTTTAAACAGGTTTAATTCTTTTAATTGAACCATATGGAAAAAACTTTTTGTCTCGAAATATCTGACTTTTTACGGTCAGACACTGGCATAAGATAATGTACTATTAATTTATAATAGGTGGCATTAAATGGAAACATTTGAATACTTTCTTTGTTGTAAAATTTATAAAATCGTTTGTTGTTTATGCGTGTTGAATACTGTGTACATACAACAAAGACGTTGCCGAGAAATTTTATAAAATTTGATCAGTGTTGCCAGATTGGGGGGTTTTCCCTCCAAAATTTAAATTTGGAGAATTTTTAAATTGCTGGAGGGAATTTTGGGGGAATAATTTCTTTGGAGGGATTTTTGGCTGGATATTTTCAAACTAGGGGGAGTTTGGAGGTTTAATTAAATTTAAAACATATATTTGCCATCCTCCTTAAAAATACTTAAATTCAAAAACCAGTTTCAAATCAACCACTAAAATTTAAATATGTGTACCGTATTTTAAGACAACGTCAAAAGTCAACAATCAATTTTGCCTAATTTTATTGTTTAAAAAAATACAGTAAACAATTCCTTGAAAATAATATTAGAATTATATTTTGCTATAGGTACCTAAATTATTTTATTCTTTTTTTTTTTTTTTTTTTTTGCTCGTCAACTGTATTATTTTTGAAGAAAACATTTTTCAAAAAATTGACCACTTTAAATATTGGTTATTTTTGGACTACTCGGACGTTGCTTACGTATTTCATGCGTGTGAAATAGTTTTTTCTTTTTTTTAGAGGTTTTCTTCATACTTCAACACTGAATTTGATACATACTAAAATAAAAGAGTTTAAATTACAGTACAAAGAAGTTCAAAATCTTATTGTTAGTTAAATTGGTAAATAAAATACGATAATTAAATACAAGTCAGTGCTTTAGAATGGCGGCTATGACTAAAGTCATAAATCGACCTCAAAACATTTGATTAATTAGTAAAACAGTTGCATTCGACTGTAGCCTTAGTAGAAAGAGCTGCAATGCTAGTCGCTGTTTTTCAGGATTTAAATGGAAATACTTAACATAAATTAGTATTTAACATAAAAGAAAAAAAACAACATAAATATAAATACATACTTAATAAATTTAATTTAACATAATTAAAAATTTAATTTTGTTTTTATATTATTTTATTACTGATGCATATTGGAATAGAACTGCCTAATTTTTAATTACTAAAGATATAATTAAGCTATTTTTTTATTTCAATACATTTTATTTACAACTTAACCGAAAGAATTTAATTAGGTAAAGATTGTTCAGAACACAGTTTAATATGTAATGTTTTTTATTTGTTTTAAACATAGTTTAAAACACTTTAATTTCAAACATGTTTTATTTAGATTGTGTTTTAAACAGTGTTTAAAACATGTGATTTAAAACACTTTGTTTTAAACATGCCAACCCTGATAATAAGTGATAAAAACGATAAAAACATTCAATTTGAATGCATAACTACATATCGCACATTGAGAATAAAACTGTTGCAACTGCAAATTTGTCGTTTTTGAGATTTTTATATCATTGGATTCAGCTACATTTAAGCTATCGATTGGTGAAATTTTCATCCTAAAATTCTAGAAAATAAAAAAGTTATAGTCCATAAACTTTTTTTAAATTTTAACAGTCTAAGAATAAATGGTTTAAAAAATTTTTGTTACATGTGCAGTTGTAACAAAGAGAAAACAAAAAATTAACTTTTTATTTAGATTAAAAAAGGTATATGTATGTGATTTCTTTTATTAAGTGGCTACATGTTAGTTAGTGTGGATTGTAGGTACATACACAACTACACGCATTTTGGTATTCCTTCTCCTGTTATCATTTTACAATGTAAGTGAATAATGATGTTCACAATTTTAGCCATATTTAATGTTTATTGAGTTTAGACGAATTATTTCGTAGCATTATTGTTATTAAAATATAATTATAATTTATTTTAATTTCAAAATATGGACGCTGATAAAGAAAAAATTAATTTAACAGCTCTTTCTGAATATAATCTTATAATTTAAACAATTTAAACCATATAATTTAAACAATTTAAATAATTTTATCCATTTAAATTTAAATAATGGACAGTTTTTGTCTTCTGCTTTAACTATTACTGTTAATTCGGATATATATTTTAATTTGGACGAAACTTTCCCAAATAATACTAATGGAAATTTAACAACACCTGTTTCGGAACGAAAGAAATGAAAGCGAAATCGCGATTTACGGGCGACAAATATACAAAAAGGTTTAATTAATACAGGGTCAGAACGTTATTCACTGAAAACTTAGAAATTTTTCCGGTAAAAACAAAAATTAAATCAGGATATTGCGTAGAAGATAAAATGTAAACTATAAAAGTAAACTAAAAGCTTGATCGAAATATTTTTATAATAAAAACAGACAAACGTGGGAAAAACTTCAATCGGTAAAATATTGATATAAAAGAAAATGTAAGAAACCATATAAGTAAATTAAAATCCAAAAACAAAATAAAATTGTAGCAGCATATCCCTAATAGCTACATACTCCTAATAGTTGTAATAGAAGAAAAGAAGAATAAATAACATAATATTTTCTGTTAAATGTGTTTAATTGCTTTTACTACTAAATGTCTAACAAATTATTATAAATTGATTGTATAATGGTTGAATTTATGCTCTATTAGTCCCATTTCTTTGGTCGGCAATAGAATATTTTCGAAAAAATTAGTTTTCATACTTTTCGAAAACGTAAACTTTTGATCGTAAATATCTCGTAAACGGTGCATCGTAGCTCAAAAATAACGAAATTTTTGAAGGCTTAAGCGAAGCAAGTTATGGGTATTCCGAACATACTGGGACTATCAAAACTTACTTTTCGTTATCGAAAATTATCGATACCGAGTTACTCATCATAAACTGATTATAATTAATTGATTCAAACTGAGTAGTCAAATTGGTTTTGTCACCAATAAAATATTTTCAAAAAAATTAGTTTTCAATACTTTTCGAAAACGTAAACCTTTGGTCGTAAATATCTCGTAAACGGTACATCGTAACTCAAAAATAACGAAATTTTTGAAGGCTTAAACGAAGCAAGTTGTGGGTATTCCTAATATATTGGGACTGTCAAAACCTATTTTTCGTTATCGAAAATTATCGATATCGAAAAAAACGATATTTTTAAAGTTTTAACGTGTAAATTTCTACATTTTCGTTATCATTTAAAGTATTATAAAATTCTCTACAATTTTTGGTAGCTTTTATTTCCAGTATCTTTTTTTTATAATGACGGATTTAATTTACGCGATTTTTTATCCGCATAAATTGAATCCCCATGAAACGAATATTCACGTAAATTGAGGGACCGGTGTCGCGGTCTTTAATTAAAAACGCATTTGTAAAATAGTACAGCTAATTGTAAGTAATCGTTTTTACTCGGGTTTCGGGAATTTTCCCGGGAAAATACTCAATAATTACCCAAATGAGAATATTCCCGGGAAAATTCCTATCGGGAATTTTGCCGTTGCCTATCTCTATCTGTAATACAGTTATGGAATGTGTTACCTTGGGAATTTTCCCGGGAAAATACTTAATAATTACCTAAATGGGAATATTCCCGGGAAAATTCCCAGTGGGAATTTTCCCGTTGCCCATCTCTATCTGTAATATAATTATGGAATTTGTTACCTTAAACAATTGCCATTATAAAGTTATAAAGCGAAATTTTCAAAATTTCTGAAAAGTATTAGTTGCAGATACAACTTTGCGTCACCAACAAAAAGTAATATTTTGTGAAATAATTAAGAAAAAATGTATTATTTGCAGATATAACATTATAATCCTAAACAGAATGCAACTTTTTGTAAAATAACTAAAAAATTTTTGGTTACAACTGCAATGAAAATTTAAACTATGAATTTTCTCGACAAAATTTTTATCACAACATTTAAAACTAACTGTTAGAATGAACCTAGCAAAGTTTTAAAGTTCTAAGATGATTTGGAAAAAAGTTATCCGGTTTTAAATTTCTTCAAAATCTTATTTCTTTAATATCTTAAAATTAGTGATTTTGCAGTTGTAACAGTTTTATTCTCAAGGGGCGATATGTAACTTAAAATTTTTTTATTTTGATTCATTTGTTTATTTAACCTTATACAACAGTATTGTTTGAGGTGTTTCATTTTATTTTTTCATAGAAATAAATGACATTTATTAAAATGGCTAGTTTTAGGGTAGGTAAATAAAATTGTTTGAATAAAGAAAGAATTTGTTTTAATTATACTTTTACACAAGAATAAGTAACAACCAGAATAGTAACAGAAAGAGAAGAAACGATAGTTAGGTAGATTTTGATGCTCGAGGTTTGGAAGAAATTGGAAGAATATGTACAAACCGATCAGTTAAATTTTTCTTCCAGGGCAGTAGTGTATTTTAAAATAGGATTTCGTTACAAATTTAAATTGTAAATTTTTAAAATTATATTAACATGGAGAATATATCCAAATCACACTATGTTTGTTTGGTGAAGAATTGTGAAGAATTTTACTAAATAAATTCTAGTTAACAATAACAAATCATCTAATATGTTGTATTATTTTTTTTTCATAGTTCAAATCCTATACCGGCTCTGCAAGATAATAGGTTATATACTCGGAACCATCCCTTGCTTTTCACAAAACACATGCAATCAAGGTCATAGCAGGCAATATCGGACCTCTCATTCTGTTACTCTTCTGGTTGTTATCTATTCTGTGACTTTTATTTTTTTACTTAAAAAAAAAGAAAAAAGATCTAGGTAATAATGATTCACTAATGGGAAATTAAGGATCTAGGTAATAATGATTCACTAATGGGAAATTAAATAAAAATATGAGCAAAATTATTTTTAAAATAAAAAATCAAATTGTTTTTTGCAAAAATGTTATTAAAAAAAAGAATTCCTACATGGTGAAAAGTTTTTAGGATTTAAATTTAATTACTCTTCCTGAAAACGTAAAAACACCATGGCGTACAATACTTAATAAATACAATTTAAAGATAAAGATAAATGAAGTATATAATACATTATATTAAAATTTATAACTTAACTAAAATTGACATCTAATTATATACAAAAATGTAAAAACTGTCAATTATCAGTATCACACTTCAGAGCTATCGGAGCTTTCAGCTGTTTCTGAATTAGATGAATCAGTATCTACAATGCTGCTGCCAATATTAATTATCAACTGTCCAATTTCGTACTCAATAACAGGTTCGTTCTCCAGATATCTACTTTCTATTTCAATAACATGGCGGCACCTACTTTTCCATTCTTCTTCAGTAAACGTAGAAAACCATTCTTTGCATAAACTATTTACATCATCCAACTTAAATGTGACATTTCTATCTGCAACATAACTTTTTAATGTTGCCCAAACCAGCTCAATAGGATTTAAATCCGGGTGATATGGTGGTAACCGGAGAACATTATGACCATGATTTTCCAAAATTTGATCCACAACGTAAGATTTATACCGGAGCTTATTAACTTTCACTAAATCATATAAATCGTTTTTTAACATTTCATCCGTGTATTGAATATTTCGATTCCGTAACCATAGTTTAATTTCTTCCTTTCTTGCATTTTGATTTGGTGGTTTCTCGATTTGAATATTGTGGAACGGCGCATTATCAATTACCAGGACATTTCTTGGAGGAAGATTTGGAATCAGTTTCTCTGTTAATCATTTTCTATAGTTAACAAAATTCATTTCGTTATGGTAGTCATCGGTTTTAGACTGAGATTTAAAAATTAATTCAGCATTTTGAATGAAACCCATTTCTTCTCCTGCATGAACAATTATTAGGCGATTTCCCTTTGAAATTGGTGGATGTAGTCCCTGACTTGAATTATCACACCAGCTTTTCTTTTGAGTGTGCGACGAATGAATATATGTCTCATCCATGTAAACTATCGGACGACGCTATAACTTCATGAGTTTGAGCAACGAGCACTTTATTTTTTAAACTAGATTTAAATGGCATTTTGTAAGTTTTTGAAACTAAACTTAACTATGTACTAACTTGAATACTGTAACTCAGTATTACTTATAATTAACACAAATTTAACAAATAAATTTTAAATAGTATTAAAATTCGGAAGATTTTCAGTGTTCACGAGTATATGTATGATAACGTTACTATTGTGTTGTACGTGACTCGAATAATAGAAACGAATAAGATACGATTTGTACGTTATTACTAAATACCCCTGTCGCAGCATCTGCATAACATAGCGAATTTCCAAATATTGGGCACTGGCGGATCTCATCTAAGACCTGTACCTATTTAAAATAGGTTAGCTTTCTAAGAGTAAAAGAATTTTTAAAATCGGCTGGGTAATTAGTTTTGGTATTTTTGGGGACCCAAGAACCCGAACGAATTTTGTGCAGCATAGTTGTATCCATCTAAAATAATTTAGTTCTCTAGCAGTGAGAAATTTTTTAGAATCGGTTCGGTAGCTTATTATTGGCGTTTTCGGATCTGTAAGATCCCGATGGACCTCATTAAAAAATCAGCTCGACCGTATATTCTAGACGGACTTTAAGGGCCCCATACACGATGAGATCTGTATCGCTACATGTTACAGGTATCAGTATTATGATACAGATCTCGTCATGTATGTGACTGTCTCGGTATCACTGTATCAGTATCAGCAAGTATCAGCTGGTATCGTGCTTGTCTCAAGTATCGTGGTAACTATGGTTGCATTTTTATTTTGACAGTTAATAAAGTAAATAATTGTTATTTATTTGAATAATCATGTCTGCAGATAGAGATTTTTGGGAAGACTTTATTAATATGTATAAATTATACCCATGTCTACGGGATTCAAAATGTAAAGATGTTTGTATTGCAATTGCTAATAGCACAAGTGCCACAGGTCGTAGATCGCACATTTCTTTATTAATAAAATTTTTTATCTGTACTGAGGTTTTACGATTCAGTCTCAGCGTGTGTCTGCTAAATAAACATGATACAAATCTCAGATATATGTATCGCTATTTGTATCGTTACAAGGTATCGATACAGATCTCACCGTGTATGGGTCCTTTATATGTAATATATATATATATATATATATATATATATATATATATATATATATATATATATATATATATATATATATTCAAAACCCGTTGTGTAGCATTCTACGCCGCATTTGCATCCGCAGGACAGTTGTGAATCTCAGATAACACAACCTGTACCTATCTAAAATAGTTGACCTCGGTAATAGTAAAAAAATTTTCAAAATAACGTAATCTATATTTATCTAAAATAGTTTAGCTCTGTAACAGTGAAAAAATTTTCAAAATCGGTCAGTTAGTTTCTTTTTGACACTTTTGGGTTCTATGGACCCTGGCGGACCTTACATAACGTAATTTATATTTATCTAAAATAGTTTAGCTCTGTAACAGTGAAAAAATTTTCAAAATCGGTCAGTTAGTTTATTTTTGACACTTCTGGATCCTATGGACCCTGGCGGACCTTACATAACGTAATCGATATTTATCTAAAATAGTTTAGCTCTGTAACAGTGAAAAAATTTTCAAAATCGGTCAGTTAGTTTATTTTTGACACTTTTGGGTCCTGTGGACCCTGGCGGACCTTACATAATGTATTCTACTCTAACAGTAAGGAAAGGGTTCTAGGGATCTCATATAACTTATGGCAGTCCGTAAGCTTCTTGCGGACATCATTTAATTAATTAATTCAAATACTTTAACTTACTAACTGTGAAAAAATTTTTAAAATCGATTGGTTAATTAATTTTTGGCCTTTTTAGGTCCCGAAAACCTTGACCTCACATAAAATACCTTAAATCCATATAAAATGGTTTAATTTTTTAATATTAATAATTATTAGTGAAAAAATTTTCAAAATCGATTCAAAATATTTTTCCGTGCATACATATGTACATTGTACATATTATGTTGTTTTGTTTCATATTTAATAATATTATATCATAATATAATCTTCAGTTTCTTGTTTATTTAAAAATTCAATAAAAAAAAAAAATTCTTCATTACATTAGCTTAGAAAATCTGTTTAATTTTCATTTTTCAACTTGAGATAGAACCATGCTAATTATAATGCAATAAATGAGAAACAAAACTCTATACATGTATGTGTGTTATAACCACTGATATACATGGATGGCCAACTATGTACCTATTTTTGAAGCAAGTATGTTGTACACAACTGGGATTTATGACAACAAAAACCCCAATATAAACAATTGATAAGAGTGTGACAACAAGACATTAAAGGTTTAGGGTCTCTTTGTTTATTCCTGACTCAAAATTAGCATTTCTTTAACAAATGTATTTTGTCATTCATTAGATAAAGACAAAATATAGTTTAGAAATCAGGGGCGACGCGTGGGAGTAGACAAGGGAGACAGTGTCTCCCCAAAAAAATTAAATTTCATAAAATTTAAAATTACTGTCTAATTTTTATAATATTGGCCATTAATACATTCACATTTTCAAATCACATATATTGTATATTCACATGAATATACAATATATTATATGCGTGTACAAACATATACAATAAATTATACATATATACACCATACAATATATACATACATATAACCTGATACATTAAATGTGAACCTCTGTGTATGGTTACATCCATACAGCTCATACAAGTCTACTTAAACGCAAAAAGACAATTATTTTAATGTTTCTCTTTGCTATGTGTGTATATGTGTTACACACACTGCATATTTAAAACATTTACACACACAATCTGCATGTACATATGTAATATTCTCTATTTACATCAATATTACTCAAAAACTAAGAAAGATTTTGGAATAATTTTTTCTTATCTATATGTAAAATGTAGCAATCTTTCTAATAGTGTCAAAATTATCAAATTATATTCAGTATTTTTTGAATAATAATAAAAAAACTGAAACAATAATGTAATATCATATCTATTCACCGCCAAGGGAAACAGTCTTAACAATGTTTCCCTTGCTATGTATGTATGTGTTACAGACACTGCCTAAGTGCCTATGCTGCCTATTTCAAACATGTACACACACAATCTGGATGTATGTAATATTCTCCAATTTATTTACATCATTATTACTCAAAAACTAAGAAAGATTTTGGAATATTTTTTTCTTATCTATATGTAAAATGTAGCAATCTTTCTAATAATATAAAAATTATCAAATTATATTCAGTACTTTTTGAATAATAATAAAAAAACTGAAATAATAATGCAATATCATATCTATTCACCGCTAAGGAAGACACAGATTAATTTGTCTAAACCATCTATACGTATGCATTTGCTATTTTGTATACGTACGATATACGTACACATAACAACAGTCTATTTTATGTATTGTTACACAAAATTCAAATATTTTTGTAGTTAGTTAATTAACTGCTTGTTTACTTTCGGTTCAGTTCAATTTTTTAAATATTTCTTAATTAATTTTAGATTTTATTATTTATTATTTAAACATTGGAAACCTTTTAATAAAATTTGTAGGTATTTATTTTCAATTTGTTTTTCTCTACTATCTGTTTAAGTTTTTTACATCAGAAATTTTAAATTTTTTTTCTTTTTTTCTTTAGAAATATAATAATAATATACGAATCTAATTTAAAAACTACAATATATCTAAAGGACTAATTTCAGAACTAATTATTTTAAAATTCTAAATTTTTTTAAGACTTTTAATTCAGACTAACCGCAAAATAAAACAAAAATTTCAATATTTTTACTCTTGGTGGAGTAGGTACAAATGGCTGGTCAAAAATTTAAACATTTTTATTTTAGTCACAATACTGGGTCAGAAGGTCTGTTATAGATAAAAACTTTAATAAGGCTTAGAAACACTATAGATTTCGAAATAAAAATAGACACAAAATAAGTCTACTTAAAAATATGGTAAAAAAGACTGTCTCCCCAGCTAATAATTTCACGCGTCGCCACTGTTAGAAATACAAATGACTGCTGTCATCTTTTTCTTTAATGACTATTTAACTTTTTAAACGATTTTTTAAGTTGTCTCTCTATGTATCTCTATGGTTATAACTAGAGTCAAGAAAAGTTGGGCAAAGTCAGAGACGAATTAATAAAAAATCAATAAATTGACATCAAATGTTTGGAAAATTTTTGCCAAAATTTTGTAAATCAAAACCAAAAACTACAGAATCCTACAATTTTTTTTAAAATTCAACATAAAAAAGCGAAAAATTTTTTTAAAAATTTTATTATGTGAGATTTATATCAAAAAGAAAAAAGGGCCCCAAATTTTATTGCATTAAAGTTTTGCAGTATTTGTTTGGTTAGCTAGCTAAGCTTACATATACAAAATAAAATATTACCTGTCAGACCCGTCATCGGCATTCCATTAAATCTGAGCAGAAAAACAAATGCTTTATCTCTCTTTAACTTCTTAAAATTTAATGTACCTTACCTTGCTTACAATTTTTTTAAAACTTTTAACTGTCGTACACAGATACATGAGCAGATACATAACTACACTTACATACATAAAGTGGTCGTTCACAATGATCTAGTCGTCCATTTAATTCAAACACATATTTTATACAAAAAATAATTTTTCAAGACATCGTACGTATGAATGAATTAAAATTAAAACAGAAGTTGTAACGAACTACTTATCATAAATTCGTTATAAGTGTTTAATTTAAGCTCTATTAGTCCCTCTGATTTGGTCACCAATAGAATATTTTCGAAAAAATTAATTTTCGATATTTTTCGTAAACGTAAACTTTTGATTGTAAATATCTCGTAAACGACGTGTCGTAGCGAAAAAATAACGAAATTTTTGAAGGCTTAAGCGAAGCAAGTTGTGGGTATTCCAAACATATTGGGACTGTCAAAACCTACTTTTCGTTATCGAAAATTATCGATACCGCGCAACTTATCATAGATTGGTTATAACTGGTTAATTTAGGCTTTGTTAGTCCCACTGATTTAGTCACTAATAGAATATTTTCGAAAAAATTAGTTTTCGATACTTTTCGCAAACGTAAACTTTTGATCGTAAATATCTCGCAAACGGTGCGTCGTAGCGAAAAAATAACGAAATTTTTGAAGGTTTAAGCGAAGCAAGTTATGGGTATTCCGAACATATTAGGACTGTCGAAACCTACTTTTCGTTATCGAAAATTACCGATGTCGAAAATAATGACATTTTCAAAATTTAAATATGTAAATTTTTACATATTCGTTATCATTTCTACTATAAAATTCTCAAAAATTTTAGTAGTTTTTATTTCCAGCATTTTTCTTTTATAATGGCAGATTCAATTTACACGATTTTTATTCGTGTAAATCGAATCAATATTTGATATACATATTCGCGTACATTATTAAGGACTGATGTAACTGTAAAATATTATATAATATGTACTTGAAAATGGTGTTGTTTGAAACCGTGTAATTCGGGGGAAGGGTACCCGTGTTCTTTGAGGTCCGTGTTCTTCGAGTACCGTGTCCTTCGGGGGATACCTGTATTCTCAATCATTTTATAACTATTTATCAGGTGAGTAAATTTTTTCATTAAAAACCTATAATTTTGTTTATTATAAATGTTTTTGTAAAAATTTTACAAACATTTTATTGATTTTTTATTAATTCGTCTTTGACTTTGCCCAACTATTCATGACGCTATGATGACTAACAATGACTTATGGTTATATCATGTATAGTTCATATCTTACAAAAACAAATACGGTCCTGTTGTTGCCCATAAGAATCTTGACTCTAGTTATAACACATGTATGTGAATAGACTTCACTTGTTCTCACAAAATTCTTTAATAAAAAAGTGAAATATTTTTATACTTCATAAAGAACTTAAATATAAATATAAATTACTTATTAGACTAACAAAGAAAGAAAACTAATATAAAAGTGAAAATTTACATTTTCTCGAAAAATACTCAAAATAGAAAGAAAATTATAAGAATATTTTCTTCATAATTTTTTTTTGGCTTTTTAACCATGTAAAAATCGAACTGTCTAATGATAAGATCGAATGATAAAAAATGGCCAGAAAACCTACTTCTGGGCATCCGATATGTCTGGCTAAAGAACTTAACCAAGCCAGATCTATCAGAAGCCTAAAATGTAGATATATATATATATATATATATATATATATATATATATATATATATATATATATATATATATATATATATATATATATATATATATATATATATATATATATATATATAAATTTTAGTGAATATCATTTTCGTATTCTAGGGACCTCAAAACATATTTCTGTTATGATCTCCGCCGGAGGTTGCGTCGTGACACCTACTGTAATAGTTGAATTTCGAGTTTTCGAAATTCGCTAAAATTTGGTGGGAGACAATTTTAAACTTTGAACCACTGCGCATCCAAATCTCAAGTTTCATCCTAAAATTCATCTTTATTGACAGTATCTTTATTGAAAATAATATATAAAATATATAATACATAATATATACTATTTTCAATGGACTATTTTCTCAAATATGTAGCAATCTGTCACCAGGGCGGCGACACAGCTATTTGGGAGTACATGTCTATAATCGAGATATTAATTTAACCAACCAAAAATCACCTTCTATTAATTCCACTTCAGCAACGAAATTTTCCAATTCGGTTACCTAGGAATATTGTTTATTTTTTAGAAATTAATATTCCAACTATAGAGATGTAGTTCCGAATAACTGGTGTCGCCGCCCTGGTGTTAAACAGTTTTCTCATGCGGTTACATAGCAATTTTTAAATTAAAATTTCAATCGTAGAGATGTAGATGTTTTGAGAAAATGGCTCATTATATACATAATACATTTAAAATATCTGACAATATTATTAAAACTATAATAAATAAAATGTTTCCAGGTGTAAATTAATGCTTTTTCTTAGCAACTTCTAAGGAAATCGTGAGGTTTTGAGCGTTCTAGGTTATGTATTTTCTATGAAACTTTTTTAATGCGGTTTCCAATCCACTGCAAAAAAAGTTTTTTTTTTTTATAATCTGGAGCGAACTATACTTTTTATAGATATTTATGAAGTTTTTGAGTGTATTTTTTTTTTTGTGCGATTTTTTTATGTGGTCCCCAAAAAAGAAATTTGGACATTAATTTGCGGTAATGTTGGTTATTGATTGCTTCTAAGCCATTAAAATAGAAAATACATAACCTAGAACGCTCAAAACCTCACGATTTCCTAAGAAGTTGCTAAGAAAAAGCATTAATTTACACATGGGAACATTTTATTTATTATAGTTCTAATAATATTGTCAAATATTTTTAATTTATTATATATGTATATTGTATACTAGCATTTACCCGCGGCTTCGCCCGCCTGGGAAGAGAAAGACTAAGCTAGTTTTAGCACACACTACGTCCTCAGAAGTATGAGCACATCTTGACCCAAGAGGTGCTCCTACTTTTGACACGGCAGTGTACAACATTAAGTACACTACCGCGACAAAAGTATGGACATACCTTGACTCAAGGAGTATCCATACTTTTGACGACGTAGTGTGTAGTGGAACCCGCTCAGTCCTTCCACTCGTGGCTTTTGAAATTATGATATCTTGTTCAAACGTATAAAATGTACTTTCATTTTCCCACAGAAATAAAACGTTTTCTCCGGGTAAAAAGTAGACTGTAACATTGTTTTAACAATATGCAAAGTTCGAATGAAGTCAGTGATCCTTTTTTTATCGTTTTAAATATATTTTCCCACGGGAATAAGATTTCTCACAGGATTCAGATATTTTCTCGGGATAGAGAATAGTCTGAGTCCTTTTATATCCCTGCTGTAAACATTATGCAATGTTTAAAATCAATCTTACATTTTTTTAACAATCATTATTTAATTGTTTCATTTTAAATACATTTTCCCTCGGGAATCAGATACTTTCTCGGTGTAAAAACCTATGTTTATCGCTGTAACAAACAGAGTTCGAACAAACTCTAAGGTTCTTTTTTTAATTCATTTAAAATATATTTTTCCATAGAAAAGAGATTTCTCACAAAAATGAAATGTTTTCCCAGGGTAAAAAGTCGTCTATGTTATTTTCCAACCCCTCTGTTAACAATATTCGAAGTTTGAAACCAATAATCCGTTTTTTAATAGTCATAATTGTCATAGATTTTCCCTCGGGAAATAAATATTTTCCCGGGTTAAAAGATGACCTATAAACGTCTCCGTCTCCCAAGCTATGTCTGTGCAAAGTTTCAAGTTGACTGGTTAAGTCGTTGAAGCGTAAAAGCAAGTCAAACAAACACTCAATTTCGCATTTACGTGGGTGGTTCAAATATAAACAGGAATTTTCATGTTCTGCGTTTCCTATAGGCAGGAACTACGCATGCATTATTGGGAAGAACAGTTGCATTTCTGAACTTGTCATCGGCAGTGTTGTTTGTTTTTTACCTCATCTGTGTCATTCGAAATCATTATGTCTGAACAAACGGTACATAGCAATGTTGCATAGCCAATAATTATAAAATTTCTATTAAAAGAAGGAGTTACTCCGTCTGAAATTTTTGTAAGACTTAAAAAACAGTTCGAAGATGAGTGTCTTTCTCAGTCCAGGGTGTATGAATGGTGCAAGTTGTTTAGAGAGGGTCGGAAAGAAATTCGAATGGAATGATGCCGTCATTGAGGCTGTCCAAGAGTGGATTAACATTCAACCTAAAGAATTGTTCGCTTCCGGAACAATGGAATAAGTGCATTAAATTAGCAGGAGACTATATTGAAAAATAGTGTATTTTTTATTTTGTAATCGTCATTTATTAAAAAATAAATATAAATTCATGTTTATATTTGAACCGCCCTCGTATAATATTAGTTAGGATAAGGATTAGGATTTACACGTTAAACAATGAATTTTTAACAATTTTAAAATCACCAGCATACCATACCATATCAGTTCCCATATTTTTAATTGCAAAAGCGACAGACTTCCATTTAAAATTTCTTTCCCTGTTTCAACCCCCTACGGGATGAATTTGTAAAAGCACTGAAACTTTTGAGTTCAAACCAGTAAGCTAACACCAATTTCTTATTTCTAACTCAAAAAATTACAGATTTCTATGAAAATTTTCATCCCCTATTTTATTCACTTAGGGGGTGAATTTTCAAAAATCCCTTCTTAGTGCTCACCTACGTTATATAAGAAATCCCTGTTTAAAATTTCACGTTTCCAGGTGACAGACTTTCACTTAAAGTTTCTTCCCCTGTTTCAACCCCCTAAGGGATGAATTTTTAAAAGCACTGAAACTATTGTGTTTAAACCAGTAACCTAATACCAAAAATTACGGATTTCTATGAAAATTTTCATCCCCTATTTTACCCCCTTAGTGGGTGAATTTCTAAAAACCCCTTATTAGTACTCACCTACGTTATATAAGAAATCCCTGTTCAAAATTTCACATTTCTAGGCCCAGCGATTTGGGCTGTGCGTTGATCGATCAGTCAGTCAGTCAGTTTTGATTTATATATATATATATATATATATATATATATATATATATATATATATATATATATATATACACTATTTTCAATAACGATACATTCAGCTTCCTAAATATACCATTTAATTCATTTTGTGAAATTAAAACAATTTACTTTTTTTAAATATTTGACAATAAACTTATATACACTATCTTCAATAAAGATGCATTTAGCTCTCTATAGAACTCAAAAATAAAATAAAATAAAATATTTCGAAAGAAAAAGGCTTGAGACTCCCTATGGCGAGGGTAGTTTTAAAACAATGTCTGTGTTCTCACACATAGGCATGTTAATTTGGAACCAAAATCAGAACTCTAACCAATAAGAATAAAGTGTGTTTAAAGTTACATTGTTTTTTATTAAGTGTATATTTCTAAAATGACTAGCACCGTTTCAGATCCACCGTTTACTGCACGAGAAACATTACTCGCCTGGCAAAAAAAGAATCACGCCTGGTTAGAACTTTCCGATGTACATAAAGAAACAACAGAAAACATACGAGTAACAGTTATACCATTCTATATGGGATGTAGAGAGTCTCAAACCAATTCTGTGTATTGGGTAAGTTGAAATTATCTTGTAAATTAAAAATATTTTTAATAATTAACAAAATTAAATTTTAGTGGCGCTACTGTATACGCTTAGAAAATTTAGGAACACGAACAGTTCAATTGCGCGAGCGACATTGGCGAATATTTTCGTTGTCGGGTACATTAGAAACTGTACGTGGTCGAGGAGTTGTTGGACAAGAACCTATTTTAAGTCCAAGTTCACCCGCGTTTCAGTATAGTAGTCATGTAAGCCTGCAAGCTCCAAGCGGACATATGTGGTAAATATAAAAGTTAATCAGTGAGAAAGTATGTAGATCATTTCAAAATGATATGAGAATGGGCTTTAACTTATTAAAGCCCGTCCTTATTGCTATCAAATTTTCAACTTTAAGACTATTGACGATAAATTTATGCATGTCAGATCCTCTGAAAAACACGAAAAAACATGAAATTTTAGCGTAGACATCCTAGCTACTATAGCTGAAAAAATATTCCCAGACACTTTTGATAGTTTCTTTGTCAACGTATGATTGTCTTTTTCTAATTGTCAAACAAATAAATAGTGCATAGGATACTAATTGAACATTAGGTTACGAAATAATAATAAATAATAAGTTAATAGCACTATTTTATATTTTTATGTAAATTCTGTTTATTTAATAATAATTTGATTACAGAAGAATATTTCTTAAAGAAACCGAAAACAAATGACATTAATGATATATTATAACTTAGCTGTAAACATATACATAAAATAACTGAATGACTGGGTTCATTGCAAAATATTTAATACTATTAAAAATATAATTTTGAAAAACAAAAATCAGTGGATGTCAATATGTACTGCTTAGAATTTTCAAATCAGTCAAAATCAAACGAAAATAGTTTATTCTAATTGAAAATAACATATTTCACTTTTCTTTACAGTATTGCATCATTTTTGTATCTTTATGAAGATGAAATATTATTATGTCAAATATTTAAAAAACTAAATAAAAACCACTGATTAAGGACACTGGTGTAGTGTTGAAAAGTGTACGACAAGGACAAAAAAGAAGGAAACTACAAAAGTGTCTGGGAATATTTTTTCAACTATAATTTAATTCGTAAGCAATAAGGACCCTACCCTTTATTTAGAGAACCCTTCGAAAAATGAGAGAAAGCATGAAATTTTGGTATAAAAACAGGTGAAAGTTAAAAATAGAAATCCCCAAACGGCACACTCCGAGTACTAATTCAATTCATATACAAGATTTCAACCCTCTAAGCTTAGTTGTGAAGAGACCTATAAGCATGTTAGACTCATTATAAAACAAGAAAAACATGAAATTTTGACGTAAAAATGGTGGGGTCAGGGTTAAAAAACTGAAACCGCCAAATTCAACCCCGTAGGTTTATTCTGGGGTGGGGAGCTGTAGGAATGTCAAACTTTTCAAAAAATATGAAAAAAAAACACTTTCCCTTTTTTTTTTCAAATTGTTAGTGTCTTTCATAAAGTTCGTACCGTATGGGATATGTTTTTACTATTGATTTTTTAAAATTTCCGAATTATGGAACACTTTTACTGATTATTTTGATAATCTGATGTGTTACTTTTACGGACAGCTTGTACTTAATTTAGATAAATTTCAAAGCGTAAGTGTATGTAATAATTTAAGTCGGTTAATTCAGTAATAAATAAGAAGTATAAAAATGAAAAATTTTAATTATTCTAACGTAAAAGCCCCCATACCGTAACGCGATCATATGTCCGAACAGTTTTGACATTTATAAGTTAATGAAGTTATTTTTGAAAGAAACTTCTGATAACAAAAATTAATAAGAGAATGATTATTTTTCAATTTAAATTCATCTCGCATTTAATGTTTCCTCACTTAATTTAAGAAATATATATATATATATATATATATATATATATATATATATATATATATATATATATATATATATGTGTATATATATATATATATATATATATATATATATATATATATATATATATATATGTATGTATGAATGTATGTATTATACCGTGTGAGTTTTCTGAGAGTTGCCATTTTAATTACAGCCAAACCCTTGATTTAATCGAAAAATTGTTCAAATAAGAGTTGTAGATATCGACGGGGGCAACCAATTGCTATAATCACGAGCTTTATAGCTCTTATGGTTTTCGAGCTATGATACAAACTTACCTTTTTTTAAATGGAATAGTATACTTATTTGTTGATAAAAATTATTCAATAAAGCAACAAACAAAAAATAAAAAAATAAAAATTTTTATCTAAAGTTTTTTTTTTCAAATTTTACAACTTTCACGCTTAAAAGTGATTTATTTAAGTGAATTTTGGTGAGTTTAAGAGCGCCTAGTTCAAACAAGCCTCATAATTACGGAAAGTAGCTAAGCGGTAATTGTATTTATGCTACATAGATGGCTTTACCGTATAGGTACACCTAGAGTTCCTATAATAAATAGAGTCGTGACATGTCATCCATTTTCTTTCCAAAACAGAGCGGGAAGCTTCGAAATTAGTTGTCACATGTCTGTGTAAATATTTTTGAGTACATATTTATAAACAGTTAAAAAATTTAATTTAATTATTCTTTCTAGGTTAAACTAAATGGTTTTTGTTAAATATTTTTTAATTTATTTTCAATTTATTTTACCCAACGTTAGACAGAAAATGCCGGAACCAATCAGTGTTCACCACACATGTCATGACTCTATTTATTATAGGGACTCTGTTTTAGTATAAATGAAAATGGCCAAATTAGAAATTTAGAATTTCAGCTATTTAGCTAGGCAAATTTTATTAATTTTTATTTAATTTTTGGTGTTCATATGGATTTATAACTAAAATGTATCTTCCTGGAATGTAATTAAATCAAGTAAGTACTTCATATTATGTAATTATTAAAAATAAGTATAATTTTTAATTTTAAATGGAAATTATTTGATAGGTTAAATAAAAATGACAGAAAAGTCCAATTCGGAAACGAGAATAAAATTTATTTAGGAATTTAGAAATTTTTAATGCCTGTGGAATACAAAATCTCCTCTATTTAGAAATAGAGCCATGCGGGAAACGTCCTATAAAAAAGTCGTAGAAGCAATGATCATATCAGGTGTACCAGAAGTCAAATCTAAAATGCGAAATTTACGTTCAACTTATTATCAGGAAAGAAGAAAAATTGAAAATCTATGAAATCCGGCAATGGCACCGAGGGAAAATTGTAGAACACGTCGATATACTGTAATTTCGATGTTTGCTAGAAAAAATAAACAATCTTATTCTATAAAAAATTTATTTTATTTTATATCCTGAAAAATTCTAAATAATAATCAAAACGAAATAATTAACGATAAAATGACAAGTGGTCATTCAACAAATAAAGTATACCAAGAAAATTATCCATAATCATTTGGTTACAAACTAAAATAAAAAAATTTCGCAGTTTTGTAAGATACTAAAATACAGTGGACTTTCGGAGATTATCCAATCAAAAACTGTCAATATTGCAGTGATAGAAGTTTAAACATCGCATGTTTACGTCACACGAATACTGCAAACACACAATTCTTGTGAATACAATGTTCGTGTGACGTAAACATACGATGTTTAAATCCCTAACACTGAAATATGGACAATTTGCGATTGGACAATCTCCGAAAATCCACTGTACGCTGCCAATGGGGTGTGGCACACAGCTTTCTCGTACTCGTAAAAGCACCTTGGTAATTTAATGCCCAATATATCTTTGTGTAATTTAATATAGGTACATAAATTAATAAAAATAAATAAACAAAACGATTCATAAAAAATTGAGCGAAATGGGACTGGCAGTAAATAAGATATTGACATTTAATGGGATTTCATGGTAGTGCCGTGGATACTATTACTCTGAATGCAATGAAATTTGTAGGGGACCATCTAGGAAGCAGACCGCATAATTTCTGATAATTTCATAAAAATGAATTGAATAGTTCAGAAGTTATGTCACTTGGTGAAATTTAGTATATTAATGGAATGACATGGTAGCGACGTAGTTACCGTTACTGCGATTTCGATTAAATTCATAGGGAACCATCTAGGAACCAAACTGCATAATTTCTAAAAATTTCATTACAAACAATCGAATACACCGATATTCCGTTAACCGTACGATAATACATAAACGTCGTACCCTTAAAGAAATCATATACAGGATGTTTCTCTAGACAGTTTATTTTTTAATAAAATTTAAAATATTTTTATAAAAATAAATTTTTAAGTAATATTTTCTAGCTACATAATATTTATTTCTAATTGTAAGCTTGGTAATTATAATATATATGTGTATTAATAATTTTTATTATTACTATTATCATATATTTATGTTAACTTTCAAAATAATCGCCTGTATATGTTAAAAATTTAAGACTTGTTCACATAAAAATCTTTGTTTACAATAAAAATTTTGTCACGTCGACTGTGTATGTATATACAAACACAAACAAACCGTACCCATAATGGTAGTACGGATAATGAAATGCCGCTGTAGTTCAGAAGTTATGTCAATTGGTGCAATCTGGTGACACACAGACGCACAGACACCAAACCAAATTTATTCAGGAAGCTCTAAAACGTAAAATGTGCGTAAAAAATTTTATTTTGGAGGGGAATAATTTTTTATTTTTCACAACTGATCACAATGCTTCCGCTGCTTTAGTAGGTGGTCTCGGAAGCAATAAAACAATTAGGCAATTTGATTACACACTAAAGTAATTAGAATTAATAAAATTATACTTTAAGTACATTTATTTATTTTATTTAGGAAGTGGTTGTAATTAAATAAAATTTGTGTAATTTTATTAAAAACTTTATTAAATACTGTCGTTTTCATAATATGGAGAACCGTTTTAACACGGAACACGTTTTAAAGATGATAAAATTGTAATAAAATTGGCGATTATTTTGAACTTTGAACAACCTTCACTAACGGCGTGTTTAACTAATTCACGCGGTAATAATAAATGCTTTAATTTTAAACATTCCATAAAATGAACTTTGCAAATTTTTATTGATTCTTGATAAAAGAAAAAAAATTATTGAAAAAGAAATTGAGGTTATATAAGAATATGTTTAAAATAAGTGTCTTAGAGACATATTGTTAAAATACATACTGCAGTCTTGAAAAATGTTGTATTAAAATATTTTTTGGACAATTATTTTACTTTTTTTTAAAAAAAAAATCGTTTAATAATTTGACAAATGATATCTGTGCCTAATCTATGTCCGCCATCATTTAGTTTTGAAAAGGAAATAGGTAATGCCAGTTCACACGTAAGCAATTTTGACTTCTTTAATATGGTGTAATATTAAATATTACAACCGCAGTTGTAATTTAATAACCTGTTTATTAAATATTAAGTTGATTATTTGAGGAAAAATTACAAATTATTTTGATAATTAATGTATTTAATTAATAAATTTTGTTTTATTGTAACAGCTTAATGCGAACATACCATCACTAGTTATTTTGGGTGTTTTGAATGTAAATTGCAAATTATCCGTATTTTTTGCGTTCGATTAAATAAAATTAACCACGGGTTTTGAAAATTAAAACTTATGTAATTTCTCAAAAATATGAAATAAAATAATGAAAATTTTAGCATAATTGGTAATTTGAAGTAATAAACTAAATTTTAAAAAACATCTCAACATGTTTCCGTTTGAAAAAAAATTTTTTTCTATTCCGAAATGACCGTAGGTCCTAGAAGTTTCGAACAATTTTTTTGTGAATGGCCCTCCCTATTTTGAATATTTTTTGTATAAACTTTTTTTCGATTAGATACATATTTTAGGAATAAATCAAATGGTAACTCTCGGAAAACACACGATATATATATATATATATATATATATATATATATATATATATATATATATATATATATATATATATATATATATATGTAATATAGCACCGATAATGGAAACATCAGTTTTGGAAATTTTTTTGAGAGCATCAAATTAGTCAACCTCACTTTTTTCGTTTTTTAACAAGATTGCTTTTAATCTGTTTTGTTTTAATGATGTACCACTGAGGGCCTATTCCATCCGAGGTGGTACATCACTTTTTTTTATTCTTATCTGTGATATTTTGTTGTACCGCTGTGGGCTTGCTGTTGCGGCCCTTCAGCGGTATTACTTTTAACTACTTATTGCGGCGCTGGTCGACCTGTGGCTCCCCAGTGACGTAATAAGATTTTGTAATATTGTCTGTGATAAATTTTTTGAGTGTTGTGTAGTCAGTTTTCTCCACTCCGAGGCCCTTTACACCTCGGAGTTTCATCGTTGGTTTTCAGATCTTGGTGGCCGGACGCTCTGGCTAGCACTTAGCGTGCCGCCACCGGGGACTGTCCACTCTTTGTGAAGCCCTGGGATGGCAGGGTCCATCGTTGAATTTTATTATGTGTATGTTATATCCTTTAACCGCGCCATCCACCGGCAGCAGTACCACAATTTTAATAAAAAAAAAAAAACACTTTTGGAAAGTTGCATTAAAAATGTCAAGTACATAAATATTAAATACTTGACATTTTTTATGCAACTTTCCAAAAGTGATGTTGACTAATGTTGACTAATTTGATGCTCTCAAAAAATTTCCAAAACTGATGTTTCCATTATCGGTGCTATACTGCATATATATACCGTGTGAGTTTTTCGAGAGTTGCCATTCGATTTATTCCTAAAATATGCATCTAATCGAAAAAAAGTTTATACAAAAACAAAAATTGTTCCAGACTCCTAGGACTTACGGTTTTTTTGGAATAGAAAAAAAATTTTTTTTTCAAATGGGAACATATGTTGAGATGTTTCTTAAAAATTAGTTTATTACTTCAAATTGCCAATTTTGCTAAAATGTTCATTATTTTATTTCAAATTTTTGAGAAATTGCATTTTTAAGTTTTAATTTTTAAAACCCGTGGTCAGGTTTGTTTAATCGAACGCAAAACATACGATTAATTTTGAATTTATACTAAAAAAAATACAAAATAAGTTGTAATGGTATATTCACATTAGCCTGTTACAGTAACAGAAAGTTTATTAATTAAATACATTAATTATCAAAATAATTTGTAGTTTTTCCTCAAATATTCAACTTAATATTTATTAAACAGGCCATCAAATTTCAAATGTTGTAATATTTAATTGTACACCATATTAAAGAAGTCAAAATTTAGTACATGTGAAAATGTCATTATTAAAAATCTCTGAAAGATAATTATAGATGGCATATCTGGATAGTATCGTAGAGCTGTCACAAATAATATGACAGGTCTTTTTTAAATTTAAATTGTTAAATTTTTAAACTCTTTTCTTTTTAAAAAGAGTATGTTTGGTATGTATTTTAACAATACGTCTGAAAAAGATGTATTTTAAAAATATTCATAACCTTAATTTATTTTCCAGTAAGCTGACCAGACGATCTGATCATGTTTGGAACATATTTTAATGATGTATAGGATAAACTTGAGGTGCTCTCGGAATATTGCATAAAAAATCACCTGACAGTAAATATCAGCAAATCGAAAATAGTCATTTTTCATAAATCACTAAAATTAAAAGAACATGGAAAATTTACGTTAAATAATGTGGAAATTGAAAAAGTTAAAACGTACACATATCTAGGTGTATCATTTTCTGCATTGAGTAGTTTTAAAAACTGTTGCGACCGTTTTATTTCAAAAGCACGAATAGCAGCGGGAAAATCAAAATCGATACTGTCACTCTCAAAATCAAACTGTTGGGAAACCAAGAAAACCCTTTTCGACTCCATAGTTCAATCGACGTTGCTGTATACTTGTGAAATATGGTAGAATATGTACAAGTATTGGAAAAAGTACAAACACAGTACTGGAAAAATCTACTACAATTATCAATGACGACACCTTATGTAGTGAGGTCGGAGGTGAACTGTCCACACTTGGCTACACTTATTTTAAAACGTATGTTGATATGGTGGTGTCATTTGGGTATTTGACTGATGTAGTTATTGGTAATGAAATATTGTGAATAACATAGAGTATAATTCGATAATAATGATTAACCATTTAAATTAATTTAAAAAAATATATAAATATTTTTTTTTTTTTTAAATGAAAATTATGAATTTGGAATTGGCGGTTGATGAGATGAGAACGATTCAATGGACGTGATCGTCAAAACTAGTTCCTCATAACAAGAAGAGATGTCGTTGTCAGTGGTAGTGGATTAGAGTCCCTATAATAAGCATAATAAGAGTCTAGATACCGTCCATTTATAGGGAAAATTTTTTTCAAAATAATGACACGTGTCAAGTCAAACTATAGCGGTAGCACTGATGTTCTTCTGTCAGTTATTTAATAATTGTGTCTGCGTGTGAATTGGCAATTGTATTTTCCATACGAAACACAATAAGTGCGTGATTATTTTCACTATAAATGGCCGGTGTCTATAGACTTTTTTTATAAGGACTATCAATAGTTACAGATTATGTAGCGGCAAGTTGTATCATAAATCAAAACAAAACGTAAACAAAGTTTATGTATATGGATATGTGTGTTGTGTGATAGATATTCCGTAGGCGTTTTACAGAATTTTTTGTCTGAATTTTTTTATACATGTTTTCAGAAATTTTAACACATTTATTTATTGTTTATATATTATTATTGTTTCTTTACAAAAGCATGTTATCCTTATTAGTTTATATTTACCATTAGAAATTTATCATAAGATTGATCATTGATTCATTGAAAACGATTCCAGAACATTTTTTTCAAAAATCAACAAACGCATCAAAAAACCGATTTGACCATTAGAGTGATCATCCAAAAAGAAGCTAAATAGTAAAATTTGACAAAAGTTTTAGAATATTCTATTCAGTAACAAACAAAAATAAGGAAATATCGACTTTAACATGGGATTGATAATCGAATAAATATGCTAAATAGCGATATTTAACAAAAGTTCTCGAAATTCTATTTGGCAACCAACAAAAGTCAATTTCTAAAACATTTGTCTAATTGTGCACTTTGGCTTCTTTTTTGAAGACCAGCCCAATGGTGAAGACGGTAATGAGTAGAACATTCTGGAACACTTGTCAAAATGAAGTATTTGGCCTCTCTTTCGGTAACAAATCCAATGGTGCAATCGGTTTTTTGACATCTATGCTAGTTGAGGAATAGAATATTCGAGAATTTTTATCAACTTTCCTTATTTGGCGTCTTTTACAATGACCAAAACAATAGTGAAGTCAGTTTTTTAATATCTTTGCCAATTTCGACTATTAATTTAATTACACACCTAAAAATAGTGTTCCGGTATAGGGGTTTTTACGTTCTGTCTAATAAAAATTGATTACAAAATGTATACTACACACTAATTTACTATATAATTTTTTTTGTCAGTCCGAATTATAGAAGTTCCGAATTAGTGAAGTTCGAAATAGTGAGGTTTTACTGTATACGTATATAATTATGAAAATATATATGAATGTATATGTGGAGTGAATATTAAAAAAATGTTTTGTCACAAAAATTCAAAATTTAGTTAGACACATCATATGAATCTTCTCACTAATTCTTCTGACTAGACAATTTAAATGCCGTAATTTTTATCCCGTCAAAATTAAGAAAGAAAATGATGAATTTATTCAAACCACATTCATAATCATTGTGACGAAGGCACATGGAAAATCCAATTTTCGTTGTTGTGACCGGTCCTAGTTCGGTCGAGCGGTTGTCCGAACTAGGTACTTACAAGTAAAGGTCCCGAGGTCGGACCTATCGATTTTGATGAAACTTAAATATGTTGTAGAACACTAAAAACTAAGGGATACGTATTTTTTTTTATCTGCGGAAAAACGGTTTGAAGGGGTGAAATCGTCCTTCAAAAATTGGGGCAAAAATTTAATTTTTCAAATATCTCGAAAACAATAGGAGATAGAGCAAAAGTTTAAATTGGCGATATTGCTCTTTTTTAAGTTATCCATCCATTTTGAAAATATCTTTATTTTCGGTATCGATAATTTTCGATAACGAAAACTACAATATCCATCAAAACAAACCTAATCACAACCTTACATAAGAGACTGCAACTTCAGAACCACTTATTGATATTATTACCCACTGTCAGTGTGTTAATAGTAAAAATGAGTGTATGTAAAATAGTATGTAATTTAAGAGGGTGACTCACCCCCTCTACAATGTTGCTCAAACTGAATTCTGAATTCGAGTATTTCATTTCTACGTTAATCTAATTGTCTTAAACTATTTTCTGTGAAGAAGAATTTCTTGAACTACTTAAATAGTGCGATTATTCGACACAGTCACCCCCTAGTTAACTACCCCTAGACTTAATATTAGGATATTGAGCAAAAACAGGTCAATTAGATTTTTTGACGTAGATTTCAAATCTGTAAACAAAATTTTTATATTGTTTATTTTTCACCCCCCTTTTGCAAAATTAACCCCCAAATTTCAACCCTCAACCTTCCCTATTGATGTAATTTGAACAAAGTGCATATCAATAGATAGCTCTTTAAAAAAGAACAATATCGCCAATTTAAACTTTTGCTCTATCTCTTACTGTTCTTGAGATATTTGAAAAATTAAATTTTTACCCCAATTTTTGAAGGGCGATTTCACCCCTTTAAACCGTTTTTCCGCAGATAAAAAAAAATACGTGTCCCTTAGTTTTTAGTGTTCTACAACATATTGAAGTTTCATTAAAATCGATAGGTCCAGCCTCGGGACCTTTACTTGTTAGTATGTGGGTTAGTTCGTGCGAGACTAGTACTCGCTCCTTGAGCCCACCATAGAGGTGTCTACCGAGAAAAGAGGGGAAAAGGGAAAGGGGGGTTGTTTGTAAGGATTAAACGTAACGCATGCTTCGAGGTTTCTTTTTAAATGAAACTAAAAATATAAGTTTAATGAACAAGAATATATTGAACATATAAGAAAATTACCACAAATGAAAAAAATCTACAAATAAAAAAAAAAAATTATAATTATAATAGTTACTGTACCCCTTAATTAGTTTAATAAAAGAATGCCTATGAAAATAAAAGAAATTATCTAAAATATATTAGACGTTTATCCCAAAAATGTTGACAAACATATTATTACATAAAATTTTCCCTTTTCAATTATTGTTTAAAATAGTTATTGGAAGAAAATTAAGCAAGATCAATTTGTTAACAAAATTAATGAATCTACTTCTCGTTATTAAAAGGAAAATGAAATTAACTTCGGCTTATATTGATTATTCGAAACTTAATCATAAAGTTAAATAAAAAAAATACACTTATCTAAATATTACTAAATTATAAAAAAAACTTATGCTAACTTAATTCAAGGAAAAATAAGAAACAACTTAATTCTAAATCTACGCTCACCGATCAGACGCTAATTAGACTTTTCTTCTCGTTCGTCTTTCTTCTGCTTTTAACTACCCCTCGGTTTCCACGCTTTTTTCCACACTACACTACCAGCAATTACCCCCAAAACCTCCTTGTACACACCCTCACTTCTTAAAAGCTAACACCCAACCCCTTGTTTTCTACACTCTCCCAAATCTAACATCCAACTCTACTTCAACTCTAGATCTCAACTCTACTACATCAACTCTTATTCCCAACTCTCCATGTTCAACTCTCGATCTCAACTCCACTACTTCATATCAAATCGTATCGCGTTGCTTATGCGTTGCTGCATTTTTGCAGCATTTGCCAATTTTGCACTTCTGTATACATGCACATTTATTTGACGACCAGTGGTACACATAACGACTTCTCTTAAATTAAGATTGTTAATTAGGGCGATATGCATATCGCAAACACCGATTGTACTAATTCAGATCTCTTGTTAGTTCAAGCAGCGCAATTAGATCTAATTACGTTACTGTGGCGATTGTGTTACGCGATTGAAAAAATCATTTTTTCCATCGCGTAACCACACTTAGCCATGCCGGTGACTTATACCAATTCTTTTCATAAGCGTTTATTATGATAACTTTCTAACTTTCAATTGGCATAAGTGCGAAAATCGTATCAAATTCCCTTTTTCTATTCAAGTTTACGGAAGAAACTTAATTTTCGATATCAAAGCCATGCGAGCGGAACTCAAATTTATCCTTAAAAAACTTAAAATTTTTATATCTTTCAATACTCCCCGAGGTATAAGTACGAAAATCGGAGAAGGTTTTCTGTTATTATCTCCCGCTCTACCACGACTAAATGAATTAAAATGTGTTTTGTTCAATCCGTTTGTTCAGTGTGTTGTCCATCATATAAAAGCACCTTTTTTCATAAAAGAAAAACATTTTAACGAAAAATCAATTTTAATTGTACTTTAAAAGTTTAAATCATGTAATCTATAAGAATAACACAACTTGAAAAATACAAACCCTTAAATAATACGTTGAATAGTTTTTGATGATTTTCCAACATTTGATAACTGTGACAAAACAAATTTCGAATATTCACTCCACATATTATGATGCTTGGTACCAGATCATTATTAAGTACCTATTAGAACTGATTGAAATATTTTAGTAGTATTTATTGTGGAGGGAGAAAAAGTATAAAAATATTCTATTGTCGTTTTATTTTTTTAAATTCCGTAAATAAATACTTCTTACTTTTATATGAGTTAAATAAAAACACTTTACAAAATACCTCTTTTATTGAATATAAAAACTCTTATGACGATTCTCAAACGTTTGAGAATGGTCATATTGACCTAAACATGTCATAAAAGTTTTTATATTCAATAAAAGTGGTATTTTGTAGTGTTTTTATTTACTAATATCAAATATGGAATACCATAAAGTAACGCTCAAATCTATTAAATTTACTTCTTACTTTCTTATAGTATTTGTAATGCGCTGGGTCATAATGAATTAACCACTGTATTTCAAACTACTTCTTTGTTAAAAGTAACTTTTTTTAACTTAGTAATATTTCATTTTTCTATCAGAAAAATAAATATTTTCAAATTTTTTTCCAAAATTACTTCAAATTCGAATTGGTTTTAAAATTTTTTTTTTAAATTTTGCAGGGGTACATTCAGGATGGAACGAGATGATGGTTACACATTTGATTGCAGAATCCCACCATTTTCTTTGGAAAGCAAATCCGACGATAGCACTACACAACCGGATTTATGAAAACCGATTTGAAATATTTAGTTTTTTTTTTTTTTCTGTATATACATTAATGTATTTATTTTGTCTTTGATATTAGATAATAATTAGAAAATATTTTCAGCTAGTCTTTTTAACAACTTCAATTTAATATTAATTCATCCGAATTTTCAATGAGAAAAATTTGTAACAAATACCTACATATAAATTTTTTTCTTATCAAATAAACTTCTATTTTGAAATTTTATAGACTGACTTGATTTTCCTATAAATATTATATTTCTGTAATTTTACTTTACGCCAATCTGACGTTCACTACCTCAGTCGGATAGTATTGGCTTCACCTATACTGCCATTAATCAAAGTATGAAGCTCTGTGGAGAAATAATGCGCCAAACCATCCCGTAAAAGTACCCTAGTATACTCACAGACAGGTGCGTCACACTCACAGATCACTATAAATCGAGTCTAAATACAAAATTGTGTGGTTCGTACTGGGCTATTCTGTGCCCTGTCACAGCTTAGGTGATCAGTCGTTCACAAGCTCTGCAAGAGTAACATGGATTGTTGAGTCATTGTTATCACAGTAGATACACAGTACGTATATGTGTACATACAGTAGGTACATAGTAGCAATGACACACACACACACACACACACACACACACACACACACACACACACACACACACACACACACACACACACACAACACATATACAAGCACAAACTCAGTGTATATACATGACATGTGAGTAGGAATTTTACGTCATTTTTTGGCGACGTTAGTTAGATGTTAGATTGTATGAGATAGCTAGTAATTATCTATAGAGAAAGCAACGACAACTGCAAATAACTCATTCTCATAAATTTATGTTTTAGACGAACTCGTAATATAGCTATCTCTCACAAGATCTACTATCTAATACATTGAAAAAGGATAGTAGAAATTATAATATCTTTTATATGTGACGAAATTTTATTTTTGAGATGAATCATTTTCATTTAATATAAATTTGACTTTATCTATAGGGATCTATGGTCACACCACTCCTTATAATATTGGTTTATTGTTGCTTGAGACAAGATGTTATGCGTCTATTTTGGTGTAGACTGGGTCGTACCGTGACTTTTGTGGGAGCGTAGATGTTGACTCAATGACCAGACTGCTGTGATAGCCTAGTTTGCTTTCGTGTCACCAAAGGATGAGGAGGTTAGGGATAGAAGGAAGGGAAAGGACTATTTGTGTTTATGTGTGTGTGTGAATGCGTCGTTCTATTTTACATTTCTAGGTGTAAATGTGTTCTAGTTCATCAAATTGCTCATTACGATTGGGTGTTCCTGGAATTGCGCGTTTAGATGGTATAGCGTATAGGGGTTGACGGACCTTGTGTAATATTATTATTATTATTAACTACTGTTTTATATTGATGACCTCATTATTCTTGGGCATTGAAAGCTTGGTATCCATTTGAAATTAAATGCTTATACTGTTCAAATAATAAACTGAAGATGAACTGAAACTCTAAATCAAAAATAGTTATTTTTCATAAATCTCCTTGTGTTCATAATTTTGGTAAAGGACATTGCCGGGTAAGTCACGGAAAACGGCCCTCGATGCAAAATTGATATTTTTTATAGGAAATAATACTTCTTAGCACAAGATGCATTTCTGCCAAATTTCAACCCTCTTAATAGTACCAAGAAAATTCAGTTAAATTAAAAAATTTAATATATTTATTATTATAACAAAGTATAATATAGGATAATATACATATACAGTAGAGAGCAGACTCTCGTTAATTCAAACCTGCGATAATTCGAAACTAACTATAATTCAAAGGTATCACGAGTTCCCTACAAAATCTCTTTATATTTCGAACTAAAACAATACATTTTTATACACTTGGTAATTCGAACGAAAAAATCATTGCTACGTAACAAAACGACGCGTTTATTCGAACTCATCAGCATCAAACACTCGGCAATTCAAAGTTGCAGAGAGAAAAACACAGAAAGATTGTAAGTACATTTTGAAACAAGTTCAAGTTCATACATCGCAAATGCTTAAAAAATTAAAATTGTTACCTGCGATAATTCGAACCTCTCTATAATTCGTAATATTTTAAGAGTCCCTCGAGTTTCGAATTAACGAGAGTCGACTGTAGGATATAATAATTTTTTTATTACTTTGTCTAAGGTAGGTACACAATATATATTAATCTTAAATAAATCGGCTTAGTAATTTCGCCAAAAACATTTTTTTTGGAAATTTTTGTCTTTTGTTTTATTCATAAACTACACAGGCCTGCGATGGTTTCCTCCTTTAAAATTTGGCAACTGACTTTTATAGATTTTAGGGCGCTGATTACGAAAAAAATATTCAAAAAATTCCAGCACGTCAGAATTTTTAGATATGAGGTATTAAAATTTTTGACTAAAATTACCTAGGTTGACCAAGTCAAGAATAGATTATGCATTTTTATTTATTTCGTATCTACTAAAAAGTCATTGCATAGTTGTAATTGACTTTTGGGAACACATTCTCATCAATGGTTTCATTAAATAAAAGCTAATTAACTAAGTGACATATCTTTATTTTGGTAAAAAAGGTGAATTTTAAGATCATTCGCTACTAATGAGCTTATTATCGGGAGTAATTTATTTTTTTCTATTCAGTTTTAATTGATAACTAAACCTTACAAATTTACGATGCTAACAGGACCGTGCTTATAAAAACTTAATAAGTAAGTAGGTATAAATACAATTTAAAAAAAAAATTATATCGATATATTTTCTGTTAATCATCGGCTGTTAATGAAAATTAGTTTAAAACAACTATAAAAAAAAAGTTGAAATTCATTTGAAGAGGTAGTGAAACATTTTTTAGGAAACAAAAAAAGCCCAGATTATAAAAATATAGTGAATAATATGCTCAGCAATTTTCATAAACTGGGTTGCAATAAGAGTGTAAAGTTACATTTTCTGTAATCTCATATTGACTTTTTCCTGAGAATCTTGGTGCAATAAGTGAAGAACAAGATGAGCGCTTCCACCAAGATATAAAGGTTATGGAGAGCAGATACCAAGGAAGGTGAGACGCAAGCATGATGGCAGGCTACTGTTGGATGTTGAAGAGAGATGAACCGGATAGAAAGCATAAGAGAAAAAGATTGAAGAGGAGTTTTGAAGAAAGTAGAAAAAGATATTATAAGTCTTTTCAAATTTACTTAGTTTCTTTAGCATTTTGTTCATCTAATACTGTTGGTTTTTTGAGTAAAAATTTAATTTTAAATTCATTTATATTTGTATTTTCATAATAATAATTGTTAAAAAATTTTGAAATATGCATGTCATCAATAAAAATAAATCTCGATGTGTACATACACATAAGTGATTGAATGTTGTCTGTGTCGGGCGCCTGTCGAGCAAAGGATCGATGGTGTAATGGATAGCACACCTGGATAGTTACCAGGAGATCCTGGGTTCTATTCCCGGTCGATCCGGATAATTTTTTCAATAACTTTGTGATTTTTAATTTACAACAATAAATGGTTGTAAAAATCGAATGATTTTTAACTCTACTTTTCAAGAACGAAAACTTTTTAATAGCGTTTTTCTCGAAACAGGTTTTTTTTCCGCGCCGTGGAACAGAACTTAAAAATTATTAAGGTATTAACTTGAAATTTTGTACAGATATTCTTTAAGATATTGGCCTTTGCATATACCTAAAATTTTGCATAAATTATTATTATAAATATTGTTTATAACAATCTGTTTATAAAAAAAAAAAAAAAAAGAAATTTTTTCTTTTTGGTTTTAAATTGTAAAAAAAAAAATTTTCTCATCAGAAATAGGTATATGCAAAGCATAATGACTTATTTTAATAAAATTTGTTTGTCCGATTGAATTCAGTTGATTACAAGAGGCTGGACATTCCACGGCGCAAATTAAAAGAGTCAACTTGGAACAGCTGTAGCGCCGCCATTTTTTCTTTTTTTTGCATAAAAATTTATGAGTGAATACACCAAAACTATACTATACGTACCTACTATACTATGCAACTTCATTTGATACAATAAATGTATCCAGTTTCTTAAAAAAAATTATCAAAAATCCTGTTGTCTGGAGGATCCTCCCCCCTTAAGACCTAGAAAGGTATACTTTCACCAAGTTTCGTCAAAATTAAATTATTTTTGTAGAAATGGGAAATATAAAACAAAATACAGAAAAAAACAAGAAAATTCGCATTTTTCTCTGAAATTTTGAGGTTATGTTACGTCGCCATTGAATTGGCTACCAAAAAAGAGACCAAATAACACATTTTGAGAAATGTTCTAGAATATTCTATTTGTCAACTAACAAAGATACTGGAAAATCTACTGCACCACTTAATTGTCCAACCGAAATTAAACTAATGTAATCCAATTGTCCCATTTTGACAAACAATTGTTGCTATTTGACGAATAGAATATTCTAGAACATTTATCAAAATGTGCTATGCCGTCTCTTATTCGATGACCAATTAAATGATGCAATTGATTTTTCGATATCTTTGTTAGTTAATGAATAGAACATTCTAGAATTTTTGTCAAAATGCGCTGCTTAATCTAATTTTTAGTGCCCAATTCAATAGTGAAGTTTGTTTTTTGGTATCTTTGCTAGTTTACGAGTAGAATATTCTAGAATTTTTCTCAGCTTCCGCTATTTGGCGTCTTTTACGCCGATGAATCCGATAGTGAAGTTGATTTTTCGACAGTTTTCTAAAAGTTGTCACTCATATTCATTAGTATAACATTCGATTTCCTTTGTCTACACAACCGAATTTTAGGTGTAAATTTTCTCTTAAGATAATTTTGTTTTAAATAAATTCAGATAAATAATATTTACCAACCCCCGAAACAAAAGTTTACCGACGCCCCTGATCTTCCGATTTTACGTACTTCCCCCTAAATTTGCACCGACCACTACGTAAAATTGGATTTGTGGTGTAGTTAATATTATATTTTCTGAGTTTCATTCACAAGAAAATGAGCCATATTTTTTATACTGGGTTCTTGGACTACCAATTATTATTACAATTAACTGTTATGTAATAGACAATTAAAATAGGGTGTAGGTAAAAACGGAGCCCGGGGTTCTATGTTTATCTATGTTAAACAAATATAATTCCTTTTATTAATTTAGTATATTTAAGGACTGCAAATATAATATTTTCTAAAAGTCACTCCAAAAAATATTACTTCTTATTAATCTTTATCTCAAAATCTAGTTATTTTCTATTGATTGTTCCACTCTGGTGGTAGATTCAGTTTACGAATTTTAGGACAAGTCCTTGAACAAATTGTTATTTTAAACTCGCACAATTTTATAATTGTGATAATTACATATTAAATTTACATAACGAATACTCGTTAATGGCCGTAATGGTTGAAAATGCGTTCACACATTAAACAAAAATAGAGTGGATTTTATCATAGTTTTGTTTTTTTAGTAATTTTATTTATTTTTTTTTTTGTCACTACTTGAGTTATGCAAAATTTCATAAATGAAATAGATGATGCAATAGTGGTTGCGCAGTTTAGGGCTTGAGTGAATCACGTGGTCCAATTAAAAGGGTAATTAAGTATTATAAAATATTACGTTAATATTAAAATGCATCTAATTGAAGTTTCGATAAAACTATATTATAGAGGTGATGGTCCGAAATACTTTTAGCAGGCTACTTTAAAAAAAAATTATAATAAAAAATGCACATATAGGGTTGACCGGGGTAATTGTGAATTGGGGCAATTGTGAACGGCGCCTATAATTTCTAAAATAACATTAATATTGTTAAAAATCAACTCTTAATATGTTTTTATGTCTTTTCTTAATATGTATGCTATTAAAATTTCATAACAATTCTCCAAGTATTAGTATCTTTTTTTTATTTTGAAAAAACCTTGCAAAATTTTATGTATCTTACTTCGACCAATTCTCAAAAAAAAAATTTTTAAATACATTTTCTTTTTTTAAAAGGTAAGAAATGGTTAAAAGTACTTTTAAAGAAGTGATCTAACCCCTGAGAGGGTTCCTTATTCATTGCTAAAGAAATTGGACAATTTATCACCAATTCACAATTACCCCATGATTTTAAAATTGTGGGGTAATTGTGAACGTCATTCACAAATGCCCCCATTCGGTAAAAAATTTCAGTAGTGTCCTTTTCAGAGTTAAAATCTGTTGCGTTTACTGTCGTGTCTTTGTTAGTTAATAGTTCTTCCAGTTAAATTGCTTTTAAGAAACAAATTTGAGTTGATGAAAACACAAATTTGCCCAGGAAAAGTATGAAAATAGAATGTAATACGGTAAAACAATTTGACGAATAAAACAAGTTAGTATAATTTATATTATTATTTAATATCCTGTTATTATAGTTTTAAAATCAGTTAAATTTACCAATCAAAGCTTTTGTATTATATACTAGTTGTACCCGCAACGTTGTACGCATGACACATTGTTATAAACTCAGTGAGAAGTATATACACGTAAGTGTATTATACAGAACTTGCATAGAACAATAATTGTTGGGAATGAGACATTTTCCCAGAGCAAAGAGTATCTTGGATGTTGATCCAGGCAATAACTTATAACCATACCAAATTTCATCAAAATCCGTCCAATAATTTTTGCGTAATGTGTGCACATGCTCAGAATGGTTTTTCTGTTTGCCCGTGGGAATGAGACATTTTTCCGGAATAAAAAGTATCCTAGATGTTGACCCAGGTAATAAGTCATCATCACACCAAATTTCATTAAAATCCGTTCAATAGTTTTTGCGTGATGCGTGAACAGACAGACAGACAAAAATTTTAAAAATCACTGTTTTGATACCTATATCGATAACTATTTACAGTATCAGTACAATTTTCAAAAAATACTCCACGTACAGAAATGGTCGCGTTAGTTTTATTATATGTATAGATTTTTTTTCGCTATAAAATACTATTGAGGAATTTCAGGAAGGTTGAGCTCTCCATCTATAATTCAAAAGTAAATCAAATGAAGTGAAGTTTTCATTATTTACCTAAACATCTGCTTATAATTAGCAGCTGTGTTTAATATAATATGGTTACCCTTGCACTCACATACTGGAATTTATATCGATACATCATTTTTAGCGAATTTCCAGAATGGAATTCAGCTATTACAGCCACTGTCATAACGCGACTTGAGTCCGGGACTACGGCAGAAATTTGTTTTGAGGTCCCTAGAAACCGAAAATAATATTCACTAAAATTTATATATATATATATATATATATATATATATATATATATATATATATATATATATATATATATACAAGGTGGTTCAGAATTATGTACCGTGATTACTAGAGCTGATAGTACGTTCAAAAATAATGGGTACCTTTCCATCTACACTTTTCTCCAAAATTCAATAATCAGGAAGATAAAGTGGAGAGGTGAAATGTAGAAGGGGGAACGAAACTTACTTCTTTTTTTTAATTTTTTAAGGGCTTTTGTATAACGGATTCATATTTTAGGGGTGCGGATGAACATCAGGATAATTAAATTTATGGTACCAATTATATACCAATTTGGAAATAGATACTTCTACTTTAAATTACTCGAAAACGGTATTATTTATCGAAATGTAACAAGTATACCTTTTTTACGTGGAATTGTCTGAGGAATCATATTGTTAATAAATTTGTTTAAATAACTTCAAATTAAAATAGAAAAGACGTGATAACTAACACCTACCACCCAAAATCAGCACTTGATCTTAAGTGGTGGAATAAGTGTTAATATAAATTTAATCCTCCTAATGTAAAATACGTATCCCTAAAATATCAATCCGTTATCCAAAAGCGCTTGGAAAATATTGCAAGTCCCAAACCCTTGGATGAATTCTTCAGCCAGACACATCGGACGCCAGGAACATGGTTTTTGTTCTTGCAAAAAATTAGTTTTTTGCTAAAATTTCCACTTTTTTACATCATTTAAAAGAGGGGAAAAAATTACATAAAAAAGGGCTTTAAACTATTATTCTGTGTCAACTAGTTTCCGAGAATAACTAATTTTTATAAACGGAAATTCGCTATGTTATGCAGGATGCTGCGACAGCGGTATTTATTAATGAGATATTTGGATTTTTTAAAATTTATTTAAGGGCGTGTCATTAACAGTATATTAGGACAAACACTAGGCGTTCACTTTAATATTTTTTTTTAGCTACTTCATTAAAAATATTAGATATCTCTTTTCAACTAACTACAAAGTAATTACTTAAACGTATGTCGTAGATAATAAAAATATACGGGGATTATGATGCCATATAAAAAAGAATATAAATATTTAGCTGCAGAGATCTTATGTTTTTTTATTTAAGGGTCATGATTGCAAAAATGTTCAGAAAGTAGAGGAAGACGAAAAATAGACAAGTTATGACGAATATTCTATCCAGAATAAACAAATAATACATATACATACATAATATACTGTAAGAGATAACATAAGAAATATGCTGTATGATTTGTTTATACACAACACATACCACACGCACATATGTACAATGTATCTCTTAATACGCATGTACAAAATGGACAGATGACTTACAGTGCATTTCAAATAGCTTGATCCTTTTTCTTATGTAAATTCAATAGTAACAGGGTTTAACCCATTTGAAATGAACTCTACGTTGAATGATGAAAAAATCCAACTTGTTGAATCGTTGACTGGACTGACGATGACTTGACTTGACTGGACGCGACTGATTATATTTGAAAGCAAAAATACAGTTTATATTGCAATTGCATTGAATCAGTGCATGTTGAATCAATATGCGCCAAACTTGACGTGACTTGACTGGACGCGACTGTCTTGGTCTGAAATGAGCCTAAGGAACCCAGAAAACAAAATCCGTATGAAAATTTTCCAGACTTTAAGATATGTATGTTGGTGTCTAAATCAATGGATATCTTAAAACCGTCCAAAATAATGAACAACTGTCTGCAGTTTTGATACAGAGCCTTATGGCATATGCTTAACCTGTCTAATATACAGTAACCTTGAGTCCTTGGGCTCACACCATTGGTTTTGGGAAATAATTATTTGAGCAGTTTTTTTAAACATTTGGTCAGTTAAAAATTCAAACGGTCAGTATTAAATCAACTTTAGCAGTAAAACATGGTCAGTAATATAAATAAATTTGTTCAGTATTTTATCCTATAAATAGTGGTAAGTAGCAATTATTATTTGGTCAGTCAAATATCTAAACGGGCGGTTACACAAATAGTTTGCCAGTTCCCAGCATATAGTAAACGTTATTTTGATTGAAAATAGTGTACAATTTGAGCTAAAAATGATATGATGAATATTTCGTGACAGCGCAGCGCGTAAATTTAAAATAAGGTTAGGTTAGTTTAGTTTGACAATACTTCGACTTTGATATAAAAACTAGGTGGTGAGGTTAGTTAAGGTTAGGTTAGGTTACTTTAGGTTAGTTTACCACTGAAACCTCATTTTCGGGCAAATTGTAATTATTTACCACTTATTTCAAGATTTTCAAAGGACCCATTTCGATTTAATAATTGCTCACAAGTTACTGACCATTTAGTAATTTTACTGGCCAATTGGATTTTTAACAAGCTAAATATTTATTGAACCGATCATTTCAAAATATTTTACTGTCCGTTTCTTATTTTTTTTTTTACTGCTTACATTTTACCGCCAAATCTGTTATTAAGCATACCGTTTATATTTTTTTACTGAGAAAAACTATAATTTTCTACTAATCGTTTAAAATTTAAATCATAGCCATTGGTTTTTATGTTTTGACAAGACAAAAATGATGAAATTTAGATAAAAATAAATTTAAAAAATATGTATTACTTTAATTAAATATTTTAATGTTTAAACTGATGAATTTTATAACACACTTAATAAATACATTATATAACGTAACTACAAACACATATTTTGTGAGTGAAATATGAATTTACAAACTTTTTCATTTATTTACAACTAACACGTTTTTAAGATTTCGATAATAAGATATTCTTCTTATTAGTGTAAAAATGTTCAGAGAACTACTTGAAAAATTTTTATCGCGGAAAATTGCCTGTAAATGCTCCAAATCCTAGGCCAACACCTCTCATTGTGTGTGTAGCCGCTCGTGCCACCTCATACTGTGCCTCCATTGAATGAAACATTTCTTCTTGTTTTTTAAGCGTTTCTGCATTTGTTAATTCTTTTGGTACGGTTGTGTCATCTTTAATACCCATTAAACGTTTAAATTTCGAGGCAACTTTACCATCACTGTCGTGTACAAATTTTGTTTGTTGCCATATTTTTGGTATCGCGGCATTACTGCTTGTTGCGCTACTGCTAGTGCTCGAACTGTTACTATTTCCACATTTCTGTTGATCTGATTCGGTACTTTTATTTTTATTACCCCACAATAATCGACGTTTTTGTATTTGTTCGGCGTATCGTGAAGGATTCATCACTGCAGGGTTATAATATTTTGGTAATTCAATGCCTGTAGCATTTTTCACTTCTTCGATTTTATCCGTCATCGATTTCTGCATTAACATTTGCGGTGTCACAAATTGACAATCTGGTGTTTTTATTTCGATACCCAATTTTTCTAAAACAGCCAACTTATTTGATGTGCGATCATATCTACTACCTTTATATCGTTGTGGACTACGTGACCGTTCCTTATGGTCTCGACTTCTGGATCTTTCTTTTCTGTCGCGACTCCTGGATCGTTCTTTTCGTTCACGACTTTTTGATCTATCTTTACGATCATAACTTTTGGATCGTTCTTTTCGGCTACGACTTCGTGAACGATCTTTGCGATCACGGCTTTTTGATCTATCCCTTCGATCTCGTCCTCTGGATTCGTCTCTACGTTCGCGACTTCTCGACCGATTTCTAACGTATCGTGATGGGGATTTTGAACGTTTATCGGTGGTAACTCTCTCTTTTGAATTTGATCGTTTATAATCACGTGATGATGATCGTCTCTTCTCTCTTCTATCATCTCGTCGTCTGTCTCTATTTCGTAAAGAATCATAGGAACTATCTTTTTTATCATAATCACTTCCATAATCACTCCTGTTTAAATCTTTAATTTTCGATTCCCTATTTTGAGATTGTCTATTTTCATAATATGATCTTGAATCATGTGGAGTTTTTGATCTTCGTTTATAATCGTCGTATGATTTTCTGCCATACTGATTGTCCTCTCGTGTTTTGCTTCCATATCTGCCGTTACGTTCTCGCGACCGCGATCTCTCTTTTGTTCGTGACGTAGAACTTTCCTGTGGTCTCTCAAAACGGTTATTCTTAGAACGTTTGTCGTCATTTCTGTGTGGTGGGGAATTATTATTCGATTCCTAGAAACATAAAATATTATGATGTTTTAGTTTTTTTTTAAAAAAAAAAAAAAAAAAAAGATATTCGAAAAAAAGCAAAAATTAACACTTAAAACTTAATACTTAATAGACTTGACTCAAAACTTTAAACTGTTTTGTTATGTGTTATATTATGTAAAATTTAAATGTTGGTTATGGTTAAATGACGGTGTTTAACGGCATAAAATACAACATATTAAATTTATAAACATTTTAATTTAAATAATCAAAATATACGAAACTGTCTTACAAGGAGAGTACACAACTTGAAAACCACGTATATCGTTTATTTTTAAATAATTAACCCCACTTAGCAACAGGGTAAAGGGATTTTAAACGACAATAATTATTAGTTTCCAAAAAAAAATCGAGTCTAAAGTTTAGGCTATTGGTGACACAAAGATTCTCATTTGCGCCTTTGGTGGTAAAATTAGAAGCTGTATCAAGCGAAAATATACGTTTAATTGGCTATCTAAAATCTAGTAACCCGCACCTAATTTGTATAATACATATTTCTATACTATTGAACTTTGTACAGTTTCTAATTTTACCACTAGAGGCGTGCGTATAATCTTTGGGTCATTAATAGTTTATATACACGTTAGTTAATTGTACTAAGAAATCCCGTTTACCTATTATTAAGGGAAGTTAATTCTACAATATCTTAAAAAATCACGGAATCTGTGATTTCTCAGTTGTGTTAGTTGTCTGTTACATAAAATACTATTAATTATCTAACGATAAATATTCGAATTATCACAATCATTTTTTATTTTTAATTTATCTAACTCTATATTTTACTTGATACAGCTTCTAATTTTAACACCAGAAGCTGTCGTCCAATTTTCGCGTCGCCAATTATAAATGAATAAAAAATTGAAGTTTGTTACAAAATCCAGACATTTGTTTATTTTACCTTAGAAAAGGCATTAAAATGGAATAGATTTCAATAATTAACTAAAAAAATACGTAAGAGGGAATTCTTTTTTTAAATTTTAAAATAATGGTTTGATAGTAACATGGATACCGTAATAAGGTATTTGCTTTGAAAAACTTATAAACACAGTATAAAAAAATACTTTTTTTAAAAGAAATAGTAAAATTATGTATAAACAGGCGTTTGGATAAACTGGCATCTTTGTGCACCTTGGGCGCTATAGTCGAACTTCGTATCTCGTCCAGGTAAAAGCTCAAAGCAAATATGGATTTAATATGAAACAAAAACCAAGACAAATTTTAATCATAATAAATACAATAAAGAAATAATATCATTTTATAAGGAGGTAACCACAGGAACTACCCAACTCATTTCCTAAATTTTTTCACCGATGATTAGGTGATTCCTACGTTCTAACAAAGAACACATTTTATTTACACAATGGAGTGACGGGAAAAGAGCCCAAAATAAACGGCTGGCCGAATCATAACCAAATTTTGTTGTTGAAACATCGGAAAAAATAAGTATGAGGTTAAAATTTCTCACCAGATGATGAATTTTGGAGCACCAAAAACGACACAAAATTGGAGCCAGTACAAAGTTAGAGAAGCTTGAAAGAACTAATCAAAAAAAAAAAAAAAAGAAAAAAAAAATTGAGCATTATTATACAAACACACATTTTAGAACAGAAGGAGAACCATATTGCACGTAATCAAGTAGGTAGTTAGTGCGTAACCAAAAATGATCATTCATTCTTATTTGATGCTTGTGTTCTAGTTATTTTTTTACGAATTAGTAACTAATAATGACCATAAATTATTATCGATCATTGGATCCTTGGCGGGAAAAAATTTATGACAAATTCTATAAAAAGTTATGAAATTCTACAAAACAGTAAATTATTAAAAAGGAAAAATTTTTTTCATAGAAAATCATAAAAAATGACCATAGTTTTAATGAAAAATTATGCATTATTCTAAAACATTATGAGTTATGAATAACTATGAAAATTATACATCTGAATGTCTGAAAATCTATTTAAATCTTTGTTTTTTAACGATGAATTCTTCTGAAAAATATGATAATGGATTATGTATGATTATAATTATAAAAGTGTCCAAATTTGGATGTCAGGGTTCCCACAGAAATTTAATTTTCAATTTCCCTGACTTTCCCTGACATTCTATGACGTATATCCAAAGCTTTCTTTAACTATCGACATATATAAAGTCATGACCTTCCTTCAGGTAAATATAAGAATAATGGTATGTAGAAATAAAAATACTTTATTATTATTTAATACCACCATCTCCATAGCCATCCTTACTAAAACTTAGCTTACATATACTTACAGAAAAGTAATGACAAGTAACAAAAAACTCTTACAAAAATACATTACACAAAAAATCGAAATGTTGGATGTTTTCTAAAATTCAGAGATTATATCGCAACAGCATTCTAACTTCTATAAAAAAAAAACGCGCACTTCTTATAGTTTTACAAGAGTTTCCCTGATTTATCTTGATTTTGACCAATTTTCCAACAAATTTCCCAATGACTTTCGGCCTATTTTCACTACCTTCCCTGACTTTCCATGACTGTGAATCTTAAAGTTCTGTCATTCTTAAAGTTCAAAAGCACTAATGGCGTTATTTATCGCTCGTATACCCGTGGATCAACGTTAAAAAACGTCGCTTTAATTTCCGCTCAAAAACAGGCTAAGGCTAAGGCTACACGAGCGTTTTTTAACGCCTATTTCTTTTTAGCGAAAATGAACGCGACGTTTTTTAACGCTAATCCACGGGTATACGAGCGATAAATAACACCATTAGTGCTTTTGAACTTTAAGAATTAATAGCTCATTATCGACAAATTTCATTTCAATATTTCTTGTGTTATAAATTTGAAGTATGAAAACAGAATGAAATTGAATCATCAGTCTGTATCTCTTAATACATATGGGGTATATAGTAATATGGCGGATATTGCGTTTGACATTAATAGCGTTATTGTCGCTCGTGTGGCCAGCCAGATGCGTCACACGCGTTTTTTATTGCCGCATAGGCCTGAACCGCCCAGACTAATTTCCGGGCGTTATGACCTTGAAAACGCGTGTCTCTTTCCATACTGAGCGATATTTTCCGCTACGTGTAGCCACTTAGATTCATATCAATGTTGTCCATATTTCCAGCGTTATTTAACGCTCAAAACTAGGCGTTAAAAAACGCTCGTGTAGCCTTAGCCTAACAATTACGACAATAGTAAAGTTATTACATAGTTTTATTCATAAACTAACCTTCAACTAACAATTTGAGATACGTAAGTAAATTAAACAATTTCAAAAAATATTTTATAGGCCTTTAGAACATTTTATTAACTCCTTTTAGTAATGGTGGTCACCAATACGTATTTAAATGACTCAATAGGCGCGCACATTATAAAATATGCCACTAGGTATCGCTCACACTGTTACAATGTGCACTTTACAATTCTCGTACCCTCATATTATTGCCACGGGCTCCACCAAGGGTGTATCATCCACAGAGGACAGAGACCTCGCAACTATCTATTTTCTGAAATCACGAGTGTGTACTTCTGTGCTCATTAGGCTTCTTAGTTGTCAGTTTGTCAGTAGCAGTCGATGATTGAAGATCAACCTTGATTGTTGTTGGTATTGTTTCATCCCCTAGTACATGCGTATGCTGTCATAGCTATGTATGTAATAACTGAACCACGTGACCGCCCCTACTATCTGCGTTACTCACACAAATACACAAAATCGCACTAATACAATGTAAACCCAGTGTGTGTATACAACATATTGTCTATCTCTTACATGTTACACTGGTTCCAGTAGTGTAGGCATAGATATGTTGTCTCTATTACTCTATGGTATCATCCATCGAAAGGGTTGATACGCCCTCTACAACTCTTTTATATCTCTCTAGACATAGATTTGCGTCATAGCAGCTTCTAGCGTACATGATACTTATGTTAGAGCCAAATAACAAATTTTTTTTGGTAGGTGTCACTCAAGCGTATTTGGAAAATATACCCGTATTCAGAGTTCAATGTATCTGAACTCGGGTATACATTCAATGTTTAATAAGCATAGTTCGATACTTGAAAATATACCCATTAAAAGCGCTGAGCTCAGGTATATTTTCAAACTTAATATTTAACAAGAATAGTATGAAAAACATACCCACTTTAAATTTATTGATAAACAAATGGTTCAGTCAAGTAGTTATGGGAAAACAGCACTGTGACGCCGCAAAAAATTGAAAATTTAAGCGAATTTTTTTTGAAAATGTGAGTGAATATATGAGGGTCGAATTAAAAAGACTTTAATAAGTATCCATTTGTTCATATAAATTTTTATAGAAACATATTAAATATTTGCAAACTTAATAATGCAAATGCACCCAAAAAAAATTGTTAATTATACCAACGATATTGCAATGATGAATCATTTCAAATTAAAAGAAGAAAAAAAATTATTAAAGTACATAATTGTAACTATCGTTATGCATAGGATTTTTTTTCATAAAATAGCAACGGATTAAAAATTTTTTCGTTTTGTTTTGTTTTCGTTGAAATTCGGTCTAAAATTTTCACAGTATATTCTCAATATATTGTACTTTCGAATTAAACAAAAAAAAAAAAAATTTTCGATTTTTTAATCCAAGTTACCACACTACTACCTTAATTACACCAAATATTTTTCAGCGGATTTGAATTCAAATATTATCCATCCATATTCCTACGCTTTTGTAAAAAACACTTCTAAATCTGTTTTATTAATCATTATTCAATTTTAAACAAATTTTGTACGTTTAACTCACACGCTAACAATTAAGAATTAAGATAAAAAGAAGCTAAAAATTATTTAAAAAAAATTGTAACTGTTTTTTTTTTTTTTTATTTGCAACAAAGTCAGGCTAAGCGCGCACTACGTTTTTCCACAAAAGCTGAAAACGCATCATCAGCGCGCACTACGTTTTTTTTCAGTACCTAGCGGAATTGGCAGAACTTAGAATTATTTCGAAAGTGGACGTTCGTTAAGCTTGTTGCACTGGTGCTTTACATTAGTAATATGATGTTATAAAATTAAAAATAATTTTAAAGTATGTAAAATTCTGAAAGTTTTAATTTTAATACTTTTTCTTTTTTAAAATATTAATAAGAAATAAAAATGATTCAATATTAATTATCAAAATATGTCAAACTTATGAACACATTTCTATTTTCTTCCACCATTTACATATTTTAGATAGTATCGACTCTTCTTTTTAAATAATTAAATTTGTAAAAATATTCATTTATCAAGATCCAAATTATCTTTTTTACTTATAATGCAGTCAAATTTATTAAGTTAACTATTTTATCAAATGCAGGACGTTCGTTAAGCTTCTTTTACTGAGACTTTACGATGGCAACGTAACATTATAAAATCAAAAATACTTTTTGTCCGCAAAATTCTGTATAATTTAATGACTAAATAAATAAAAATACAAAACAATAAACATATTAAAACATTTTATTTTCAAAATACATTACAAATAATTCAAAATTAATTATTATTAAAATATCAAACTTATGAATGGATTCTCATTTTCTCCCGCTTCTCCCATTTACATATTTAACAAGGGATTTAACCAATCTTCTTTTCAAATAATTATATTTGTAGAAAGATTTATTTACCAAAACCCAAATTACGTTTTTTATCTGTAGTGCAGTCCAATTTATTACTATTTTTTAACAAACTTCTCGCCAAAAACATGTTATAATGTTCTTACCTTAATATTAGAATTTTATCCCTTACTGGGGGGCTTTTGTCTACTTCATATATAATTTTCTTCGTCAAATTTTCCATAAAATTCCAAATCTGACGATATTTTGACTAAAATATTACTTTACATACATTTCTGTTCTGTAGCAATGCATCATAATCATATATGTAGTATAATAAATATATGGCCAATCTGGATATGAAAACATGTCCCAACATCACGGCACAACAATATTAGTTCTAGCTCTCTCTTTGGAGGAACTTGGTTCGTTTTGCGCAAATGCGACTATTTTGATGGAACTGGAAATATTAGTTGAATGAGTTGAACGTACATAGGTATATGCCGGATATGCTGTTTGGCGCTACTATTGTTTGTAAAACCGTATGGGGTTAAACGTTTTATTTCAATTTATTTCGTTATTATTAATTATTAATAATACATATACATAAATATGTTATTATTATTTAAATTTCTTTTAATTTTGACGTTTATTTTTTATTATATTTTTGTAATATAATATTTTTTTAAAATGTATTTGTGTAATAGAAAAGCATCTGTAATTGACAATATTTCATAGTATGAAAATCTTTTAGTTTTGCAATTGGTATTTTTTTTCTAAAAATAATTTACATTTTGTTAAATTTAGTTTTCCAGAAGATCTGAATCTTCGTTTGAAATGGTTAAATGTGTGTGGATTAAATTTGAGTGACGATGTATCACGAATTTGCATTTGTTCTGTTCATTTTGCTGCTGAAGATGTCTGCAAAACAAATATTTTTGAAAAGTAAAATCTTCTGTAAAACGTAATGCAGTTCCTAAATTGTTTCTTACAAATCCGTTAAAAATTGGAACAAGCCATCGCTACAGATCATTGCCAGAAACAGTAACAAATGAAATTTTAAATATGAATGAAAGAATTATCGATAGAATTCAGCCGTCTTCTTCTGTTAGTAACGCTGTAAATGATAATGTTAGCAAAAAAGATACTGTTAATCTGCATGAAAATTTTGTGATAAATAAACTATTGAAGAAAGACAATACTGTCAAAAACAAAATAATGGATGACCACGTGTCTATTCAAAACTTTTTTGATAACCATCGTTATCAGTTATGTCATTGGATTATAGAAGTTTACCTAAATACTCACTTTTTCTATGAAGCTCAAAAAATGTCGATTAAAGAAAATTATAATCGGCAAAAATATAATAGGCTTATATTATTTTCTAACCAATAACTAATTGTAAATTTTATACTTTTTTAATTTTTGTATTTTTTCTTTTTATTTGTATAATAAAATTTGTATTTATTAAATTGAGTAGTGTTGTTTTTATGTCATCGAAGGATGACATATTAATATCGCTGTGTGATCATAGTGGGGGAAACATTATTATAAAGTTGTACATCCATATTGAATAATTATAGAGTTGTACATCCATATTGAATAAACGCAAGAGGGCTGTAGAGTTAACAACTACAGAGTTAACAAAAAATCATAAATTAACACTTTCACTGAGGTGACATTACTTAGTGCGTGTCAAAAACACGCACTTAACGATTTTTTTTAATTACCATCCATATAAGATGTAAATATAAAATATAAATAATTATTTCTACAACTGCTAATTTTTTTTTTGCTCTTCATTTACTTTTTTTAAGAAAAAGTGTTAAAAAGTTATTAAGAATTTTTTTTAGCTGTTTGGAATAAAGTTGGGCGACATTTTTCACAAAAAGTCAGGGAATTTGATCTTTAAAAATCTGTGGGCACCATGATATTTATATAAATTATTGTTTCGGTGTGATTTTTAGTAATTTAGTTGTTTGTAGCTTTTACTCATGTCTTTTTAATGATAATAAGTTGACTCAAAAAAAAAATAATAAATAAATAAATAAATAAATAAATAAATAAATAATGCGAAACTATGATAAATAAAAAAAATATGGTAATACATATATTTTCAAAAATATAAACAGTAAACATTAATAAAATGAAGAAATTATATTTAGGTAAAAAAGAAAATAAAAAAATTTTGAATAAATTAAATAGAAATAATTTTCAAGTAGGTATATAAAAAATACTTTTATATTTATTTACAACGTTTGACATAGTTTTTTACACTTTTAAATCTTATCAAATAAAAAAAAATTTGCACATAAAATTTTTTAAACTTATATCAGTTTAAAATATGCGCAAAATTTATCTATTTAAGACAGGAGGAAGCCACTAATTAAAGTACCTGCGCAAAAGAACTCAGGTATCTCTACTCGATGTTTATCCATCTCACTTCATCGGAACCACTACCTCTTATAGGGATTGGCCATATACCTATTATACTACATATATGATCATAATATGATACATAACCACACTAATCAAGAAAACCGCTTGCTTATTTACGCAAGTGCGAGTGTTGTCATATATTTATACGTCTTAAAAAAAAGACGCGTTTTTTTTTTTTGCAGCAAAAAAAATGTAACTTTTTGCGTTTTTTTTCCGCCGCTGAAAAAAAAACGTAGTGCGTTCGCTTATATGGAGTATAATACTTCACATTTTTTTGCTGAAAAAAAAAACAGCGGCGGAAAAACGTAGTGCGTGCTTAGCCTAACGCTTGTTTTAAATCATATTTGCATAGTACCTATAAGGTAAAAGACCCGGTAATTGACCCTGGCCCAGTTTCTGACATTTTCAACTTTTTTTATAAATTAATAAAAAAACTATATTTTAAATAAGAAAAAAAAATAAATTCTTAATTTAAAGTAATCTATTCTGTGCCTAATAAATAGCAATTTAAAAAGTTTAGAATATATTAACTGAATAAAAAAAAATTTTAAGTTTAAAATGTGTGTAAAAACTATTTTTTAGTTGTTTCCTAACAGTTTATGTTACAAAGTACTCATTTTGATTTGTGCAATATTCATCATGTAAGTATGAAAAACTTAATTAAAAATATATGAGCAGGTTAATATTTGTTTAAAATTTATTTTAAAATATTTATAAAATACCTTAGAATGATTTTTATTATTAAAATATGAGGGTCAATTACTAGGCTCACTTCTAAAGTGGTATGGCCCAATTAAATTCTAACCAGTTTTTGTTAGTTATTTTGTTATTTATAGTTATCTTCGATTAGTTTTTGTTATTTTTCATAACGTATATAACATTAAACATTCATTTTTATCAATAAAAAATCATTTATAAATTAAATTTTAAAAAACTGTATTTTTTTATAATAAATAAATATTTAATTTATTAATCTAAGTAATAATTTTAGTTTATTTAAGCTTAGTAAATACTTCATAAGCTAATCATAATTGAATTTAAGGGTCAGAAACTAGGCCACTGTCAGGGTCAGAAACTGTCACATGAGAAATTCTGAGGGTCAAAAACTGGGTCCTTCGATGTCAATTTTTAAACATTAATTTAAATTATTAATTCAATTCAAATAATTATTTTACGTACATGACTTTATTTCGAAAACCATAAACTCGTTGATAAAATTATCAATTGTCTCTTAAGTTAAAACTTATATTTATTATTGTCGTTTAACCTCAGCTGTCACTACAAAACGGTCAGAAACTAGGCCCTTTACCTTATATAAAAAGTATTGTACTGAGGTACGTTAAAGATCGAGTATAAATTACAGTTGAAATAAGTTTGAAAATATACCTTGTTATTAACTGTATAAGATTACAGTCATTTATTGTTGGGTATAT